>CP136056.1:255659677-256859677 GCA_032464435.1 Aegilops umbellulata
ACGCATGTAACATCGTTACATATGGCCCCCTGTATGTAAGCTAAGCAGATCTGTGTTGTATGTTATCTATAATATTTTGTAACCTGTGAAAATATCAGAAATGAAAAAAAATCCCTAATATTCATACTAGTGGCGCACCACACAAGACACTAATGGCGCACTGTGATAATCACACTAATGGCGCATCACCCACTGGTGCGCCATTAGAATGCCAAAGCACATATGGCCCCCTGGGATGCATTCTAATGGCGCACTGAAGGCTATACTAATGGCGCACTACGTGGTGCGCCATTAGAACACCAGATACTAATGGCGCACAAGACGTGCGCCATTAGAATTTAATTCTAATGGTGTGATGCCAGTGGCGCACCAGTAGTGCGCCATTAGAAGGGAAAACTGGTGCGCCACTAGCATGCCTTTTCCTAGTAGTGGAGGCGGGAGCGCCGGCAGGCGCGCGGACGGGAGGCGGTGCTGCAGGAGGTGAGGGGCGGCCGGAGCCGTAGGCACGCGTGGGCAGAGACGGGCGCGACCGGGCGTGGCCACGGTGAGGTCAGCGTAGGCGGCGAGCATGGCCACCGGGCGTGTGCGGGACGACGACCACGGGCAGGATGGCGCGTGGGCGTGGTACAGTGCGCGGCGACGGGAGGAAAAGGGGGAGGCGGAGGTCGGGGGCCTCACCGGCGATGGAGGGAAGCGGGGGCGGCGAGGCTCGGGGTCGACTGCGATGGAGAGGCGGGGAGGCAACGCCGATGAGGTGGTGGTGAGCGGCGCCGACGCGGCGTCGAGGCTCGGGGCGCCGCGGGGTCGAGCCCCCAATTCAGCTTGGGTCGAGGGGCGGGCGCCGTGCGGGAGGCGAGGGATAGGCGGGCGATGGCGTTGGGCGGCGCGGCTGAGGCCGTGCCGGGGATGGGCGCCGGCAGCGAAGGCACATGATCGGGCTCATCCTCGGTCCAGGCGAGTTGGGAGGGAGAGGCGATGGAGAGAGTGGGGGGTCGTGGGGGATCTGGGGGGATATGGGGATAGGGTTCGGTCAGGTGTGGCCTATAGGCCAGGGGAGCGGGGGAGTGAGAGGGATATACCGGCCGGGGTGGGCTGGCTGGGCCTGGGGGGCCGGCTGGCCAGCTGTTGGCCCGGTTGGGCCGGGGGGTTGGCCTTTTCTTTATTTTTGTTTGTTTTCCTTTAAAAGCTTTTCTGTTTTAATTATTTGTAGAGCATCTAGCCATTTTGTAAAAAGATGATTTCTCCACTAATATTACCAAATGATTATTTGCAACAACTTGAACATTTTTGTTTGCATGTTTGATAAATTTGAATCCTGACTTTAAATTGGATCTGAAATTAGAAAGATGTTTGAAAGCCAGTCAGGATTAGCAACAGTAAGAGCGATGACATGGCATCATTAGTAGGGGATTACTGTAGCTTAATTACCCGGGTGTTACACTCAGTAGCCCCTGAACTAGGCTTCAATGACGATGAGCCCGGCGCGCAGATTTGTCTTCGGCATTGCAAGGCGGGTTCCTCCTCTGAATACTCGATAGAAGATTTTGAACACAAGTATAGTGTCCGGCTCTGCAAAACAAATTCCACATACCACCGTGGAGAGAATAATTTTTCCACAAATCTAATCTGCTGACGACACTTCATAACGTGATATCACTCCACGGCCTGTTCTTTAGATGAACCGTTTTTCCCAATCAGCCTGCCACCGCATGCTTTGCGAGGCGATTTTATTGGCACGTCTTGTCGGAGCAGAGATTGTGTCCCCCTTATTACGGGATTCTCATCAACACGTACGTGGGTAACCCAATCATGCCCGTTGGTATGACTCCTCGATTGTAGGCAAGTCCCAAACGGTCACGAGGAGGACGCTTGGTATTCATGCTCTTTATAAAGAGACCAAGGCCTATCCTTTTTTCTTCTCGAACTCAATCGAATCCTCCCCCCCGCCTCGAGTTTCAACACCTGAGGCTTAGGTCAGGCGCTTCGGACCTTCAACCATGTCCGGTTCCAACCTTCAAGGTCGGTGGATGCCTTCCTCTGTCACAGAGGAAGAGGTCAAGAAGCTAAGAGAGGCCAGGTTTCTGACCGGCGAGATCTCGCACAGGCTGCCTGCTCAAGGGCAGGTCATTCCCACTCCCGAACCTGGCCCCGGATTCGGGAGTGGAAATGACCTACCCTTGAGCACAGGTTCTATTATGGGCTGGATTTCCATGACCTGGCCCCGGATTCAGTCCTTCACATCTCGTCGTTCATCGTTGTATGTGAGGCCTTCCTCCGCATTACCCCTCACTTCGGCCTGTGGCTCAAGACTTTCAATGTGAAGCCGAAGATGATCGAGGGGCGACATGCAGAGTGCGGAGGTGCCATAATAAGCAAAAGTGTCGATGCCCCATGGATAGAGGGTTCCTTCCCCGGGGGGTACCCTTGCCGCACAATGCCCGCAAGGGGATCAGCCCTCCACCGAGCTGTAAGTAAAAAGGTGCTTAATAGTAAAAATATCCTGCTTTACTTCTGAGGACAATAACCGAAGCATTTATCTTGTAGGTCGGATTGTAGCCCTTCTCGACAGAGTTCGTCTTTGAGGGATCTTCTTCCGGAGATGATGGAGAGCGAAACACCTCCCCATGCCACCCCGCCTCATGAGGTGGGCGACCCTGAAGTGTCGTCGCGGAGGGTTTCTCCTGATCCGGCAAGGCCAGAGGGTAATCCTTCGGCCACCCGAAGTCCTCAGTATTCGGCTCCTAAAGAGAGCAACCGAAAGAGTCCGACACCGTCCGATGTGCGATCGGACGCACTGAAGGATCTGCTAGAGCAAGCGGTTATCTCAGAAGCGCATCGTACGCTAATGGGTACGGTGATTGAGTGGATTTCATCCGCCGAAAGCGGGTTGCATGAAGCTTTTATGAGTCTGCTGAAAGGCTTTGAGGTACGTGAAATAGTGTATGTTTTTTGACGGTACCGCACACGTTAGGTGTGCCCTGTGCAGATAGTAGCCCCTGAGACTCTGGTTGCTGTCGAGAACGGCGGCAAGCAGAGGATCATAGTCCCGGGTAATAATCAGGCCGCCTTCATATGCAGGTGGCGGGAGGTCCGGTGGCTAGCCGGACTGGTGAGTTTGCCGAGCTAAAGCGGCAACTTGATGCGGCGGATGCCGACATCATGCTTGTGAACGAACGGCTCGACGAGGCACAGGGTATGTGATTTCTCCTGTGATCAACACATAGTAAGAGGAACATGATGCTAGTATCTTTAATATGTTGTGACTGCAGACGGGGCTGCCACCGTGGAGACCCTTCGGGCGGAACTTGCCCGAGCCAAGGAACAAGCCAGGAAAAGTGATGCGGCCACTCTAAAGGCAGTCGAAGAGCTAAGAGCCGAACAGGCTGCGCATTGCCGAAGCAAGGATGAAATAGCCAAGATGGTTGTGGAATTGAAGGATGCCGCCGGCCGTTATGAGCTTCTCGAAAATGAAAATCGAGCGAAGATGACGGACCTAGAGAAGGCCACGGTGGTGACCAAGGACGTCCGCTCTACAATTAGAGCGATGAAGAAGGAGCTGCGTCAAGCCGGGGATATCGCGGCTGGGAAGCCCTTTATGCTGTGGATGAAGTTCGGAGATCCTACGTACGCTCCTCTTGATCGGCTGTGGAGTTCTGCAGATGCATATCTGGATTTGGCAGCAAGTGCCGCTGATGCGGCCGAATACTTCAAAGATCAAAAAGATCATGAAGTGGAAAAGTTGTTCTGGTCACAATTTAATGTTTCAGCGCGTCCACTTCCATTGAATGAGCGGATGGCCGAATGGGCCGAGCTCCATAGGTTTTCCGGGCTTGCCACGAGGTCTATTGTGGATCATCTGTGGCCGGAAGGGCCAAGGCCGAATAGTTATTTTAATTTGGTGCAACAGTTCCTTGGTGCTGTGCCGCGCATCGACGCTATGAAGAGGTCGGTGTGCATAGAGGGTGTGCGGATGGTGCTTGCCCATGTCAAAACATACTGGGCGGAGATGGAGGCCACCGCAATTGCAACCCAGAGTTCGGCCGGGGGCCGAGTATCTGCCGAGCACTACTTTGAAGAAGTCCTTGGAGGCGCTCGTTCAATAGAGTCTCAGTGCTCGAAGAATATTATGTTCTAATGACATGTATTCCCATTGTAAAAACAATGTTTATTAAATTATAAAGGCTGCGTTTATACTTTTTGCCTGAAAGTACTATGATGCCTCCTATGCGGCCGTTTGTGTATATATATATATAACCTAAAAGTTTGCAGTCGTCGGCTTCAGCCCCCACGCATATAATGCGGGGGTGTTCGTAGAAGACGTGTGTTCACACTTGATCCAACGCCTTGGTCCATTAAGGAGGTGATAGCGCAACAAACTATGCAGTCGGACTATATTGCTTTAACACTTTCACTTAAGCATAGGAGTTTGACGGTGGGGCTACTATATAGCCCCTGGTGGCTCCGCGCTCGTCCGAATACGGGGCGCGTACATTCCTGGATGGGAAACGGCCCTTCGTTAATGCGGAGGAATCCCGAAGATTCCGCTAAGTCATGGAGTGGTTGACCAGTCTCGCGCTTTATCATGACAGCCAGTTTTCGGCTTTCTCTACTGAGGTGCTCGTCCGGATGAACCAGGGCACAATCGCAGTAGTCCTCCTGGTGCCACTTTAGCCGATAGAGCGGAACGTAAGGTAGCAAAACACAGGAGCCGGGCAAACCCAACATTTGACCAAAGACATGATTCGGAGATGATGCATATAAGGCCAAACTCGCGACGCCGAACACTCCCTAAGGTATTCGGTCTTTATAACATATGTCGGGCTGAACAATGCCCTTGATAATGAACCCCAAGTGTCCAGGTACGTGCAATGTTCCGACGTGGCCAAATACCAATAACGTCAGCATCCTTCTCGGTTGTACTGAGAATCCGGAGGATGTGAACAACAAGAGACAGTAAAAAAGGTTTACGCAGGGTCTTAATCTAAAAAGAAACCTTTGAGCGGGTCCCTGCTGCACGTCTGCGCCTGTGTCTCTGTTGTGCCGTATCCTAGACGGGTGTAGCACGATTGTCATCTTTAAAAGAGAGGAACTTATTTGAAAGTTGTCGTGCAAAAAATTGGTTATTCTAAATAAACCATTTAAAATTCAAGATAAGTAAAGTTGAGCCGAACTAGCGCTATTTACACGCGGGAAGCCCCTGGTACCGTCTATAAGGGTATAACCATAAAATCAATCTAAAGTATATCTAATGATGCGCCGGACTCGTCTAACCGCGTTCGTGGTCTTAATGGCCGGTCATTTGTTCTGGTTGGTGAGGTCGTCTAGTGTTCGGCTGTTAAAGCAGCCGCACGTTCTTCTGCGCGTAAGGAACGCTCAATATTTCCATTAACTGTGATGGTGCCACGCGGGCCAGGCATCTTAAGCTTAAGAGAAGCGTAATGCGGTATAGCGTTGAAACGAGCGAAAGCTGTTCGTCCGAGTAGTGCTTGATGGCAGCTTCGGAATGGAACGATGTCGAAGTGTAACTTTTCACTTCGGTAGTTGTCGGGTGAACCAAATACAGCTTCTAATATTAGAGAGCCCGTGGAGCGGGCCTCTGGGCCTGGTATTACTCCCTTGAAGGTAGTATTACCGTGGCTGATCTTTGTCGGGTCTATCCCCATTTTGCAGACTGTGTCCTGATATATCAGATTTAGACTACTGCCGCCGTCCATAAGGACTCGTGTGAGATGGTATCCGTTTATTATTGGGTCTAACATCAAGGCAGCCAATCCTTCGTGCCGGATGTTTATCGGGTGATCCCTGCGATCAAAAGTGATCGGGTGAGCCAACCAGGGGTTGGGCTTATGGGTGACGGGCACTACGGCTCGTGTGTCTCGGAGTGCATGTTTGCTTCCCCTCTTCGATACATGGATCATGTTCACTATTTTAACCTCTGGTGGGATTTTTTTGTCCCCCATTGCTTTGCTGGCGAGGCTCGTTGAGGGAGTCCTGGATTAGGGGGTGTTCGGATAGCCGGACTATACCTTCAGCTGGACTCCAGGACCGTGAAGATACAAGATTTAAGACTTCATCCTGTGTCCGGAAGGATCTTTCCTTGGCGTGGAAGGCAAGCTAGGTGTGCGAATATTCAAGATCTCCTACCATTGTAACCGACTCTGTGTAACCCTAACCCTATCTAGTGTCTATATAAACCGGAGGGTTGTAGTCCGTAGGCCAACCATCATCATACACAATCATACCATAGGCGAGCTTCTAGGGTTTAGCCTCCTTGATCTCGTGGTAGATCTACTCTTGTAATACCCATATCATCAATATTAATCTAGCAGGAGTAGGGTTTTACCTCCATCGAGAGGGCCTGAACCTGGGTAAAATAAAGTGTCCCTTGTCTCCTGTTACCATCCGACCTTTTCGCACAGTTCGGGACCCCCTACCCGAGATCCGCCGGTTTTGACACCGACATTGGTGCTTTCATTGAGAGTTCCTCTGTGCCGCCGCGATCAGGAAGGATGCCTCTTCCCGTCTTTAAAGACGACGCCATTACAAAAGGAGCCTTGGCTGTCGGCCAAACTCTCCGGCTAGGTGGTTTTCTCGCAACCGCCTGTTCGGCTGTTGCACCGACGGTGACCTCCCTGGTCATCGAAAGCAACCTCCACGTCGGCTCAGAACTCGCCGAGCAATTGGATCCGATGGAGCTCTCTTCTGTAAACGAGCTCCTGGATCGCATCGCCGCACTGGGTGTCGCTAAAAATTATGACCAGGTTGGGCTTAAACCCGATCTAAGAGAAATTAACTCTCCCCAAGTCACCCACCACGTTGCTGTGGTGGAGACACAATGCGGCGACCATTCATCTATCTTAAGGACTAGCTACGTCCGAATTCCCGAACCCTCCATGCCGGATATCCGCGGAGGGGAGGATACAATCCAAGACTTGAGCCTAAAATCAGGCAAATCGGATAACATCCAAGACTCCGGATCTCAGAATTCAGAAGTTCTTCGGCCTCCGAACAACAAACTGGGCGAGGTCTCAGATTCGACAACACCCGCCCACCCGATCTTAAGCGATCTTTCCCAAATCAAGCAAATGCCCGAAGAAACAGTACATCATTACTGGGCCAGATTCCTCCTGGTTATGAACAGGATAAAGGACTGCCGCGAGGGAGATGCAATTTCAATCTTTTGCAGTAACTGCACGGACAAGGGAATACTCAACGCCGTAAGTCGTCGTAATATTACACGCTTTGCTGACTTGGCGTCCATAGTACAAAAGTACTGTGCGATGGAAAGTGCTTGGAAAACAGAAATAAAATTTTGGGATAATCCGGCCTTGAACAGCAATCCCGTCCGAATTAAGAGGGCGCACCACAGTAAGGCACCCGGACTAAATACCAAAAAATCAAAACCCTTTAGAGGGCATGGAACCGTACTGGAAAAGTGGCTAGATGGACCCTGCAAGATTCACAGTGCAGAGGACGCCACCCCAACTCACAGCCTCAGGGCATGTTGGATACTCCGGCAGGTGGCCAAAATTGGCGAGGACCTCCTAATTCTAGAGGTCAAAGGAAACCAGCCCGAGAATTTCAGTTCCGTTCTCACAGTGTTTGAGACTTTCGCATCAAATAATATGCGAAAAAGAAAACTTCGCAGCCTCACTGAAGTCTATCAAGTAGCGACAATAAACCCATGGAGTAATACTGCTATCACCTTCAATGCGAGTGACGAACCTAAATTTCGAACAGCCCGAGCACCAGCCGCATTGGTCCTCAGTCCCATAGTGGACGGCTGTCGCCTCGCAAAGGTACTCATGGACGGAGGCAGCGGATTGAACCTCATTTACGAGGAAACCCTCCAAAAGATGGAAATAGACTGGAACCGCATTGAGCGAAGCAGCACAACCTTTAGAGGAATAATCCCCAGTCAGGAAGCGCGCTGCACCGGAAAGATCACACTAGATGTGGTATTCGGCACGCCGGATAATTACAGGTCCGAACAGATCACGTTCCAGGTGGCCCCGTTCAAAAGCGGATATCACACTATACTAGGACGGGAGGCTTTCACAGTTTTCCAAGCTATACCCCATTACGGGTACATGAAGCTTAAGATGCCTGGGCCAAACGGAATTATCACTCTCGCTAGTGATCTGGACATAGCACTCCGCGCCGAGAACAAGACAGTCGCATTGGCCCTCGAGGCACTATCCGAAACCTTAGCGGCCGAAGAACTGACTGCGCTGCGATCCACGGTCAATAGGGATGATGTGATACTCGATAAGAGATCCAAATCCACATCCTTTAAACCAGCGGACGAAATAGTCAAATTCCAGGTCCACCCAACGGACCCCAATAAAACAGCCTCCATGGGCGCAAGACTGAACCCTGATGTAGGTGCCACACTGCGAGAGTTCCTACGAGAGAACTGGGACATTTTCGCTTGGCACCCTTCAGACATGCCAGGAATCCCACGCAGGTTGGCCGAACACAGCCTAAATATCCAGAAAGGATTCAAACCTGTCAAACAAGCCCTTCGGCGTTTCTCCGAACCAAAGAGACAGGCCATGGGAGAGGAGCTAGCCAAGTTATTGGAGGCTGGATTCATTAGAGACATAAAACACCCGGACTGGCTAGCAAACCTGGTGATGGTACCAAAGAAGGACAAATCCTGGCGCCTGTGTGTCGATTTCAAAGACCTTAATAAGGCTTGCCCAAAGGATCCTTTCCCCCTCCCTCGAATAGATCAAATCATCGATGCCACTGCAGGACACGATTCGCTGTGCTTCCTCGACGCATACTCCGGTTACCATCAAATCAAGATGGCAGAATCAGACCAAGCCGCAACAGCATTCATCACACCATACGGCCCATTCTGCTTCAACACAATGCCCTTTGGGCTAAAAAACGCCGGCGCAACATATCAGCGCATGATTCAAACATGCCTGGCAAAACAGATCGGCAAAACAGTGGAGGCGTATGTAGATGATGTGGTCATTAAATCAAGACATGTCGAATCTCTAGTAGATGACTTGAGGCTTACATTCGACAACCTCTGAAAATACGACATTAAGCTCAATCCGGAAAAATGCTTTTTTGGCGTTCCAGCTGGAAAGCTCCTGGGCTTCATTGTATCCGGTAGAGGAATTGAAGCAAATCCAGCTAAAATCCGAGCTTTGTCACAATTGGATGTCCCAAAAGACCTCAAACAAATACAGAAACTCACCGGATGCATGGCGGCTTTAAGCCGCTTTATCTCCCGCCTGGGAGAAAAGGCATTGCCCCTTTACCGCCTCCTTAGGCGCACCGAACACTTCGAGTGGACAGACGCTGCCACGGCTGGACTTGAGGAAATAAAGGCCATCTTGGCAACAAACCCAGTCCTGGCCGCGCCGAACACTGGCGAACCCATGCTATTGTACATTGCCGCAACTCATCAAGTTGTTAGCGCAGTACTCGTCGTCGAGCGGGCAACGGACGGACACAAACTCCCCCTTCAAAGGCCGGTTTACTACGTGTCCACTGCCCTCACACCATGCAAATCACGGTACCCACATTACCAAAAGATTGCATACACGGTGTTTATGGCATCCCAGAAGCTACGACACTACTTTCAGGAGTGTTCTATAACAGTAGCCTCGGAAGTACCACTCAAGGATATTATCAACAACCGCGATGCAACGGGTCGGATAGCAAAATGGGCCATAGAGCTCCTCCCGTTCGACATAACCTACAAACCACGGCGAGCCATTAAATCGCAAGTCCTACCCGACTTCGTCGCCGAATGGACAGAGGCCGAACTCCCTAAAGAGTACGGCACATATTCAAACTGAATCATGCATTTCGACGGCTCCGAAATGTTGGCCGGACTGGGGGCTGGTGTCGTTTTGACGTCCCCTACAGGAGACATAGTCCAATATGTACTCCAAATTATGTACACGGACTCCAACAATGCAGCCGAATACGAGGCCCTTCTACACGGTCTCCGGATGGCAGTATCCATGGGCATTCAATGCCTGGAAGTACGCGGGGACTCAAACCTCACGATATCCCAAATAAATGGCGACTTCGATGCCAAAGACCCAAAAATGGCAGCTTATCGCAATGCCGTCATAAAAATGTCAGTTCAGTTCGAGGGACTGGAGTTTCACCATATAGCCCGAGAAAATAATCAGGCAGCGGACGTCCTGGCACGCATCGGAGCAAAACGAGATGCAGTCCCCCCAACATCTTCTCAGAAAGATTATTCAAGCCATCTGTAGCATGGGAGGGGAACCCTCGGATAACAGTCCGGACACAACCACATAACCCGACGCCGAACAATCCGACATAATCGGAGGCCCTGCCACCGAAATCACACCTTCAGCCCATGTAATAATGGCGGTCATCGCCCCATGGACAGAACCATTCCTAGCCTACCTTACTAGGCAGGAACTCCCAGAGGACCAAAACGAGGCACGCTGCATAGTGCGGCGATCTAAAGCCTATAAAGTCCATGAGAGAGAGCTCTATAAGAAAAGCACTACAGGAGTCCTTCAAAGATGTATCTCCGAAGAGGAAGGGCGGAGTCTGTTGGCTGAAATTCATGCCGGACTCGGTGGCCACCACGCCGCAGCTCGGTCCCTTGTAAGCAAGGCTTTCCGTACGAGCTTTTATTGGCCGACGGCCCGAGCAGACGCTCATGACTTAGTCAAACGATGCGTCGGTTGCCGGCTCTTTGCAAACCAAAGCCATATGCCGCCCAACGCCCTCCGAACTATCCCCATCACTTGGCCTTTTGCGGTCTGGGGGCTTGACATGGTGGGACCCCTTAAAGGTGGAACCCACAAGAAAAAATACTTATTGGTCATGGTGGATAAATTCACCAAATGGATAGAAGCCAAGCCTGTTAAGACGGCTGAATCCGGACCTATGACAGACTTCATATCCGGGGTCGTACACCGTTACGGCGTCCCTCACAGCATCATCACCGATAACGGCACAAACTTCACCTCCGACGAAGTAAAGCTGTGGTGCAAAAACATGGGCATTAAGCTCGACTATGCTTCTGTCTATCACCCACAAACTAACGGTCAGGTCGAACGTGCAAATGGTCTCATCATGAGTGGCATTAAACCCAGACTAGTGCGGTCCCTCAAGGAATCTAATACGTACTGGGTGGAGGAGCTCGACTCCGTACTCTGGGGGCTGCGAACCACGCCGAATCGTACCATCGGATTCACACCATTCTTTATGGTGTACGGCGCAGAGGCAGTTCTGCCCTGCGACATAATTCATGACTCACCTCGAGTGCGCATGTACGAAGAAAGAGAAGCCGAGCTTGATCGCCAGGACAACCTGGATGCCTTAGAGGAGGAGCGCGACGTGGCTAAAGCCCGTTCCGCATTTTGTCAACAGCAGGCTCGAAGATATCAAAGCAGAGAAGTACGGGCCAAAAATTACAACGTTGGCGAACTAGTTCTACGCCTGCCGGATAAGAAAAAGGACAAACTCAAGCCCAAATGGGAAGGTCCCTTCATAATTGACCAAGTCCTGACTGCTGGAGCGTACCGCCTGCGAGATGCGTTGGATAACCGACTCGAGCCGAACCCATGGAACGCCGCATGTCTCCGAAGATTCTATGCCTAGCGCCGGACTCTGGGTTTGTCTCCTTCCTCTGTCCATTTTTATATATATTTTTCTGATTTTTTTTGTCTCCTCCCACTCTTTCCTTTTATAGCCCTTAAAGGCTCATCATGTGACGCGCTACCCGCGCTCCTTAAACCTGGGGGCTTCTTTAACAGAAGCTTATTTATATGGGTTTCACGCCCAACGCATGCATCAGACTTCCGCATGCACCTTTTCTTCACCATTATATGCATCTATATGACTTAAGTTTTGGCCAAGCTGGGTTGCCTGGCTCCTGTGCTTACCCCTACGTTCCCGATTGTTCGGCTAGGCAGTAAAGGGAGCCCCTCTGCGATTGCTACTGCCGGATAAGCCGGATGTCTACCTCAGACTGGGTGAAGCTGAAAGCTAGCGTTCTTAAGGGAATATTCGATCGGTGAACTAAAGATGAACCTTTTTTACTTATACATGCCCCCAGATGTTTTCCTGCATTTGCAGTCCGGACGTGCACTTCAGGGCACGCCATCGCAGCGAAAGGAACCCTTAACGGAACTATTCTCTCTGGAAGATGTTTCTTACTAACCATGTAATATAACATAACTAGTTGGGCACTTGTCTGATAAAGCACTAATGACCCCTACGCCTGGTCTCCATGCATACCTCGGTTCTTATATAACCGTTATGGTATTCAGACACACTCCGGACCGTCAGGTCCCGAGGTCGAAGCAAAAAGGTCGGCAACGACAAACGATCTACAATCCGGCTAGAAGGCATTACACATGTCAATTATAAATTACATAGTCATCCTGACTGATTGTATTCCTCCTCTATACCATCTAACAGGCTGTCTAATTTGCAGTCCTGCTGGGAATACTTTGCAGCCAATTCTACCTGGCCATACACTAAGCTCACAGGGATCTCCTTCCCGTCAGGCCCCACCGGTCCGACCTCGGCCATGTGATTGGGGTCAGACTTCGTAAAGCGGGTCTTCACCATGGCCCAGGCCTCCCTAGCACCCTGCCGGCAGGCTGATATCTTCCTCAACCGGAAGCGTCGCCGAGCTCCCTTCAACTTCTCCGCAAGTTCTCCAAGGCCCTCAGGTATGGAGTGGGCAGGCCACAAGGCTTGGGCAATACCTCGCATCCCTGCCGAACTCGTTCGTGCAGTTGAGAGAGTTCGGGAAGAAGATCGCCCGTTGAACCGGGCATCTCCTCTGCAGGACGACCTGTCAGCATACCTATAGACATAACTCTGTTAGTCGTCTTCCTCGCCGAACTCCTTTTTCAAGAGTTCGCTTAAGCACTTACTAAAAATGCCGCGTCGAAGTCGCTAATTCTCCTTATTGGGGTCCGACAGCTGGCCACGAACATCTTTTAGTTCAACATCCAGCCTGGTGTTGGCATCCTGGAGATCATTCTTCTCCCGCCTCACCTTTGTTAGCACGCTTTCACCAGCCTTTAACCGGCGTAGAAGCTGTTGCCTGTCCGGATTGAGTCCGACGCCATCTGCAATACCATTTGTCAGATCGGCACTTAAATCCGCACAATACTAAATATTCTGGTGTATTGTTTACCTGCAGGGGTCTCTTTAGACCCCCCTGCTGCTGTTAGTGCGGCCTCTAGTTGGGCCTTGCACCTTTCCAGCTCCTAGGACAGCACAGTGTTCTTCTCGGTAAGAAACTGCATGTTATATGATTCTCGAATCAGTTATTTCCACTGCTTCAAGTCTCGGGGGCTACTGGCATATCTATATTTACCAAAATTTTCTTACCTGTATGTCTTTTACATACTGCTCCGTGGCTCTGGCTAAACCATTTTGAGCGGCACGGAGGTACGCGTCTCCCGAATTGAAGGCATCTAAAGCCTCCTGGGAGAAACAAGCGTCGCGAAGGACTGTCCGGCGACGCCTGTGGTTCATGGCACTCTCCACCTTGGAATGGGTGACAGACAGCCTGTCCGCATCCTCTGATGGAGGAGCGTCTGGTGCGTGCCTTGTGCGGGCCTCCGCTTCTGGGCCGGGTGTAACGCCCCAGATCTGATGCGTCAGGTGTCTGCCTGTTATTCGCCGTCATTGCCATGTCATGTGCTTGCGTGTTTGCACTTTGCCATGTCATCATATGCATTTCATATCATGTCATCATGTGCATCGCATTTGTTTACGTGTTCGTCTCATGCATCTGAGCTTTTTCCCCGTTGTCCGTTTTGCAATCCGGCACTCCTATGTTCCCCGGCGCCCCCCTTTACCTCTTTTCGTGTGTGGGTGTTAAACTTTCTCGGAATGGACCGAGGTTTGCCAAGCGGCCTTGGTATAGCACCGGTAGACCGCCTGTCAAGTTTCGGGTCATTTGGAGGTCGTTTGATGCTCCAACGGTTAACCGGGTAACCGCAAAGCCTCTTTTGTGTGCAGCCCAACAACCCCTTCAAAGTGGCCCAAAACCCATCCTAACCCCCTCCATCTTCTCGGTCGTTCGATCACGATCGCGTGGCCGAAAACCGCACTCCATTTGGAGCTCCCTAGCTCCTTCTACCTATAAAAACACCTCCCCCGTCCAAATTCCGCAGTCCAAACCCTAGAAATTCTCCCCCACCGCGTCGGACATGTCCGTCCCGGACCGGACAA
This sequence comes from Aegilops umbellulata, assembly GCA_032464435.1. Taxonomy (NCBI): domain Eukaryota; kingdom Viridiplantae; phylum Streptophyta; class Magnoliopsida; order Poales; family Poaceae; genus Aegilops; species Aegilops umbellulata. The sequence continues at coordinate 255,673,892 of CP136056.1, forward strand.
ACCGCGCCGCCGCCCACAGCCACTTCCCCGCCGCCATGTGGACCCGGCCACCGTGCGCCGCCGTCTGCCCGCGCGGCCCGGATCGGGCCCGCGGGGCCCATCCCGCCGCCGCCTCCCGCGGGCGCGCCCCTGGGCCCCGCCGCCGCCTGTTCGCGCGGTCGCCGCCGCCATCTCGCCGGCGCGCCACCGCCCGAGCGCCGCCGCCCCGCCGCCCGCCGGCGATATCCGCCGCCGCCTGGTGCGCGGCGTCGCCTCCTCCGCGCCTCCGCATCGCGCCGCCCCGCCTTCCGCCGGCCGCCGGCCGCTCCTCCGTCCCGCGCCCTGCCGCGCCTCCCCGTGGTCCCCGTCGTCGCCAGAGTTCGCGGAGGCTCGCCGGAGCTCCGGCCAGATCCGATCTGGGGAGTGGGATGAGATCCACCACTCCCCCGATCGAAACGCCCCCTTCCCGTCTCGAACCCCGTCGTCCCGCACCGTCTCCTCCCGTTGACTTTTTCGTGAGGTGAAAATCTGCTAAGTCCCCGGATCTGCTACTTTTTCATGCCATGTTCATCGCATCATATCTCCGTGCATATAGCTCCGTTTTGCGTGCACGATATATCAAAATGTTCACCTGGTTATCCTCTTCATTTTGTTCCATTGTGCCATGTTCATTTGCGCCCATCTTGATTCCTGAATCATCGTTGCAAGAGTGCTATATGATGTTAATCTGCTGAAACTGTTATAACTTGATGATTTGTCATTTTTGTGTCTTTATGTGTGATTTTCTTTTGAGCATGAAGTCTACATGTGTTATGTGCTACAACATGCCGTCTTTCCTGTCGTGCAACCCGTTATTCATAATATGCCGTGTATTGTTTGTTTTGAGCTTGCAAAGTAGCCTCCGTGATGTTGCTGATTTCAGAGACTTAGAATTTCACCAAGTCTTTGTCTGCTATTATTTTTATGCCATGTATTCATGTTGCTACAGTGAGATCCATGCCTCTTTTGAGTATGTTCAGTCAGAGTGTTTTGTTCATATGATTATGCTCTATCCATCCATGCCTTTGTTTGTAATTATGGAGTGCCTTAGCTTGACTCAATCGAGCTCTACTTTTGCTATAAAATGTTCCTGGCAGATTGTTTACGTGTTAGTCAATTTTGCCAATGTTGTTGTAGTTGATCCGGGCATGCTATATTGTTTTTCTTGCCATGTATAGCTTCTATGCCATGTCTAAATGCTGGGTGTATGCTTAGTTTGTCATGAAATGCCTCTTAGTGAGTGCATCGAGCTCGTAAACATGCCTACCTGTTATCTGTTTATGCCATGCTCCAGTTTTTCACCAAGTCTGAATCTGTTTATGTTTTTGCTATGTTCACATGCTTGCAATTGTATCCTCTGATCCCTTTTGGCTTATGGTCAGTAAGGGACTTTTGTTATATGCTTTGAGTAGATTCATGCGTTGCTCTCGTTTGACATGATAGCTTGATTTAACATGTTCTTTTATAGCTCTAAACATTGCAACCTGATGTTATTTCTGCCATGCCCTGTGAATTCTGCTAAGTCTGTGAACCTGTTATTATTTGCAATCTTGCCATGCTTGTTTGAGTATGATCTAGTGGTTTCTGGAGATAGCTCAGTGTTCATGTTTTGTCACGCTTTACCTGTAAATCATGTCCATGCCTTTTGTTTGCATGTTGAGAGCCCGTAGCATGTTGATTTGATGCTTGCTAGATGCCTACTTGCTGTTTTGGACAGATTGTTGTTATGTCTTGTATAGAGTGTATGTGTTGAACCGTTGCTCCGTTTTGAGCATGCTATATATGAAACTTGCTTAGTTTTGCATGTAGATTCATATTATCATGTGGCATCCTTGTTTTGAGGTGTTTGCTTGATGTTTGTATGCATTTTGCATCAATGCCATGCTTACCTTGTTTTGCTCATATCTTCTAGGCCGTAGCTTCGAATCTAATGAACTTTATATGTAACTTGACTAGAATTTCGTGTAGATCATCATGGTGCATCTTAACTTGCTGTTTAACAAACTTGAACATAAGGTTATTCAGATCTGGACCAATTTCGAAATTTGCATATGAGGACTTACCGGAGTTGTTCTATGTTGTTTCCGGCCTCATTTAAACTTGCTTTGATGTGTTGCTCTTGTATGCATCATCCCTTGCCATGAGTAGTTTCATGTAGCCTTGTCATGCATCATACTTGGTTGAGCATCATGCCTTGTTCATGTGTGGTGTGTTTACCGTCTTGTGTGCTTCTTCTCGATAGTTCCCGTTTCGTTGCGATCGTGAGGATTCGTTCGTCTACGCTTGGTTCGTCTTCGTGGCTTCATCTTCTTCATGGATTCGTTCTTCTTCCTTGCGGTATCTCAGGCAAGATGACCGTCACCTTGGATCTCATTACTATCATTGCTATGCTAGTTGCTTCGTTCTATTGCTATGCTGCGTTACCTACCACTTGCTGCTCAAGCCTCCCAAATTGCCATGAACCCCTGACCTTTGTTACCCTTCCTAGCAAACCGTTGTTTGGCTATGTTACCGCTTTTGCTCAGCCCCTCTTATAGCTTTGCTAGTTGCAGGTGAAGATGAAGATTGCTCCATATTGGATTTTGTTTATGTTTATGTTGGGATATCACAATACCTCTTATATTATTAATGCATATATATACTTGGTTAAGGATGGAAGGCTCGGCCTTATGCCTGGTGTTTTGTTCCACTCTTGCCTCCCTACTTTCCGTCATATCGATATTATGTTCCCGGATTTTGCGTCCCTAACGCGGTCGGGTGATTTATGGGACCCCCTTGACAGTTCGCTTTGAATAAGACTCCTCCAGCAAGGCCCAACCTTGGTTTTTCCATTTGCCTCACCACCACCTATTTTCCCTTGGGAGTAATTAACCCAAGAGTCATCTTTATTTAGCCCCCCCCCCCCGGGCCAATGCTTGTCTAAGTGTTGGCCCGAAACGAGTAGACTGCGGGCCACCTTGGGGAAACTTTAGGATTGGTTTTACTCGTAGGATGTCTCATCCGGTGTTGCCCTGAGAACGAGATATGTGCAGCTCCTATCAGGATGTCGGCGCATCGGGCGGCTCTGCTGGTCTTGTTTTATTACTGTCAAAATGTCTTGTAGCCGGGATTCCGAGACTGATCGGGTCTTCCCGGGGAGAAGGAATTTCCTTCGTTGATCGCGAGAGCTTATCATGGGCTAAGTTGGGACACCCCTGCAGGGTTTGCACTTTCGAAAGCCGTGCCCGCGGTTATGTGGCAGATGGGAATTTGTTGATATCCGCTTGTAGTAAACTTGAAGCAAACTCTTCTAAAATACACCAACTGTGTGCGTAACCGTGATGGTCTCTTTTCGGGGTTGATCGAGAGGAGAACACGGTTTCTGGGTTATGTTTGACGTAAGTAGGAGTTCAGGATCACTTCTTGATCATTACTAGTTGGCGACCACTTGCTTTGCTTCTCTTCTCGCTCTTATTTGCGTAAACTAGCCACCATACATGCTTAGTCGCTGCTGCAACCTCACCACTTTACCCTTCCTTACCCTTTAAGCTTTGCTAGTCTTGATACCCATGGTAATGGGATTGCTGAGTCCTCGTGGCTCACAGATTACTACACCACCAGTTGCAGGTACAGGTTATGCGATGATCATGATGCGAGAGCGATGTTTATTTGTGTTGGAGTTCTTCTTTTGCTTCTTCTTCGATTGAGGGATAGGTTCCTGGTCGGCAGCCTGGGCTAGCAGGGTGGATATTGTTTGAGTTTCTGTTTACATTTCATCCGTAGTCGGATGTTGATCTTGTATATGTTGTATTGTAGTATTCATGTGACATTGTATGTATTGGATGTATCCCCTCTATTTATGTAATGTTGATGTAATGATATCCACCTTGCAAAAGCGTTTCAATATGCGGTTCTATCCTTGGTGGGACCTTCGAGTCTCTTTAGGATAGTATCGCATATTGGGCGTGACAAGTTGGTATCAGAGCCTCGACCGACCCTAGGAGCCCCCTTGATTGATCGTGTAGTTTGGCCGTTGTCGAGTCTAGAAGAAACTTTTTTGGAGTCTAGTTATATCGGAGAGTAGGAATTCCTTTTACTCCTCAGCCCCTTCGTCGCTCTGGTGAGAAATCCTGACATAGGTGTTTTGAATTACTCCTCTTCCCCTTCAAATTTTTCTTTAGGATCACGCGGTTAGTTTTCGTTCGTTGTCCTTCCTCTTTTATCCGGTGCATCTCTCGTCAAGTCGACTCGAACCTTTTTGTCTTTCGCGAGATCAATCCTCAGTTCTTTCTCTTCCGATGTTGTTTTCCCCATCCGAAGTTGTCCTTGTTTTTTCCCACCCGCCCACCCTACTCGAACCTTTTTGTTTTCTTGTTATTGGAACCGGAGTCCGTAATCGAGTATCCATCCTACTCGTGCGAGCCTTTGCATTCTTCCCTAAATCATTTCAACCGGTGCTTTTCTCTTCAAGTTATTCGTCGGTTCCCCGTCCCAAGTTGCCTGTGTTTTTCCCGCCCTCCCACCCCTTTTATTCTGGAGTCTGAGCCTCTATTCGAGCATCAATTTCATTCGTGTGGAGTATCTTCAGTTTTTCCTCAATTGTTTTAACCGGTGAATTCTCGTCTGGTTCATCAATGTTCGTCTTGTTTTCTTTTCTGGTGGATCCAAATTCAACTTCTTCGGTGTCGATCATATTCTTCCCCTCAGCTCAAATATTTCCCTTTGCTCGTTCGCCTCTTGCCATTTTATTATCCCGGAGTGTTGAAGACATCTCAGAAGATTCGTGTTTGTATTCTATTATTTCGAGGTTGTCACCTCATTCAAATCTTTCAATCGTTCCGGTGCATCATTTCTTAGTCGACAATCCTTTCCAACGGTGTTTCTTTTTAGTGGGCCCTAACCCACAGGTCTTCTCCCAGGATCTTACATGGCTCTTCTGTTTTTCCCGGAGTCATTCTCAAGCTCTTTTGAAGTTTGGCATAGGTATGAATTTCATCAGTCAGATGTCTTCTGCAAGATCGCTTCCAAATTCTTTCATGTTCGGGTCAATCTTTTCTCTTTTAATTCTTCCAGAGTATCTCAACAATTTTACTGGTGTTCCCCGTCGTGATTCTCAACATTTGAAGACCGAAGAAGAATTTCTCGTAAATCTTGTCTGTTCTCCCGGAGATTCGCGGTGCTAGCTTGATGTTATTATATCGAATTGTTTCCAGCCGCGCAATTCTTTTCATCCATCCGGAGTATTTCATGAGTTGCTATCCCTCACGATCATCCGGAGGTCATCTTTTCGGAACATTTCTACGTTCTAAGTTTTCAGCTTCATTCTTCAACTATTCTATATCAGTGCCCCTTCGTTCGTCTCAATATTCTGCCGATGCTTCGTTCAAGTATTCTTCAATCAGTTCGCAAATTCTTTCCAGCGATTCGTTCTCTTCTCTTCGTTCATTTTCATTTTCACGGTGGTTCGTTGAAGATTCCTTTTTCATTCTCATCATATTAATTCATTCGTTCTTTCCAAACCTACCGGTGGTTCATGAAGACTTCCTCAAGTTTTGTGCTATATCCCCCCCTTAATATTTTCTAACGAGAATAAGTAGTATGCAAATCCATTGCTAAACATCAATTTAATTGGTGGAGGATAAGCATAACATAATTCTTATTCTCCTTTCATCAAGTTGATTAATTCTTTTCTTCGGAGATTGTTCATGTCGAATAATTTCTCGGTTATGTGTTGTTCATCCTTATTTTCCGGAGTTCCAAGTCTTCTCGCTTGTCTCGTCTCGAAGCTCCATCCGAATCGTCGCAAGGCTTTAATCTTATTCTTTCATCCTTCAATTTAATCTCGTCATCCTTTATTTTACCGGAGTTCTTCACAGTGGACCGACATGTTTTAATTCTTTCTTCAAGTGTTCATCAAGATTCTTTTGGAGGAGTTCAAGTATCTTTTTCTTCTTGCATGTCGAAGTGCAATTATTTCTCCGAATTCTTTTGAAGTGGAGTTTTTCCATTTCTTCATTCTCTCTCAGCTATTCAATCTTTTTCCGTTGGTGGTCGGTTAGCACCTCGTAATTTTGAGATGTTATCCATAAGTCCACGACAAGCTTATTCTTTTCATTGTTGATTTTTCCAACAACTCCGTTCAATCCTTTCTTCTAAGGTTGCTTTCATTTTCCTTCATGTTGAAAGTTGACATCTTCTTCCTCGTCTCTTTCGTTCAACTATTTCAATTCTTCCGGAGGCATTGTGTTGTTCGTCTCGTCAAGTGTCTTGCCATTTCATTAAGTTCTAGTTCTATTCCATTCTATGTTCAACTGGGATCCTATCGCAATTCTTTCGTTCTTATTCCTTGTATATCTTGTTCTAACCGGAGTGGTTTCAGAATCTATATTGTCTCTTGAGCTTTTGGGCCTCGACATATTCATTGTTCCTCTCTTCTACCCAGTGCTCTCGACTTTGTTCATTTTCCCTCTTGCGTTCTTTTTTCACCTCATCCTCTTTTCCTCCCCGTCTCGGTCCTAAGATCTCGGGACGAGATCTCTTGTTAGTGGAGGAGAGTTGTAACGCCCCGGATCTGATGCGCCAGGTGTCTGCCTGTTATTCGCCGTCATTGCCATGTCATGTGCTTGCGTGTTTGCACTTTGCCATGTCATCATTTGCATTTCATATCATGTCATCATGTGCATCCCATTTGTTTACGTGTTCGTCTCATGCATCCGAGCTTTTTCCCCGTTGTCCGTTTTGCAATCCGGCACTCCTATGTTCCCCGGCGCCCCCTTTACCTCTTTTCGTGTGTGGGTGTTAAACTTTCTCGGAATGGAACGAGGTTTGCCAAGCGGCCTTGGTATAGCACCGGTAGACCGCCTGTCAAGTTTCGGGTCATTTGGAGGTCGTTTGATGCTCCAACGGTTAACCGGGTAACCGCAAAGCCTCTTTTGTGTGAAGCCCAACAACCCCTTCAAAGTGGCCCAAAACCCATCCTAACCCCCTCCATCTTCTCGGTCGTTCGATCACGATCGCGTGGCCGAAAACCGCACTCCATTTGGAGCTCCCTAGCTCCTTCTACCTATAAAAACACCTCCCCCGTCCAAATTCCGCAGTCCAAACCCTAGAAATTCTCCCCCACCGCGCCGGACATGTCCGTCCCGGACCGGACAAACCGCGCCGCCGCCCACAGCCACTCCCCTGCCGCCACGTGGCCCCGGCCACCATGCGCCGCCGTCGGCCCGCGCGGCCCGGATCGGGCCCGCGGGGCCCATCCCGCCGCCGCCTCCCGCGGGCGCGCCCCTGCACCCCGCCGTTGCCTGTCCGCGCGGTCGCCGCCGCCATCTCGCCGGCGCGCCACCGTCCGAGCGCCGCCGCCCCGCCGCCCGGCGAGATCCGCCGCCACCTGGTGCGCGGCGCTGCCTCCTCGCCCGTGCCTCCGCATCGCGCCGCCCCGCCTTCCGCCGGCCGCTCCTCCGTCCCGCGCCCTGCCGCGCCTCCCCGTGGTCCCCGTCGTCGCCGGAGTTCGCGGAGGCTCGCCGGAGCTCCGGCCAGATCCGATCTGGGGAGTGGGATGAGATCCACCACTCCCCCGATCCAAACGCCCCCGGCCCGTCTCAGACCCCGTCGTCCCGCACCGTCTCGTCCCGTTGACTTTTTCGCGAGGTGAAAATCTGCTAAGTCCCCGGATCTGCTACTTTTTCATGCCATGTTTATCGCATCATATCTCCGTGCATATAGCTCCATTTTGCGTGAACAATACATCAAAATGTTCATCTGGTTATGCTCTTCATTTTGCTCCATTGTGCCATGTTCATTTGAGCTCATCTTGATGCCTGAATCATCGTTGCAAGAGTGCTATATGATGTTAATCTGCTGAACTGTTATAACTTGATGATTTGTCATTTTTGTATCTTTATGTGTGATTTTCTTTTGAGCATGAAGTCTACATGTGCTATGTGCTACAACATGCCATCTTTCCTTTGGTGCAACACATTATTCATAATATGCCATGTATTGTTTGTTTTGAGCTTGCAAAGTAGTCTCTGTGATGTTGCTGATTTCAGAGACTTAGAATTTCACCAAGTCTTTGTCTGCTGTTATTTTTATGCCATGTATTCATGTTGCTACAGTGAGATCCATGCCTCTTTTGAGTATGTTTAGTAAGAGTGTTTTGTTCACATGATTATGCTCTATCCATCCATGCCTTTGTTTGTAATTATGGAGTGCCTTAGCTTGACTCAATCGAGCTCTACTTTTGCTATAAAATGTTCCTGGCAGATTGTTTACGTGTTAGTCAGTTTTGCCAAGGTTGTTGTAGTTGATCCGGGCATGCTATATTGTTTTTCTTGCCATGTATAGCTTCTATGCCATGTCTAAATGCTGGGTGTATGCTTAGTTTGTCATGAAATGCCTCTTAGTGAGTGCATCGAGCTCGTAAACATGCCTACCTGTTATCTGTTTATGCCATGCTCCCGTTTTTCACCAAGTCTGAATCTGTTTATGTTTTTGCTATGTTCACATGCTTGCAATTGTATCCTCTGATCCCTTTTGGCTTATGGTCAGTAAGGGACTTTTGTTATATGCTTTGAGTAGATTCATGTGATGCTCTCGTTTGACATGATAGCTTGCTTTAACATGTTCTTTTATAGCTCCAAACATTGCAACCTGATGTTATTTCTGCCATGCCCTGTGAATTCTGCTAAGTCTGTGAACCTGTTATTATTTGCAATCTTGCCATGCTTGTTTGAGTATGATCTAGTGTTTTCTGGAGATAGCTCAGTGTTCATGTTTTGTCATGCTTTACCTGTAAATCATGTCCATGCCTTTTGTTTGCATGTTTTACCTTGTTTTGCTCATATCTTCTAGGCCGTAGCTCCGAATCTAATGAACTTTATATGTAACTTGACTAGAATTTCGTGTAGATCATCATGGTGCATCTTAACTTGCTGTTTAACAAACTTGAACATAAGGTTATTCTTATCTGGACCAATTTTGAAATTTGCATATGAGGACTTACCGGAGTTGTTCTATGTTGTTTCCGGCCTCATTTAAACTTGCTTTGATGTGTTGCTCTTGTATGCATCATCCCTTGCCATGAGTAGTTTCATGTAGCCTTGTCATGCATCATACTTGGTTGAGCATCATGCCTTGTTCATGTGTGGTGTGTTTACCGTCTTGTGTGCTTCTTCTCGATAGTTCCCGTTTCGTTGCGATTGTGAGGATTCGTTCATCTACGCTTGGTTCGTCTTCATGGCTTCATCTTCTTCATGGATTCGTTCTTCTTCCTTGCGGGATTTCAGGCAAGATGATCGTCACCTTGGATCTCATTACTATCATTGCTATGCTAGTTGCTTCGTTCTATTGCTATGCTGTGTTACCTACCACTTGCTGCTCAAGCCTCCCAAATTGCCATGAACCCCTGACCTTTGTTACCCTTTCTAGCAAACCGTTGTTTGGCTATGTTACCGCTTTTGCTCAGCCCCTCTTATAGCGTTGCTAGTTGCAGGTGAAGATGAAGATTGCTCCATGTTGGATTATGTTTATGTTTATGTTGGGATATCACAATACCTCTTATATTATTAATGCATCTATATACTTGGTTAAGGGTGGAAGGCTTGGCCTTATGCCTGGTGTTTTGTTCCACTCTTGCCGCCCTAGTTTCCGTCATATCGGTATTATATTCCCGGATTTTGCGTCCCTAACGCGGTCGGGTGATTTATGGGACCCCCTTGACAGTTCTCTTTGAATAAGACTCCTCCAGCAAGGCCCAACCTTGGTTTTACCATTTGCCTCACCACCACCTATTTTCCCTTGGGAGTAATTAACCCAAGGGTCATCTTTATTTAGCCCCCCCGGGCCAATGCTTGTCTAAGTGTTGGCCCGAAACGAGTAGACTGCGGGGCCACCTTGGGGAAACTTGAGGATTGGTTTTACTCGTAGGATGTCTCATCCGGTGTTGCCCTGAGAACGAGATATGTGCAGCTCCTATCAGGATGTCGGCGCATCGGGCGGCTTTGCTGGTCTTGTTTTATTACTGTCGAAATGTCTTGTAGCCGGGATTCCGAGACTGATCGGGTCTTCCCGGGGAGAAGGAATTTCCTTCGTTGATCGCGAGAGCTTATCATGGGCTAAGTTGGGACACCCCTGCAGGGTTTGAACTTTCGAAAGCCATGCCCGCGGTTATGTGGCAGATGGGAATTTGTTGATATCCGGTTGTAGTAAACTTGAAGCAAACTCTTCTAAAATACACCAACCGTGTGCGTAACCGTGATGGTCTCTTTTCGGGGTTGATCGAGAGGAGAACACGGTTTCTGGGTTATGTTCGACGTAAGTAGGAGTTCAGGATCACTTCTTGATCATTACTAGTTGGCGACCGCTTGCTTTGCTTCTCTTCTCGCTCTTATTTGCGTAAACTAGCCACCATACATGCTTAGTCGCTGCTGCAACCTCACCACTTTACCCCTTCCTTACCCTTTAAGCTTTGCTAGTCTTGATACCCATGGTAATGGGATTGCTCAGTCCTCGTGGCTCACAAATTACTACACCACCAGTTGCAGGTACAGGTTATGCGATGATCATGACGCGAGAGCGATGTTTATTTGTGTTGGAGTTCTTCTTTTGCTTCTTCTTCGATTGAGGGATAGGTTCCTGGTCGGCAGCCTGGGCTAGCAGGGTGGATATTGTTTGAGTTTCTGTTTACGTTTCATCCGTAGTCGGATGTTGATCTTGTATATGTTGTATTGTAGTATTCATGTGACATTGTATGTATTGGATGTATCCCCTCTATTTATGTAATGTTGATGTAATGATATCCACCTTGCAAAAGCGTTTCAACATGCGGTTCTATCCTTGGTGGGACCTTCGAGTCTCTTTAGGATAGTATCGCATATTGGGCGTTACACCGGGCGTTGGAGTCTGGCTGGTGGAGGCGCGATTGGCAACCTCTCCGGATATAGTCCGGCGAGGTCTCTTCGTCCTGAAGATAGCACAAATGTTAATATACCCTGAAGGAGTAAAAAACCAGGGAAAAAGAGAGGGTACGCCATACCTTTGCTCTGGCACCTTAGTCCGGACTACGTTCCTTTTTGCCCCACGGGGCCCTGCGGCCCCCCGCCGGCTGGCTGCAGCAGGGTCGGCTTCCCGCCTCGGGAATCTCCCCTACAAAGCACGGTTGCTGTCAGAACAACCAAACCCGTGAAAACGGAACCCCTCTTAAGGGGGCAAAGCTCCGGTATTTGTCACCTGGGAGGCCGGGATTAACCCTGGGTAATCAGCTATAATAGCTACCAAGGTATCGTCCTTGCTTAGCTGATAAAACACTCCATCGATAAACTCCACCGCTAAGTCCGGATCCTCTTCGGAGTCCGGATCAAGGGACCGTTCTGGGTCCTCTGGTTGTGGAGGACGACTGTTTATGTTTTTTACCTCCTGACGCAGGTCCTGCGTTGAAGTCGTTAGACTGCCTATTTAATCATGGGAATGTAAATTGAACAGGGAAGCACGACTGTCTGCTTACCCAATTCGGAGGACTATACAGGGAAAATCCGCCCTGCGGGTCGACGCAGAGGAATTCCTCTTCTTCTCCCTTGTACAAAGAGGATAAGATCTTCATTAGAGCGGCAGGCGAGTCCGGCCCTTTACGGCTGTGACGGGTGGCATCATCTTCCCCGTTGAAATCCCACATGGGGTGGCTTCTGTATTGGAGCGGCTGCACCCCCCGATAATGCATATGGCCATGACTTTAATCATGGTTAGTCCGGATTGAGCCAGTAGCTTAATCCGGCCCATTAAGTAAAGGATGTCTCTGTCATTCTCTCTCTGAGAGCTCCGAGGGCGCCAGCTCAGGCGTTTCTTCAGGGTAGCATTGTTGAACTCAGGGAGACCGGCCCGGATAGGGTCCAGCAGGGGGACGTCGTCTATGTAAAACCATTCTGAAGGACAGTCCTCGGACGCCTTCTTCGGGGTTCCGGACGGGTATCCGGTCCCGGCGATGCGCCATACTTCGGCTCCGCCCACTTGATATATGGACCCCTCTTGGGAACGGGGCACCAGGCAGAATATCTTCTTCCACAACGCGAAATGAGCCTCGACGCCTAAAAATAGCTCGCAAAGAGCAACGAAGCCCGCGATGTGTAACACGGAGCCGGGCGTAAGGTGGTGCAGCTGGAGGCCATAGAACTCCAGAAGCCCACGGAGAAAGGGATGAATTGGAAATCCCAGTCTCCTTATTAGATAAGGGACCAGGCACACTCGCTCCCCTTTAAAGGGACTAGGTGAGTTCTCCGCTTGTTTTCCGCCTTGATAAGTGGCGAGTCCGGCTCAGACCGAGACCATATAGGCTTGAGGGAGAAAACCCTTGGCTTGGAGCGACACTAATTCGCTATGCGGGATGGAACAACTCTCCCAGTCTCCAGGGATAGGATTGGAAGGGCTAGAGGAGGAGCTACGGCGGCTGGCCATGTTGGAATGGATCTTTGCTGGAGACGCTCTGATGATTTCTCGCAGAAGGGGAAGGTGTGGTTTGGATCTGAATCCTCATCCTGTTAGATAGGCGGCTCGTCTATACGACTAGGGGCTTGGATGTAAAACTGCCCCTGCTTTTCGCATTCGTTTGACACGTGGAAGGTGGCCATTATTGGGCGTGAAAGCCAAGGAGCGCTACATTATAAAAATCGGACGTTATACCCGCAGGTACACAAAGTTTGAAGGAGAACCCGCCTTGCAATGCCGAAGAAAATCTACGCGCCGGACTCATCGTCATTGAAGCCTGGTTCAGGGGCTACTGAGGGAGTCCTGGATTAGGGGGTGTTCGGATAGCCGGACTATACCTTCAGCCGGACTCCAGGACCGTGAAGATACAAGATTGAAGACTTCGTCCCGTGTCCGGAAGGATCTTTCCTTGGCGTGGAAGGCAAGCTAGGCGTGCGGATATTCAAGATCTCCTACCATTGTAACCGACTTTGTGTAACCCTAACCCTATCCGGTGTCTATATAAACCGCAGGGTTGTAGTCCGTAGGCCAACCATCATCATACACAATCATACCATAGGCTAGCTTCTAGGGTTTAGCCTCCTTGATCTCGTGGTAGATCTACTCTTGTACTACCCATATCATCAATATTAATCCAGCAGGAGTAGGGTTTTACCTCCATCGAGAGGGCCCGAATCTGGGTAAAATAAAGTGTCCCTTGTCTCCTGTTACCATCCGACCTTGACGCACAGTTCGGGACCCCCTACCCGAGATCCACCGGTTTTGACACCGACACTCGTCCTCGTCTTCACTTGGTGTCTCCCTCCCCTTGTGTTCGCCCTTTAGCTTACCGGCCTGATTGAAGACCCAGAATTCTCTGTGGGTGTGATTTGCCGGTTTATCGGAGGTGCCATGAATCTGACATAGTTTGTCTAGAATCTTGTTTAGGCTGGACGGTCCATCTCTGTTGCCTTTCAAAGGCTTTTTTCGCTGACCTGGTCGAGAGCCCCTGAATCCGGCGTTTACGCCGTGTTATCTGGGTTGTCTTCTTTATTCCGACGCTTGTTTTTACTGCATCGTGGTTTTCCATTGCCATCCCTGACTTCGGATGTGCCTGGGTCGCTGGTGCTATTACGAGCTAGCCAACTATCTTCGCCCGTGCAAAAGAAGGTCATGAGGCCTATCAGGGCTGCCATTGTTCTCGGTTTTTCTTGGCCGAGGTGTCTGGCGAGCCATTCGTCTCGAACGCTGTGTTTGAAAGCTGCTAAGGCTTCGGCGTCCGGGCAGTCGACAATTTGATTCTTCTTAGTGAGAAATCTGTTCCAAAGCTTTCGGGCTGACTCTCTGGGCTGTTGAACTATATGACTTAAATCGTCTGCATCCGGAGGTCGGACATAAGTCCCTTGAAAATTAGCCCGAAAAGCATCCTCAAGCTCCTCCCAACTTCCAATTGAGTTTTCGGGGAGGCTTTTCAGCTAGTGTCGAGCTGGTCCTTTCAGCTTGAGGGGCAAGTACTTGATGGCGTGGAGATCGTCTCTGCGAGCCATATGAATATGGAGGATAAAGTCCTCAATCCAGACTCCAAGGTCTGTGGTTCCGTCGTACGCCTTTATGTTCACTGGTTTGAATCCTTCTGGAAATTCGTGGTCCAGCACCTCATCGATGAAGCATAGGGGGTGTGCGGCACCCCTGTATTTTGTTATGTCGAGGCGTTCTGACGATTGTAGTGTTCGGTTTTGGTTGTGCGCTGGAGCACGTTTCCTTGATCTGTAGATGGATCTGGTTGCGCCGGTCTTCTGATGCGAGTCTTCATGTGTGGCGTGTGCACGCTTATGTGCGGCCTTGTTGGCCGCTCTATCGCCGCCACAAGGTGGTTGATCCGACCGGTCGGCTGCTTTATTCTTCGGCTGTGTGGGCTCTAAGGCCTCGTCATCAAATTCAGGCAACAGCTTGTGCTTTGGATAGCTCTTCGTGTGGTAACTACCACCATACTTTTCTTCGTTGTCGAGCACTTTGTTCCATCTAGTGTTGAGCGTATTCTGCGCGGCCTTAAGCCTTTGCTTTTGCTTCTTCAGACTCCTCGCGGTGGCAATAAGCCTTCTGCGGAGGTTCTCTTGTTCCAAGTGCCTTTTCGGGATGATGTGTGCCTCTTCGTCCGAACTATTTTCCTCTTCGGAGGGAGGTTTATGAGCTATATCCTCGGTGTCGCCGTGTCCGGACAGCGGATCCGTACTACATTCACCGTTTGCTGGTTCACTGCTGTTATCGCTGTTTTTGCTGAGGTGGGATTTGGAGCGGTGACTACGCCGACGCTTTGGTTGCTTCTCGAGGGAGCTATCCTTCACTGCATCCTCCCGTTCCTCGTCATCGTTTTATTTGGGTGTATCCACCATGTATATGTCGTGTGATGAAGTGGCGGTCCAGCGCCCTGTGGGCGGTGGTTCCAATTCGTCTCCTGCATCGTCATCCATGCCGTTGATGTCTCCGGAGTCGAAGTCGAGCATGTCGGTTAAATCATCAACAGTGGCTACTAAGTGGGTGGTGGGTGGGGAATGAATTTCTTCGTCGTCCGCATCCCATCCTAGCCGGACATAGTTCAGCCAAGGTTCTCCTGACAAGGGGAGAAACTTTAATGAATTTAGTATGTTGCCGAAAGGCGAGTGCTGAAAGATATCCGCGGAGGTAAACTCCATGATCAGTGCTCAATCGGATTCGATAGGCACGGACGCAGGCGGTTCGGAGCCTGTGGCCGGGGACGAATCCAATGGTTCGGCAGCACAGCTTTTGCGAGGGGTAAAGTCAGTATTCGGCTCTATCGCCGCTGAGAGTGCGGCCTCCAAGGCGGGGTCTATCCACCTGTCCTCGGATGGCACAATTTTCTCTGGATCAAGGGCCGGAGTAGTTGCAGGTGTGATCTCCCGAACACTGTCCAACGACAGAGCTAAATCATGCTCGTCGTGATCGTGCGGCGCACATGACATGGGCTCGAATCCGTCGAAGATCAAGTCTCCACGGATGTTGGCGGTGTAGTTCAAGTTTCCGAACCTGACCTGGTGGCTAGGGGCCCGCAGTGTGAAGCCGCTGAATATAAAGATCTGTCCGGGGAGGAAGACCTCACCCTGGACCACATCGTTACCGATGATCGAAGGAGCCATCAAGCCTTACCACGACAACACAGTGGAACTCTCAATGAAAGCACCAATGTCGGTGCCAAAACCAGTGGATCTCGGGTAGGGGGTCCCAAATTGTGCGTCTAAGGCGGATGGTAACAGGAGGCAGGGGACACGATGTTTACCCAGGTTCGGGCCCTCTCGATGGAGGTAATACCCTACTTCCTGCTTGATTGATCTTGATGATATGAGTATTACAAGAGTTGATCTACCATGAGATCATAGAGGCTAAACCCTAGAAGCTAGCCTATGGTATGATCGTTGTTGTCCTACGGACTAAACTCTCCGGTTTATATAGACACCGGAGGGGGCTAGGGTTACACAGAGTCGGTTACAAGGAAGGAGATCTACATATTCGTATTGCCAAGCTTGCTTTCCACGCCAAGGAGAGTCCCATCTGGACACGGGACGAAGTCTTCAATATTGTATCTTCATAGTCCAATAGTCCGGCCAAAGGATATAGTCCGGCTATACGGATACCCCCAAATCCAGGACTCCCTCACCATGCGTTTGCAATCCCCATCGCAGAGGCAACTGTCGATGGTGAGGTTGAGAGGGACGTAGTGCCAGAAGGGCGCCATCGTCGGGAGAGCAGGGTGGTCCTCACGCCAGATTTGGTGGGGAGGATGGCGATGATGACGAACAACATGTCCTCGGGGAGGCTGTTGATGAAGTCCATGCTTGTCGGATGCGGTTTTGGCTCGAGCGCCTCCGCCTGTTGGCCGCCTTGTCGTCCATCTCAACTGGTGTACATGTGTGCTGGTGTGTATTGGGTGTTGGGTGTGCGCGAGCGCGTCCTTGCATGCATGTCGCGCAGTGGTGTATGTGTGTTGTCGTAAAGCTAGTGACGTAGTGATACGCTGAGCTAGTGACCGTATAATCCCTCGGTAAAGAGAGATCAAGTGAGAGGGCAGGCCCGTGAGATATATATATATATATATATATATATATATATATATATATATATATATATATATATATATATGTATACAGAGAGAGAGAGAAAGAGATATTGCCTCCATTCGATATGCCTATAATTTTTTGAAAAGTCAAACTTTTGAAACTTTGACCAAGTTTATAGAGAAATTACTTATATCTACAATACCAAAAACATATGACACAAAACTATAATCTTGTGATGAATCTAAGGATCGTTCCAGGTGTAAATGTTTTTTCTCCACATATACCTGGTCAAACTTTTGTGAGGTTTGACTTTTCAAAACATCCATATGTTATGGACCTGGGAGAGTACCTAACCAGAGGGAGATTAAGTGTGTGTGAAAGTGAAAGAGTGGGTGTGCAAAAAGTGTGTGTGTGTGTGTGAAAGAGAAATGGACAACACACAATAAAGTAGAGAAAATGTGTGTGTGTGTGTGTGTCTTATGCAAACATATCACGCATGCATCTCCGGGAGCGGAAGTGAAGTGAGGAGATAGTGTGTGGTTGTTTGCAATGGAGAGAGAGAGAGACCCCTAGCACGTGGCCAAGAGAGGTCTAGCAAACAAGGCAGAGAGGTCGAGAGAGACGTATGGAGAAAATGCAGACATGGAGAGGGGGAGAGTGTGTGTTTGTGATAGAGAGATCCCCTCGAGATCATGAGGGGACTATATGGGTGGGATATCGAGTGACAAGGTGTGCGTGTGATAAAAAGATACCCCAAGAGAGATCGAGATAGACCTAGGGACGGAAGGAGACAATACGTGTGTTTGTGATGGATAGTGAGAGATAGTCATACCTAGGGGGGGAGTGCATATTCCTATAATGGAGTGAGAGATAATGGTACTTATGGGGGGTGCGTGTGAGATAGAGAGAGAACAGGGGGAGAGTGTTAGATGGGTTTATCTAGTGCGAGCGAGATATGTGTATGTGTGATCTAGGGGATATAAAGTTTGAGAGAGAAAGAGGAGCCCCGATACGGCTGAGTGGTATGTGAGAGAGTTGAGAGAGAGAGAGAAATAGATACTCCCTACGTTCGATAATGTAGTGCATATTAATTTTTGTAAAGTCAAACTTTGGACAATTTGAGCAAGTTTATAGAGAAAATTATTTGTATCTACAATACTAAAGATACATCATATGAAATTACATCCCGTGATGAATCTAATGATATATGTTTGTCACTCTAGATGTAAATGTTTTTCTCCACATACTTGGTCAAACTTTGTGAGGTTTGACTTTTTGCAAAAATATATATGCTATGGACCGAAGAGAGTACCTAACTTAAGAGAGATCAAGTGTGTGTGAAGGAGAAAGAGTGAGTGTGCAGAGAGAGAGAGAGAGAGAGAGAGAGAGAGAGAGAGGGACAAAAGACGATAAAATAGAGAGAAAGTGTGCGTGTCTTATGCAAACATATCACGCATGCATCTTCGAGAGAGAAAGCGAGGTGAGGAGATACACGGGGATAGCCATTGTGTGGTTGTTTGCAACGGAGAGAGAGACCCCTATGGCACGTGTCCAAGAGAGGTCTGGCCAACAAGGGACAGAGGTCGAGAGGGACATATGGAGAAAATGGAGGCATGTGGAGGGAGAGAGTGTGTTTGTGATAGAGAGATCCCCTCAAGATCATGAGGGGGCTATATGGGTGGGAGATCGAGAGATGAGGTGTGTGTGCAATATATGGACGACCGAGGTTGAAAGCATGTTTAATAAATTCATTGAAGGGCTTAAATTATCCACCGCACCGTTGAAAGTGGGTGATCCCACCAACAAGGTGACGGATGCTAACTCCGACAAGGGGGAAGCTACTAGTGAAAAGACTCATTCTTCTAGTGGTAAAAATGGCACTGGCATCTTTTCCCATGTGGAACCTCCACTTGTTTATGGTGGACCGATTCCTTCCACTCATTTGAATCATGCCGGTCCTCCCCCTAAGATTGTGAAAAATGAGGACTTTGATTCTTGGGTTTATCGCTTTAAGCGTCATTTAAATCATGTGAATACTAATCTTTGTAGAATCATTGAAGAAGGTTTCTATCCGCATGACCGAAGCAACTTCACCCCTAGAGAAGTCGCGGATAATCATTCAATGAGAATGCTCTCTTCATCATCCAAGATGCAATTCCACCCGAAGATCTCCCTCATCTTTGGCCCTTCGCCATGGCCAAAGATGCATGGCATTGTGTTGTCTCCCTCTACCGGGGAAGTGCAAGCATTCAACGCTCCAACTATGAAGTGGTGCAAGATGAAGCCGATGAGTTTGCAATGAAAGAAGATGAAGAACCTCGTGAGCTTTATCGGAGAGTAACCAAACTCGCGGTCTCATTCCGAGATCATGGGAGCAAGGACACGTATGACAATTGGATCAAGCGCAAATTTCTCAAGGCAATGATGCCTTACCACAAGGCCATGTCCTCCTTCATTTGTCAAAGGCCGGACTTCCACACCTTGTCCTCGGGTGAAGTGTTGGATGATTTTGTGGCTATGAGCATCTATGACAAGACCGCCGACAATGCGGTACTATGTTCTCAAAGAGCAAATAAGCCCAACCTTGCATTGAAGGCCAAGGTTAGTGTGGAAGAAGAAGAAGAAGAGGAAGAAGAGGAAAGCAACCCTGAAGATACAAAGTATGCCTATCATGAACACATGGCTCTTGCTTCAGGGCAATTTTAGAGCAAGTAGAACACAAGGCCCAACTTCAACAAGAGCAACTCAAGTGGCGCGAAGGTCAAGCAACGAGTGAGGACTTGCTATAATTGTGGCAATGTGAGCCATTTTGTTGTGGAATGTCCTTACGAGAAGAGGGAGTACAATGGTGGCAAGATCATCCGAAAGGACAAGGCCAAGTCTTTCCCCAACAAGAGCAACTTCACCAAGAAGACTCCTCCCAAGGCATTGGTGGTCCAAGAAGAGTATAATGAGGATGATGATGATGAAGAAGATGCTGGGTCGGTTGCCATGGCCTCCGTTGCCATTGTGACAACTCCACGGGTGTCTCTCTTCGACTAACCCAATGAGAGCATCACCGCCAAGTGCCTCATGGCTAAAGCCACCAACAAGGTAACCCCCAACATCAAAACTACCATCATTAATAATCCTTCCTTGACGGATTGCATTGATGAACATGAGGGTTCTAATGTGGAGAAGAATGAGTTTAGTCTTTTATGAGTAAACTCAAGGGTAAATCTAAGAAGCACTTCATTGCTCTCTTGGAACAACTTGGTGAAGCCAATGACATGATCGAGGCTCACGAAGATACCATCTCTAAGATGGAGGGGCTTAGTCGCGACTATGCCGATGAGATTTTGGATCTTTCCAATGCTCTCGAGGAAGAGTGTGGTCTTCGTTTGGCTCTTGAGGAGTCACACAACGATGATCATGCTAAATTAAAGAAAGATCTTGATCATGCTCTTGTTGTCTCTCGTGTGTTATCCTCCGAAAAGGCCAAGGTTGGGGTTGATCTTGCTAGACTATAACATCCCAAATTTTCAATTTGGAATGTCATACATAGATCATTCATGCATATCATATTTTATTGCTTTTCATTTCGCGATCCTCGAAATCCTAAGCAACTCAAGGACCCTCGGAGAGAGTTGGGGATTTTCCCGGTTTTCAAATTTGAAATTTATCAAATATTGAAACGAGGATCATTGATTCTAATTATTTTTCTCTCCGAAAATATTTCATATTAAAATATATGAGAGGAGATAATATCACTTCTCCAAAGTAATTGAAATATTGGAGGAAAAATATTAAAATCAAATATTTGATTTTATTCGGATTTTATTGCTATTTTATTTACATTAGAAAAATTGCACGGTTTTCAAAATTGCATTTTATGGCCCAGAAAATGTTCATATCGTTCTAAGTATTTTATTTAGACGTCGAAAATTTGTTTTGGCATTTTTAGAATTTTATTTTATTTTCTAGGATTTATTTTTGGTTCGGCGGAATTATTTTAAAAAACAGTTTCAGTGCCCGACTGGGCCGAAGCCCAGCCGAGCCGGCCCGCTTCCCTGCGCCGCCGTCTCCCTCCACGAGACCGCCGCCGCCGCCGCCTCTGACCCGGAGTCTGGCCGGGACTCCGCCTCCCCGCCGCCTTGCCCCCTCCTCCAAGCAGCCCCCTCCTTAAATACCCCACCCCGGAGCGCCCCCACCACCCAACCCCGTCGCCTGCCGCCCGCCACCGCAGTGCCGCTGCCGCCGCCGCCTCTGCCGCGCCACGCCGCCGCCGCCGTCGCCCCACCGCCGCAGCCCGCCTCTCTACCGCCGCAGCCCCGCCTCGCCGGAGCCTCGCCGGAGGTAACGCCGCCGTTGCCGCTGCCGGTTTTTTAAGAAAACCGATCCGATTTTTCTAGAAACCCTAGTTCGTTTTTTAGATCGGTTCACCGGTTTTTCTCGGTTTAGCTACTTAGCGGACGTTCGTCCGTACGTTCGTTTGAACGAACGGTTTTCGCTCAATAGTTAAAGACAACGAACTTTCGTTCGTTAGCCTGTTCGTCAGTTTTCTTTTTCTCGGATTTTTCCGTGATTATTTTTTATCGTGATTTCTGATCCGATTTTCGTTTCAGTTTATCTTTTCGCTCGTTTATCGGAATCAGGCGATTCAAGCGCCTAGATCTTCGTCCCGAAACCCTCTTTTTGTTTAATCAACTTAAACAAGATTTTGGTACTGTAAAATTTGACTTTAGTTTAGATTAGTAAACGGGTCTTGTTTCTTTCGCCGTTTGGGTTTCGTTGCTCCGTTTGGTTTGATTCTTTTCGCAAACCGGAGTTCTTCAGTTGAACTTTTTGGTCCATTCTTCTTATTTGAGTTTTGCCCATGCATATTTGCTTGATTGCTTATGTATGCTATTGTTTGTTTGCGATAGAATTCCTGGAGTGCGAAGCGTGCTACTACGAGTCCCTAGGTTTTGTTGATCGCCAGCAAGGCAAGTAACACATTGATCATACTCCTTCCATACCCAGTTTTTATGCATTAGTTTCAATCCTCAAACATTGCATGATTAGGATGTGATTAACATGTGGGATGGGGAGTAGTTGCTGAGGTATAACCTATTGCCCTGTTATATTCAAACCCTTGGGAGTTACTTCTACGTATTGCTTATATTGCTATGCTATGCTCGTAGACGTGGTTTGGGTGAGTGAAATCCATGACAGATGTGAGATTGTTAATTAATGGTTCAACTTAAGGTGGCAACTTTAATACACATCTGGGTGGATTGAGGCAGCTGGAGAATCTAGTGTTGCCTGTATTTTTTGGAAATCCCGGCATACCGTGTGATCTTCCTATGGGCCGCCACCAGGCTCAAAGGGAACTGAGATATTTTCATGCTAGAAACTTCCGTGTGCAGCCACAAGCTATTATGGGCTCTAGCATAGTTGAGTAAGTTACATGAAGCTCTTGAAGAGGTGGATCAACAGGTAGAGGGTTGTAGGTTTGGTATGGTCTGCCCGGAGTAGAGAGTTAATGTTTCTGAAAGACTGTGTCCCGGTCATCCGTTTCTCAAACACCATGTAGTGCGAGAAATCCAACGGAGGCGATCGAGTCTTGTGGGGAAAAGTGCGCAAACCTCTACAGAGTGTACAATCTAATCATGGTTAGCCGTGTCCCCGGTTATGGACAATCTTGAGTATCTAGTACTTGGAGTATCCTAAGTATCTCATCACTCTAAATTAATATTGTTGGGCTGATAACTAGTTTAATTGGGATTGAGTTGGAGGAACCTTCTCAATGATGTTTGAACTACCATGATAGTTAAATTAAAATTTATTCCTTTGTTGTAGGAAAAAATTGGCTTTTCGCAAAAAACTATAGCCATAGAGCTTTCCGTCAGCCAAATATGCATGTAGTGATAGCATTATTCTGTTTTGCTCTACTGTGTTATATTGCCAGCATATTCCATATGCTGACCCGTTTTCGGGCTGCAACGTATTATGTTGCAGACTTTTCAGACGAGGAGTAAGCTTCGTTAGGTCGTTGCCGTGCAGCTCAGCTATGTCATTGCAGTTGATGGACTCACTTTATCTTCCAAGCCTTCTGCTGTTATCGTATTAGATGGCCTTAAGCCATATTTATTGTAATAAGTTCTCTTTTGAGACATTCGATGTAATAAGTGTGTGATTGCTACTCTGTTATAAATCCTTCGAGTAATGTGTGTGTCAGCACTACCGATCTAGGGATGACACTGAAGCACAGAGACTTGACCATTTGAGGTCGGGTCGCTACAAGATGGTATCAGAGCACACGCTGAGTGTAGGACACGACCACTAAGATAAACCATAGGTCACTCTTCTCTACTCATTTCTGACTTCTCTCCATTTTCTACTCTTTAGGATGGCGGAGTTGAAGAACAAGTTTGCACAGTCGGATGAAGACACACCCTTTGGACGCCACTTGAAGGAAGTCACTAGGTACTTGAACATTGGAATACCGAGCTTCACCGGGACGCACAACGCCACCCTACCAAAATAGGAGCGCTGGATGATTCAAGTACAAGTTCCAGGAAGGACGTTCTCGCCAACCACTAAGCCCATAGAATTTTCTTTTGAAGCACCCACCTGGAGTCTAGGCAAGAGCATGGCAGCCCACATTACCATGGGACGCATTGGAGAAGTCTACAACCAGGATCTTAAGGACACTATCTATCAGATATGTAGGCGCCGAGACGAGCAATGGGAGATGATCAGCACCAAGAAGGACAAATCCATTGCAGCTTTCATCCAGGAGTTAAACCAGCACATTCGACGCCAGGAGAATCAGATGTGCGCAGCCATGATAGATTTGAGGACGGCGAAGACTAGGATCATCGAGCTGGAAGAAGAACTCAAGTCTACACGCGATGGATATGAGGAGGAAATTGCGACACTATTGGAGAAGAACGACAACCTGATAAAGAAGATCGGAGTATTCATGGGAGATCCAGCGCCGGGAGGAGAGGACGACGATTCCACTTGCCCGGAGAACTACATCATCATCGACGACACCGACTCCGACCCTAGTGATGATGACTTTGAAGACGAAGCTGGAGCAGACATCATGGAGTCTTCCATCGATCAAAATTACTAGATGACCAACAAAGAATTAGTAGTATTCCCCCCATGTATATAGTAGTAGTTGAGCACTTTTGCGATAGTTCTAAACCGCTTGTATGCCCTTGCTTGCTTGATTGAGTGAAATGTTTGTGTTTGTATCATGTGGATATGGGTAGTGCCTTCTCACTAGACCCCTTTTCTATTCTGATCTCTTCCCTCTAAACCCGCTAGATGCCTCCGAGACGTGACACCGGATTTGCCTTTCCACCAGAGCTCACTCAGTTGATCCAGCAGCAGAATGCCTTGATGCAATTGCTAGTCCAGAACCAAGGCAACAACAACAACAACAACAACAACAACAACAACAACAACAACAACAACAACCCGCCTCAAGTTGACAACTTAGCTCGCTTTCTGAGGTTATAGCCGCCGGTGTTTTCCAGTAGCACCGAGCCTATAGTTGCTCATGATTGGTTACGCCATATTGGAAGGGAGTTGACCACCGCAGGTTGCACAGATGCTGAGAAGGTGCGCTTTGCCACACATCAATTGGATGGACCAGCAGCCTCATGGTGGGAGAATTATACGACCACTTTCCCCATAGCCAACGTCACTTGGGATCAGTTTCAGCAAGCTTTCCGCACAACCCATGTCTCAACTAGAGATATGAATATGAAGAAGCGTGAGTTTTGCAACTTACGCCAGGG
This sequence comes from Aegilops umbellulata, assembly GCA_032464435.1. NCBI lineage: Eukaryota > Viridiplantae > Streptophyta > Magnoliopsida > Poales > Poaceae > Aegilops > Aegilops umbellulata. Next base: position 255,698,190 of record CP136056.1, read on the forward strand.
GAACCGTACTGTGGCTCAGTACGTGGATGAGTTTAGCAAGTTATCTCACTATGCCCCTGATGATGTGTCCACAGATGCCGCGAAGTAGGAGAAGTTTATGGAAGGACTGCATGATAAGATGAGTATGCAATTGATGGTGGCAACATTCAACAACTACCAGGAGTTGGTAGATAAGGCTCTTATAATTGAAGGGAAGCAACAACAGATTGAGAGCCGTAAGAGGAAGTATGGGCAAGGGAGGTATAACTCAGGAGCTCAGCAGAAGCCTCGCCTAACCCCGAACTCGGGAGGACTTGTTCATAACCATGGGGTTCATAACCACACCGGAGGAGGTTCGCATAACCATAATGGTTCTAAGAATGGAAATGGGAACCGAACAAACAACAACCAGAACCGCCCCAATCCAGCCACACCCGCCAAAAGAGATGTAAGTCACATTACTTGCTATAAGTGCGGGAAGACTGGACACTATGCCACGGAGTGCCCTGAAGGGAAGAATGGAAACGGAAATGGGAGCGATGGGAAGAAGCACAATCCCTTTAACAAAGGACAAGTGAACCACGTTAACGTGGAGGAGGTTGAAGAGCAGCCAGACGCGGTTATAGGTAAGTTTTTGGTTAAGTCTTTTACCGCCCTTGTTCTTTTTGATACTGGTGCATCGCATTCATACATATCAAGGGGATTCGTGGATAAGTTTAGACTATGAACCCAAACCCTTAGGACCCCTCTGTTAGTGAGTTCGCCTGGAGCAGAGTATATGGCTAGTCGATGGTGCGACTAGATACCCCTAACCATTGGTAACCATGTTTTTCCGTCCGACCTAATAATCATGGAGTCACAAGGATTCGATGTGATATTAGGCATGGACTGGATGTCAAAGTATGGAGGAAGCATTGACTGTGCTAGTAAGTCGATTTATCTGACCACCCCGGAGGGAAAAAAGATTAAGTATGTATCTAGGCATGCGCCTAGGAGAAGTCAAGTAAATACCCTCACGAGAGTTGTTCAGGAGGAAGTGCCTGTAGTGAAGGATTACCCGGATGTTTTTATAGAGGAGTTACCAGGCATGCCACCGGATCGAGACATCAAGTTTTTGATAGAGCTAATGCCAGGTATAGGGCCAATATCAAAGAGACCCTATCGGATGCCCGTGAATGATCTGGAGGAGATTAAGAAACAGATCAAGGAGTTATTGGAGAAAGGTTACATTCGACGGAGTTCATCACCATGGGGAGCCCCAGTGCTTTTGGTTGCGAAGAAGGATAAGTCTCTAAGAATGGTTGTTGATTATCGCGCATTAAATGAGGTGACGATCAAGAACAAATACCCACCATCAATGATCAATGATTTGGTTGACCAGCTGCAAGGAGCTGATAAGGTGTTTTCGAAGATTGATCTGCGATCAGGATACCACCAGTTGAAGATTTGAGAGAAGGACATACCAAAGACATCATTCACCACGCGGTATGGGTTGTATGAATATACAGTCATGTCATTTGGACTGACTAACGCCCCTGCCTACGGCATGAGCATGATGAACAAGGTGTCCATGGAATATTTGGACAAGTTTGTTGTGGTGTTTATTGATGATATAATGGTATACTCAAAGAATGAGGAGGAGCACAAGGAGCATTTGCGTTTAGTTCTCGAGAAGCTCAGGGAACACCAGTTATACGCCAAGTTCAGCAAATGTGAGTTTTGGTTGAAGGAAGTCGGATTCCTTGGACATGTTATATCAGGAGAAGGTATAGCAGTAGACCCCACCAAGGTTCTGTTAGTCACTGAATGGTTGGCACCCACTTCAGTTAGCGAGATCCGCAGTTTTCTTGGACTCAAAGGATACTATCGAAGATTCATTGAGAATTTTTCCAAGATTGCGAAGCCAATGATGGAGTTATTGAAGAAGGATACCAAGTTTAAATGGACGGAAGATTGTGAGGCAAGCTTTCAGGAGTTAAAGAAACATTTGACTACAACCCCAGTGCTGACACTGCCAGATATACGCAAGGATTTCCAAGTGTATTGCAACGCTTCTCGCCTAGGACTTGGAAGTGTGCTTATGCAGGATGGAAGAGTTGTTTCGTATGCCTCGCGACAACTAAAACCGCACGAATTGAATTATGCCACGCATGATTTGGAGTTAGCAGCCGTAGTGCATGCGTTAAAGACTTGGAGACATTACCTTATTGGAAACCGTTGTGATGTGTACACGGATCATAAGAGTTTGAAGTACATCTTCACACAGAAGGAGCTGAACCTTAGGTAAAGGAGATGGTTGGAGCTTATAAAGGATTATGACATGAAGCTGCACTATCATCCAGACAAGGCCAATGTCGTAGCAGACGCTTTGAGATGGAAGAGTTATGCTAATACCCTAGTGGGTATAGGATTACCAAAGGAGTTAGCAGAGGATCTCAGGGAACTTCGATTGGAGGCTGTTCCTAGAGGTTTTGTTGCAACAATGGAGGTTCAGTCTACATTGTTAGGAAAGATTCGAGGAGCTTAGAAGGATGACAAAGAGATTGCCGAGATAAAAGAGAGAACGAGCAAAGGAAAGTCCTAAGGTTTTCATGAGGATGAGCATGATACCTTATGGTTTGAGGACCGGGTTTATGTGCCCAATAACACAGAGATCAGGAAGTTAATACTTCACGAGGCTCATGACTCACCATACTCGATACACCCCGGGAACACCAAGATGTATTTGGATTTGAAGGAATGTTTCTGGTGGACGGGTATGAAGAAGGATATTGCCGAGTATGTAGCGTGTGTGATGTATGTCAGAGAGTGAAGGCAGAGCATCAAAATCCAGCAGGATTGTTACAGCCTATGCCGATACCCTAATGGAAGTGGGATAAACTTGGCATGGATTTTATCATCGGATTGCCCAGGACCAAATCAGGATATGTTTCCATATGGGTAGTAGTTGATCGCTTGACCAAAGTGGCTCACTTTATCCTAGTGAAAACAACTTATACAAGTGCGAAGTTGGCCAAGATATATATGACCAGGATCGTATGTCTGCATGGAGTTCCGAGGACCATCGTATCAGATAGAGGAACACAGTTTACCTCAAAGTTTTGGCATCAGCTGCACCAGACTTTAGGAACGAGATTGGAGTTTAGTACAACATTTCACCCGCAGACGGATGGGAAGACCGAGAGAGTCAACCAGATTCTGGAGGACATGTTGAGAGCCTGTGCGCTAGATTATGGATCTAGTTGGGATGACAATTTTCCTTATGCAGAGTTCTCATACAACAATAGCTACCAAGCCAGTTTGAAGATGGCACCGTTTGAAGCCCTGTATGGACGAAGGTGCAGAACACCGTTGGTGTGGGATGAAGTTGGAGACCGACAGTCTTTTGGACCAGACTTGATCAAGGAGTCTGAAGAGAAAGTTAAGTTAATCCGAGATAGACTGAAGGTAGCTCAGTCTAGGCAGAAGAGTTATGCAGATTCGAAACGCAAGGAGGTAACATATGAAATTGGAGACAGAGCGTATCTGCGAGTATCACCCTTGCGAGGAGTGAAACATTTTGGAGTTAAGGGAAAGTTAGCCCCGAGATTTGTAGGACCGTATCGTGTTTTGGAACGTATGGGAGAAGTTGCCTACAAGTTGAAGTTACCTGAAGGACTGTCCGGAGTACATGATGTGTTTCACGTTTCACAGTTGAAGAAGTGTCATGCTGAGATGGCCAATATACCATTAAGAGATACAGTACCCTTAGAGGCAATTCAGTTGGATAGTGATTTGACTTATGAGGAGAAGCCAGTCGGGATTCTTGAATTTGCCAGTCGAGTCACCCGCAGCAAGGTTATCAAGTTCTGCAAAGTTTAGTGGAGTCACCATACCGAGGATGAAGCCACCTAGGAACGAGAGGATGATCTTCGCAAAGACCACCCACACCTATTTTCTAGCCAACCCGAATCTCGAGGGCGAGATTCATCTTAAGGGGGGTAGGTTTATAACATCCCAAATTTTCAATTTGGAATGTTATACATAGATCATTCATGCATATCATATTTTATTGCTTTTCATTTCGCGATCCTCGAAATCCTAAGCAACTCAAGGACCCTCGGGGAGAGTTGGGGATTTTCCCGGTTTTCATATTTGAATTTTATCAAATATTGAAACGAGGATCATTGATTTTAATTATTTTTCTCTCCTAAAATATTTCATATTAAAATATATGAGGGGAGATAATATGACTTCTGCAAATTAATTGAAATATTGGGGGAAAATATTAAAATTAAATATTTGATTTTATTCGGATTTTATTGCTATTCTATTTGCATTAGAAAATTGCACGTTTTTCAAAATTGCATTTTAGGGCCAAGAAAATGTTCATCTTGTTCTTAATATTTTATTTAGACGGTGAAAATTTGTTTTGGCATTTTTAGAATTTTATTTTTTTTCTAGGATTTATTTTTGGTTCGGCGGAATTATTTAAAAAAAAGTTTCAGCGCTCGACTGGGCCGAAGCCCAGCCTAGCCGGCCCGCTTCCCCGCGCCACCGTCTGCCTCCAGGAGACCGACGCCGCCGCAGCCTCGGACCCGGAGTCTGGCCGGGACTCTGCCTCCCCGCCGCCTTGCCCCTCCTCCAACCAGCCCCCTCCTTAAATACCCCACCCCGGAGCCCCCCACCACCCAACCCCGCCGCCTGCCGCCCCGCCACTGCAGCGCTGCCGCCGCCGTTGCCCCGTCGCCGCAGCCCCGCCTCGCCGGAGGTAACGCCGCCGTTGGCGCCACTGTTTTTTTAAGAAAACCGATCCGTTTTTTTAGAAACCCTAGTTCGTTTTTTAGATCGGTTCATCGGTTTTTCTCGGTTTAGCTACTTAGCGGACGTTCGTCCGTATGTTCGTTTTAACGAACGGTTTTCGCTCAATAGTTACAGACAATGAACGTTCCTTCGTTAGCCTGTTCGTCAGTTTTCTTTTTCTTGGATTTTTCCGCGATCATTTTCGATCGCGATTTCTGATTCGATTTTCGTTTCAGTTTATCTTTTCGCTCGTTTATCGGAATCAGGCGATTCAAGCGCCTAGATCTTCATCTCGAAACCCTCTTTCTGTTTATCAACTTAAACAAGATTTTGGTACTGTAAAATTTAACTTTAGTTCAGATTAGTAAACGAATCTTGTTTGTTTCGCCGTTTGGGTTTCGTTGCTCCGTTTGGTTTGATTCGTTTCGCAAACCGGAGTTCTTAAGTTGACCTTTTTGGTCCATTCTTCTTATTTGAGTTTTGCCCGTGCATCTTTGCTTGATTGCTTATGTATGCTATTGTTTGTTTGTGATAGAATTCCCGGAGTGCGAAGCGTGCTACTACGAGTCCCTAGGTTTTGCGGATCGCCAGCAAGGCAAGTAACACATTGATCATACTCCTTCCATACCCAGTTTTTGTGCATTAGTTTCAATCCTCAAACATTGCATGAGTAGGATGTGATTAACATGTGGGATGGGGAGTAGTTGATGAGATAGAACCTATTGCCCTGTTATATTCAAACCCTTGGGAGTTACTTCTACGTATTGCTTATCTTGCTATGCTATGCTCGTAGACGTGGTTTGGGTGAGTGAAATCCATGACAGATGTGAGATTGTTAATTAATGGTTCAACTTAAGGTGGCAACTTTAATACACATCTGGGTGGATTGAGGCAGCTGGAGAATCTAGTGTTGCCTGTATTTTTTGGAAATCTCGGCGTACCATGTGATCTTCCTATGGGCCGCCACCAGGCTCAAAGGGAACTGAGATATTTTCATGCTAGAAACTTCCGTGTGCAGCCACAAGCTATTATGGGCTCTAGCATAGTTGAGTAAGTTACATGAAGCTCTTGAAGAGGTGGATCAACAGGTAGAGGGTTGTAGGTTTGGTATGGTCTGCCCGGAGTAGAGAGTTAATGTTTCTGAAAGACTGTGTCCCGGTCATCCGTTTCTCAAACACCATGTAGTGCGAGAAATCCAACGGAGGCGATCGAGTCTTGTGGGGAAAAGTGCGCAAACCTCTACAGAGTGTAAAATCTAATCATGGTTAGCCGTGTCCCCGGTTATGGACAATCTTGAGTATCTAGTACTTGGAGTATCCTAAGTATCTCATCACTCTAAATTAATATTGTTGGGCTGATAACTAGTTTAATTGGGATTGAGTTGGAGGAACCTTCTCAATGATGTTCGAACTACCATGATAGTTAAATTAAAATTTATTCCTTTGTTGTAGGAAAAAATTGGCTTTTCGCAAAAAACTATAGCCATAGAGCTTTCCGTCAGCCAAATATGCATGTAGTGATAGCATTATTCTGTTTTGCTCTACTGTGTTATATTGCCAGCATATTCCATATGCTGACCCGTTTTTGGGCTGCAACGTATTATGTTGCAGACTTTTCAGACGAGGAGTAAGGTTCATTAGGTCGTTGCCGTGCAGCTCAGCTATGTCGTTGGAGTTGATGGACTCACTTTATCTTCCAAGCCTTCTGCTGTTATCGTATTAGATGTCCTTAAGCCATATTTATTGTAATAAGTTCTCTTTTGAGACATTCGATGTAATAAGTGTGTGATTGCTACTCTGTTATATATCCTTCGAGTACTGTGTGTGTCAGCATTACCGATCCAGGGATGACACTGAAGCATAGAGACTTGACCGTTTGAGGTCAGGTCGCTACATAGACTCAAAGAGGAGTTTGATTTACTTAACAAGGCTCACAAGGTCTTGAAGGGTGCTCATGCTAGCCTCAAAGAGTCTCATGATCAACTCCAAGTAAAGCTAACCAAGGAGAAAGCCACATTTCCTCATATGGTCTTAATTGATAAGGCAAATGACACTAACCCGTGTTGTGAGCATGTGCATCTTATTGAGGAGAATGCTAATTTGAAGGAGCAACTTGAGAAAGTCCTTGTGTCTTTCATACAAGGCGAGAAGAACTTCAACGACCTTTTAAACAAGAAGAAGAATGACAAGGCGAAGCGACCTCCTCCTCTCAAGCAAACCTTTGTGAAGGAGGGAGAGGGTGCTACTAAGGAGAAGAAGAGGAACACCGTGAAGGGTGGTGATGAAAATAAGGGCAACACTTCCCTTCCCAACAAAACCGGCGACTTTAACCCTTCTTATGTGTTATGTCGTGCTAGTGATGGACATGTTTATGCCAAATTTGTTGGTTCTTCTTATGAGTACAATGAATGGTCTATTTGGGTTTCTAAGACCCTTGTTACTAACATCAAAGGACCCATTACAAAATGGGTACCTAAAACCAAGCATTGATTTCTTGTAGGTGTTTGCTTCCGGTGGGGGATCATGGTTGCTCGATAGTGGAGCAACTAATCATATGACCAGGAGAAAGGACTTGGTGGTGGATGTTCACAAGATTCCATCTATGCCCACCAATGTCGAGTGGGGTGATGCCTCGTCCTCTAAGGTATTGGGACTTTGCAAGGTTGTCATTTCTCATGATCTCACGATCGAGAAGGTCATGCTTGTTGAGTCTCTTGCATACAATTTACTTTCCTTTTGACAACTTGCACTCATGGGTTTTGCCACCTTCTTTGATGTTGATACCATGGCCCTCTTGTGGAGCAAGACTCTTAAAGTAGCCTTTGTTGGGCATGTCGTGAATGGTCTCTATGTGATTAACTTTTCGGAGCGACCCACTAAGACCGCGACATGCCTAATTGCTAAAGTTGACGTGGGATGGCTTTGGCATCGCAGTTTAGCCCATGTCAATATGAGATCTTTGCAAAGTCTTCTCAAGGGGGACCATGTCCGTGGACTAACAAATGTTAGTTTTGCTAAAGATCGTGCTTGAGTGCTTCGAAGGAAAGCTACATGAGAAGGCTCACCCTCCCACGACTATCATTTACTCGAAGAGGCCTTTGGAGCTCCTTCATTTGGATCTCTTTGGGCCTCCATACTTTGATAGTCTTGGGGGTAGAAAGTATTGCTTGGTGATCGTGGATGACTATTCAAGATACACTTGGGTTTATTCCTTCAAGAGGAAGAGCGAGACCCAACAAACCGTCATTGATTTTGCAAATGAGGCCCAACGTCAACACAATGCAAAAATCTTGACAATAAGAAGTGACAATGGCACCGAGTTCAAGAACTACACCTTGGATGAGTTTCTTAGTGATGAGGGGATCAAGCATCAATATTCCGCACCTTACACCCCTCAACAAAATGGTGTAGCGGAGAGGAAGAACCGGACGTTGATGGATGCGGCAAGGATTATGATGGCGGAGTTCAAGTCTCCATACAACTTTTGGGCCGAAGCCATCAACACTGCGTGTCATGCATCAAATCGGCTCTATCTACGCAAAGGCTTGAACAGGACTCCATATGAGATACTCACCGGTAACAAGCCCAACCTCAAGTACTTTCGGGTGTTCGGGTGTAAGTATTTCATTCTCAAGAAGGTGTTCGTTTGTCTAAATTTGAGGCTAGAGCTTATGAGGGCATATTTGCTGGTTATGCTACAAACTCTCATGCTTACCGTGTTCTCAATAAGTCCACGGGACTTATTGAGGAGACGTGTAACGTGGAGTTTGATGAGGAACGACTCTCAAGTGGAGCAAAGTGGCACTTGTGATGTAGGTGATGAAATTCCTCCTCAAGCCATAAGAAGAATGGGAGTTGGTTTTATCCTACCCATTGAGGAACCCCTTGTGGACGAAGGAGAAGGAATGCTCCACTCAAGTGGAGCCATCACCAACCCAAGGCCCACATGCTTCCGAAGAACAAAGTGAAGGCCCTCAACCTCATGAACAAGACCAAGGGCAAGATCAATCTCAAGATGGTGTTGAAACATCAAGTGATGCCCAAGGTCAAGTTCTCTCCTCCGAGCAAGTTCAAGATCAAGAGCTTCCTCGAGATCAAGAACACGCTCAAGACGGCGCTCAAGATGATCAAGTGACCGCTCCTCAACTCACCCCCGAGGAGGAATTGGAGCGTCGTGTCGCCAAGATTGCATCCAAGCTCTCCACCAAGGGTCATCTCATGAAGAATGTGTTTGGAAGCATTCAAAAGGGGGTAAGCACTCGTAGACAATTGGCAAACTATTGTGAACATCACGCGTTTGTCTCTTGTGTTGAACCCCAAAAGGTCTATGAGGCGCTCGAAGATCCGGATTGGCTCAATGCCATGCATGAAGAACTCAACAACTTTAAGTACAACAAGGTGTGGAGATTGGTGCCAAGGCCAATGGGGAACCACAATGTCATTGGAACCAAGTGGATATTTAAGAACAAGCAAGATGCTCATGGGACCATAGTTCGCAACAAGGCACGATTGGTAGCACAAGGCTACTCCCAAGTCGAGGGTATCGACTACGATGAAACCTTTGCTCCCGTTGCTCACCTTGAATACATTCGTTTGTTGATTGCTTATGCTTCCCATCATAACTTTAAGTTACAACAAATGGATGTGAAGAGTGCTTTTCTTAATGGTCCTATTAATGAGTTGGTATATGTCAAGCAACCTGTCGTGGTTTTGTCACGGTAGATGTCCTCGTGAAAGGACTTAGTCGTGGAGCCATTGCTACGGGTTAGCTTGAAGGGGTTAAAGCGGACACAGGGACGCAAGAGAGTTTATACTAGTTCGGCCCCTTCGATGAAGGTAAAAGCCTACGTCTAGTTGTGATGGAATTGATGGGGTTTCGATGACTAGGGAGCAAACAAGCTTCGCCTAAGTCTCGAGTTGTTGTCTGTTGTCCTTGAACCGCCGCCGGGTTGTCCCCTTATATACATGGGTGACGCCCGTCGATTTACAGAGTCCCGATACCGGCTCATAGGTGTGTCCGGTTCGGTCTCCACTATTCCTAACTTACAATACAAGTTACAAACCGACACCGGTTTACGGTTATATGCCTTAAACCGATGGGCCTTGAGCCCTCATCTGCCTTCATGGGCTTTACCATACTCAACTACTGATGAAGTTAACCTGGCCTGCCGTGGCCGGTTTACGCCCAGTAGTGATATTCCCAACATTAGGCCCCAGATTGATTTGAACAGGTTCATGTCAATCCTTAGCAAAAAACTTCATCTTCAACATCTTCTTGTAGCTGGGTGAACCATCGTGACGTCATCTTCTCTGACTGTTGTAAACCGGCGTGACGTCATCTGTTATAAAGAAACTATACATGATATCCCCTTATTAAATAGATATGCGATAATCGAGGCAACAACTCCATTCCCAAACTTGTGGCCCCTTGATTTTCGTGCCTGCCACATGTCCCTTGCTTTATAAATAGGACCGAAGGGTCATTTCTTTTTCCCCTTCGTACCCTTCTGCTTCGTCTTCGTTGCGCCGCTCAACCTCGGAGCTCTGCCGCCGCCGTCGACTTCTGGTCCGACCTTGGCCGCTGCATCACCCTGAGTGTACCGGAGCATCGCGGCGACCTTCCGCTTCTTCCCCAGCTCCGGTAAGTCTTCTATCCTTTCCACCATAGATTTGTTCTAGGGTTTCCAAGTTCTTCAGTGTTCATCGTTTGCTTCTTGTTCATACGATAGATCTTAGATGAATCTGCGAATCTTCGCTCTGTGTAGTGGTAGTTCTTAACCTCTGCCTTCACTTATACATCTCCAGATCATAGATCTACTTGTACCTTTGCTCATTGATTCAGTACTGCTCCTGTTAAGCTTTGAATATTTATATTTTTTCTGAACACGCTCCAGATCCAAAACTGTAATATAACTTTGTGAAATCTGTTTTCGTTTACTTACTCATCTACAATCTTAACTCTTCAATGTTTTAGACCAGGCGGTTTAACCTTGTAGAAAATTGACAAACCAGTATATATCATTAGTCCCCTTGTTGAACTGCCAGAATCCTTTAGCAAGGCACTGCCGCTTTGTAGTACTCCAGTTTGCCGCTTTGTAGAACTCCGGTTTATCATAACTGCCTCCGGTTTAGCAAAGTATGCATCAGTGTATACCTTTCCGACATATTTTTAACCGATAATTACTACCTTGTAGATCTTGCCATGGCCAAACAAGCATATGAGTGCAACTGGGTCCCTTCTTGAGTGATCGAAGTTCAACTGAACAATTTGGTCAGAACTGGCGCTTTAAGCAAGCAAGACGTCATTCACTGGAGGGTCCCTGGCCCGGAATGTCCTCCAAAACCTAAAGAAGGGGAAGTTGTAGTTTTTGCTGATCACTTAGCCCGGGGCTTCAACCCTCCCGGTTCAAAGTTTTATCGGGATGTCTTAGCGAACTTCCAACTGCGTCCACAAGATACGGGTCCCAACTCCATAACCAATATCTGTCATTTCCAAGTGTTTTGTGAGGTGTACCTCCAAGAGGAACCTACCGTAGAGTTATTCCGTGATTGCTTTCACCTGAACCACCGTACTGAGTTCACAGACGGACCCAATACAGAGCTGGGCGGTATGGCAATTCAAAAGAGGAAAGAAGTCACCTTCCCTCACGCCAAACTTCATAGCCACCCCAAAGAGTGGAACCAAACATGGTTTTACTGCAAAGACACTTCTCCTGAAGAAGAAAATCCCTTGCCGGGTTATCGCCCAGAACGTCTGAGCAATACACATCCTTTCCCACAGAGGCTGACTGCTAAGGAAAGACTCAAGTATTCTCCTCAATTATCCAAGCTGAGGCCTTCATGGCAAACGGTTTGATCGGGGTTGACTTTGCTCGCTGTTGGATATCTTGGAGCATACTACCCCTTAGCTAGCGCCCCGGTTTGATGTGTGAATATACCAAAGACGTAAAAGACCCTCAACGACACATTGATATCCAACTTACAGATGACAAAGTTACCGAGGCTGTGAAAAAGATACTAAATGAACCGGAAGCTGTATGTGCTCAAACCGGCCTACCTCCTTTCTGCGCCATTAACAAACCGCCAGCTGTAAGACTCATACCTTATGCTTTTACTGAATCTACTTTTGTTCAAAATATTCTCTAACAATGTTAATGTCTTTAAAACAGGGCAATGATCCGTTTTGGAGCAAGAAGCCTCTGCAAGAGAAACCGGAGAAGCCAACTCGGCCGAAACCCAGAGTTGTGAAGAAACCTGCCAACAGAAAAAGAACAATTGCATCTTCCGATCCACCAGCTGATGATGATGTGGGTAACCCGGATCTTGAGGTAGATCTTGACTCACTTGGTTTATATTTCATACGTCTTATTGATGATGATTATTGTCAGGATGACGCTGAAGTCAGTCATGCTGATGCTATAGAGGTAATCGCTCTTTCCTCCGATTCAAACCCTTTGCCTTCACTAAAAAACCGTCGGGCAAACCGGAAAGTTAATTTTTCTCATCCTCTTGCTTATTTGGACCCACACTTTCTTGTGAAGACACAACAGCATGAAGCTCGCCGCACAACCCGGCATAGCGGCCAGGTAGTTACCTCCGCCGGTTTACCGAACAGTCCGGTTCGGAAACGCCGTTCAGAGGTCTCTAACTCTCTTGTCAATGCTTGCCCTAAAGCGGGTTGTTTTTGTCAACCTCTTAATCCGTCTGACTCCGATTATCAGGGCACTTCTCATTCATCCTCCAGCGAGTCATCAGCCACCAAGCTTCCACCACTTAAAACGGTGTTTGGGTAAGTTATATTTCATCTTGTGTCTTTGATATATTACCTTTGATAAAACTTGTACTGATCCTTGTTAACTTCCTTTCTCAGGGCCAAGCCCAGACCAAGCAAGAAGGCTCGCCTGAACAATACGGTAGAGGAAAATGCCGTTGCTGAAACGGATAAAGTACCAGCTCCTGAAGAAGCCAACCATGATAATGTGCTGAATGACCCATCACTGCAAGACCAAGACTTGGGCGTTCACTTGGGGGCTGATATCATATGCCGTTACGGTTGGTCAGACCGTGCTGATATCATATGTATTATGAAGACCAGACCGTGCTGATATCATATGTATTATGAAGCCCAGACCCATCTGTATTATGAAGCCCAGACCGTGCTTTCTCGTTGTCCGCTTCAACATATGCCGTTACGCGAGGTGAGTCATGACGGATATCACTGGGGAGAACCGCCTCCGCTCCATAAACCATGAAGAACGGCGTGTACCCTGTCGATCTGTTAGGTGTGGTGTTGATGCTCCATAATACAGATGGTAACTCCTCGACCCAACAACTCGGCGTCCGCTGCAAAGGAACCATAAGCCGGGGTTTGATGCCTCGCAAGATCTCTTGATTAGCCCTCTCGGCTTGGCCATTGGACCGTGGGCGAGCCATTGATGAGACGTCAAGCCGAATGTGCTCACGTTGATCGAACTCCTTCATAGCACCCTTGGACAGGTTGGTACCATTATCAGTGATGATGTTGTGTGGAAAGCCAAACCGGAAAATCACCTTTTTGATGAATTGAACCGTCGTGGCTGCGTCACACTTGCTAACGGGCTCTGCCTCCACCCATTTTGTGAACTTGTCAACTACCACCAAGAGGCGGGGTTTGTTGTCTTTGGACCTTTTGAAAGGCCCAACCATATCTAGCCCGCAAGTTGCAAACGGCCAAGTAATTGGAATCATCCTCAATTCTTGAGCCGGCACATGGGCACGTCTTGAGAACTTCTAACAGCCATCACATCATCTGACCAGGTCCTCCGCATCAGCATGAGCAGTCAACCAATAAAAACCATGGTGAAATGCTTTAGCCACCAAAGATTTTGAACCGGCGTGGTGACCACAATCTCCTTCATGAATTTCTCATAAAATTTCACAGCCCTCCTCAGGAGACACACAGCGTTGAAACGCCCCTGTCACACTACAACGATGCAACTCGTCACTGACAATAGTCATGGACTTGGATCGCTGGATTATCTGCCTGGCCAGGACCTCATCTTCTGGTAACTCGCCCCGGTTTAAGTACGCGAGAAAGGGAACCGTCCAGTCCGGGATGACATGAAGAGCCGCCACCAATTGAGCCTCCAGATCAGGAATAGCCAAATCCTCTTCACCAAGGAGCTTGACTGACGGATTATGCAGAACATCCAAAAGGACATTAGGCGGAACCGGTTTACGTTGAGAACCTAACCGACTCAAAGCGTCCGCCGCTTCATTCTTTCGTCGATCCACATGATCCACCGGATAACCTTTGAAGTGACCTGCGACAATATCCACCTCACGACGATATGCTGCCATGAGTGGGTCCTTGGAATCCCAGGTGCCAGATACTTGTTGAGCCACCAAGTCCGAGTCACCGAAGCATTTAACTCGGCTTAGATTCATCTCCTTAGCCATCTGGAGACCATGGAGTAAATCTTCGTACTCAGCTGCATTGTTAGTACAAGGGAACATTAAGCGGAGAACGTAACAGAACTTATCACCTCGTGGGGAAGTTAACACGACTCCAGCCCCCAAGCCTTCCAATTGCCTGGACCCATCGAAATGAATAGTCCAATACATGTGATCCGGCTTCTCTTCAGGTGCTTGCAGTTACGTCCAATCATTGATGAAATCCACAAGTGCTTGAGACTTGACTGCCGTTCGAGGCATGTATTTCAACCCGTGAGGTCCAAGCTCTATAGCCCACTTGGCAATCCGGCCAGTTTCCTCCCTGTTCTGGATTATATCTCCCAAAGGGGCAGAGCTGACCACTGTGATGGGATGACCTTGGAAGTATTGTTTAAGTTTCCGGCTTGCCATGAAAACTCTGTATACCAATTTCTGCCAATGCGGGTACCTTTGCTTGGATTCAATAAGTACCTCACTAATATAGTAAACCGGACGTTGAATTGGATATTCCTTGCCTGCCTCTTTACGCTCCACCATAATAGCTACGCTGACTGCGCGAGCATTAGCTGCCACATATAACAACAATGGTTCCTTGTCAACTGGAGCAGCCAGAACAAGCGGATTGGCGAGCTGCCGCTTTAATTCCTCAAACGCTTCATCAGCGGCAGAACTCCAGACAAAGTTATCTGTTTTCTTCAGCATCTGATATAAAGGAATCGCCTTCTCTCCAAGGCGGCTGATAAACCGTCTCAACGCGGAAATCCGGCCTGCCAAACGTTGAACGTCATTGATACACTTTGGTTTAGCCAAGGAGGTGATAGCTGTGATCTTCTCCGGATTAGCCTCAATTCCCCTGTTGGACACCAGAAAGCCCAATAACTTGCTTGCCGGTACACCAGAAACTCACTTGGCCAGGTTGAGCATCATCTTGTATGTCCGTAGGTTATCAAAGGTTTCCTTCAAATCGTCAACCATAGTTTCCTTCTTCCTTGACTTAACCATAATATCATCCACATAGGCATGCACATTACGACCAATTTGCTTATGAAGGCAATTCTGTACACACCGTTGATAGGTCGCTTGGGCACTCTTGAGCCCAAAGGGCATAGATACATAGCAGAAGGCTCCAAAGGGAGTTATGAACGCCGTCTTCTCCTGGTCCTTAACTGCCATCTTGATCTGATGATAACTAGAATATGCATCCAGAAAGCTCAAACGCTCACAACCCGCCATAGC
Source organism: Aegilops umbellulata (assembly GCA_032464435.1). NCBI lineage: Eukaryota > Viridiplantae > Streptophyta > Magnoliopsida > Poales > Poaceae > Aegilops > Aegilops umbellulata. The sequence goes on from CP136056.1 coordinate 255,713,618, forward strand.
ATCAATAATTTGATCAATACGGGGGAGGGCAAAAGGATCTGCTGGACAAGCCTTGTTAAGGTCTGTGTAATCCACACACATACGCCAGGTGCCGTTTTTCTTAAGAAGCAGCACCGGATTGGCTAACCATTCAGGATGGAAAACTTCAACGATAAATCCAGCCGCTAAGAGCCTGGCCACTTCCTCTCCAATAGCTTTGCGTCTTTCTTCGTTGAACCGGCGGATAAACTGTTTCACCAGTTTGTACTTGGGATCAATATTAAGGGTGTGCTCAGTGAGTTCCCTCGGTACACCTGGCATGTCAGAAGGCTTCCACGCAAAGATGTCCCGGTTCTCACGGATGAACTCGATGAGCGCGCTTTCCTATTTCGGATCCAAGTTTGCACTGATACTGAACTGCTTGGACGAATCACCAGGTACGAAGTCAATGAGCTTAGTCTCAGCAGCCGATTTAAACTTTAGGGCCGGATCATGCTCTGTAGTTGGCTTTTTTAACGGAGTCATGTCTGCTGGATCAACATTGTCCTTGTAGAATTTCAACTCCTCCGTGGCACAAACTGACTCAGCATAGGCCGCATCACCTTCTTCTCACTCCAAAGCGATCTTGCGGCTCCCATGCACAGTTATTGTTCCTTTGTGACCCGGCATCTTGAGCTGTAAGTAGACATAGCAGGGTCGTGCCATGAATTTAGCATAAGCCGACCGTCCAAACAGGGCGTGATATGGACTTTGAATTTTCACCACCTCAAAGGTCAATCTTTCTGATCTAGAGTCATAATCATCTCCAAAGACCACCTCCAGGGCTATCTTGCCAACAGGACATGCCGATTTGCCCGGTACCACACCGTGGAACACCGTATTGGACGGTTTAAGATTTTTATCTATCAGCCCCATACGGCGGAAGGTCTCATAGTACAGGATGTTAATACTGCTACCTCCGTCCATGAGCACCTTGGTGAACTTATAACCTCCCACCTGAGGTGCCACCACCAACGCTAGCTGACCCGGATTGTCAACTAGGGAGGGTGATCCTCTCTGCTCCATACAATTGGCTGCTCAGACCAGCGTAAGTAACGGGGCACCGCCGGTTCAACAGAATTTACTGCCCGCTTATGAACCTTGCGGTCACGCTTGTCCAAACTGGTGGTGAAAACATGATATTGCCCACTATTCAACTGCTTCGGGTGGCTCTGATAACCCGACTGCTGCTGCTGTTGATTGTAACCACCCTAGCTACTCTGGTTACCTTGGTTGCTTTGTCCGCCCTGATTGCCATTGAAGCCTGAACCGGATTTTCCTCCGCCATAACCCGGCCCATGAGATCCGGACCCTGAACCGCCACCTGACCCGTGATAATACCGGTACTCAGTATACCTGATGAGGGGCTCAACACGCCCGTTGGAGTTCGCCCTCATGCCAACCCTGAGTCTGCCAACAAGAACAAGCTCATGCAATACTATGTTGAGTAGCTCCTTCCAAGTGGCAAGAAGGCGTGGGTTCTGAACCCTTTCCTTGACATCATGCACCGGATCTTCAGCAACTGTCTCTTCCAATGCATTGGGGACAAGGACAAGGTGCATGCTTATCTTATGGACATGCTACTTCTCTGTGAGGAGGCGCATCTCTCTCAGACATAGCCATTGGACGTCTCCCACATCATGTGGTGCGAGCTTCGGTTTGCGGTGTTCAACCGTAAGATTCCCATCTATGGACCTTACCTGTTTCTTTTCATCTCGAAGACGTGGGAGAAGCTATTCCCTCAGGATGAGTTTTTGGCCCCTGACTGGATCCGTCATGACCCCATCAGACTCCGCATCAAGCCCCCGTGGGCTAACACTACTACTCGTGCTGAGGCGGCGGCTGCTAAGATGGCTATTGATGGGGAGGAGAGTGAGGCGGAGGATGCAGATGAGGACCGCTCTACTGGGTATGCCCCTCCCTCCACTGAGCCCTCATGGGCTAAGAAGCTGGAGGCCAAGATGAAGGCCTTGTTCTGCATGCAGGCTAAGGGGCAGTACTGGACTCACGTTGCCTCCAAGGAGTGTCGCCGCCGTGACAAGAAGATCATGAGGGTTTTTGGCGAGGAAGTCTCCGGCGGCTCCGAGGAGCACATCACTCCAGAGGCTGAGTGGATGGCAAAACAAGGCTACAAGTGGACAGATTCTGAGGAGGAGCCCATCCCCGCTGCCGAGTCTGACGAAGAGCGTGCGAGTGACTACTCCGCTTGAGCCACCACTTGTGTTTTAGGTGTCCTCTCTGCCTTTTTGGCGTCTCGATGCCAAAGGGGGAGAGAGTGTAGGGATTTGCGAGTCGTGTGTCATGCTTGGTTTGCTTTGCTTGCCTTTGTTGTTGAACCTTGTTTGCTTTGGTTTGGTTTGCGCTTGTGAGACTTATCTATCATATTGTGTAAGACATATGCACTCTATCACACCTTATTGAGCTTACGATATCTTGTGCTATTTATATTATGCTCATATTTAATATCTTGCTTAGTGTTAGCCTTATCATTGCAAGATATGCCTTGTATATAAAATATAGGGGGAGTGTTGATCCTAGTATCTGTGCGATGCAGTCCAAAGCACTTATCTAGATAGCACACATCTAGGGGGAGCCCGTCTATATTTTAAAGATGTGGGGTTTGCTCATACTCTATTTTTTTCTTCCTTGTGCAAATCCCGTATTGTCATCAATCCACCAAAAAGGGGGAGATTGTAAGGGCATATTTATCCCTAAGGTGTTTTGGTGATTGATGACAATGCTTTTGCGGACTAATCATGTGCCTTGAGTATTTTAGACATTTCATCACTAGGCACAAGAAGGTTTGGTGCCCCTCGAAGACTATTGAAGACGGCGTTTCTTTCTACGTTTCTTTTCGGTGGATTTGAGTCGTAGGAAAGCCGTACTATTAAGAGGGGGTCTGCTTTGGAAAGGTTTGGGTGGAATCTTCACGTACACGTCTACTCCGTTTGCACCTCCTTTCCTTTGGCTCTTTGAAGCACCCTCCGTTGTTTCTCGTCTATGCAAATTGTTCGCTGAGCTTGGCCTTGCAGTAGTACCGCTCCCTGCGGCGGTAGTACCGCAGGCCTTTGCAGTAGTACCGAACCCTGGTGCGGTAGTACCGCAAGAGCACACGGTAGTACCGCTCCTCTGGAGCTATAGTACCGTGGTCCCCAGGCCAGGTGCTGCTGTAGCTGCAGTAGTAGGGGCGGATGTACTTTTTTACATCCGCACCCTACGTGGTAGTACTGCGCCCTGTGCATGGTAGTACGGTGCGCTCTAGCCTGGCTCAGCCACCGCGCGGTAGTATCACTCCTGACGTGCAGTACTACCGTGTTGAATTTTTGCATTGACCCCAACTCAGCGGAAGTTGCCACGGATGTATTTTTATATGTCCGTGCCTTCCCGAAATTTGGAACTTCCCTGCCTTGCAGTGGTACTGCAAGGTGGAGCGGTAGTAACGCGCCAGCGGTTCTACCGCCCTCCGCTTTAGTGCGTTTGGGCTGACCAGGTTTGTGCTGCTCGAGCGGTAGTACCGCGGGGCCCTGCGGTAGTACCGCATGCCCTTGCGGTAGTACCGCGGCCCTGGCGCGGTAGTACCGCGCTGCGCAGGCTGGGTTGGTGGATAACGGTTAGATTTGTCCCACCACTATATAAGGGGTGTCTTCTTCTCCAAGTTGACTACCTCTTCTAACCCTAAGCTCCATTGTTGCTCCAAGCTCCATTTTCGCCCGATCTCTCTCCCTAGCCAATCAAACTTGTTGATTTTCTAGGGATTGGTTGAGAAGGCCCCGATCTACACTTCCACCAAGAGAAATTTGATTCCCCCCACTAATCCCTTGTGGATCTTGTTACTCTTGGGTGTTTGAGCACTCTAGACGGTTGAGGTCACCGCGGAGCCATAGTCCATTGTGGTGAAGCTTCGTGGTGTCGTTGGGAGCCTCTAATTAAGTTGTGGAGATTGCCCCAACCTTGTTTGTAAAGGCCCGGTCGCCGCCTCCAAGGGCACCAATAGTGGAATCACGACATCTTGCATTGTGTGAGGGCGTGAGGAGAATACGGTGGCCCTAGTGGCTTCTTGGGGAGCATTGTGCCTCCACACCGCTCGAACGGAGATGTACTTCCCCTCAAAAGGAAGGAACTTCGGTAACACATCCTCGTCTTCACCAGCTCCACTCTTGGTTATCTCGTGCCTTTACTTGTGCAAGCTTATTTGTGTTATATCCCTTGCTTGCTTGTGTGCTTGTTGTTGTTGCATCATATAGGTTGCTCACCTAGTTGCATATCTAGACAACCTACTTTGATGCAAAGTTTAATTTGGTAAAGAAAAACTAAAAATTGTTAGTTGCCTATTCGCCCCCCTCTAGTCAACTATATCGATCCTTTCAGTTGGGATTTCCCTGAAGAGGAGGGGATGATGCAGTACAGTAGAGATAAGTATTTCCCTCAGATAAGAACCAAGGTTATCAATACAATAGGAGAACCACACAACACCTCATTAGCAGTACCTGCACACAAAATAACAAATCCTCGCACCCAACACGAACAAGGGGTTGTCAATCCCTGTAAGATTAAATTGTGTAGTGATAGATGATACGTATCCAACATATCTATAATTTATGAAGTATTCATGCCATGTTTACAACAATTATATATGGGTTTGGTATGATTTGAATGGAACTAACCCGTACTGACACTGTTTTTAGCAGAACTACCGTGATGTTGTTTTTTGTGCAAAAATAAAAGTTCTCCAAATGCAGCGAAACTTTTTGACGATTTTTTGGAACAAAAGATGACTAGAAGCTTCATGGGAGGACCAAGAGGTGAAGGAGGTGGCCACTAGGCACCAGGGCACGCCACCCCATCCGACGTGCCCTGGTGGGTAGTGGGCCCCTCGAAGCCCACCTTAGCGTGAGACCGATGCAAAAAAATCTTATATATTCAGACCCCCCCGAAATTTAACCTAGATGAGAAGTCCCGCTGTCGCAAGCCTCTGTAGCCATGAAAAACCAATCCGGACCCTGTTCCGGCACCCTGCCGGAGGGGGAAATCATCACCAGAGGCCATCTTCATCATCCCGACGGCCACCATGATGAGGAGTAGTAGTCCACCCTCGGGGCTGAGGGTTTGTACTAGTAGCTATGTGTTTGATCTTTCTCTCTCGCGCGTTCTTGATTTGGAATGATCTTGATGTATCGCGAGCTTTGTTAATATATTTGGATCATATGGTGTTTCTCCCTCTCTATGTTGTTGCGATGAATTGATTTTTTACCTTTGAGGTTTCACTTTGATTGGATTGAATACTCTGTTGGACTTGAGAACACTTAATGTATGTCTTGCATATGAATACCCGTGGTGACAACGGGGTATTATATTGATCCACTTGATATATGTTTTGGCACTCAACTCACGGATTTCTGAGGTGACATTGGGGTAATCTATGCATAGGGGTTGATGCATGTTTGGTCCTTGTTTCTCTGTTATAAATCTTCGGGCACTTGTCGGCGCTCTGGGAATGGGGGTCCCCCGACTTGCCTGCCTGCGGCCTGCGGCGTGGCTCAAAGGGGGGCCCAACACGGCCCATCTTCATCACCACAGACCCAAGACCCTCGCGAGGGGACAAGCCTCGCGGGGCGGACGACATTGAGCTTCCTCAGGCACGACCTCATCAGGCTGGCTCGCCAGGAGGCGGAGAGATCAAGGTGGGGTACCTCACGAGGTGCCCGTGACGCAAGCCATGACGACAGAGGGCGCCAGGCGGGCGCCAGCCCGCGCAGTGTCCTTCTTTCCTCTTTGGTGCAAAGGGAGCAAGCGTAGGCGAGAGCATCAAGCAAAGGCACCCGTTTCGGTGCAACGAGACCAAGACTAGCCCAATGGCAGGGAGGAAGTCATTGTGGAGCCCAAGCCAGCGTCACCACCAGAGCCTTTGGCAGGCGAGGACCAACTTTAGTCAGGATAAGTGTACCAGATGTTCCCCTTCAAAATGGCCAATTGTTGGCGCCCTTCCCGCTCAATATTTGGGAAGAGGCCCAGGGCCTTTGCCTATAAATAGGACTAGCCACCCCCAGGGTAGAGGCAATCGGCCAATCCAGAAACAAGCTGGGATCGGATCGAGTAGCATCACACAGAGAGAGAGAGAGAGAAGGGTACCTGAACTCCTCCTAGCAGTTCATCGCCCCAGCCAAGAACAGACCCTCGCGAGGCTGTTCTTCCTTGTATTGCTCATCATCATCAGCCCAAGAGGCAATCCACCACACCACAAACTAGAGTAGGGCATTACACCACAATGGTGGCCCGAACTAGTATAAACCCTGTGTCTCTTGTGCTGTTCTTTCCATAGCTTAGATCTTAGCAAGGCGGTGGGGTGCAGGTAGGTAGAAGGCAAAATCTCCGCGCGCACCCCAGTGTTCGAACCTCAAGGGTCTGCCGGAACCCGAAATACGACATTTAGCGCGCCAATTAGGGGTGCGCCGGAATTCTTCTTCCACCGCCCCGTTCTCCTCCGACCATCGCGTCCATGTCTGACGCTCGTCGGTCCCGCGCCGAGCGCCGAGCCGCTCTCGCTTCCCGCATCACCCAGACGGCTCCTGTCGGCGGGCGTCCTCGCCGTTCCCCGTCACCTGCCGTCAACGCCGCCACCGGCCCGGCGGGAAACGAGCAGCAAGCGTCGTCTAAGCATCCATCCGTGCGGCAAGACGGCCGCACCGCTACTCCCTCGCTCACCCTAGCTGGTTCTTCGTCCCGCGCGCTCCGCGCACGCATGGAGGCTCGAGATGCGCTCATCGCGGCAAACGAGCTCCTGCGCTACCGTCCCGTCGACGACGTCTATGAAGAATGGCTCGACCGCGTCGCCGAGCTCGTCCGCGCCGCAGGGGGCTCTCCTGCGCCGTCCTTTCCGCTGCACCGCACCCCGCCCTGCGCGGGCGATGAAGCTCCGGGGGCGCCCCAGCCGCCTCCTCCTCAAGAAGGCGCCCTGGCTCCAAGCCGCGTGGTCCCTGGGCGGAACCCGCTCCATCAGGTGCCAGCACGGCAAGAGCAGAGCTGCCAAGAAGTCCCTTGCCCGCAAGAAGCTGCCCGAGCGCTCCCTGCTCCAGCACGTCGCGACCATGCTTCTGCTCCCGCACATCAAGACCCCGCGCTGCTCCCAGCTGCAGCGCATGGGGACCTGCAGGACCAAGCTCTCCGTCACCCAAGGCCTCCCATGGACAAAGCAGGCTGTCGTGCCTTCACCACCGAGCTATGAACTGTCACGTGGCCCGGCAAATTCAAGCCAGACCTGCCTCCTTGTTACGACGGCACGGCCGACCCTGCGGAGTTCCTCCAGCTCTATGAGCTGGGCATCGAAGCTGCCAACGGACACGAGAAGATCATGGCGAACTGGTTTCCCATGACGCTCAAGGACGGGGCCCGCACCTGGCTCCTGAACCTGGCTCTAGGCACGATCTCCTCCTGGGACGAGATGCGCACCCGCTTCATCGCCAACTTCCAAGGTACATGCGACCGGCCACCCGCCGTGAGCGACATGCGCCGCATGAAGCAACAACCTGGAGAGACCCTGCAGAACTACATCCAGAGCTTCAACAACGCACGCCTGAAGATTCCCAAGGTGACCGAGGAGGCCATCATCTCAGCCTTCTCCGACGGCGTGCGCGACGTCAAGATGAAGGAGGAGCTGGCGATGCATGAAGACATGTGCACTTCTTTGGAGCTGTTCAACTTGGCGACCAAGTGCGCCAGGCCTGAGGAAGGGCGTCTCTCCCTCCTCGAGCTGCCTGCCGCAGACCGAGAAGAGAAGAAGCCCAAGGCCAAGGATGTGAAGCGCAAGGGGGCTGCCGTGCACGCGGCAGAACCAGACACCAAGCGGGGCAGAGATCAGCCCGAGTCTTCCAAGGGCAGTCGGTACTGTGTGTACCACGACCTCCACACCCACAACACCAACGAAGGTCAAGAGCTCCGAGCCGTGCGAGAAGGAAGGATCGGCCGTCGTCCCGACCGCGGTGACCGGGGCTACGGTCGAGGAGGAGGAAGGAACACAAGACGCTAGGAAGACCGCGGCCCACGCCAAGGGTGGCGCGATCGACCTCGCGAGGACCGCTGGCAAGACCCGCCTCGCAAGGGAGACTGGAGGGATCAGCCTCGCGAGGATCGCCCGCAAGACAACGCAGGCCTCCCTCCGCTGCGGCCGCAGCCAAGGAGAAACGAGGACCGCCATCAGGACGGGGGGGCTGGGGGCTTCTAGGAGCCAAGTGCGCCGCAGCCTCTCAGCGCATCTTCAAGCAGTTCGCCCGCGAAGTAAATGCAGTCCTCCCCAAGCTCGAAGCCACGCGCCCTCTCAGGTGGTCGGCGTGCGCCATCACGTTTAGCTCAGCGGATCAGCTCAAGTGTGCGGCCACAGCCGGAGTCCTCCTGATGCTTTGTTCCCCAATCATCAGCAATGTGCTGGTCACCAGGACCCTCATCAATGGCGGGGCAGGGCTCAACGTCCTGTCCGTGGAAACATTCAACAATCACCAAGTGCCCTACAACCAGCTTCAGCCAACCAAGCCTTTCTCCGGAGTCACCGACGGCTCCATGGTCCCGATTGGGCAGGTCCGCCTCCCTGTCACCTTAGGGGCACGCGACAATTACCGCACCGAGCTCATCGACTTCGACGTCGCTCACATTCGCCTGCCGTACAACGCCATCCTTGGGTACCCAGCGCTGGCCAAGTTCAGGGCCGTAACTCACCATGGCTACAATATCCTCAATATGCCAGGAAGTGGCGGAGTCATCATGGTGCCCTGTGAAGAGAAGGACGCGGTGTGTTCCCTGGAACGAGCCTTTAAGGCCGCATCACTGGAAGACCCGAATCGCGGAAGCAGGAGGCTTCCTGAGACCACCCCCAAGAAGAAGAAGACATTGTCCGGCCCGTCCCCTCAGGAGGCAGGCCCCTCAGGGCCCGCGCCTGCCCAGGGGGAACCTCCTTCGATTGCATAGGAAAGCGTGCCCGACGCCCTCCTCAGGCAGGGCTCGGGGGCTCTCCCCTGGAGGGCCACCGACCTGGCTAAGGTCACGAGGGAGGCGCTTGGGCACCACATGGAGGCATGTTTCGAAGCATGTTTCCCTCAAGAAGGAGTAAGGCAAGGAGGGCCAGACCCTCAGGAGTTCGTCAGCAAGGCCATTCAGGAGCTACAGGAGTCAAGAGTCATGAGAGGCGGCCGCCGCCTACCAGCTGTGGCTCCCCATCCAGGTGAGGATGGTGGGATGCGCGTTTGCATTGACATACCAGGGCTCAATCGAGTCGCCTCTCTGGAGCGCCTCTGGCCCTCGCGAGTGGGGCGCTGCGAAGGTCCACCCCACAGCAACATTCGCATGCCTTACGGCTTGCCGAACGCGGCTTCCACGTACCAGCGCCTCATGAGGGGCATCACGGAGGCTCAAGAGGCCAGGCGTTCCGCAGCCTTGGCGGAGATGGAGATGGTCCGCGAGGAGCCACCAGCGCCTCCGGAGCCTCCCGAGGCCCCTGGGCCTGGGGGCTCGTGAGGATCGGCTTCCGCAGCCCACCGAGTCTGCTACACCAATGCTCATTCGTCCTCAACATCATCAGGTGAAATCTTTCAAGTTTCATTTCCAGCTGGGAGCGCCCCCCAGGGCTGCATTATTCCCAGGCCGCGTGGGTCCGTCCCTGCGGCATGTATCCCTTTTATTTCATGTTGTTAGCTTACTTTGTTGGGGGCGCCCCTCGGGCTGCATCATCCCCAAGTCGCTCGGGCCTGACCCAGTGATGTCCGCCTTCCCAGCATCTATTTGAATGAATCAACTCCTTCGCGGCTAATGTGTTTGACCTAGTTGCCTACTCAACTGACGCCAACTGACGGAGCTGCTCCCAAAACGGCACGACGCTTGTGCATGGGTCCGTCCCTGCAACGCCGACAAACCTGAATGTCTGAGCTCTGGCCGCGGCAGCCCCGCACGGCGCCACCTCGTCAAGCCTTCGGTGCCTCATCGCCCCTCGGAAGCAACCAACGGCTGACTGTCAATTGTCATGGCAACCCCTCGTTCTTTCTATGATGGGTCTACAGGATCTCCTAAAGGAGCTGCGTCAGGCGAGGCCCTTGCGGTGCCTCCTTCACTCTCATCCGCACGAACCGCTTGCACGTTAAAGGGGGGGTGCCTGAGCATCGTGACTCAGGGCTCTGGCTCCCAGCCCTCACCTTCTGGCCTTGTCCACGGCATCGCGACCTGGCATACCAGCGACGGCTGAGACTCGCTCGAGGGCCGGGACTCGAGGGCGTAGAGCATAAAGGGGAGCAAAGGTGAGAGGGGAGGGAGACGCGAGGACCTCGCCGAGCAACCTCACGCCTGCCAACGCACAGACCCGGTGACACACCAGGGAGCGGTCCCTGATTCTCGAGATAAGTCACCACCCGGAAGCACCAGCTACCGTGGCACCGTCCCCGCACCTAATGCAATCCCGTGTTAGCGACGCCGCTCTCGAGATAAGTCACCACCCGGAAGCACCAGCTACCGTGGCACCGTCCCCGCACCTAATGCAATCCCGTGTTAGCGACGCCGCTCTCCTTTCTCACCGAACGACGGCTGGTTGAGCGCCAAAGGGGACCTCCTGAGCATCGCGACTCAGGGGCTCTTACCGGACCCCGGGTCGCTCACCTCCTGGCCTTGACCACGGCATCGCGACCTGGCATACCAGCGACGGCTGAAGCCACCTTGGGACTGCGACCTGTCGGCGCAGAGCACCAACCCCTCGTGAGGTTCGAAAGGGAGAATTGAGCTAAGACGGAATGAGCAACTCGCACAATTCTACGACAAGGGTTATATTAACAAACAGGATCACAGGCACCTTACAAGCCCCCACGGGACGCGTCTTTGATTCCTTGCAGGGAACAGATCCTAAAAGGACGCTAACTACACGCGCCCCTGCAAAAGTCGCCATCATCAACAGTGGGCCGTCAAGCACCAGCGCCAACTCCATCAAGATCAGAGTCGGCGACCGCCTGACGAGCCTGCCCTGCTCCAGGAACGGCGCTGGCTCGGGGGCTCGTAGCTATCGTCGCTCGTCTTCGGAGTCGCGAAGAGCTCGCCGGAGTCGCTGGATCCTCCGGCGCCTCTGCCGCCTGAGGAGCCGCCAAGGGAGCGGTCAGCGGGCCCAGTCCTCGCCGTAGCAAGGTCCCGACCACCTCTCCTGGGGCAGCACTCCAGCCGGTGCCCGTTCGCATCGAAGACCTTGAAGAACATCACCGAAGCACCGTGGTACTCCAAGTGGATCGCGAAGGCGCCTCTTGTCCTGCAAACCCGGGCAATTTCACCCCAGCCTCGAGTCATGAAGACCTCGCACGGGGCAACGACCGCGACCTCTGCCTCGGCCACGAGGGTGCTGCAGCCAAAGCTCCAGGAGTTCTCCCTGCGGGATGATGGAGGCGAAGAAGGGAGGAAGGAGAATCCAAGACTGAGGAGGCATGGCGGCGTGGAGCACGAACTCTCGAGAGGAGCCCTCGGTGTGGACCCCAAGGGGGACGACCCACACCTTCGTGACCCGTTGGCGCCGACGGCGGCGCCGCCCGTGGCGATCGGCATCGACTCCTTCAGAGCCCTCGATGTGGGAATACAAGGGAAACGGGAACCCCGGCGGTGGCCACTCGCACCAGGGCCTCGACACCAACTGATGGGCCCACTCGTCCCGGCGGCAGAGGGTGAGCCGTTTCTTCGGCGGGAGCGGGTCTGGTTCCTCTCGGGGAGCCTTTCCCTTCTCTGCCGCCGAGAACCGGCGGATCGGAGCCATCGTAGCAAGACGGAGCAAGGACCGGGAAGAAGGAGAAGCAAGAAGAGATGGAGTGGAAGGGCGCGTGTCGTTCCGTACTTATGGCCGGCAAAGGCCAACCGCCGACCTCCACGATCGCAGGTAATCATGACCCGCTTTGCATGCAGGGACTTGTCCAATCCATGCAGTTGCCGAGGCGTCGTGGGGAAGTGGAGACGCCCATGTCCAATCAACCGCCACGCAGAGCCCAAGGCCGCAAGCTGTTAGGGCCCGCGGCGCTTCGCCCTTGCCCTTTCACCTCCCTGCACGGCCAAGTCCGGGCGCGCCTTGGGCCCGGGGGCTACTGTCGGCGTTCTGGGAACGGGGGTCCCCAGACTTGCCTGCCTGCGGCCTGCGGCGTGGCTCAAAAGGGGCCCCACCATGGCCCATCTTCATCAACACAGACCCAAGACCCTCGCGAGGGGACAAGCCTCGCGGGGCGGACGACATTGAGCTTCCTCAGGCACGACCTCATCAGGCTGGCTCGCCAGGAGGCGGAGAGATCAAGGTGGGGTACCTCACGAGGTGCCCGTGACGCAAGCCATGACGACAGAGGGCGCCAGGTGGGCGCCAGACCGCGCAGTGTCCTTCTTTCCTCTTTGGTGCAAAGGGAGCAAGCGTAGGCGAGAGCATCAAGCAAAGGCATCCGTTTCGGTGCAACGAGACCAAGACTAGCCCAATGGCAGGGAGGAAGTCATTGTGGAGCCCAAGCCAGCGTCACCACCAGAGCCTTTGGCAGGCGAGGACCAACTTTAGTCAGGATAAGTGTACCAGATGTTCCCCTTCAAAATGGCCAATTGTTGGCGCCCTTCCCGCTCAATATTTGGGAAGAGGCCCAGGGCCTTTGCCTATAAATAGGACTAGCCACCCCTAGGGTAGAGGCAATCGGCCAATCCAGAAACAAGCTGGGATCGGATCGAGTAGCATCACACAGAGAGAGAGAGAGAGAGAGAGAGAGAGAGAGAGAGAGAGAGAGAGAGAGAGAGAAGGGTGATTGAACTCCTCCTAGCAGTTCATCGCCCCAGCCAAGAACAGACCCTCGCGAGGCTGTTCTTCCTTGTATTGCTCATCATCATCAGCCCAAGAGGCAATCCACCACACCACAAGCTAGAGTAGGGTATTACACCACAATGGTGGCCCGAACTAGTATAAACCCTGTGTCTCTTGTGCTGTTCTTTCCATAGCTTAGATCTTAGCGAGGCGGTGGGGTGCAGGTAGGTAGAAGGTGAAATCTCCGCGCACACCCCAGTGTTCGAACCTCAAGGGTCTGCCGGAACCCGAAATCCGACAGCACTCTTTGAGGTTCTTTCTGTTGGATTGAATATTATGAACCTGAAGTTGTTTGATGCATATCCTATAATCAACTCACGGATACTTGTGGTGACATTGGAGTATCTAGGCGACGTTAGAGTTGGTTAATGCGTATCATTTGGTGTTATTTTAGTACGAACTCTTGGACTGTTTGTGACACTTTTAGGAATAGCTCGATAGATTGATCGAAAAGGATAACTTTGAGGTGGTTTCATACCCTGCAAACAATTTAGTCTTATGTTCTCTGTTCGATAAGAACTTTGGAGTGATTCTTTATCGCACGTTGAGGGATTGCCATATGATCTAATTATGTTAGCACTGTTGAGAGATTGCACTAGTGAAAGTATGAATCCTAGGCCTTATTTTCAAGCATTGCAATACCGTTTGTGCTCACTTTTGTTATTTTCTACCTTGCCGTTTTTTTATTGTTCCTATTACAAAAATCAATATCACCATCTCTTCGCCGAACTAGTGCACCTATACAATTTACCATTGTATTTGGTATGTTGGGGACACAAGAGACTCTTTATTATTGATTGTGGGGTTGTTTGAGTGAGACCACCTTGATCCTATGCACCCACGGATTGATAAACCTTAGGTCATCCAGTTGAGGGAAATTTGCTACTGTCCTACAAAACTCTGCACTTGGAGGCCCAACACGAGTCTACAACACTACTGCAGGATGCTGCTAACGCGACACTATGATCAAAGACCCTTTGACGAAACTGTGTGTGATGCATTAATCGCAAATGGTGATGTAAAAAAAGTCAAAAAAGATACAAAACGTTTGCGATGGTGGAGCCATCAAACTCGATTTCGATTTTAGTTGTGTGTGTGATGTAGGGCATACAATTCATTTCAATTAACTGTTTGCGATGAGGATGGAACGGAAACGGGCAGCTAGATGAAGGTGCTACCTCTTGAGCATGTGTTGGTTTTCCCTTGAAGAGGAAATGGTGATGCAGCAAAGTAGCGTAAGTATTTCCCTCAGTTTTGAGAACCAAGGTATCAATCTAGTAGGAGACAACGCTCAAGTCACCTAGTACATGCACAAACAATCAAGAACCTTGCAACCAACGCGATAAAGGGGTTGTCAATCCCTTCACGGTCACTCGCAAAAGTGAGATCTAATAAAGATAGTAAAGTAAATATTTTTGGTATTTTTGTTGTATAGATTGGAAAGTAAACATTGCAAAATAGTAAACGAGATGCGATGTAAAATAAAAGAGATGCAATATGATAAGAAAGAGACCCGATGTCACGCCCAAGATGCGACCCTATCCTAAAGGAACTACAAGGTCCCACCAAGGATAGAAGCGCATCTTGAAGACGTTTTTGCAAGGTGGATATCATTACATCAACATTACATAATAGTGGGGATACAAACAAGGCATGCAAATGCCGCAAGAATACATCAATACATCATATACAAGATCAACACCCGACTACGGATGAAACATAAACAGGAACTCAAACAATATCCACCCTGCTAGCCCAGGCCGCCGACCAGGAACCTAACCCAAGATCGACGACGAAGAAGAAGAACTCCAACACATGGAATGTCGCTCTCACGTCAAGATCATCGCATAACCTGTACCTGCAACTGGTGTTGTAGTAATCTATGAGCCACGAGGACTCAACAATCCCATTACCATGGGTATCAAGACTAGCAAAGCTTAATGGGTAAGGAAGGGGTAATGTGGTGAGGTTGCAGTAGCGACTAAGCAATGTATGGTGTCTAACTTACGCAAATAAGAGCGAGAAGAGAAGCAAAGCAAGCAGTCGTCAACTAGTAATGATCAAGAAGTGATCCTGAACTCCTACTTACGTCAGACATAACCCAGAAACCGTGTTCTCCTCTCGAACAACCCCGAAAAGAGACAATCACGGTTACGCACACGGTTGGTGTATTTTAGCAGAGTTTACTTCAAGTTTACTACAACCGGATATTAAAAAATTCCCATCTGCCACATAACCGCGGGTACGGCTTTCGAAAGTTCAAACCCTGCAGGGGTGTCCCAACTTAGCCCATGATAAGCTCTCGCGATCAACGAAGGATATTCCTTCTCCCGGGAAGACCCGATCAGTCTCGGAATCCCGTTTACAAGACATTTCGACAATGGTAAAATAAGACCAGCAAAGCCACCCGATGTGCCGACAAATCCCGATAGGAGTCGCACGTACCTCGTTCTTAGGGCACACCGGATAAGTCAAGCTACGAGTAAAACCAGGCCTCTAGTTTCCCTGTGGTGGCCCCGCAGGTTGCTCGGTTCGGACCAACACTCGAAGGAGCACTGGCCCGGGGGGGGGGGGCTAAAATAAAGATGACCCTTGGGCTCCGGAAACCCAAGGGAAAAAAGGCATAGGTGAGGCAAATGGTAAAACCAATGTTGGGCCTTGCTGGAAGAGTTTTATTCAAAGCGAACTGTCAAGGGGGTCCCATAAATCACCCAAACGCGTTAGGGACGCAAAATCCGGGAACACAATACCGATATGACGGAAACTAGGGCGGCAAGAGTGGAACAAAACACCAGGCATAAGGCCGAGCCTTCCACCCTTTACCAAGTATATAGATGCATTAATAATATAAGAGATATTGTGATATCCCAACATAAACATAATCCAACATGGAGCAATCTTCATCTTCACCTGCAACTAGCAACGCTATAAGAGGGGCTGAGGAAAAGCGTAACATAGCCAAACAACGGTTTGCTAGGAAGGGTGACAAAGGTTAGAGGTTCATGGAAATTTGGGAGGCCTGATAAGCAAGTGGTAGGTAATGCAACATAACGATAGAATGAAGCAACTAGCATAGCAATGATAGTAATGAGATCCAAGGTGACGGTCATCTTGCCTGAAATCCCGCTAGGAAGAAGAACAAGTCCATGAAGAAGATGAAGCCATGAAGACGAACCAAGCATAGGAGAACGAATTCTCACAATCGCAACGAAACGAGAATTATCGAGAAGAAGCACACAACATGGTAAACACACCACACATGAACAAGGCATGATGCTCAACCAAGTATGATGCATGACAAGGCTACGTGAAGCTACTATTGGCAAGAGATGATGCATACAAGAACTACACATCAAGCAAGTTTAAATGAGGTCGGAAACAACATAGGACAATTCCGGTAAGTCCTCATATGCAAATTTCGAAATTGATCCAGAACTGAATAAACCTTATGTTTAAGTTGTTAAACAGCAAGTTAATATGCACCACGATGATCCACACGAAATTCTAGTCAAGTTACATATAAAGTTCATTAGATTCAGAGCTAAGACCTAGAAGATATGAGCAAAATAAGATAAGCATGACATTGATGCAAAATGCATTCAAACATCAAGCAAACACAATCAAAACAAGGATGCAACAAGGTAACATGAAACTACATGCAAAACTAAGCAAGTTTCATATAAAGCACACTCAAGACGGAGCAACGGTTCCACACATACACTCTATACAAGTTTAAAGGGCATGCTGTCCAAAACAGCAACTAGGCATATTGCAAGCATCAAAACAACATGCTACAGGATCTCAACATGAAAACAAAAGGCATGTACATGATGTACAGGTAAAGCATGACAAAACATGAACACTTAGCTTTCTCTATAATTCATTAGAACATGCTCAAAAGGACATGACAAGATTGCAAATAATATCAGCTTCACAGACTTAGCAGAATTCACAGGACATGGCAGAAATATCATCAGGTTACAATGTTTAGAGCTAACAAACAACATGCGAAATGAACAGATCATGGCAACCAAATGCACGGAATGAATCTACAAATTTCATAGAACAAAAGTCCCTTATTGACCATGAGCCAAAAAGGCACAGAAGATATGATGACACCCATGTAAACATAGCAAGTTTTATAAATAGATTCAGACTTGGCAAAAAACTGAGCATGGCAGGAACAACGATAAGTATGCATATTGGTGAGCTTGAATCACTCACCGCAAGGCTTGGCATGCCAAACAAGCATACCTACAGCAGTATGACATGTTCATGACGCTAACCAAGGCAAGAGAAAGTTCATAGCACACATGGATCACTAGCGACAACCTTGGCAAAATTGATTAACATGTAAACTATCTGCCAGAAACATTTTGTAGCAAAAGTAGAGCAAGATTAAGACATTCTAGAGCACTCTATAAATGCAATCAGGGGTATGGATGGATAGATCATAACCATATATCTAAAACATCCTTACTGAACATACTCAAAAGAGGCATGGATCTCACTGTAGCAACACGAATACATGGCATGAAAATAACAGCAGAACAAAGACTTGGTGAAATCCTAAGTCACTGAAATCAGCAACATCATGGAGGCTACTTTGCAAGCTTGAAACAATCAATACATGGCATATCATAAAGAGTGGATTGCACCACAGCAAAGATGGCATGATACTTGATGAGAGGAACAACACAATGCCTCCGGAATACTTGAAAAAATTGGAATGAGAAGAACGGGGAATAATATGACAACTTCTACCACGAATGAAATAGAAAGCAACCTTAGAAGAAAGGATTGAACGGAGTTGCTGAGAAAATCAACAACGAAAAGAATAAGCTTGATGTGGACTTATGGATAACATCTCAAAATTATGAGGTGATAACCAACCACGAGCGGAAAAGATTAAATAGCTGAGAAGAAAGAAGAAATGCAAAACTCCATTTCAAAAGAATACGGAGAATTAATCACACAGGGTTTATACTAGTTCGGGCCACCATTGTGGTGTAATACCCTACTCTAGTTTGTGGTGTGGTGGATTGCCGCTTGGGCTGATGATGATGAGCAATACCAGGAAGAACAGCCTCGCGAGGGTCTGTTCTTGGCTGGGGCGATGAACTGCTAGGAGGAGTTCAGTCACCCTTCTCTCTCTCTCTCCATGTGTGATGCTACTCGATCCGATCCCAGCTTGTTTCTGGATTAGCCGATTGCCTCTACCCTGGGGGTGGCTAGTCCTATTCATAGGGAAAGGCCCTAGGCCTCTTCCCAAATATTGAGCGGGAAGGGCGCCAACAATTGGCCATTTTGAAGGGGAACATCTAGTACACTTATCCTGACTAAAGTTGGTCCTCGCCTGCCAAAGGCTCTGGTGGTGACGCTGGCTTGGGCTCCACAATGACTTCCTCCCTGCCGTTGGGCTGGTCTTGGCCTCGTTGCACCAAAACGGGTGCCTTTGCTTGATGCTCTCGTCTGCGCTTGCTCCCTTTGCACCAAAGAGGAAAGGAGGACACTGCGCGGGCTGGCGCCCGCCTGGCGCCCTTGGTCGTCATGGCTTGCGTCACGGGCACCTCGTGAGGTACCCCGCCTTGATCTCTCCGCCTCCTCGCGAGCCAGCCTGATGAGGCCGTGCCTGAGGAATCTCCGTGTCATCCGCCCCGTGAGGCTTGGCCCCTCGCGAGGGTCTTGGGTCTGTGTTGATGAAGATGGGCCGTGTTGGGCCCCCCTTTGAGCCACGCCGCGGGCCGCAGGCAGGCAAGTCTGGGGACCCCCATTCCCAGAACGCTGACAGTAGCCCCCGGGCCCAAGGCGCACCCGGACTTGGCCGTGCAGGGAGGCGAAAGGGCAAGGACGAAGCGCTGCGGGCCCTAACAGCCTGTGGCCTTGGGCACCGCGTGGCGGTTGATTGGACGTGGGCGTCTCCACTTCCCCACGACGCCTCGGCAACTGCACGGATTGGACAAGTCCCTGCATGCAAAGCGGGTCATGATTACCTGCGATCGTGGAGGTCGGCGGTTGGCCTTCGCCGTCCATAAGTACAGAACGGCACGCACCCTTCCAGTCCATCTCTTATTGCTTCTCCTTCTTCCCGGTCCTTGCTCCGTCTTGCTGCGATGGCTCCGATCCGCCAGTTCTCGACGGCAGAGAAGGGAAAGGCTCCCCGAGAGGAACCAGACCCGCTCCCGCCGAAGAAACGGCTCACCCTCTGCCGCCAGGACAAGGGGGCCCATCAGGTGGTGTCGAGGCCCTGGTGCGAGCGGCCACCGCCGGGGTTCCCGCTTCCCTTGTATGCCCACATCAAGGGCTCTGAAGGATTCGATGCCGATCGCCACGGGCGGCGCCGCCGTCGGCGCCGATGGGTCACGAAGGTGTGGGTCGTCCCCCCTGGGGTCCACACCGAGGGCTCCTCCCGAGAGTTCGTGCTCCACGCCGCCATGCCTCCTCAGGCTTGGATTCGCCTTCCTCCCTTCTTCGCCTCCATCATCCCGTAGGGAGAACTCCCGGAGCTTTGGCTGCAACACGCCCGCTGCAGCACCCTCGCGACCGAGGCAGAGGTCGCGGTCGTTGCCCCGGGCGAGGTCTTCATGACTCGAGGCTGGGGCAAAATCACCCGGGTTTGCAGGACAAGGGGCGCCTTCGCAACCCGGGCGATTTCGTGATCCACTTGGAGTACGATGGTCCTTCGGTGATGTTCTTCAAGGTCTTCAATGCGAACGGGCGCCGGCTGGAGTGCTGCCCCGGGAGAGGTGGTCGGGACCCTGCTACGGCGAGGACTAGGCCCGCCGACCGCTCCCTTGGCGGTCCTCAGGTGGCGGAGGCGTCGGAGGATCCAGCGACTCCGGCAAGCTCTTCGCGACTCCGTAGACGAGCGACGACAGCTACGAGCCCCCGAGCCAGCGCCGTTCCTGGAGCAGGGCGGGCTCGTCAAGCCGTCGCCGACTCTGATCTCGATGGGGTTGGCGCCGGTGCTTGACGGCCCACTGTTGATGACGGCGTCTTTTGCAGGGGCGTGTGTAGTTAGCGTCCTTTTAGGATCTGTTCCCTGCGAGGAATCAAAGACGCGTCCCGTGGGGGCTTGTAAGGTGCCTGTGATCCTGTTTGTTAATATAACCCTTGTCGTAGAATTGTGCGAGCTGCTCATTCCGTCTTAGCTCAGTTCTCCCTTTCAAACCTCACGAGGGCTTGGTGCTCTGCGCCGACAGGTCCCAGTCCCAAGGCGGCTTCAACCGTCGCTGGTATGCCAGGTCGCGATGCCGTGGTCAAGGCCAGGAGGTGAGCGACCCGGGGTCCGGTAAGAGCCCCTGAGTCGCGATGCTCAGGAGGTCCCCTTTGGCGCTCAACCAGCCGTTGTTCGGTGAGAAAGGAGAGCGGCGTCGCTAACATGGGATTGCATTAGGTGAGGGGAGAGTGCCACGGTAGCTGGTGCTTCCGGGTGGTGATTTATCTCGAGAATCAGGGACCGCTCCTTGGTGTGTCGCCGGGTCTGCATCGGCAGGCGTGAGGTTGCTCGGCGAGGTCCTCTCGTGTCCCTCCCCTCTCGCCTTTGCTCCCCTTTCTGCTCTACGTCCTCGGGTCCCGGCCCTCGAGCGAGTCTCAGCCGTCGCTAGTATGCCAGGTCGCGATGCCGTGGACAAGGCAAGAGGGTGAGTGATGGAGAGCCAGTAGTCGCCTTGAGTCGCAATGCTCAGGCACCCCCCCTTTAACAGGCAAGCGGTTCGCGCGGATGAGAGCGAAGGAGGCACCGCAAGGGCATCGCCTGACACAGCTCCTTTAGGAGATCCTGTAGACCCATCATAGAAAGAACGAGGGGTTGCCATGACAATTGACAGTCAGCCGTTGGTTGCTTCCGAGGGGCGATGAGGCATTGAAGGCTTGACGAGGTGGCGCCATGCGGGGCTTCCGCGGCTAGAGCTCAGCCATTCAGGTTTGTCGGCGTTGCAGGGACGGACCCATGCGCAAGCGTCGTGTCATTTTGGGAGCAGCTCCGTCAGTTGGCGTCAGTTGAGCGGGCAACTAGGTCAAACACATTAGCCGCGAAGGAGTGGATTCATTCAAATAGATGTTGGGAAGGCGGACATCACTGGGTCAGGCCCGAGCGACTTGGGGATGATGCAGCCCGAGGGGCGCCCCCAACAAAGTAAGCTAACAATATGGAATAAAAGGGATACATGCCGCAGGGACGGACCCACGCGGCCTGGGAATAATGCAGCCCTGGGGGGCTCTCCCAGCTGGAAATGAAGCTTGAAAGATGTCACCTGATGATGTTGAGGACGAATGAGTGTCGGTGTAGCAGACTCGGTGGGCTGCGGAAGCCGATCCTCACGAGCCCCCAGGCCCAGAGGCCTCGGGAGGCTCCGGAGGCACTGGTGGCTCCTCGCGGACCATCTCCATCTCCGCCAAGGCTGCGGAACGCTTGGCCTCTTGAGCCTCCGTGATGCCCCTCATGAGGCGCTGGTACGTGGCAGCCGCGTTCGGCAAGCCGTAAGGCATGGGAATGTAGCTGTGGGGTGGACCTTCACAGCGCCCCACTCGTGAGGGCCAGAGGCGCTCCAGAGAGGCGACTCGATTGAGCCCTGGTATGTTGATGCAGATGCACAGCCCACCATCCTCGCCTGGATGGGGAGCCACAGCTGGTAGGCGGCGGCCGCCTCTCATGACTCTTGACTCCTGTAGCTCCTGAATGGCCTTGCCGACGAACTCCTAAGGGTCTGGCCCTCCTTGCCTTACTCCTTCTTGAGGGTAACGTGCTTTGAAACATGCCTCCATGTGGTTCCCAAGCGCCTCCCTCGTGACCTTAGCCAGGTCGGTGGCCCTCCAGGGGAGAGCCCCCGAGCCCTGCCTGAGGAGGGCGCCGGGCGCGCTTTCCTATGCGATGGAAGGAGGTTCCCCCTGGGCAGGCGCGGGCCTTGAGGGGCCTGCCTCCTGAGGGGCCGGGCCGAACGATGTCTTCTTCTTCTTGGGGGTGGTCTCGGGAAGCCTCTTGCTTCCGCAATCCGGGTCTTCCAGTGATGCGGCCTGAAAGGCTCGTTCCAGGGAACACACCGTGTCCTTCTCTTCACAGGGCACCGTGATGACTCCGCCACTTCCTGGCATCTTGAGGACGTTGTAGCCGTGGTGAGTTACGACCATGAACTTGGCCAGTGCTGGGTACCCAAGGATGGCGTTGTACGGCAGGCGAATGTGAGCGACGTCGAAGTCGATGAGCTCGGTGCGGTAGTTCTCGCGTGCCCCGAAGGTGACAGGGAGGCGGACCTACCCAATCGGGACCGTGGAGCCGTCGGTGACTCTGGAGAAAGGCTTGGTTGGCTGAAGCTGGTTGTAGGGCACTTGGAGATTGTTGAATGTTTCCACGGACAGGACGTTGAGCCCTGCCCCGCCATCGATGAGGGTCCTGGTGACCAGCACATTGCTGATGATTGGGGAACAAAGCATCGGGAGGACTCCGGCTGTGGCCGCACACTTGAGCTAATCCGCTGAGCTGAACGTGATGGCGCACGCCGACCACCTGAGAGGGCGCGTGGCTTCGAGCTTGGGGAGGACTGTATTTACTTCGCGGGCGAACTGCTTGAAGATGCGCTGAGAGGCTGGGGCTTGAGCCCCACCCAGGATGCAGGCGATCACGCGCGGCTCCTGGAAGCCCCCAGCCCCCTCGTCCTGATGGCGGTCCTCGTTTCTCCTTGGCTGCGGCGGCAGCGGAGGGAGGCCTGCGTTACCTTGCGGGCAATCCTCGCGAGGCTGATCCCTCCAGTATCCCTCGCGAGGCGGGTCTTGCCAGCGGTCCTCGCGCGGTCGATCGCGCCACCCTTGGCGCGGGCCGCGGTCTTCCCAGTGTCCTGCGTTCCTTCCTCCTCCTCGACCGTAGCCCCGGTCACCGCGGTCGGGACGACGGCCGATCCTTCCTTCTCGCACGGCTCGGAGCTCTTGACATTCGTTGGTGTTGTGGGTGTGGAGGTCGTGGTACACACAGTACCGACTGCCCTTGGAAGACTCGGGTTGATCTCTGCCCCGCTTGGTGTCTGGTTCTGCCGCGAGCACGGCAGCCCCCTTGCGCTTCACATCCTTGGCCTTGGGCTTCTTCTCTTCTGGATCTGCGGTAGGCAGCTCGAGGAGGGAGAGACGCCCTTCCTTAGCCCTGGTGCTCTTGGTCGCCAAGTTGAACAGCTCCAAAGAAGTGCACAAGTCTTCATGTATCGCCAGCTCCTCCTTCATCTTGACGTCGCGCACGCCGTCGGACAAGGCTGAGATGATGGCCTCCTCGGTCACCTTGGGAATCTTGAGGCGTGCGTTGTTGAAGCGCTGGATGTACTTCTGCAGGGTCTCTCCGGATTGTTGCTTGATGCGGCGCATGTCGCTCACGGCGGGTGGCCGGTCACGAGTACCTTGGAAGTTGGCGATGAAGCGGGTGCGCATCTCGTCCCAGGAGGAGATCGTGCCTGGAGCCAGGTTCAGGAGCCAGGTGCGGGCCCCGTCCTTGAGCGCCATGGGAAACCTTCTCGTCTCCATTGGCAGCTTCGATGCCCAGCTCATGGAGCTGGAGGAACTCCGCAGGGTCGGCCGTGCCGTCATAACGAGGAGGCAGGTCTAGCTTGAACTTGCCGGGCCACGTGACGCTGCGTAGCTCGGTGGTGAAGGCACGGCAGCCTGCTGTGGCCACGGGAGGCCTTGGGTGAGGGAGAGCTTGGTCTTGCAGGTCCCCATGCGCTGCAGCTGGGAGCAGCACGGGGTCTTGACGTGCGGGAGCAGGAGCATGATCGCGACGTGCTGGAGCAGGGAGCGCCCGGGCAGCTTCTTGCAGGCGAGGGACTTCTTGGCAGCTCTGCTCTTGCCACGCTGGCACCTGACGGAGCGGGTTCCGCACAGGGGCCACGGGCCTTGGAGCCAGGGCGCCTTCTTGAGGAGGAGGCGGCTGGGGCGCCCCCGGAGCTTCGTCGCCCGCGTAGGGCGGGGTGCAGTGCAGCGGAAAGGATGGTGCAGGAGAGCCTCCTGCGGCACGGATGAGCTCGGCGACGCGGTCGAGCCATTCTTCGTAGATGTCATCGACGGGACGGTAGCGCAGGAGCTCGTTTGCCGCGATGAGCGCAGCTCGAGCCTCCATGGGTGCGCGGAGCGCACGGGACGAAGAACCAGCTGGGATGAGCGAGGGAGTAGCGGTGCGGCCGTCTTGCCGTACGGACGGATGATGAGACGACGCTTGCTGCTCGTTTCCCGCCGGGCCAGTGGCGGCATTGACGGCAGGTGACGGGGAACGGTGAGGACACACGCCAACAGGAGCCGTCTGGGCGACGCGGGAAGCGAGAGCGGCTCGGCGCTCGGTGCGGGCCCGACGAGCGTGAGACATGGACGCGATGGTCGGAGGAGAACGGGGCGGTGGAAGACGAATTCCGGCGCACCCCTACCTGGTGCGCCAAATGTCGGATTTCAGGTTTCGGCAGACCCTTGAGGTTTGAACACTGGGGTGCGCGCGGAGATTTCGCCTTCTACCTACCTGCACCCCACCGCCTCACTAAGATCTAAGCTATGGAAAGAACATCACAAGAGACACGGGGTTTATACTAGTTCGGGCCACCATTGTGGTGTAATACTCTACTCTAGTTTGCGGTGTGGTGGATTGCCTCTTGGGCTGATGATGATGAGAAATACAAGGAAGAACAGCCTCGCGAGGGTCTGTTCTTGGCTGGGGCGATGAACTGCTAAGAGTACTTCAGTCACCCTTCTCTCTCTCTCCCTATGTGATGCTACTCGATCCGATCCCAGCTTGTTTCTCGATTGGCCGATTGCCTCTACCCTGGGGGTGGCTAGTCCTATTTATAGGCAAAGGCCCTGGGCCTCTTCCCAAATATTGAGCGGGAAGGGTGCCAACAATTGGCCATTTTGAAGGGGAACATCTGGTACACTTATCCTGACTAAAGTTGGTCCTCGCCTGCCCAAGGCTCTGGTGGTGACGCTGGCTTGGGCTCCACAATGACTTCCTCCCTGCCGTTGGGCTAGTCTTGGTCTCGTTGCACCGAAACGGGTGCCTTTGCTTGATGCTCTCGCCTGCACTTGCTCCCTTTGCACCAAAGAGTAAAGGAGTACACTGCACGGGTTGGCGCCCGCCTGGCTCCCGCCCGGTGCCCTTGGTCGTCATGGCTTGTGCCACGGGCACCTCGTGAGGTACCCCGCCTTGATCTCTCCGCCTCCTCGCGAGCCAACCTGATGAGGTCGTGCCTGAGGAAGCTCCGTGTCATCCGCCCCGCGAGGCTTGGCCCCTCGCGAGGGTCTTGGGTCTGTGTTGATGAAGATGGGTCGTGTTGGGCCCCCTTTGAGCCACGCCGCGGGCCGCAGGCAGGCAAGTCTGGGGACCCCCGTTCCCAGAACGCCAACAAGAAGCACTCTATAAATTAGAGCAAGATTAAGACATGCTAGAGTACTCTATAAATGCAATCAGGGGCATGGATGGATAGAGCATAACCATATGTCCAGAACATCCTTACTGAACATACTCAAAAGAGGCATCTCACTGTAGCAACATGAATACATGGCATGAAAATAACAGCAGAACAAAGACTTGGTGAAATCCCAAGTCACTGACATCAGCAACATCATGGAGGCTACTTTGCAAGCTTGAAACAATCAATACATGGCATATCATGAAGAGTGGATTGCACCATAGCAAATATGGTATGTTGTAGCTCGTAACACATATAGAATTCATGCTCAAAGGAAAATCACACAAAAAGATACAAAAATGGCAAATGAGCAAGTTCTGTTAATAGACAGCAGACAACATTATATAGCACTCTTGCAACGATGTTTAGGGCATCAAGATGGACTCAAACAAGCATGATCCAATGTAATAAATTGAAGAGCACAACGAGGTGAAAATTACGATATATCATAGATGCAAAACGGAGGTACGGGCAGATGTTACGACAGGTCAAACAAGTGCACTTGAGATGAAAAACTAGGGACTTGGCAAAATTTAACCTCGCGGGAAACGGGATGGGTAGGACCAAGGACAAAGAGATCCGGGGCTTGGGGAGCGCGTTTAGATCGTGGGACAGGTGGATCTCGTCCACCCTCCCGGATCTGGACGGAGCGGTGACGACCGGCGATGGTGGCACGGTGGCGGACGCGACGGCGAGGCGCGCCGGCGTGGGCGGCACCGGGCGACGGGGGCCGCGGGCTCGGGCGCGGGGGCACCCGCGGCGAGGGGCGGCGCACGGTCAGGCCGACGGAGGCGACCGGACGGTGCGGGCGAGCTCTCCGACGCGGAGGCGCGCGGCGGAGACGGGCGACGTGGGCCGGGAGGCGCAGGCGCGGAGGCCGGGCGGCGGCGCGGCGAGGCTGGGGGCGGCGAGCGGCGCGCGTGGAGGCGGCGGCGGCGCGCTGTGCGGCGGTGGGGCACGCGGCAAGCGGGCGGGCGGTGGAGGCGCGCGGGGGCGCGGGGCGGCGAAGGGCGGCGGGGCGGCGCTGTGAGGCGGCGGTGCGGCGGCGACGGAGGCAAGCGGGGGCGCGGGGCAGCGGCCGGGCGGCGAGGCAGGCGCGGCGGCGGCTGCAGGGCCGGCGAGGCCAGGTTCGGCCCCGGGGCGGGCCGGATTTGGGCCCCGGGCGGCGATGGCGATGTGGGCGCGAGCGACGGTGACGTGGCTCCCCGCGGTTGGCTCGGGCGGCGGAGGAGGCGACGTGGCACGCCCTGATTCGTCGGGGTGACGCGGCCGGTGGACGAGTCCGGCGTGGGCGGACATGTCCGGCGGCGGAGTGGGAAGTTTGCTAGGGTTTGGACTGCGAGATTAGGACGGGGTGCACATATTTATAGCTAGGAGGAGGTAGGAGTGTCTAAATGGAGTGCGGTTTTCGCCCACACGATCGTGATCGAATGACCAAGAACATGGAAGGGGTTTGGATGGGTTATTGGGCCACTTTGGAGGGGTGTTGGGCTGCACACGAAAGAGGCCTTTGCGACTACCCGATTAATCATTGGAGCATCAAACGACCTTCAAATGGAACGAAACTTGACAGGCGGTCTACCGTTGGTGTACCAAGGCCGCTCGGCAAATCTCGGTCCATTCCGAGAAAGTTTAACACCCGCTCACGAAAAGAGGCAAAGAGGGCGCCGGAGGACATAGGAGTGTCAGATTGCAAAACGGACAACGGGGAAAATGCTCGGATGCATGAGACGAACACGTATGCAAATGCGATGCACATGATGACATGATAAAATGCAACACGCAAGAAAATGACATGGCAATGATGGCGAATAACTGACGGACACCTGGCGCATCGGTTCCGGGGCGTTACACCCGAGGGCCATAGGTTTAACTAGTGGATTCTCTCAAGATAGCATGTATTACGGTGGGTGAACAAATTACTGCCGAGCAATTGATAGAAAAGCGCATAGTTATGAAGATATCTAAGGCAATGATCATTAATATAGGCATCACGTCCGTGTTAAGTAGACCAAAATGATTCTGTATCTACTACTATTACTCCACACATCGACCGCTATCCCGCATGCATCTAGAGTATTAAGTTCATAAGAACGGAGTAACGCATTAAGCAAGATGACATGATGTAGAGGGATAAACTCAAGAAATATGTTATAAACCCCATCTTTTTATCCTCGATGGCAACAATACAATACGTGCCTTGCTGCCCCTACTGTCACTGGGAAAGGACATCGCAAGATTGAACCCAAAGCTAAGCACTTCTCCCATTGCAAGAAAGATCAATCTAGTAAGCCAAACTAAACTGATAATTCAGAGAGACTTGCAAAGATATGAAATCATGCATATAAGAATTCAGAGAAGAATCAAATAATATTCATAGATAAACTTGTTCATAAATCAACAATTCATCAGATAACTATGGAACCGAAGGTCTGTGGTAAACTACTCAAGCTTCATCAGAGAGACTATGGTGTCGATGTAGAAGCCCTTCGTGATCGATTCACCTTCCGGCAGATTGCCGGAAAAGGCCCCAAGATGGGATCTCACGGTACAGAAGGGTTGCGGCGGTGGAAAAGTGGTTTCGTGGCTCTCCCTAATGTTTTTAGGGTATATGAGTATATATAGGCAAAAGAAGTATGTCGGTGGAGCTCCGAGGGGCCCACGAGGGTGGGGGCGCGCCTACCCCCCGGGCACGCCCTCCTGCCTCGTGGCTTCCTCGCGGAGTTCCAGACTTCTACTCCAAGTCTTCTGGTTTGCTTTCGGGCCAAGAAAGATCATCGCGAAGGTTTCATTCCGTTTGGTATTCCTTTTCTGCAAAACTCTAAAATAGGCAAAAAAAACTGGCACTGGGCCTCCGGTTAATAGGTTAGTCCCAAAAATAATACAAAAGAGATTATTAAAGCCCATTAAACATCCAAAGCAGATAGTATAATAGAATGCAACAAACAAAAATTATAGATACGTTGGAGACGTATCAAGCATCCCCAAGATTAATTCCTGCTCGTCCTCGAGTAGGTAAATGATAAAAGCAGAATTTTTGATGCGGAATGCTACCTAACATAATTATTAATGTAATTTTCTTTATTGTGGCATGAATGTTCAGATCCGGAAGATCCAAGAAAAAAGTTTAATATTGACATAAAAACAATAATACTTCAAGCATACTAACAAGGCAATTATGTCTTCTCAAAATAACATGGCCAAAGAAAGTTTATCCCTACAAAATCATATAGTCGGGCTATGCTCCATCTTCATCACACAAAATACTCAAATCATGCACAACCCCGATGACAAGCCAAGCAATTGTTTCATACTTTAGTATTCTCAAACTTTTTCAACTTTCACGCAATACATGAGCGTGAGCCATGGGCATAACACTATAGGTGGAATAGAGCGGTGGTTGTGGAGAAGACAAAAAAAAGGAGGAAGATGGTCTCACATCAACTAGGTGTATCAACGGGCTATGGAGATGCCCATCAATAGATATCGATGTGAGTGCGTAGGGATTGCCATGCAACGGATGCACTAGAGCTATAAGTGTATGAAAGCTCAAAAGAAAACTAAGTGGGCGTGCATCCAACTTGCTTGCTCACAAAGACCTAGGGCATTTGAAGAAGCCCATCTAAGTTCTATAATGAAAAATTCCCACTAGTATATGAAAGTGACAACATAGGAGACTCTCTATCATGAATATTATGGTGCTACTTTGAAGCACAAGTGTGGTAAAAGGATAGTAGCATTGCCCCTTCTCTCTTTTTCTCTCTTTTTTGTTTGGCTTCTTTGGCCTCCTATTTTTTTCATGGGCTTCTTTGGCCCCCCTTTTTTTCCTCACATGGGACAATGCTCTAATAATGAAGATCGTCACACTTTTATTTACTTACAACTCAAGAATTACATTTTGATACTAGAACATAATATGACTCTATATGAATACCTCCGGCGGTGTACCAGGATATGTAATGAATCAAGAGCGACATGTATGAAAGAATTATGAAAAGGTGGCTTTGCCACAAATACGATGTCAACTACATGATCATGCAAAGCAATATGACAATGATGAAGTGTGTCATAATAAACGGAACGGTGGAAAGTTGCATGGCAATATATCTCGGAATGGCTATGGAAATGCCATAATAGGTATGTATGGTGGCTGTTTTGAGGAAGGTATATGGTGGGTGTATGGTACCGGCGAAAGTTGCGCGGTATTAGAGAGGCTAGCAATGGTGGAAGGGTGAGAGTGCGTATAATCCATGGACTCAACATTGGTCATAAAGAACTCACATACTTATTGCGAAAATCTATTAGTCATCGAAACAAAGTACTACGCGCATGCTCCTAGGGGGATAGATTGGTAGGAAAAGACCATCGCTTGTTCCCGACCGCCACTCATAATGAAAATATCTCATGCTCCAACTTCGTTACATAACGGGTCACCATACGTGCATGCTACGGGACTCACAAACCTCAACACAAGTATTTCTCAAATTCACAACTACTCACTAGCATGACTCTAATATCACCATCTTCATATCTCAAAACAATCATAAGGAATCAAACTTCTCATAGTATTCAATGCACTCTATATGAAAGTTTTTATTATACCCATCTTGGATGCCCATCATATTAGGACTAAATTCATAACCAAAGCAAATTACCATGTTGTACTAAAGAACTCTCAAAATAATATAAGTGAAGCATGAGAGATCAATAATTTCTATAAAATAAAACCACCACCGTGCTTTACAAAGACATAAGTGAAGCACTAGAGCAAAATTATCTAGCTCAAAAGATATAAGTGAAGCACATACAATATTCTAATAAATTCCGATTCATGCGTGTCTCTCCAAAAGGTGTATACAGCAAGGATGATTGTGGCAAAATAAAAAGCAAAGACTCAAATCATACAAGACGCTACAAGCAAAACACATATCATGTGGTGAATAAAAATATAGCCTCAAGTAAAGTTACCGATAGACGAATACGAAAGAGGGGATGCCTTCCGGGGCATCCCCAAGCTTAGGCTTCCAGGGCATCCCCAAGCTTAGACTTCGAGCATTGGTACATCAACACTCCTTTGACACATTGCACCCCCACCTTCATATTTGTTGATTGTGCTCATACATGTCATGCTCGATGGACATATCATACCCATAGCAAATTTGCATCTTATGCATGGATTGACTCACATTATGATTGCCTTGTTGCACCTATTCCCATGTCATCCATGATATATGAGCTTGTGCATTTTCTTAGCAAATTTGTTGTGATCTTTCTTAATGGCATATTCATACATAATGATCACATTGCCTACCATCAATTGCATGATAACATAATCATATTGCGCATCCATTGCCATATTCATGCTCTTGATAAACCGTCTCACTATGACATCATTTTGCACCGTGGTTGCATTACTCCCATGAATGCTCTTGATCCCATGAATGCTTTACATCTCATTCCATATCATCTTGCTAAGATCCATGTGCTTTGCCATGAACAATCTTGCCTCACGGACTCATTTCTACATGATGGACACTTTGTGTGCGCTAACCATTGTATTTCCGAGTGTCGCTTGTGTTTGCTCTTTTTGCATGTGTACCACTCCGGAGACACCTTGGAGTACTTGGATTGCGCCATGCCTTCCACTTTGTCCGACTACAAGTCCGTCCACGACAACCGTTTCCATGGCTGCTACATCTTATGCATGGATTGACTCACATTATGATTGCCTTGTTGCACCTATTCCCATGTCATCCATGATATATGAGCTTGTGCATTTTCTTAGCAAATTTGTTGTGATCTTTCTTGATGGCATATTCATACATAATGATCACATTGCCTACCATCAATTTCATGATAACATAATCATATTGCGCATCCATTGCCATATTCATGCTCTTGATAAACCATCTCACTATGACATCATTTTGCACCGTGGTTGCATTACTCCCATGAATGCTCTTGCTCCCATGAATGCTTTACATCTCATTCCATATCATCTTGCTAAGATTCATGTGCTTTGCCATGAACAATCTTGCCTCACGGACTCATTTCTACATGATGGACACTTTGTGTGCGCTAACCATTGTATTTCCGAGTGTCGCTTGTGTTTGCTCTTTTTGCATGTGTACCACTCCGGAGACACCTTGGAGTACTTGGATTGCGCCATGCCTTCCACTTTGTCCGACTACAAGTCCGTCCACGACAATCGTTTCCATGGTGATGAGGATTTCGATCCGAGGTCGGATCTTTCCCAAGGGAGGGGAGATGATGCGGAGCATCCGTCAATCATCCCCATGTAAACTCGAGCCTACGCTATTGGACCTAAGGTGAATTCGCTCCTTTCCGAATCTTCCCTTTTCGCACGTAATACATGGATGCTACTTCAAGCGCGGACCTTGTTCATACTCAGGTACACACGAGGAGACCATGGAGAGCCCAAGGACCAAGGCCAAGCGCGCGCGGAAGCGAAGGTAGGAGAAGGAAGAAGAGCCAGCTGCTACAGCGGCCGGACATCCGGCCTTTGCCCCGGAAATCCGGCATCGGCTATCCAGAGAGCACCAGAAAGGACCAGCGCAGCCCGGACATCCGACCCCATGCCCCGGACATTCGGCCCCTCCCGCAAGCCCGGACATCCGGCCCCCAGCTTAGAAATCCGGCGCCCAGCACAGAGCATACCCGTAGCTGGACCTGACATCCGGCCCCTTGTCACGACCGGTTTTCCAATAAAAATATTTATTGAGAAACCAATCTTTAGAATCCAGTTTGAGATAAAACCTCCTCACTGGTAGACAAACTTTTGATACAATAAGCCAGTAGCATCAAATATATTACAGGGTTGAGCTGAAGATGCTCAACAATTTATTACAAGCGTGCCAATAATTATACATAAAGGCGATTATGACACAAGGGAGTGGTGGCATACTACTGACTCGCAAATATGGTAGTGGTGGAGTAACACAGTGGGGAGTGGATATGTGACTCTCAAACTATCATTTCATCGAGCGTCGAGGTGAGGCTCGATGAATTTATTTGGGTTGCGGAAGCGGGTATAGAACAGTGACCAAGTCCAGGGTCGCACGAGACTGACTGGGATTCCTCTAGGCGTCGGATTCGCTATTGAACTCTTCATCCATGAGATCACCTTCGTCAGCATCTGGCCAAATCAACAAGCCAGTGAGTACTTTGAAAGTACTCGCAAGACAGTTCGGACGTAAGATATAACAAATGTATGCATGAGTGCGTCATGATTAAATCTCCAATGCATATTTAAAATGTAGCAGGCAAGGCAAGTAAATGAAAAGGGAAACGACGGTAGTCCGCCTAAAATCCCAACAGTAAAGTAATGGAAACCAATCGAGTGTCTAGAACGACGCCTCGAAGGTAAATTAATAAATGAAAGAAAAATTATGCCACAGTCGGGCGTCTTAGCGACACCTCATAAAGGGCTTTAAAAGAAATGCCGCAGTCGGGCGTCTGAGCGACACCACATAAAGGGCTTTAAAAGAAATGCCACAGTCGGGCGTTTGAGCGACACCACATAAAGGGCTATAAAAGAAATGCCACGGTCGGGCGTCTGAGCGACACCACATAAAGGGCTTTAAAAGAAATGCCACAGTCGGGCGTCTAAGCGACACCACATAAAGGGCTTTAAAAGAAATGCCGCAGTAGGGCGTCTGAGCGACACCACATAAAGGGCTTTAAAAGAAATGCCACAGTCGGGCATCTGAGCGACACCACATAAAGGGCTTTAAAAGAAATGCCACAGTCGGGCGTCTGAGCAACACCACATAAAGGGCTTTAAAAGAAATGCCACAGTCGGGCGTCTGAGCGCCACCACATAAAGGGCTTTAACTGATAAAGAAATAATATCCATAATAAATATATTCAACTCATGAAATTAAACGGGTTAGTCCATCCACAAGAATAAACATTTTACTGATCTTAGTGCTCATGGTCCCACCGGGTAATCTGTCACCAAAACTGGCACATGTCAGTTAGCACGGAACTTGGATATAGATAAGATGATTTGAGGATATATGACTCTGCAGAGTTTGTACAAAATTTTCCACAGTCGACGGATTTCCGTAGTCACAAGGACTAGTTCCGTTTATGGTATTTCAGAAGGAAACACAGCTAACCAGTACACACCCATCCAACCTCTCGATGCCAGGAATCACCCTCGACATCGTCCAAGAAAAACTTTTGAGACGGGGAGATCACAATCTCGAATAGCATGGGATCAAATTTATATACACACGCTCTAAGGGGTGCCCCCCTCTCGGTCCCAACCAGAAACACCCATGCCCCCTGACCGGATGACTGGCTTTAATCCAGGGCCATGGAACCATCATCCCGGCCTCTCCTTTTTGGTGTGTACCAAGAAAGCGGTTTGCGACTTACTAAACCATAACCCTTTCGGGAAACATGTGGTAGTACAAGGAAGGGGAATGGATACGAGCCCAACCGATACGGGTTGGTACTGAAGTAAACCTGCATGGCATAAGACTGGCATGCTACCACACTGCCATCTTACCCACCTTCATGCCAACACACGGCCTTGCATACTCACATTCAACAAGGTATGGATCATCGAACTTACTTGTCTCAACAATGCATAATATACAGTTCATCGGTATGCTCCACAACATGCCATGAAACTAACTAAATGCAAAACATGCCAAGACACTCATCATATCAAAAGTTCAAACATGCTTGCCTGGTTCAGAGTAGTCGGAGTCTAGCTCGGTGAAGTTTGCGGTCCCGTCATCTCCTTCGGTATCTCCGTGCTCACGGTGCTGTTTCGCGTCGGGTGGTGGTCGAGGTGGTCGCCGGCGTGCACCGAGTCGACGGTGGCCCTTGCTCCGGTGGACGGCGGTTCGGACGAGGGTGAAACTCACCGGAGAGGGCTGCAAAGATCAAATTGAGGAGGTGGTCAAGTATCTGGTAGCTAGAGGAGGTGCTTGACGGAGTTTGGGCACCGGAGATGACCTCAGCGCTGTGAATCGAGCTGGAGCCCGAGGCAGACGGAGGTGGCCGGAGTCGAGGAAGAAGGGCTCCTCGAGGCCCCTCTAGTGTCCAGGCGGGGTGTGGTGAGGTGGTAGAGCCGTGCGGGAGTGAGAGCGGGCTCGGGGGCGCTATATATAGCCACCCCGAGGCGGTTGCCGAGAACGGGGTTCTCCGGCAAGAGATTACGGCGGCGCAGGGCTTGGTCGGGACGGTTTAGGAGTTGAGCGCCGTCGTGGAGGTCCACTGTGTCTGATTAGGTGCCAACGGCGTCGGGTTTTGCTGGCTGAGGTGGAGTTCAACGAAACGGAGCGGCACGGACCCGTCGGCGGCAGAGAGCGTGCGCTGTGCACGCCGCGCCACGGCGACCGTGCTGCATGCGTGCGCTGGCGTGGAGAGGGCCACGCAGAGCCACCAGGGAGCTTGGGCAGCACTGAACGGCGTTGCGCCGCCATTCTGCTTCCTGCCAGCTGTTATGGCGGTTCAGCCGCCGCAAGACACGCTGGCGCAGGCGGGCCAGGGCACCACCGACGCCAGGAAGGCGCCAAGCGCGCGTGCGGGGCTCCGGACAAGCAGCCAGGCGGCGAGCAACGTGCCAAGGGGCACTGTGATCTCGTGACTGCACTTAACTGACGAAGATCGACACTGAAAGTCTGAATTTAACAGAATTTGAACTGAAACAGTGCACGCAAGGTGTTCGACAGAATGTTTCTGGCTTGTAGGAATTTTTCCTTGGGCTGATTTTTGGTAGAGTGGCTTCTCATTGCTCGAGTAGGCTGCCTGATTTTTGGTGGAATTTTTGGAGAAGTGTAGATATGAATTTCACCAAATTTGGCAAATCTGGTCCAAACTTGCAGGGAGTGTAAGTTAAAATATTTGAAAATAAGATGAGTGGGTTAAGATGGTTCTGGGTTGTGGGTACAAAGGACTAGCCAGAAGAGTTGGTTTGAGGTCCAGATACCAAAGCTATAGGGTACTTGCTTTGTAAATGGGTCAGGCTCAAACTAAAGATCAGAAAAGAATTGAGAGGTGAAATAATCAAAATAAAATCGAAAACTTGTTTGGATGAGTTGGGACAGGGAACTTGGGTTGTTAACAAGTAGGAGAGGAGGTTTTGGAGTGGTTTCACTTCATGGTCAAAAATACAAGGTCATGGGTGGTTATCAAAAGAATGAAGATCCCAATTTTTCATAGAGTTTTCTTTTCAAAAAGAAGAGATTGAACCCCCAACAATAATTTGAGAAGAGGACCAATCAGAGGAGAAGTTTTTTTTTAAAAGTCAAAACCCAAAGTTTGAGGAAGAAAACAGAAATAACAATCCTAGCCAAAGAAAAAGATTTTTAAGAGGATTGTTTTTCTGAAAATTTTGAAAGGTCTCAATCCACAAAAGAAAAATCAGCAAGTTTTTTGCAAAAACCAAATAAATTTTTTTGGAGTGTCACAACACCTACCCCCTTAGGAAAAATCTCGTCCCCGAGATTTCAGCTGTCCCTCAAATAAGTGCGGATGCTCTGCTCGAAGAAAATCCTCTCTTTCCCAAGTTGCTTCGTTGTCAGTGTGATTGCTCCACTGAACTCTGAAAAATTTAATGGTCTTTCGTCGGGTCCTCCTTTCAGACTCCTCTTGTATCTTCACTGGACATTCCCGATAAGCGAGGTCTTGTTGCACGTCGATGTTCTCATGGGCTACTTGTTTCTCTGGGTTGTTTATGGACTTCCTTAACTGCGAAACGTGGAACACGTTGTGGATATCTGATAGTTCCTTAGGTAAGTCTAGTTGGTATGCGACCGTGCCTCTTCGTGCCAATATACAGAATGGTCCGATAAATCTTGGCGCTAGCTTTCCTTTTATCTTGAATCGTTGTAATCCCCTCATAGGGGATACTCATAGGTACACAAACTCTCTGGGTTCGAAGCTGACCCTATGATGCTTCTGATCGTAATAACTCTTCTGTCGGCTTTGGGCGGTCTTGAGCCTATCCCTGATTAGCTTGACTTTCTCCTCGGCTTCTTTGAGCATGTCTGGTCCGAAGATGCGGCTGTCTCCGGTCTCTGACCAATTCAACGGGGTACGACATCTTCGTCCATACAAATCCTCAAATGGTGCCATTTGCAGGCTGGCCTAGTAACTGTTGTTGTATGCGAACTCGGCATATGGCAGACTTTCTTCCCAACTGGTTCCATATGTGAGGACACATGCTCTCAGCATGTCTTCTAAGATCTGGTTTATGCGTTCCGTTTGCCCATCTGTCTAGGGGTGGTAAGCTGTACTGAAGGCTAGCTGAGTTCCCAGTGCCTGTTGTAAGTGATCCCAAAGTCTCGAAACGAACTGAGTGCCCCTGTCGGATATTATAGTCCTTGGGACACCGTGTAGACAAACTATGCGGGAGAGGTAAATCCTGGCAAGCTTCTGAGTGGTGTGGGTTGTCTTTACTGGAATAAAATGTGCTACCTTGGTTAACCTGTCGGTGATGACCCATATAGCATCATTCCCGTGTCCTGACCGAGGTAGTCCGACAATGAAATCCATCCCTATTTCATCCCATTTCCACTCAGGTATTTTGTTTGGTTGCAGTAGTCCGGCTGGTCTCTGATGTTCAGCTTTTATGCGTTGACATGAGTCGCAACATGCGATGAAGGTAGCGATGTCCCTCTTCATACCGTGCCACCAAAATCTTTCTTGAATATCTTTATACATTTTGGTCCCTCTAGGGTGAATTGAATATGGGACGGTGTGGGCTTCAGCCAAAATTTGCTGTTTAAGATCTTCTATGTTTGGTACGTAGAGTCTTTCCCCGTACCTTAGTATTCCTCCATTGTCTATTACGAATTCTGAGGCTTTGCCCTTACTCACCTTTCTCTTTATACCTTCTATACTGGGGTGACCCAGCTGAGCTTCTTTAATTTTCTCCACAAGGTCGGGTTGTATCTCCAAATTTGATATGGTGCCTTCTGCTACCATCAATAAGTTAAGTCTGGCAAATTCTTGTTGGAATTTGGGTCTCAAGCCATGCAGACTGCTTTCGTTGGAGCTGGGGTTTCGACTAAGAGCATCGGCCACTACATTTGCTTTACCTGGATGGTAGTGGATACCGACATCATAATCCTTTATTAATTCCAACCAGCGTCGTTGCCGTAAATTTAATTCTGGCTGCGTGAAAATATATTTGAGACTTTTGTGGTCTGTATATATTTCACATCGATTTCCAAGTAGGAAATGCCTCCATTCCTTAAGTGCATGAATGACTGCAACCATCTCTAAGTCATGAGTGGGATAATTTTCCTCATGCTTGCGAAGTTGCCTTGAAGCGTATGCGACAACCTTGCTTTCTTGCATCAACACGCATCCGAGACCTTTCCTGGACGCGTCACAATATACTTCAAAATTCTTGTGTATGTCTGGCACAATTAATACTGGTGTTGCTGTTAATTTCCGCTTTAGCTCTTGGAAACTTTTCTCGCAGGCTTCTGTCCATTCAAACTTCTTTTCCTTCTTGAGTAACTGTGTCATAGGTTTGGCTATGGTGGAGAATCCTTCAATAAATCTGCGGTAATATCCTGCCATTCCCAAGAAGCTTTGGATGTCTGTCACGCTGGCTGGTGACTTCCAGCCAAGTACGGCTTTTACTTTCTCCGGGTCTACGGCGGTACTGTCTTGGGTCAGCACGTGGCCTAGAAAGCCTACTTGCTTTAGGCAAAATTCACACTTGCTGAATTTGGCATATAATTGATGTTTCCTGAGTTCTCCTAGTACAATTCTGAGATGTTCACCGTGCTCTTCTGGTGTTTTGGAGTATACTAGAATATCGTCGATGAATACCACAACGAACTTGTCCATAAACTTCATAAATACTTTGTTCATGAGGTGAACAAAATATGCAGGAGCATTTGTTAATCCAAAA
Organism: Aegilops umbellulata; assembly: GCA_032464435.1. Taxonomy (NCBI): domain Eukaryota; kingdom Viridiplantae; phylum Streptophyta; class Magnoliopsida; order Poales; family Poaceae; genus Aegilops; species Aegilops umbellulata. The sequence continues at coordinate 255,751,797 of CP136056.1, forward strand.
GGCATTACTGTGAACTCATACAGTCCATATCTGGAGGTGAATGCTGTCTTGGGGATATCTTCTGTTCATACCTTTAATTGATGGTATCCTGACCTTAGGTCAATTTTTGAGAATACCTTGGCCTTAGCGAGCTGATCGAATAAATCATTTATTCTTGGCATCGGGTATTTGTTCTTGACCGTGACCATGTTAAGTGCTCGGTAGTCAATACACAATCGCAGTGTTCCATCTTTCTTTTTGGCAAATAAAATTGGCGATCCCCAAGGTGAGGAACTGGCTCGAATGTATCCTTTGTCCAGCAATTCCTTGATTTGTTTCTTCAGCTCAACTAACTCGGATGGTGCCATTCTGTATGGTTTCTTGTATATGGGGGTGGTTCCTGGTGCAAGCTCAATGCTGAACTCTATCTCTCGGTCTGGTGGCATGCCTGGTAGCTCATCGGGGAATACGTCTGGAAATTCACATACTACTGGAACCTTGCTTAGCTCAGAAACATCTACCTTATTCAGTCTTGGTTGCCTGGGTATTTTCCTTTCCTTGGCGGATACCCTTATTGTCTTCCTGAGGTGATGCGTGAGTATTACGGTCCAGTTGAAACAGTCAATGAAACCTTTATTTGTGGTTAGCCAATCCATCCCAAGGATGACATCTAGTCCCTTATTTTCCAACACAATAATATTTGCGTGAAACTTCAGCCCTTCGAACTCAATAATCACATCCTGACAGTAACTCTGAGTAACTTGCTGAATCCCAGGGGACTTGATGATCATGGATTTCTCCAAAGGAAACATCGAAAAATTATTTTGCAAAGCAAAACTTTTCGAAACAAAAGAGTGAGAAGCTCCAGAATCAAACAAAACCATTGCAGGTATTGTGTTGACAGGAAACGTACCGAGTACGATATCCGCAGCATTTTGTGCCTCCTCTTTGGTTACGTGGTTCAGATGACCCTTCCTGTGGTTGTTGTTGGGATTGAAATTGTTTCGCTTGGGCGCTGAATTGTTGTTGCCGATGTTCGGCTTTGGTGCTAAGTTTCTAGGCTTGGGACACTGCTTGGCATAGTGTCCTTCCTCTCTGCAGGCGTAACAAGTAACGTCGGGGTGATATGTGAACTCCTTGTCCCTTGCATGAAAATTCTTGATTGGGCGTGAGACGTTGGACGGGGATTTGTGTGTCCCACCCTTTTTTAAATCTATCTTGCTTCGGTGATTGCGAGCCTGGTTAGTCTGGTCCCTTTTTCGCTTGCGGATATCTTCCAAACTGCGTCTCTCATTTTCTAGAGTAATGGCTTTATCCACCAGCGTCTTAAAATCTGGGAAAGTGTGTATGACCAGTTGGCATTTAAGCGCGGGTGCTAGGCCGTCAAGGAATTTCTCCATTTTGTTGCTTTCAGTCATACGCTCTTCGTTTGCGTAGCGAGACAATAGAGTAAACTGATTGTTGTAATCAGATACTGTCATGTTCCGTTGTTTGAGGTCATCGAAATCCCTCTTCTTGATTTTCATAATACTTTTAGGAATATGTGCGCCACAGAAGCCTTCCTTGAAATCATCCCAGGTTATATCATTTTCGTTGGGATGCATATGCAGGAAATTCTCCCACCAGGATGCGGCTGCTCCCGTGAGATAATGCGGTGCGTACAGTACTTTTTCTGGGTCTGAGCATTTTGCAATAATTAATTTTCTCTCCATATCACGAAGCCAGTCTTCGGCCTCAAGCGGCTTGTCAGTGTGAGAAAATGTCTGGGGACGTGTCTTCTGTAGTTCGGATAATTTAGAATGTTGTTGATATTGTCCATGGTGATTTCCCATGTTGATGACTTGGTTCATCATTTCACGATGTTGTTGCTGACTTTGTTCATAAAGGCGGCACATTTGAGATAGTGCCGTCTCACTACCCTGTTGACTTGATTGACCTTGAGTGAAATTGTTGCCTGGTTGATTGTCAAAAAATTGGTTCGACTGCCCTTGTGCAAAATTGTTGTCTGCTTGAGTGCCATAATTTTCCTCTGGCGGAGCTGGCATGGAGCGAGTCCAAGGACGAGACATTTCCACTCTGGGGATATATTTTGCGAAGCCCATAAGTAAACGAAAATAAATCCATAAAAGCACAAGGTTGGCAAAGAAACCAAATAGCCAAGATTACTAGGGAAAACCATTTAATTTGCGCACGGAGAAAGACTGCTCATTACGTATCTTACACGCGGGCGATAATTATACAATACGTCACTCAGGATATGCGTACATCATCCTGACATGTTATTTAGGCTAGTGCACTTCTCCAGATCCTACATGATGCGCAAACATGCTACTTCCCATATCTTACATGGCGATACATCGCGTGATGGCTAAGCGTACTTAGTCAGAGATGTTGATGATGTCCTTGGCCCTGCCAAGGGTGAGGCGTAGCGAGGCTGGAGACTCAACTTCCTCCTCGCTAATGGGCTCCATACGAGTAGTGCTGCGCCGAGAAGATGGAGCGGGTGCCAGGGGCGGAATAACACAAATAGGAGCCGGTGTGAGGGGCGGTGCAGTGCGCGCTGGAGTGGGCGCAATGACCTGGTTGAACTCCTCAGTAGAAGGCAGGCGACGAGCAGGTGCATAAGATGCTGATGATGAGGCATAAGTCAGTGGCGGTGCTGTGGGCAGGAGCTCCCTCCTGTTGGCAGCACAGCCATGGACTGAGTCCATGCGGGCGGCCACAAAGTCGTCCACCAAGTTGTCGAAGGCGGCCTCCAAAGCCCGAAGATACTCAATAAGCATCTCAAAGGCCTCGTCTCGTTCTCCTCTGGGGCAGGAGTATGCGTAGTGACAGGTGTAAGGCACGTGGCAAGGAAGATAACGGTAGCGACGAGCCTTCATCACGGGAAGGACATCCCTGAGGCGAGCTATTGACTCGTGGGCTGCCATCTAGATAGCATGCTTCTCCGTGGGCATGGCTCTTCCCACGAACCGGAAGCGGCGTAACTCACCACGCCCTCCCCTGAATTGCACCGAGGCCTGGTGCATAGTCAGACTGTCGTTGACTTTGTGCTGGCAGAGTGAGATGACCGGGCGCACAGATGGCCCCATCGCAACCTGAACGACAAAGGATAGAAGCTTGACGAACCCATCGGACACGTTGGCAAAGGTCTGAGACTCGCAGCTATTGTCGGCCATCTACAAAAAGTAGGCAAAAATTTCTGAAGCGTCAGATCATAAATATATGCTGACTGTCAGAAAAAAAATGTCTACAATTGTAAAAACATAAATGGGCTCTAATACGCTAATAACCGATTAGCGATCGCACCTCGTGGCTTCCTACAGTCAGCCTGGCTCTGGTACCAAGCTTGTAATGACCGGTTTTCCAATAAAAATATTTATTGAGAAACCAATCTTTAGAATCCAGTTTGAGATAAAACCTCCTCACTGGTAGACAAACTTTTGATACAATAAGCCAGTAGCATCAAATATATTACAGGGATGAGCTGAACATGCTCAACAATTTATTACAAGCGTGCCAATAATTATACATAAAGGCGATTATGACACAAGGGAGTGGTGGCATACTACTGACTCGCAAATACGGTAGTGGTGGAGTAACACAGTGGGGAGTGGATATGTGACTCTCAAACTATCATCCCATCGAGCGTCGAGGTGAGGCTCGATGAATTTATTTGGGTTGCGGAAGCGGGTATAGAACAGTGACCAAGTCCAGGGTCGCACGAGACTGACTGGGATTCCTCTAGGCGTCGGATTCGCTATCGAACTCTTCATCCATGAGATCACCTTCGTCAGCATCTGGCCAAATCAACAAGCCAGTGAGTACTTTGAAAGTACTCGCAAGACAGTTCGGACGTAAGATATAACAAATGTATGCATGAGTGCGTCATGATTAAATCTCCAATGCATATTTAAAATGTAGCAGGCAAGGCAAGTAAATGAAAAGGGAAACGGCGGTAGTCCGCCTGAAATCCCAATAGTAAAGTAATGGAAACCAATCGAGTGTCTAGAACGACGCCTCGAAGGTAAATTAATAAATGAAAGAAAAATTATGCCACAGTCGGGCGTCTTAGTGACACCTCATAAAGGGCTTTAAAAGAAATGCCGCAGTCGAGCGTCTGTGCGACACCACATAAAGGGCTTTAAAAGAAATGCCACAGTCGGGCGTCTGAGCGACACCACATAAAGGGATTTAAAAGAAATGCCGCAGTTGGGCGTCTGAGCGACACCACATAAAGGGCTTTAAAAGAAATGCCACAGTCGGGCGTCTTAGCGACACCTCATAAAGGGCTTTAAAAGAAATGCCGCAGTCGGGCATCTGAGCGACACCACATAAAGGGCTTTAAAAGAAATGCCACAGTCGGGCGTCTGAGCGACACCACATAAAGGGCTTTAAAAGTAATGCCACAGTCGGGTGTCTGAGCAACACCACATAAAGGGCTTTAACTGATAAAGAAATAATATCCATAATAAATATATTCAACTCATGAAATTAAATGGGTTAGTCCATCCACAAGAATAAACATTTTAATGATCTTAGTGCTCATGGTCCCACCGGGTAATCTGTCACCAAAACTGGCACATGTCAGTTAGCACGGAACTTGGATATAGATAAGATGATTTGAGGATATATGACTCTGCAGAGTTTGTACAAAATTTTCCACAGTCGACGGATTCCCGTAGTCACAAGGACTAGTTCTGTTTACGGTATTTCAGAAGGAAACACAGCTAACCAGTACACACCCATCCAACCTCTCGTTGCCAGGAATCACCCTCGACATCGTCCAAGAAAAACTTTTGAGATGGGGAGATCACAATCTCGAATAGCATGGGATCAAATTTATATACGCGTGCTCTAAGGGGTGCCCCCTCTCGGTCCCAACCGGAAACACCCATGCCCCCTGACCGGATGACTGGCTTTAATCCAGGGCCATGGAACCATCATCCCGGCCTCTCCTTTTTGGTGTGTACCAAGAAAGCGGTTTGCGACTTACTAAACCATATCCCTTTCGGGAAACATGTGGTAGTACAAGGAAGGGGAATGGATACGAGCCCAACCAATACGGGTTGGTACTGAAGTAAACCTGCATGGCATAAGACTGGCATGCTACCACACTGCCATCTTACCCACCTTCATGCCAAAACACGGCCTTGCATACTCACATTCAACAAGGTATGGATCATCGAACTTACTTGTCTCAACAATGCATAATATACAGTTCATTGGTATGCTCCACAACATGCCATGAAACTAACTAAATGCAAAACATGCCAAGACACTCATCATATCAAAAGTTCAAACATGCTTGCCTGGTTCAGAGTAGTCGGAGTCTAGCTCGGTGAAGTTTGCGGTCCCGTCACCTCCTTCGGTATCTCCGTGCTCACGGTGTTGTTCCGCGTCGGGTGGTGGTCAACGTGGTCGCCGGCATGCACCGAGTCGACGGTGGCCCTTGCTCCGGCAGACGGCGGTTCGGACGAGGGTGAAGCTCACCGGAGAGGGCTCCAAAGATCAAATTGAGGAGGTGGTCAAGTATCTGGTAGCTAGAGGAGGTGCTTGACGGAGTTTGGGCACCGGAGATGACCTCACCGCAGTGAATCGAGCTGGAGCCCGAGGCGGACGGAGGTGGCGGAGTCGAGGAAGAAGGGCTCCTCGAGGCCCCTCCAGTGGCCAGGCGGGGTGTGGTGAGGTGGTGGAGCCGTGCGGGAGTGAGAGCGGGCTCGGGGGCGCTATATATAGCCACCCCGAGGCGGTTGCCGAGAATGGGGTTCTCCGGCAAGAGATTACGGCGGCGCAGGGCTTGGTCGGGAGGGTTTAGGAGTTGAGCGCCGTCGTGGAGGTCCACTGTGTCTGATTAGGTGCCAGCGGCGTCGGGTTTTGCTGGCTGAGGTGGAGTTCAACGGAACGGAGCGGCGCGGACCCGTCGGCGGCAGAGAGCATGCGCTGTGCACGCCGCGCCACGGCGACCGTGCTGCATGCGTGCGCTGGCGTGGAAAGGGCCACGCGGAGCCACCAGGGAGCTTGGGCGGCGCTGAACGGTGTTGCGCCGCCGTTCTGCTTCCTGCCAGCCGTTACGGCGGTTCAGCCGCCGCAAGACACGCCGGCGCAGGCGGGCCAGGGCACCACCGACGCCAGGAAGGCGCCAAGCGCGCGTGCGGGGCTCCGGACAAGCAGCCAGGTGGCGAGCAACGTGCCAAGGGGCACTGTGATCTCGTGACTGCACTTAACTGACAAAGATCGACACTGAAAGTCTGAATTTAACAGAATTTGAACTGAAACAGTGCATGCAAGGTGTTCGACAGAATGTTTCTGGCTTGTAGGAATTTTTCCTTGGGCTGATTTTTGGTAGAGTGGCTTCTCATTGCTCGAGTAGGCTGCCTGATTTTTGGTGGAATTTTTGGAGAAGTGTAGATATGAATTTCACCAAATTTGGCAAATCTGGTCCAAACTTGCAGGGAGTGTAAGTTAAAATATTTGAAAAGAAGATGAGTGGGTTAAGATGGTTCTGGGTTGTGGGTACAAAGGACTAGCCAGAAGAGTTGGTTTGAGGTCCAGATTCCAAAGCTATAGGGTACTTGCTTTGTAAATGGGTCAGGCTCAAACTAAAGATCAGAAAAGAACTGAGAGGTGAAATAATCAAAATAAAATCCAAAACTTGTTTGGATGAGTTGGGACAGGGAACTTGGGTTGTTAACAAGTAGGAGAGGAGGTTTTGGAGGGGTTTCACTTCATGGTCAAAAATACAAGGTCATGGGTGGTTATCAAAAGAATGAAGATCCCAAATTTTCATAGAGTTTTCTTTTCAAAAAGAAAAGATTGAACCCCCAACAATAATTTGAGAAGAGGACCAATCAGAGGAGAAGGTTTTTTTTTAAAGTCAAAACCCAAAGTTTGAGGAAGAAAACAGAAATAACAATCCTAGCCAAAGAAAAAGATTTTTAAGAGGATTGTTTTTCTGAAAATTTTGAAAGGTCTCAATCCACAAAAGAAAAATCAGCAAGTTTTTTGCAAAAACCAAATAAAATTTTTTGGAGTGTCACACCCCTCCAGCCCGAACATCCGGCGTCTCGGGAAATCCCGGACATCCGGCCCGTCGCCCGGACATCCGCCCCCTCCCTGCCTGCGTGCAGGGCTTCTGAGCCGAAGCCCATGTACCCCTTCGCCCCTTAGACTATATATACTCCCCCTCCACCTACGTTTTAGGGTTAGCGTTGGTTTAGCTCATATGTGAGATAGAGCTTCGCTCATCCATACGGATCTCCTCCTCGAGAGAGACTGCGGCCCCTCTTCGGAGAAGATCATTGGATTCAAGACCTCCTCGCGGAGAAGACCCCCATCAAGACCTCCTATCGGAGAAGAACCGGTTACTTTGTATCGTCCTTTGTTGACCTTGGATCATCGTGTATCTCTTTGTGTTCATCGATCTAGCATATGTGTGATCTATTTCTTGTTGGTTGAGTGTTTCTCTCGTGTTTCCCCTCGTTTTCCCCTTGTGTTCTTCATGTTCATCGTAGGGATCCGCTCCTTTCATGAAAGATCGGCCGTATCGGGTTTCACCCCGTATCATCTTGGATCAGAGCTTAGGTTTATCACGAATTTGGAGCCTCCCCGTTGTGTTTTCTAGCCTAATTTTGTTGTGTTCTTCCTAAATTCGAAAATCCCCACCAAAAATAGACCCCAATTTTTTTTCCGATTTGTTGGTTTGATGATGTTTTGTTGATTTTGATCCATGGATTTACTTGGTTTCAAGTGGATCTAGCATTTCCCCAAGTTTCCCCACTTTCCATCCACGAAATCTCTCCAATTTTGTCCTTGAAATCATCAATTTCCGCCCCCAAATCGAGTTCCTCGAGTTCATCCTCGGATTTGGAGCCCGGACATCCGGCCCGAGCCCCGGACATCCGGCTAGCCCGGAAATTCGGCCATTGGCCCGGACATCCGGCTCCTGGAGTGCAATTCGCGCAAGTTTCTGGACACTAACCCCCGGATATCCGGCCCCCACCCCCGGATGTCCGACCCCTGTAATTTCAGATTTTTCCGTTTCACCGTTTTGTCCATAACTAATTCATCCGGAGTCCGATTTTCGCGTTCTTTAGCTCGTTTTGAAGCTCTTGACATCCCCCTTCCCACAAAAATACTACCACCACTATTTGAATCCATCAAATTTTGACAACTTTGGCATCTTTGCCTTGGGCTTCCACCACAACATCCGCAAAACCACCACCGACTTTCGCAACCTAACCCAATTTTGTTCCTTATAGCCTTTGAGGTTGTTTGAGTTGTGATTCGTGTCTCCTAAGGTGTTTAGGCTACTTAGGGACAGTTGCTTCTTCATCAACCACCACCATAACTTCCGCATAGGCTTACCCACCATACACTCCCGCCACCTCAACTTAACCCAATTTTTGTTTGTGTTGTGAGTTGTGTCTCATAAGATGTTTCGGCTACTTAGGGACCGTGCTTCGAACTCCGACACCGTGTATAGTCACCCTCGACTTCCGCATTGCGTCTCAAAACCCCATCATTGCATTTAGGCAATCCCATTGAGCTTCCGCAACCACCACCGCATCCCCGCTACCACCATTTGACTTTGTCCTTGAGATTTTGAGTTGTGGTTTTTCCGTTTCCTAAGGTGTTTCGGCTACTTAGGTACGAGTCTCCATCATCTTGATATCTACATCAAGAACACCGCCACTCATCATCGCCAAGGACGGTAACCTCGATGACACCATTGTATATTCCCCTTGCAATTGCATTGATAACCCCTAGACCATTTTTGCTTCACTTTCCTATCGAGACTAGCCATTTGAGTATTGCCGGCAACGTTACTTGTGCACATTAGTGATCATACCTCCCATTGCATACATACCATATCATATTGGTATCATATCATCCCTTGTGTCACAAGTTTGTTCCCGCATATACACAATTGCTATCTTGGTTTGTGCATTTCGCAAAGTGGCCATACATAAAAAAAAGAAGAGAATAAGCTTTTAAGCAAAAGAGAAAGAGCAAAGAAGCTTGTAAGCAAGTGCCATAGCATCATACCACATTGCATATAAGATTGTCATATCCGATCATCTTGGATCATCTTGAGAGAAACACCGGGAACCATACATACATAGCATACTTGGGATAGAATTTATCCATTTTGCATATCATAGGTTGTGCACAAGTGTCGTATCCGCCTATAGAGCAATCGTGCTAGCGTCTCTCTTGAGTTGTGCAACACGAGCGTTTTCCGTGGACTCCACATTTTGTGCTCATTCCTTGGTTGCACGACCCCATTTATCTATCCGTGTGTGTGTTTCCGTGTGCCATTCTTTGCTATTGGTCTACTTGTTTCACTTGCGAATTTGTGAATCTCTTTCAACATTATTGACTCTTGCTAACATTTTGCATCAAATTTTTGTGCCACTATCCTCACCGAGCTCCATGATAAGCCTTACTTGTGTAGGTGTGAGAAACCGACAAGAATTGGTACCAATTGTGCTATTTCCTTGTTACACATTGAGTGATCATTGATCCATCTTCAACATCGGTCAAGGTACATTTGGTATAAGTTCTTCTTTTTCTCCCACTCATATTTGCTCGAGTCTTGTGATGGATAGGCAAGGCATTTCACCCTCGGTCTACAACAACAACAACGAGTTCGATGCCACGAACAACTCCAACGACGCCAAGATGAACGCTCAAATGGAGGAGATCAAAGCCCTCATCAAGTCCTACAAGCGATCTTCCTCATCTTCGAGAAGACGCTCAAGAGCACATGCTTCCGAGCTACCATCTCCGGCAAGGTCACATCGGCATCAACACCATCATCACCACGAACGTGAAGGTCAAGAGCTCAACACCAACAACCGCTCAACGACTTCACCATCTCCCTTGGCATCTTCGCCAAGCGACTTCAAGGCATCTTCGCCTTCGGATATACGGCATCTTCGCCAACAAGCACCTCAAGACTACACTCAAGAGAAGCTCCCCAAGCTCAAGTCCGCAACCTCCATGAGCTACTACGACCTCGACACCGACCATGAGATTCCTTTCTATGGGACTCTAGAACCCGAGGAGTATCTCGAGTGGGAGTGTTTGATGGACGACTACCTCAAGCTACATCAAGTTCCTCTCGAAGATCAAGTGAAGTGCGCCACGAGAAACTTCCATGACTACGCCTCGACATGGTGGCTTCACACACCTTCGGAGACCTACGACATGAGTTGGCCCAAGACGAAGAAAGCTTTGCGGCGAGAGCTTGTGCCTCCAACCTACACGGAACAACTTCTACGCCAATTGGAGAACACCATCCAAGGATCCAAGTCCATCGACGAGTACTTCAAGGAGATGAAGCATGCCTTGCGACGTGCCAGCGTGGACGACTCCATGTCAATGAAGTTCCCCTTCATGATGGGATTGAACAACGACATCTCCAAGACTATCTTCCTCGAGAACTACAAGTCCCTCGACGACAACTACATTGGTGCTCTCAAGGCGGAACAAGAACTCATGAAGGCCAAGGCTTCTCCACCCCAAGCACACTTCTCGAAGACCAAACTCAAAGACGACGAGCATGAGGCTAGTACCACCAAGATGTCCAAGCCCGACGATCTCCAAGACGATGCTCCCAAGTTCGACTTCACCGTCATCCCTCTTTGTGGCATTGATGATGCTGAGTCCTCCACAACTCTTTTTCAAGAAGGTGCGGCGACGAGTACGACTACGGAGACCTTCAAGGACCAAGCTTTGGAGGCGAGCAACTTGGTGACGAGCAAGGATGATGCTTCCATCTTAGGAGGAGAGAGCGATGATGTGCCATCTTCGGCCTTCATCCATGGTGACAATGACGAGATGGTTGAGCATGGGATTTTCCCTTCGACCACGACGACGTATGATGACTTGAGTGACTTGTGCCACCATATTGAGAGTGAGAGTGACTTCACCACTAGCCACATATGTGATGTGTTGCCCCAATTCCCATGTGAGGAGAGCCACAACCCCCACCACTTGAGTGAGATGAGTGACTCCACCATATGTGACTTTGAGTGCACCTACCTTGAGGGAGTGAGTGAACCACCACATAGAGAGAGTGAGGCCACTTCGATTTCTAACGACTTAACCTCTACCTCTATTGTGTCTTCTCATTTGGTGCTAGGTCCTATACATGATGACGCGCCGATTCGCGATGACTATGTCCTTCCTTTGGACAAGACGATGGCCATGGTGGAATATGATGCACCCCCCACATGGTTCCATCACGATGAAGATGACCACCATTTGGTCTTCACCACCTCACCTACACCACATGAGTGGAATGAACAAGGTAACATAGGTGAAGGTGATGCTCTAGTCCCACTAGTGGACATTCTTGACATTGATTGCTTGCATGATGTTGATCAACCTATTACCATGCTTCATGCTAGTGCGACTTCTTCATGTCATTACTTACCAATTTATGATGAATATGATGATGAGCATGTTGAGTTTCCTAGTTGTGATGCTATGCTCCATAGGATATCATGTGAAAATTCTATTGGTCACTTCATGTTTGACAATCCATTGAACTTGTCATATGCTATGAGTGAGATCTCTCATATTGTTTCCTTTCAATCTCAACATAGTAACTATGCATGCCCCATTAAAATCAATCCCATTTGCACTTATGGCATAGATGACAAGATGATGGTCATTGGCTTTTGTTTTTCATGTGATGATATTGCCATGCTTCCTTTACATGATTTACGCAATTCATCTACTATGCCATGCCATGATCACATTGCTCTGAATATGCATTGTTTTGGATGTTGTCAATATTCTCCATGTGATGTTTCTACTAATGCTCATGAGGAGACCCCCATAGTTTCCTCATACATATTAGGAGATTTTGATGCATTCCATACTTTGCATGATTCCCATGATTGCTTGCACCATATGCATTCCATGAAGAACAATGCTCGACATATTTCCCATGATGCATTACTTGATTTGAGTCTCCATTATGCTATACATAATAACAAACCTATCATGATGGATGACATGTTTCTATATCACGCATCTCATTTATTTGAGCATTGGATATTTTGTGCTAACCAACACAAGCACGTATGAATCATGATGGATGATGTGTACATCTACCATGCACACACAATTTTCCCTTTGTCTTTGTTTTGTGTAGGTACTCACGTATACTCGTCAACCTCTCAATCCCAAGAGTTGACGAAACGAGCTCTTGAGAGCAACAATGATTTGGGATCTCATGGACTATCCTTACCACCGTTCTCTATGCGCAACGACTACGCGCATCTTTTCTATTTGTCTCTCACACGGCTATGGGCTATTTACCACTTGTCACATTATGCCCATTCTATCGTGTTCACTTTGCATGTTATGCCTCTTTACATGATTTTGCCATGCAATTGTGACCCTTGCTTGCACTTACATGTGATTCACCATTATACTACTCCTATGTGTATTTGCATGCTTGTTGGAGATCCTTGTTGCTATTGCCATGTTTATCATGTGCCCCATGCTATTGATGCTATTTTGCTCATATCTTGCCCTTATGCTTGTGAAATGTCATGTGCATTATATATGCCCACTATTTGCACACATGACATGTTTGCCATGATTCCTTCTAGTACGTTGCATCTTCGCACTACTAGCTTGCTTGACTTGATCTCTATGATTGCTTGCTTTGTTGCATCACCCATGTTCCATTACTCGCTTTCTTGGGTTGATGACATATATGTTCATGCCTCTCACATGATATATCTTGATCCTTGTCACTTGTCTCAAATAGTTGCCTCTATGCTTAATGATCTTGGAGACTTGAACACTTCACTTGTGATGCATGCTTGGTTGATTGAGCCTATTGTCTTTGGTTGTAGTTGCATCATATGCTTTCATACCATACCACACCTTGTCCTTTCTTATGATGAGAATGATGCATACACTTGTTGGGTATCTTACCACTCGAATGATAGGTCTTGCATTTCCGCTAACCTCATTTGTTTTTCCGAGTGTTTGTCATGTTCTTTCATTTTGAAGGATTCAAAAGGAGGAACCATCATGAGACATATTGGGTATGTGAAGGCATACAAGATGTGCAACTCCAACATCCTTGAGAAACTCCTAAAGGTGAACTCTTTCCCTTTGAGCCATCCTCATATATACATATTGGACGAGTCATTCTTTCATTGTTGTTTCCTTCTTATTGTCTACATGATACATCTATTGGATGGAGGACCGACATTGGAGATCGACTCTATGGACCTTCACATTGAGGAGCGCTCGCACTTATTGAATGCACCTTCCAACCTCCACTCATGCCACGACTTCGAGCATTGGTACATCAACACTCCTTTGACACATTGCACCCCCACCTTCATATTTGTTGATTGTGCTCATACATGTCATGCTCGATGGACATATCATACCCATAGCAAATTTGCATCTTATGCATGGATTGACTCACATTATGAGTGCCTTGTTGCACCTATTCCCATGTCATCCATGATATATGAGCTTGTGCATTTTCTTAGCAAACTTGTTGTGATCTTTCTTGATGGCATATTCATACATAATGATCACATTGCCTACCATCAATTGCATGATAACATAATCATATTGCGCATCCATTGCCATATTCGTGCTCTTGATAAACCGTCTCACTATGACATCATTTTACATCGTGGTTGCATTACTCCCATGAATGCTCTTGCTCCCATGAATGCTTTACATCTCATTCCATATCATCTTGCTAAGATTCATGTGCTTTGTCATGAACAATCTTGCCTCATGGACTCATTTCTACATGATGGTCACTTTGTGTGCGCTAACCATTGTATTTCCGAGTGTCGCTTGTGTTTGCTCTTTTTGCATGTGTAACACTCCAGAGACACCTTGGAGTACTTGGATTGCGCCATGCCTTCCACTTTGTCCGACTACAAGTCCGTCCACGACAACCGTTTCCATGGTGATGAGGATTTCGATCCGAGGTCGGATCTTTCCCAAGGGAGGGGAGATGATGCGGAGCATCCGTCAATCATCCCCATGTACACTCGAGCCTACGCTATTGGACCTAAGGTGAATTCGCTCCTTTCCGAATCTTCCCTTTTTGCACGTAATACATGGATGCTACTTCAAGCACGGACCTTGTTCATACTCAGGTACACCCGAGGAGAGCATGGAGAGCCCAAGGACCAAGGCCAAGCACGCGCGGAAGCAAAGGAAGGAGAAGGAAGAAGAGCCAGCTGCTACAGCGGCCGGACATCCAGCCCCAGCCCGGACATCCGGCCTTTGCCCCGGAAATCTGGCATCGGCTATCCAGAGAGCACCAGAAAGGACCAGCGCAGCCCGGACATCCGGCCCCATGCCCCGGACATCCGGCCCCTCCCGCAAGCCTGGACATCCGGCCCCCAGCTCGGAAATCCGGCGCCCAGCATAGAGCATACCCGTAGCTGGACCTCACCAGCCCGGACATCCGGCCCCTCCAGCCCGGACATCCGGCGTCTCGGGAAAGCCCGGACATCCGGCCCGTTGCCCGGACATCCGGCCCCTCCCTGCCTGCGTGCAGTGCTTCTGGGCCGAGGCCCATGTACCCCTTCGCCCCTTAGACTATATGTACTCCCCCTCCACCTACGTTTTAGGGTTAGCGTTGGTTTACCTCATATGTGAGATAGAGCTTCGCTCATCCATACGGATCTCCTCCTCGAGAGAGACTGCGACCCCTCTTCGGAGAAGATCATTGGATTCAAGACCTCCTCGCGGAGGAGACCCCCATCAAGACCTCCTATCGAAGAAGAACCGGTTACTTTGTATCGTCCTTTGTTGACCTTGGATCATCGTGTATCTCTTTGTGTTCATAGATCTAGCATATGTGTGATCTATTTCTTGTTGGTTGAGTGTTTCTCTCGTGTTTCCCCTTGTTTTCCCCTTGTGTTATTTGTGTTCATCATAGGGATCCGCTCCTTTCGTGAAAGATCGGCTGTATCGGGTTTGACCCCGTATCAGCATCCCCAGGCTTAGGCTCTTGCCACTCCTTATTCCAAAATCCATCAAATCTTTACCCAAAAACTTGAAAACCTCACAACACAAAACTTTAACAGAAAATCTCATGAGCTCCGTTAGTAAAAGAAGATAAACCATCACTTTAAGGTACTGTAATGAACTCATTCTTTATTTATATTGGTGTTAAAACTACTGTATTCCAACTTATCTATGGCGCATACCCCCCGATACTACTCATAGATTCATCAAAATAAGCAAACAACACACGAAAAACAGAATCTATCAAAAATAGAACAGTCTGTAGCAATCTGTATCATACGAACACTTCTGTAACTCCAAAAATTCTGAAAAACTAGGACAACCTGGATAATTTGTATATTAATCTTGTGCAAAAAGAATCAGTATTTTATCATGTTCTGGTGATTTTTAACAATTATTTTCGTGATCACAAAGCTTCTGTCTTTTTTAGCAAGATCAAACAACTATCACCCAAGAAGATCCTATTGGTTCTACTTGGCACAATCACTAATTAAAACATAAAACCACTTCTAAACAGAGGCTAGATGTATTATTTATTACTAAACAGGAACAAAAGGAAAAAAACAAAAGTAAAATTGGGTTGCCTCCCAACAAGCGCTATTGTTTAACGCCCCTAGCTAGGCATTGATAATTTTAATGATGCTCACATCAAAGACAAGAATTAAAGCACAAAGAGAGCATCATAGAACACGTGATAAACACATCTAAGTCTAACATACTTTCTATGCATAGGCATTTTATAAGCAAACAAATTATCATAGAAGGCAAAATTTAGCATATGCAAGGAAGAAGAAAGAGACGATAGCAATCTCAACATGACGAGAGATAATTTAGTAAGATAAAAATTTCTACAACCATATTTTCCTCTCTCATAATAATTACATGTAGGATCATCGGAAAATTCAACAAAATAGTTATCACATAACATATTCTCAACATGATCCACATGCATGCGAAGTTGACACTCTTCCAAAATAATGGGATTATCATTAACTAAAGTCATGACCTCTCCAAACCCACTTTTATCAAAAATACCATAAGATTGAACATTCTCCAAATATGTGGGATCTAAAGTTAACACTCTTGCAAAGCCACTTTTAATATTATTGCAAACACTATTATCAATCTCATATTCATCATGGGGCTTAAATAAATTTTCAAGATCATAAGAAGAATCACCCCAATCATGATCATTGCGACAAGTAGTAGACATAGAAAACTAGCATCCCCAAGCTTAGGGTTTTGCATATTATTAGCACAATTGACATCAAGAGAATTTATAGTAAAATCATTGCAGTCATGCTTTTTATTCAAGGGGCTATCGTGAATATCTTCATAAATTTCTTCATCACAATTTCCAGATTCACGAATTTCAAGCAAAACCCCATAAAGATAATCTAGTGCACTCAAATCAATAGAAATTGGTTCATCATAATTGGATCTCTTAAACAGATTAGCAAGGGGGTGAGGATCCATAAAATTTTAGCAAGCAAAGATGCAAGCAAAAAGAAGGCACATGGCAATACAAGCAAAGATAGCAAATGAGCAAAAAGGCATACCGAAAGAAGGGCAAAGAAAAGGCAAATCTTTTCAAAAATCATTTTAGAAGTGGGGGAGAGGAAAACGAGAGGTGAATGGCAAATAATGTAATGCGAGGGAGAAGATTTTATGATGGGTACTTGGTATGTCTTGACTTGGCGCAGATCTCCTCGGCAACGAGCTAGAAATCCTTCTTGCTACCTCTTGAGCATGCGTTTGTTTTCCCTTGAAGAGGAAAGGGGGATGCAGCAAAGTAGCGTAAGTATTTCCCTCAGTTTTGAGAACCAAGGTATCAATCCAGTAGGAGACAACGCTCAAGTCACCTAGTACCTGCACAAACAATCAAGAACCTTGCAACCAACGCGATAAAGGGGTTGTCAATCCTGTCACGGTCACTCGCAAAAGTGAGACCTAATAAAGATAGTAAAGTAAATATTTTTGGTATATTTGTTGTATAGATTGGAAAGTAAAGACTGCAAAATAGTAAACGAGATGCGATGTAAAATAAAAGATATGCAATATAATAAGAAAGAGACCCGGGGGCCATAGGTTTCACTAGTGGCTTCTCGCAAGATAGCATGTATTACGGTGCGTGAACAAATTATTGCCGAGCAATTGATAGAGAAGCGCATAGTTATGAAGATATCCAAGGCAATGATCATGAATATAGGCATCACGTCTGTGTTAGGTAGACCGGAACGATTCTGCATCTACTACTATTACTCCACACACCGACCGCTATTCAGCATGCATCTAGAGTGTTAAGTTCATAAGAATGGAATAACGCATTAAGAAAGATGACATGATGTAGAGGGATAAACTCAAGCAATATGATATAAACCCCATCTTTTTATCCTCGATGGCAACAATACAATACGTGCCTTGCTGCCCGTACTGTCACTAGGAAAGGATATCGCAAGATTGAACCCAAAGCTAAGCACTTCTCCCATTGCAAGAAAGATCAATCTAGTAGGCCAAACTAAACCGATAATTCGAAGAGACTTGCAAAGATATCAAATCATGCATACAAGAATTTAGAGACGAATCAAATAATATTCATAGATAAACTTGTTCATAAATCCGCAATTCATCGGATCTCGGCAAACACATCGCAAAAGAGTATTACAATGAATAGATCTCCGAGAACATCGAGGAGAACTTTGTATTGAGAATCAATGAGAGAGAAGAAGCCATCTAGCTAATAACTATGGACCTGATGGTCTGTGGTAAACTACTCACGCTTCATCGGAGAGGCTATGGTGTTGATGTAGAAGCCCTCCGTGATCGATTCCGCCTCCGGCAGATTGCCGGAAAAGGCCCCAAGATGGGATCTCACGGGTACAGAAGGTTGCGGCGGTGGAAAAATGGTTTTGTGGCTCCCCCTGATGTTTTTAGGGTATAAGAGTATATATAGGCAAAAGAAGTACGTCGGTGGAGCTCCGAGGGGCCCACGAGGGTGGGGGCGCGCCTACCCCCCTGGGCGCGCCCCTCCTGCCTCATGGCTTCCTCGCGGAGTTCCAGACTTCAACTCCAAGTCTTCTGGTTTTCTTTCGGTCCAAGAAAGATCATCGCAAAGGTTTCATTCCGTTTGGACTCTGTTTGGTATTCCTTTTCTGCAAAACTCTAAAATAGGAAAAAAAACTGGCACTAGGCCTCTAGTTCCCAATAGTAATATAAAAGAGCATATTAAAGCCCATTAAACTTCCAAAATAGATAATATAATAGCATGAAACAATAAAAAATTATAGATACGTTGGAGACGTATCAGAAGGCGTGTGCGATATACGGCATATAGTTCACTCGGATGAACTGTTTGTGATTAGGCAACACAAAAGAAATGGTCAGCCACATCAAGGTGTGCGATATACGTTATATGGTTCACTCGGATGAACTATTTGCTTTGTGCCAAAGAACAGAAACGATTCAATTTAACAAGATGTGTGTGATACGCGACAAACAGGTCTGTAATCAGAAATGTGTGCGAAGACCGATAATAACACAGATGATTGCTGCTAATAAGACGTGTGTGTTGTGCGATGGGATTGCATACAGAACAACAACATATATATATAAGGACATGGTTGCATAACCAAATTAAACATCCAATTACATAGGTGGCTACTACACACTTGACACTTGCAGACACCAAAGTAAACTATTACATGCATAATTACATAGGTGGCTACTACACACATGACATTTCCACACACCAAAGTCAACTACATATTACATGCATGATTAACTAGGATAAACGATCATTTGATCATCATCTACTTCTTGGGACGCTTGTCGCTATTGATCAGCTTGTGGCTCGATCCGGCCTCATCAATCTCGGTAACGAGGCACTTCCTCATGTCAACGATCCGCATGTGCATCTCGTAGCATGTGTACACGCTCTTGGCTGCGAACCTGAGGTGAGGTTGATCCAGTTGCCGCATCCAGGCCCCCTGCCAGGATACGGGACATGTTCTATTGGCATCCTGCTTCATCTTTTCATAGTATGGGTCGATGATGGTCGAGGCGAGTTCAACCAGGGAGTCCTTCTTCGTGCTTCCCCAGACCCTGTAGTGCTCACCGATTTTGACAAGGTTCTTGCAGGCCAAGCCCGTAACCCTGAGCGCTTTTACAGCGTCGATGGTTTCCACCATAGCGAACTTGTAGTCGGTGCTGTTGACAAACCTGGTGAAACGATCGCAAGGCTCTGTGGCCATGCAGTAGTGGTAGATGAGGACATGATGGCGCACGCACAACTAGGCAACGACAACCTTCTGATCCATGTTGGGACGACCGTTGGTGTACTGGAGTCGATGCTGACCACCTTGTACTTGTCTCAAGCAAGCAACTACTCAATGGTATTGATGTAGTCGTCCACCACGGCCGGGTCGATGGTGTACACCACCGAGAGATATGTCTCCCTCGCGTGGGTCTCCACTTTATGCTTGTCGAACTCCATTGGAGCGCCGCTAGACATCCCCTCTCTATGTGTCGTCATGGGTGTTCTTGTTGTGTTGTGGGGCGCGATCAAAATGTTGAAGATATTAAGGTTATAATGGCTGCGGGAATTAAAGGGGAAGGTGGACGGCCTAGGTCAACCCCGATACTAAGTCACACCGATCTCGAATGTAACACATCATATCACTTTGCGGCCTCACGCACGGTATCCCCACAGGTGCCACCTTACCCGGCCCGTGACCGTTTGCGCCTTTTGGCTCACGTATATGATAGTGTCGCTAGCATCCATATGACAGAGAACCGGGCTGACATGACTAGTCATAAATCCAAGGTGGCACTAACTTACAGGGACATGCATACATGACCCAGTAGCGAACGTGTCGATCATCAACGTATGAACCCAAGTCGTAGCAAGCTACAAGGACTTAAAGGAACAAAGCGTGACATTTCCCGAAGGGACATACACAGGAACGAAGAAGGACACATGCCGGCCAGCCTAAGTGTTCCGGAGTAGTAGCAAGCTACCATGGCTCAGTGGAAGCACTAGGAGACATTTCCCCATAAGAGAGGCTACCAAGAATAAACAACTAGGTTGTCGGATCCCACACATACCAAGCATTTCAAAATCATACACACAATATGCTCGATATGTGCAAATACAACATGGCATCACAACAAAACTCTATGACTCAAAGTATTTATTCAGAAGGCTCCGAAGATTCATACATAGTAAGAATTACAATCATGGGTCACATGACCCAACATACAGAGCATAGAAGCAACAGAAGCTTAACATGTCTAAGTACAGACAACTACA
Source organism: Aegilops umbellulata (assembly GCA_032464435.1). Lineage (NCBI taxonomy): Eukaryota > Viridiplantae > Streptophyta > Magnoliopsida > Poales > Poaceae > Aegilops > Aegilops umbellulata. Next base: position 255,772,126 of record CP136056.1, read on the forward strand.
AATCAAAAAGGGGCTGAGAAGCCTAACTATCTACAAGACCCTCCCAAGGGTACAAGACCGTAGCTAAGGTAACAAGCTAAACATCGAAGTCCATGCCGAACTACTATTGAGACTGAAGTCTCCTCTTCAAAACATAAATTAAGCAAACATGAGTACAAATGTACCCAGCAAGACTTACATCAGAACTAGCTACATATGCATCAGTATCAACAAATGGGTGGTGGGGTTTAACTACAGCAAGCCAGCTTTGACTCAGTGGCTATCCTGTACTATGACTTCTGGTAACTCTTTTGAGGTGGCGCACACGAGTCCACATATTCACCATATCAATACACCACTATGGATTCGTTCCCGTCTCCCTACGAGAAGGCCATCCATAGCACTCACGCTTATCTTTCACTTGTCTATGAACTGTATAAGCAACCCAGAGGTCCTTTACCGCGGACACGGCTATTTGAATAGATCATTTATAACCCTGAAGGGGTGTACTTCTTCACACACGCTCTCGCCACTTACCGCCATGTACACGTCATGTATCTCGGAAACCTTCAAGCGGAAGCCTGGCGAGGGTGTCGGCCACGACCTGACTAACCACGCAAGTCTCTAGTCCAGGTTTATCGCCTATTCGGGTTCCATCCACAAGGAGATCCGGCCAGGGTGTCGCTCACGGCCCCAAACGATGTGAGCAGGATTCCCAAGCCCACCAAACGGGCGATGCTTGGTACACCGTGCCACTGCACCTAGTCTGTCCCAAGCCCACCTGTACCGGGTGCCACTTGGTAGACTACTAGCACTACCTACAAACACCAGAAACTAGTTGCAACTACTAGACAGAGATCAGGTTGATTAATAAGTCGAGAGAGCTTGGAGTGCCCGGAGCCCAATGTGTGGTAGTAGTTGTTCATGATCACAAACACAAAACTCAGTTCCTGAGGACGGTTTCAATGAGACAACCCACCATGTACTCCTACATGGCCTCTCACCACTACCTTTACCAAATCATGTTCACACACTTAGCTCTCAACAGCAAGACATGTTCACCACATTCCAATTCATCCCTGATGAATTAGACCTGACTCAACTCTAAGCAGTAGCAGGCATGACAACAAGCATGAATGAGTAGGAACATCAGGGCTCAAACAACTCCTACTCATGCTAGTGGGTTTCATCTATTTACTGTGGCAATGACATGTCATGCAGAGGAAAGGGGTTCAACTACCGCAACATGTAACCGTTGAATCGTTGTTGTCCTAATGCAGTAAAAGAGAGCAGGAGCCAGAGAGTGGGATTGTATCAGAATGAACAAGGGGGTTTTGCTTGCCTGGCACTTCTAAAGATAGTATAGCTCTTCATCGGTGTCATCGAACTCATCGTCGGAACATACGTCTACTGAGGGGGAACAACCACCGGCAACAGAGAAATAACACAATCAATGCAATGCAACAATATGATGCATGATCATGACATGGCAACATGCTGTGATTTGAGCTAATGCAACTAGAAGTGATTTAAATGAAGTTGATTTGACCAAGGGTTCAAATTCAAACTCCACATAGGGCATTTCAAATCCCATTAATTCAAGTTGTCATATACAGTAGCTTCAATTTTCTCAAACATCCATGAAAATGCCATGAACAGATTCTTTGGATTTTTCTGATCATTTTTCATATATAAATTATTTCAATCTAAGTTATAGATTATTTTATATGATTTTCTGAAGTTTTAAACATTTCCTGGAATTTCCTGGATTATTTTTAATCCAGAAAATAGTTAACTGCGTCATCATGACATCGGCGTGACGTTAGCAAGTCAACAGGGCGGGTCGAGGTCAAATTGACGTGTGGACCCCCACTAAAAGGATTAGTGGGCGCTGGGGCCCACTGTCAGTGTCTCTAAGGGGGGATTAATGCTAAACTAATCTACTGGCCGGTGCAGTCCACCTATCAGGCCGGCGAGCCATGCGACACTATGGTGTTCGCGTTACGGGAAACGGGGGCGGTGTCTAAGAGCAACGGGGGCGCCGGAGCTCGCCGGAAACGAGCTCGGGGCGGCGGCCGGAGCATGGCCAGGTGCGCGCGTGGTGCTGCAGTGCATGGCAGGAGCTGTGCCGATGGTGTTGGCCTTCTGGGAGGCTGCGGAGTGCGGGAACATGCGCAAGCGCGAGCTGTGGTGGCCCTGGCCACGGCGGCGACATGAACGGAGGAGCTACAGCCATGGCGGGGAACGGAGCTAGAGCGCGCATAAACAAGGGGGGAGAGGGGTTTAGAGCAGGAGCTCACAGCATATCCAGCTGCGTGCTAAGTGGGCTCACGGAAGGACGTACGGCGACGGGGCGTTGACGGTGATCTCAGGCGGCCGACGATGAAGATGACGGCGATGACGGCTCCATGGGGCGTCCGGCGTCTCGTGGATTGACGAAGAGGTAGCAGGCGACGTGACAGAGCTCGCAAGCACGAGGGCGGTCGAGGGGACGGCGGGGAGCGCGTGGGCAGCAAACGGCAGTGACTGCAGCACTCGGCTTTTCGTGGGAGAGAGTGAGGGAGAGGGAGACAAGGCGAGTGAGGGGGTCGGACAGATCCAGACGTCTGCGGTGAGGTCTTCTGCGGCGTCCACGCAGGCTAGCAGGCAGGAGGTGGCCGGGTCACGTGGCCGCGCGTGCTGGGCGGGTGCCCCTGTCCTCCTGGCGCGAGGAAGGGGACGATTGGCATCGACGAGTCAGCTGGGCCGGCCAGCTGGGCTAGGACAGCTGGGCCGCCAGGTGGGCCCAGGTAAGGGTTCTTCCCTTTTTTTTTTCTTTTCTATTTCTGACATTTGTTTGATTTAGTTTTAGGCACTAAATCATTTTCTTTTCTTCTGATAAATTTTTGTAGGGACTATTTGGATTATTCCAGAGCCCCTCACATTTACCCAGAGTTATTGGACATATATAAAATATATAACATATATATATCCAATGCAAATAATTGTTGCATTAATTCCAAATGCCCAAAATAAATATTTAGGAGTTCCTAAAAATATTGGTTTGAATTTTGCCTCTAAACAATATTTTCAGAGAGAAACATGAACATTTTCTTGGACCTATTTGGAGCAATTTTTATCTTGGTCAATTCCAGAAATGATTTCTAAGGCTTTCACATGTCCCCATTTCAAGTTAATTGAAATATAAACATGATGCAAACAAAAGTAGCTAGACTAGAGCATACAAGAACTAGGGATGTGACAACTCACCCCCACTAAACAAGAATCTTGTCCCGAGACTCAAGACGTGAGGTAAGAAGATAGAGGGGACACAAAGCTAACACGATCTTCAGGAACCAACGACCCTTCTCCAAGATGTTGATTCATTACTTCAAACTGATCTTGATGTCCTTGCTTTTGAAATCTTCATCCATCACGATGATGACGGAAAGAAACTCTACCGAGGTCAATCTTCTTGAAGATGGAGCAACTCATGATCAACTTATGGAGTGAGATGTAAGAACATCTCTCGAGCTGAGACACAAAACACACATCGAGAGGGAAGGAAAGAAACAGATGACGAGGGTTCAATTTGGCAGGCTACAATTCCACACTTGAATAAGATGAAGCATGAATTTCAAAGTAGCAAGGGGATAATTGCCATGATTCCGTAACGTGACACCTTAGGGAAGGCGAATCGTAGAATTATTCCCTTAAGTGGCAAAAAGAATTACTTTTGATACAAAGATCACTAAAACTCTTTATACCAGCCTAAGGCAATCACAATCGATCATTTGAAGGAGTTCGAAAGAATGACATACTCGGACTAGAATGGATGATGTGGATTACTTTGTTGAAGACAACGCAATGGATGATTTTTGCTTACCATCGGAAATAGATGGGACCCATGGTAAGCCTACTTTTGAAGATGATCCTGAATAACAATTAGTGAAAGTGCAGAGCATAGCAGAATGGCATAATGGCAGGTGCAAGCTGGGAGCCAAATGCAAATGTTGTGAATGTTCCAACCATCATATCTGCCTAAGATTTAGATCTGGTTAGTAACAAGATACTCCAGACTCAACATGTCTGAAAAGGAAAGTTTGCAAGATAAACCAACAAGACAACGTTGCGAGATTCTCGGGATATGAACTACGGTAGCAAGCTCCAAAACATGAGCGGTTTCTGCTACACACATGTGAACACACTGTCCTAGACAAGCATGGCCATACAATAGTCTTATAATAAAACACTACAGAGTTCGGGTTGGGAACCATCATTGAGGATAATGAAGTCCTAGCATAAGTCATGATTCTTAAGAAGGAACTTCTTCTCCTTGAACAAATCGATCAGTGGCTTGGTGTGCTAGGGAATACATATGGAATGAAGATGATCAGTCTGTCAGACCATAGAATACTTCGCACGTACATTACCGACTTGGGATGATTCCAGAGGAAGCAAAACAAGCCTTCTCGAATTCATGATGGCAACTTACATTAGATACACGTGAATTAGAGGAAGTCACTTCTCTCATCCAAACATATACCCCATGAACGGAACACGAAGGCATTGTTTACAAAGTTTCCAACACTAGCTTAATGTTCAACATGAATCATGGAGAAGATAAAATGCTGCTGATGAGCTCAAGAACAAGTCATCGAGATTCCCATGAAGATGGAATTCCACAACTATGTGAACAAGGCGATAGTATTGGTCAGACCCAGAAGATATAATGGTGTATGCTCGAGGGACAACCACGAGTAAGACAACATTACGAACATCGTTGGTTCTGATTTGATTTGACTATATCCCACACTCAAACAAAGTTTCAACAAGACAATAAATCCAACAACTGAACACGAGGGTCAATCAATGAAGATTTCATCTTGCTACAACACACACACCATAGATTGTTGGGGAGCATAGTAAATTCAGAAAATTTCCTACGCACAAGCAAGATCATGGTGATGCATAGCAACGAGAGGGGAGAGTGTTGTCCATGTACCCTCATAGACCGAAAGAGGAAGCGTTATGACAATGCGGTTGATGTAGTCATACGTCTTCACGATCGACCGATCCTAGTACCGAACGTACGACACCTCCATGATCTGCACATGTTTAGCTCGGTGACGTCCCACGAACTCACGATCTAATAGTGCTTCGAGGGAGAGCTTCGTTAGCATGACGGCGTGATGATGGTGATGATGAAGCTACTGGCGCAGGGCTTCGCCTAAGCACTACGACGATATGACCGAGGTGGATTATGGTGGAGGGGGGCACCGCACACGGCTAAGAGATCAATGAACTTGTGTGTCTATGGGGTGCCCCTCCCCCGTATATAAAGGAGTGGATGAGGGGAGGAGGCAGGTCTCCTAGGCGCGCCCCAAGGGGAGTCCTACTCCCACCAGGAGTAGGATTCCACCCCTTCCATGAGTAGGAGAAGGAGGGAAGGAAGGAGGAGAGAGGGGGAAGGAAAAGGGGGGGCGCCGCCCCCTCTTCCTAGTCCAATTCAGACTAGAGGGGGAGGGGGCATGCGCCCTGCCCTGGCCGCCCCTCTCTCTCTCCACTAAGGCCCATGAGGCCCATTACACTCCCCTGGGGGTTTCAGTAACCCCCCGGTACGCCGGTATTCGTCCAAACTCTCTCGGAACCCTTCCGAATTCCAAACATAGTCATCCAATATATCGATCTTTATGTCTCGACCATTTCGAGACTCCTCGTCATGTCCGTGATCATATCCAGGACTCCGAACTACTTTTGGTACATCAAAACACATAAACTCATATTACCGATCATCACCGAAAATTAAGCGTGCGGATTCTACGGGTTCGAGAACTATGTAGACATGACCGAGACACGTCTCTGGTCAATAACCAATAGCGGAACCTGGATGCTCATATTGGCTCCCACATATTCTATGAAGATCTTTATCGGTCAAACCGCATAACAACATACGTTGTTCCCTTTGTCATCGGTATGTTACTTGCCCGAGATTCGATCATCAGTATCTCAATACCTAGTTCAATCTCATTACCAGAAAGTCTCTTTACTCGTTCTGTAATGCATCGTCCCGCAACTAACTCATTAGTCACATTGCTTGCGAGGCTTATAGTGATGTGCATTACCGAGAGGGCCCAGAGATACCTCTTCGACAAACGGAGTGACAAATCCTAATCTCGATCTATGCCAACTCAAAAAGTACCATCGGAGACACCTGTAGAGCACCTTTATAATCACCTAGTTATGTTGTGACATTTGGTAGCACACAAAGTGTTACTCCGGTATTCGGGATTTGCATAATCTCATAGTCATAGGAACATGTATAAGTCATGAAGAAAGCAATAGCAATATACTAAACGATCAAATGCTAAGCTAACGGGATGGGTCACGTAAATCACATCATTCTCTAATGATGTGATCTCGTTAATAAAATGACAACTCATGTCAATGGCTAGGAAACTTAACCATCTTTGATTCAACGAGCTAGTCAAGTAGAGGCATACTAGTGACACTCTGTTTGTCTATGTATTCAGACATGTACTAAGTTTCCGGTTAATACAATTCTAGCATGAATAATAAAAATTTATCATGATATAAGGAAATATAAATAACAACTTTTTTATTGCCTCTAGGGCATATTTCCTTCAGTCTCCCACTTGCGCTAGAGTCAATAATCTAGATTACACAGTAATGATTCTAACACCCATGGTGTAACATCCCAAATTTTCAATTTGGAATGTTATACATTAGATCATCAATGCATATCATATTTCATTTGCTTTTGGTTCCGATCCTAGAAATTCTACGCAACTCAAGGACCCACGGAGAGAGTTGGGGATTTCGTTATTTTCATATTTGAGTTTTCTCAAATTTTGAGAATAGGATCATTTGATTTTAATTATTTTATCATCAATTATTTCTATTACAAAAATATGAGAGAGGGAATAAAATGACTTTCCCAAAATAAAGAAATATTGAGGATTTAATAATAAAATCAAATAAGATTTTATTTTGGAGTTTTCGCTATTTTTATTTGAATTTAGGAAAAATATGCGTTTTACAAAATTGCATTTAGGCCCCAAATAAATGTTCACTTTTTCCGTCTTGATTTTAGAAGGCGGGCAAAATTTATTTCGAGATTTTTGGAGTCCGTTTAGTAATTCTTTTATTTGTTTTTCTGCGCGTAATTATTTAAAAAAACGCAACCGACCTACGGGCCGTGTCCCACCGGGACTCTAGGTCCGGTCGGGCTTTGTAAGCCGAGAGCCTTCCCACCCAAACCCTAGCGCCGCCCGCCGCCCGCGCCTGACGCCGCCCGCCACCGCCCGCCGCGCCGCCGTAGCCGGAGCCGCCGCCCGCCTCCTCGCCGATCCGCCGCCCGAGGTGCCTCGTTTTTCGCGCCGCCAGTTTTCTCAAAAAATTGTTCTGTTTTTCCGTCGGTTTTCTGTCGGTTTTTTTAGTTTCCATTTTTTATTAGATCGGTTTTTTTGGTTTAGATTAATTAGCGAGCGTTCGCTCGTTCATTCGTTTTAACGAACGTATTCGTAGTTTAGATCCAGATAACGAACGTTCATTCGTTAAGCCGTTCGTCGTTTTTCTTTTTCTCGGATTTTCCGCGATTATTTCTGATCGCGATTTTCGTTTTAGTATAACTTTTCGCTCGTTTATCGGAATCAGGCGATTCAAGCGCGTGGAGTTTCGTATCGAAACCCTCTATCCGATTAACCAACTTAAACAAGTTTTTAATTCTGTAAAATTTGACTTAGATCCAGATTAGTAGAACGAAGTTGTTTTCTTTCGCTGTTTGACTTTCGTTGCTTCGTTCAATTTGATTCTTTTTGCAAACCGGAGTTCTTAAGTTGAACTTTCTGGTTGGATCTTTTATTTGAGTTTTACCTATGCATTAGATGAGTAATTATTATATGCTTGTTTGTTTGTCTGCTATAGAATACCCGGAGTGCGCCGCCTGTTACTTCGAATCCCTAGGTTTCGCGGATCGTCAGCAAGGCAAGTAACACTTTGATCATACCTCTTTACTACCTAGTTTTATTGCATTAGATCAATCCTCAAACACTGCATGATTAGGATCTAATTAAATTGTGGGATGGGAAGTAGTTGAGGTAGTACCTATTACCTGTTTTATTATCAAACCTTTGGGAGTTACTTCTACGTTTGCTTGTTATGCCATGTTTTGCTAGTAGACGTGGATTGGGTGAGTGATATCCATGACAGATGTGAGATTGTTAATTAATGGTTTATCTAAGGTGGCAACTTAAACACACATCTGGGTGGATTGAGGTACCTGGGTATTCTAGGATTGCCTATTTTTTTATGGACCGCCACCCAGGCTCAAAGGGATCATGAGATTATTCATACTAGAAACTTCTGTGTGCAGCCACAAGCTATTATGGGCTCTAGCATAGTTGACTAAGTCGTGCGAACTCTTACAGTGGTAGACTAGCTGATGTAGGGGATGTAGGTTGGTACGGTCTACCCGTTCGTAAGGTGCTAGCGCTTCTGAAAGACTATGTCTCGGTCATCCGTTTCTCAAACATTCTATAGTGCGAGAAATCCAACAGAGGCGATCGAGTCTTGTGGGGAAAAGTGCGCAAACCTCTGCAGAGTGTACAAACTAATCATTGTTAGCCATGTCCCCGGTTATGGATGTCTTGAGTATCTAGTACTTGGATATCATGTGAATCTCATCATGTTTCTTTAAATAAATTTTGTTGGGTTTAATGATGATTACTTTAATTGGGATTGAGGATGTTGTCAACCATTCTCAATGTTTAACAACCACCATGATAGTTAAATAAAATTTATTCTTTTGCAGTAGGGAAAAATTGGCTTTACGCAAAACTGTAACCATAGAGCTTTCCTCCAGCCATATATGCATGTAGTATAGCTTTGTTCTTTCATTACTCTCTATGTGTTACATTGCTAGCATATTCCATGTGCTGACCCGTTTTCGGGCTGCAACGTTTCATGTTGCAGACTTTTCAGACGACGAGTAAGGTGCTTTTAGGTCGTGGTTCTATACTCAGTGATGCCGTTGGAGTTGATGGACTCACTTATCTTCCAAGCCTTCTGCTGTTATCGTTATTAGATGGCCTTAAGCCATATTATTGTAGTAAGTTCTCTTTTTGAGACATTGATGTAATAAGTGTGTGATTGCTACACTGTTATAAATCCTTCAAAGTACTGTGTGGTGTCAACATTACTGATCCAAGGATGACACCTGAGCACAGAGATCAGACTGTTTGAGGTCTGGTCGCTACACATGGAGTCTTGATGCTGATCATGTTTGGCTCGTGAGAGAGGCTTAGTTAACGGGTCTGCAACATTTAGATCCGTATGTATCTTGCGAATCTCCATGTCGCCCTCCTTGACTTGATCGCGGATGGGATTGAAGCGTCTCTTGATGTGTTTGGTTCTTTTGTGAAATCTGGATTCCTTTGCCAAGGCAATTGCACCAGTATTGTCACAAAAGATTTTCATTGGACCCGATCCACTAGGTATGACACCTAGATCGGATATGAACTCCTTCATCCAGACTCCTTCATTTGATGCTTCCGAAGCAGCTATGTACTCCGCTTCACACGTAGATCCCGCCATGAAGCTTTTCTTAGAACTGCACCAACTGACAGCTCCACCGTTTAATACAAATACGTATCCGGTTTGTGATTTAGAGTCATCCGGATCAGTGTCAAAGCTTGCATCGACGTAACCATTTACGACGAGCTCTTCGTCACCTCCATAAACGAGAAACATATCCTTAGTCCTTTTCAGGTATTTCAGGATGTTCTTGACCGCTGTCCAGTGATCCACTCCTAGATTACTTTGGTACCTCCCTGCTAAACTAATAGCAAGGCACACATTAGGTCTAGTACACAGCATTGCATACATGATAGAGCCTATAGATGAAGCATAGGGAACACCTTTCATTTTCTCTCTATCTTCTGCATTAGTCGGGCATTGAGTCTGACTCAACTTCACACCTTGCACTACAAAAAAAGACACATCCGTGACATTTTGGGCCAAACTAAATTTTTTTCTGTCATACTTATGACACTTCTATGACGATAATTGTGACAAAACCCGGCATCATCATAGATGTGGTGGGGTCCTACTTCTATGAAAAAAAATCATGACAAAAAATGGGCTTTTCGTCTTGGGCGGGCCGGAGACGCAGCTGATGACATTCTTTGGGCCGTCCATGACGGAAAAAACCATGGTAGAAGCGAGGGAGAGGAAAATATCAGAGTGTTCCCGGTTACGGTGGGTGGTCGGGGCCGAGCGATGCACGTTTCTCTCGTACACGCACGCGCGTGGGTGCGAGGCGTTGGGCTCTAACTGAACCTAAGTGAGGCGTTGGGATCTAACTGAACCCGAGCGATTGCACTGTAGGCTACGCGTTACTAAACCCGAGCGATCGATCGATGGCTGTTAACTGAACCTGATCGAGCGATTCCTTCGCTACTGCTGCTAACTGAAGCCGATCGATGCTGCCTCTAGATGAACAGTGAGCGTTGCTGGGGGGGTTTGGATGAATAGTTCCTGGTGGGAGTGGATGAACAGGGCCTCGTGGTGTTGCCTCTGGATGAACAGGACCCCGATCAATTGAGCCGGTTGGGGATGGATGAACAGGACCCCGTGGAGGGCTGGATGAACAGGAACACCCCGTGGAGGGCAGGATGAACAGTAGACCGTGGAGGGCTGGATGAACAGTAGCCCGTGGAGGGGTGGTTGAACAGGAGCCCGTGGAGAGGGCTGGTTGAACAGTAGCCAGTGGAGTAGCACACGGTGGAGGCTGGATGAACAGGAGCCCGTGGATGAATAGTCGCAGGTGGAGGCTGGAGGAGGTCGACTGTGGATGAACAGTAGCCCGTGGAGGCTGGAGGGGGTCGACGGTGGAGATGAACATTATCCCGTGGAGTCCCTTTTTGCGGCACGCCACCCCCCCGATGAACAGGACCCCCGTTTCGACCTAGCGCTCCAACACAAGTCCGTTTCCTCCGTTTTGCGGTACGCCACACCCCTCCCGATCAACAGGACCCCCGTTTCAACCATAGGAGGTCCGTTTCCTCCGTTTTGCGGTACGCCAGACCTCTCCCGATGAACAGGATCCCGTTTCGAGTGTGGCCGGTCGAACACAAGGCCGTTTCCTCCGTTCTGCGATACGCCAGGCCTCGTTTCCATCGGCTGTTCCGTCCAAGCCCTCCGATGAACACGACGACGCATTCCTTTCCGAACCAGCCGGTGGGCTCCCCATGAACACGACGACAACGTAGTTTCTCTATTCCGACCCTGCCATGTACACGAGCCCTGGCCGTACGTATGCGCGAGTAGGCGTTCGAGACCCTGCCCGTATGTACGTACATGGTCGTATTTCCTTTCTTGCACACTGGCCGCTGTACGTACGTGTACATGCTATGTGCGCGCCTCTACATCGACCAGTATGTACGTACACGTTCGCAACCAGAATGACAACTCTACGTACGCTTCGACCAGGTGGGTCCCGACTGTCAAGCACTTCCTTGCCTGCGAAGATGTAGCTGGTGGGTCCTGGCAGTCAGGGGGCGAATCGTTTTTTTGCTCGGACGCACTTCCTTGCGTGCGAAAATGTAGCTGGTGGGTCCCAGCAGTCAGGGGGAACATTTTTTTGCGAAATACGGTGGCCCGTCTTGTGGGTCCCTGCTGTCAGGTGGAGGAATAATTATTTTGCGTGTAATAGGGAGGCACTTCCTTGCGGCCGCCGTGGACCCAGCTGTCAGCCTCTCCACGTAAAGTACTCTTCCGATGGATGTCGTTCCTTGACCACGTTGACCACGCCGCGCCGAGAGCACCAGGGCGGTGGACGATGGCGAGGCCTAGTAAGGGGAAGACGCGGAGTCGGGGAAGACTCGCTAGTGGAAGTCCGCGCGGAGAGGAGTACGAGGGTTTACTGGTTTGGCTGCGGTCTGAGGCTGCCGTCCCCGCAGGGCCTGGCCAGCTGTGGGAATAGTATGGGCGGTGAGGCCTCCGCGGCAACACAGCCGGCCACGGGAGGCAGGAGCATGCATCACGACCGGCGCTGCTTTGGGCGGCTCGAGCAAGAAGACTAGAGGTTGAAGAAGCACTACGACCGTTGGATGGACATCGTACGGTCACTGCAGATAGAATCGTTCATATTGACCAAGTTGACAAAGCCCTTGGTACGTGTCAACTTAGTAGGCCCACAGGCCAGCTTCCGAAATGGGGCACCCCAGATGTCAGGGGGAGAAATCATTTTGTGGGCGGGTGAAGCTAGAATATCCGAGATTGAAGAAGAAGCACGGCATCCGTTGGATGGACACCCAACGGCCACTGCTGCTAGAACCGTGTGTTGACTATAATAAGTTGACAAAGCCTTGCATACGCGTCAACTTCTTTTTTTAGGGGACGCGTCAACTTAGTAGGCCCACAAGTGTGTGGCAGTGAACTTATAGCCCATTTGCGATTTGTAAGAATGTTCAGCCCATTTTTGAATTCTAATGGAATTTACTACAACCCATTTACAGTTTGTTAAAAGTACAACCCATTTTCTATCTAGGACAACGATTAATAATTTCAACCAACCGTTCAAGACAGAATTCAATAAAATTTCCCACATTTTGATGGGATCCGAAATATTTTTATCCCGAAATTTCTAGTCAGATTAAATATAAATTAGTATTACATAAAAATCTAACGAAACATTGCGCGTGCAACAATTAAAAATTAAGATTTTCAAAATCCATAAATAATATTTTATAAACTAATTTCGTGCTTGGTGCATTTTTTTTATAGTTACTGCCCAGTTTTTATAATTACATCCCATTTATTATTTTTTAAAGCCCACTTTCCTGTTAAGCCTAATGCATCCCTCCTAGGAAAGATTTGCAGCCCAGCGGGGCGAAGAATAACAAGTTGACCTTGCCTGGGTATTCCTCAAAAAAACGTATAGCTGGGCTAGCCATTTTCATCTTGAAAAAAATAATATATGGGCTGGATATCTGTCCTGGGCTAGACGGGCCATAGCCCGCACAGTTAATACCCCGCTCTTCTCTGAACAACAACGAAAACATCGCCAAGAAAAACTCTGCAGTGCTCACGCTTCAAAGACACAAATACTGCTCGAGCTGCTTGGTCCCAGCTGTCGGCCGCACCTTGTGCAATTCTCTCGTTTATTGACTACATAGGTTGACAATGGTGTGGGACCATGATGTCAGGAAACCAGGAGGAGCAAAAAAAATATAGTTGTACATAATAAGGAGGCACTTGCGTACGTACGGCTATGGCCCTAGTGGGTCCCTACTGTCAACCAGTCAAAATAAAGTCATCTCCTGAACCCTCATGTTCATTGACCATGTTAACAATGCTTTGCGCCACGGCGAGCGCAACAACTCGAAGGACGGCGGAGAGGGCCTCACGGGCCCTACGGATGGTCTGATACAGTGCCCGCTGCTCATTCAGGAAGCCAGGATCATCGAACACCTATGAGCACCTTCGAGAGACTGAGACGGCATGAAACGGTAAGGCCGCGCTTGGGAGCTCTGGTTTATTTCACACCTGTATTAAGATACAAGTGTAATTTACTCGTCATCAAAAACAACGCGTAAAATACAGGTGTAATGAAACTGAGGGCCCGAGGTCTGTAAGTAAAACCGGCAGGTTACGCGTGTAATTTGAGAGATCGGTGTATATTTTACTAGTCGAAATCGACCAACCAAGCGCTTCGCCCGAGACCATCTGCTTTTATTTACAAGCGTCAGTTTTACAAGCGGTTTTGGTTGGAAAACGACGATCCAATCACGGCCTAACATGATGAGTTGGTCAGAAGATCATATGGTTTCACGTCTAACCTACCCGACTTGTCATATAAGCTATGAATGAAACATAAGACGATGAACTTCTTAAGCACGGAAACAACAGAAGAGGATGATCTTCCTAACAAGCAAATCACTGGCATTAGATCGACATGCAAAACAATACGAAGCATTATTCTCAGGAGGCACGATGAACAGCTCGTGATGCCGCATGCCACAACATTCCAAGCTCAACTTTGCAATCAAACACAAGGCCTGGCATTACATACACAATATTCAGAACAAACTCTTAAAATATCTTACATAAGTCAACATTCATGTGACTATGCATCTCAGCAGAGTAAATATTTACTTCTGAACTGAAGACGGGAATAGGAAAAAACGATCGACATTGCTCACAGCAAAGGGCGTCCCACTCAAAAATATCAAATGCATGTCTTCTGGCTAACATCAATGAGCAAAAATTGACAAGGTTTTCCAATTCCAATATATTAAACTAATGTCAACTTTGACAAGCTTTTCCCATTCAAAATATGTAATGCCTATGATTGTGGAACGGGCAGGATTTGTCATCAGTTTGTCATCTGATAGTCCGGTGGCTCAATGTGGCGACGAATTATTAGAGAACCATTCGATGTATTGTGCATGATGAAGTATTATTATGGAGGACACGAACCATCTGAACATTTTGTGAAGTTCCACTAAAATCAAGCTGAGCATCCCTGTTGATTTTGTATTTATATGCTGCCAAAAAACAAAGACACATCAGCACACACATGAATATTGGCCCCAGTGTCAACCCACCAATCGGTGGACTAACAAACTGAAAGTACGGTAAACAGATTACCATACCCAGATGCCCCATCATTGTTGCTTAGAGTGACATTGATAGACTTGGAGTCCTATCCTAGCTTCTTGGTACTTGTTTGCCCAGTGTTCCTCCGAACCACAAGTAAAGCAACCATCTCTCTTTTTAACTTTCTTCTTACCCTTCTTAATGGCCGACGCTGGCAGCACCATTCAAACATATAGTCCGGTGGCTCAAGGTGACGACGAATGATTAGAGAACCATTCGATGTATTGTGCATGATGAAGTATTATGGAGGACATAAACCATTTGGACATTTTGTGCAGTTCCACTAAAATCAATCCGAGCATCCCTGTGGATATCGTATTTATATGCTGCAAGAAAAAAAGATACAACAGCACACACATGAATATTGGCCCCAGTGTCAACCCACCAATCGGTGGACTAACAAACTGAAAGTACGGTAAACAGATTACCATACCCAGATGCCCCATCATTGTTGCTTAGAATGACATTGATAGATTTGGAGTCCTGTCCGGGCCTCCTGTACTTGTTTGGGCACTTTTTGCCCAATGCACTCCACGTGTTGTAGAGTTTCCTATGCTCTATGCAGACTAGTCATGTCACCAGCATCTACTAATACTCTGTAAAGCTTCTCAATCATTCCTTGTGTAATGTAGCGCAAACAGTGACTACTTCTTTCTACAAAGTGGTAAGACCAACTGGACCCACTAATGCAACAATTTGCCATATACACATTGGCTCCTTTTGTGCAGTTCAAATAAAATCAAAGTCGGAATAAAAGCGAGCTTTAATTTTGATATCCCTGTAAGCAACAAAAGGTATAAGGGAAACAATTACTGAGAAATAATGGTTGATGACTTGTACTCCTAGAAGAAAAACATCTACTGATCTACCTTATCTTAATGGGAAACAAAGCAGGAGAGTAGCAATTCTCAATTAGTGTGATTCATTCATATTAACTGAGACTTTATCTTCACAATGCCTTGTTTCAACATGTATAAAGAACGACAAAGCAGAAAAGTATCATTCCTAAAACAATGCGATTGATTCATTTTAACAGAGACATTATCTTAACAATACCTTGGTTAAACATGTAGAAAGAACTACAAAGCAGGATAGTACCATTTGTAAAACACTCTAACTCATATATAATAACAGAGATATTATTTGAACAATACATTTCTTAGACATGTACTCCGGTCGTTCCCTAACAGAAATGGTACTCCCGCCGATCCCTAACAAGTGTTGCTGTTTTGGACTAAGATTCAGTAGTTAATTCTGAGGAAAGTCGGTACTGACCTTTCAAGACCAAGATTTGAAATAACTCATGAGGAAGACCTCAGAGAGATCTCAACACATATATGGAAATACGGTCTCATTTTGTGCAGTTCCACCAAAATTAAGCGAAGCAAAATGTCTCAATAGCAACAAGTTGAATAGATATCCTTGTTTTAACACAGGCAAAAAAGGAATCAATTACTGGCCAATAAAGGAGGATGAAACATGCAACCACAAAAATGGTAATCCCACCAATCCCTAACAAGTGTTGCAGTTTTGAAATAAGATTCAATAGTTAATTCTGAGAGTGGCATTGCTTAATTTTACCAGCGACATTAGATTAACAAAAACCATAAACAATTCCAAGGGAGATTGGGCGCAACAACAACATGTGCTTCCATCTACTTATAAAGGGGGTGATGCAAAGTTTGTTGTAACAAAGCAACAATCATAATGTCTGGGTTGGTCCCATTTTTGTTCACTACTTAATGGGAAACGACAGCAATACAATAGCTTCAATTCAACAATTATTTAAAACAATACCAATACAAGTAGCACAACATCTCAAAACACACTGCACGGTCATGTGGATGGGACATGGGACATGCCAGCACCATGTGTGTCCACACGTATAAATGGGTGATGCAGAGTATGTAGCCAAGCAGCATATCTGCGTTGGTCCCATATTTGTTCTCTTTGAAACTTTTTCCGATGTGAGGACAACAAATCTAGTCCTGCACAAACTACCCGACCCCCTAGTTTCTTTCCCTTTTCAACAAAGAGTTCGGTTCCTTACAGATGTGTGTACTGGGTTACCCCCTTTTTCCCTTTTTGACAAACAAAGCGGCTGGATAGCTACTCTATACTACTTTCCCTCCCTCCTTTCCTCATTGAACCACGTCCTAGATTCATGCTCCACCCCACCGCACCCTTCTTTCCTCTTTGAACCAAGACCTAGATTCGATTACAGAATCGAAAAAGATCAGCATGCAGCTAGACCAATGACAGTTTCAAAGAAACTTATACCTTAGGGTCTTCAGGATGTGGCAAGGCGTGCGACGGGAGGTCGGATCTGCCCACACTACGTACGACAGCGAGGAAGAAGGGGTCGGTGGCCCTCCCGCACAGCCGCTAGGTGAAAGAGAAAAGCGTAGCCGACAGTGGATTGCCTCCCTCGCCGAAGGCGATAGAGTGAACGCTGCACCTCCTCCCCTTCCTGCTGCGACGGGATCCGGTTGCCTCCTTCGCCAGCTGTGAGGGAGGGCGGGTGAGAGAGACAGAGGCCACAACGCAGTCTTGTTTAGATCTGGTGAAGAGGGTGAGAGACAGTGAATATAGCAAACCCTAGCAAAGGAACGCTGAGCCTCCAGCGTGTATATATATATATATATATATATATATATATATATGTATATATATATATGTATATATATATATGTATATATATATATATATATATATATATGTAGTGCGGCGAGAGTGTGGAGAGTGCAAACCCTAGCGAACAAGCGCTGAGGCTCCAGCTTATATATATACTGTAGTACGGACTGAGCTCCGGTGCCTTAACTGCACCTGCTTTTGGCTGTATGACAGGTGGGCCAACCACATTTTGGGCCCACCTGTCATAAACCCAAAGACAGGTGCACTAAAGTCAATGAAGCTGCGTCCATATAGTACTCGTGTATACGACTAATATATAGTGGAGTGGTTTTCTTATTCTCTCCATAACAATTATTTTAAATTGTGTAAGTACGAAACGAAACTCTTTATTTAACGTACCGGCGAAGAAAACTACTACTCCCTCTGTTCCTAAATATTTGTCTTTCTAGAGATTTCAACAAATGACTACATACGGAGCAAAATGAGTGAATCTACACTGTATAAAATGTCTATATACATCCGTATGTGGTAGTCCATTGCAAACCACATGAAAGACAAATATTTAGGAATAGAGGAAGTACTTCCGATGAACTAACGATCCACGCGTCCTGGTCGCACTTCCTGTCCTTCATGTGCGGTACACTACCCTCCCTTAAGTGAACCACCACACATGCGCCAAATTATCGGAAACGTGTGAGAGTGTGTACAAATAAAGAATTTTAATTTCAATTATCGGAAAGGTTTGAGAGTATGTACAGTTTTCCCTCTCTATTAATTATGGTTTGTTGTCTTCGGCCTAAACTTGGTCAAACTTTACAAAGTTTGACTTCAGTCAAATCTAATATGCGGAGTAAATAAAAATGGAGGGCTACTACGTCCATCTGGGTTTTTATTCCACACCATGTTTTAATCAAAGTTAATAGCTAAATAAATAAAATTACAGGGGAGCTGGAGACAAAGTTGTGAGAAGGCTTAGAAATCAATACAAAACTTATGCTCATAGTACCAACGTCGATCCTTCTTCGAGGAAACATTTGCTTCATAGCCAATTGTGTGATAAAATTGCACCAACGTGAAAGACGACTGCGTCTCCAACGCAACCAAGGTGAACTGACGAAGGATATCATCTTTGTGGGTAACAAGCAAAGAGCACTGATGGAAGACAACTTGTTTTTCATTGAAAATCGATCAGCTTCACCAGCCGACGCAACCATGAGGCGCAACCATGAGCATCGATAGGTCATCGTGGTGATGCATCATCCATTTGGCATCAAGTTTGGGTGTGGCACCTATGATGTTCGACAAATCCTCACTGTGGTTCGTTTCTTCTTAGTAGTCAAGCTCGAGGAAGGAAGAACCACGTGGCAGAGGACAGTGAGGCGGAACAACAATGGCCATCCAATTTTGTGCAGTTCCACTAAAATTGAGGAAGACATGCCCGGGTATGGAGATACGCATCGCTGTTTCAAAAAATATAAAAAAGGGATATAGTGTTGTTACTTTGTTTTACAAGATTAACAACGACATCTCAATTGTCAATAAGAATTATGAGAAGTACACCAACAAACAGAAGCATCATGATTATCTTGATGGGAACTAAACCAAGATACCCGAGAAAAAAACATTTCTTCATTTAACCAGTGATAGTATTAGATTAGCAACAACAATAGGAGCATATGGACAATGACCGCACGACCACCATGTACTTTTTGTCGAAACTAGATGTATACCTCCACCGAGGCATAAATCAGGATCACTTTTCGAGTGGCATTTCCTCTATAATAGTAGGTGATGTTGGACCAGCGGACGAACCCTAGCTACTATACATGGGGAGCTGGGGAGTAGTCGCATAGAATAAAACCCGCATGTAGCAACCTAGGGAGCTGGACCAGTACAAGAAGTTATACCTCAGGTGGGCGATATGTCACTTAGGCGGGCGGGCGGGATCTTCCCACACGACGGTAGCAAACAAGGGCACGGAGGACCTTCGTCCGTGCCAGCGCCGGCTCCGAGAGGACGGTGCGCATCGGCTTCCTCCATCGCCGATGGCGACAAAGTCAACGCTGCACCTCCTCACCTCCCGCAGCGGACGGGATTCGGCCGGATCTGTGACCACCGGTGAGGAGAGAGATAGTGTGGACATTGTCATCTTGTTTTGATATGGAGAGGGTGAGAGAGCGAGACGCAAGAAACTCTATCAAACAAGAGGATATAATGGAGTAAAACAATCTCTCCATAGCAGTGGTTTTAAATAGAATGCGCGCGTTTCCGGAAAAAAGAAACGAAAACTGGCGGACAATTTTTTAATGTACCAAGAAAGAAAACTCGATCAAAAACACGCCGCCGCTTCCAGGTCGCGAGAGTCGTCACGCACACACACATAGACATAGACATTCATATGCGTGTTTACGTAAAATTCCATTTCCATCTCCATCTCCAATCATATTTGTCCAACTGGCACATTATTTACGTTGTTAATTATATACACGGCAATATCAACGTACAACATCTCTTGTTTACGAGCGTCCGGACCGCTGCCACGGCCGCTCCTGACCAACCCGAACCCTCTTCATCACCCGCGCGTGCTTCCCGCCCGAAACGGTCAGTGCCGCATTCATGCCCGGCCAGAGCGGACACGACCTCTCACTGGCACCGGCATTGAAGCGGCGCCCAGGCCGAGAGAGCGTCGCTCGCGCCGCTTCCTGGTGCATGCGACTGCTCCGCGTTCAAAGGTCGCAATAGCCGGCCACAACATGCATGTAAAAAGTTCTTGGGAGTCCGTGCTACAACTAGCTGTCCTCCCCCAACTCGTCAATCTCTTCTAGTAGTACTAGTACTCCATGGCGCGATCCATCGACAAGCAGTCGGGAAAGTTATCGTATACTCGGTTTGCAGTGAGTAGCATGCCGAGCGACCGTGTGGGGTCGAGCCGTGGAGGAGGGTGAGACACGAAAGCGAAAAACATGATTTTAACGTTGGTTTTGCTCGATGGCGCGATCCAACAAAACGAAACGTTGGTTTCTCTCCGTTTCCATTTTTTCTTCGGAAAAACAGAAACTTTCCAATCTATTTTCATTCCTACTCCAAGCAAGGTAGCCCCGTTACAACATTCCATCAAATACAAAGGAAAACTAACACGCAATGTGAGGCATCTCAATGATTCACAGACCATAGCCAATATTTACTTCACAACTAAAGACAAAAGTTGTGAGAGCGTGTACGAAAGAAAAACTACTGATGGGGTCACTACGACTTAAACCCTAAACCCTAAATAGGATTTAATTTCCTGGCCAGGTAGAACCTGTTAAAGGAAAGACGGCTGTCACCCTCGGATCATACGATGCTTTTGTGCAGTTCCACTAAAATCAAGCTGAGCATCCCTGATGGCAAAGATATTGAAGAAGTGTGATTAGAATAATAGTACTGGCACTAGTTCATGAGACATAAACTCATCACAAGTAGAAGCCGATAGAAGTAGAGAAAGATCGACATGGAGATGGAGCTACGTGGGGAGCTGCGGCAGTGGAGCAAGCCGGCTCCAAAAGGAAGATGGACTACCTGGGTCGTCGGGATGTAGCTAGAGGGGCGGTTGGGATGCGGCATCGGCCCATACCACGGTGACCCCCTATTGGGATGCACCGATTGTGGATTTTCTCCCTCGCCGATGTCGACCGCGTCTACGCATAACATTGTTCCCTTTCCCCAGCTGCGGGATCAGGCCGGATATGTGACCAGCGGTGTGACCACCGTCGTTCTATGCTTGTGAAGAGAGCAAGCCAAGCAAGCAGGCTTGTAGCTTAGGCTCCTGCTAGTGTATATATAGTGGTTTTATTTTTCTCTCCATATCAACCATTTTATATTGCATACATGTCACTGAAGAGTGAAATGATGGTTGCTTCTTCTAACTAACTTACTGTGTGATTTGACTGCTCCTTTAGTGGCCCCTACACGTACTCCCCCTATGTGTATGCAATAGTCACACGTACACATGGACGCAAAAACGCACGCGACGCCCTAATGCATGCATGTCCGAGCACACGACGGAACACACACAGTCACCCTCAAGTGCTCAACCTACACGTGCATGCACACACATACTCAGCCAGGGTGAGCTAGTGACCGTATAAACACAGGAAAATGTATATATTGAGCGCAATGAGCGTATTATGAAGTCCACTGACTGTATTTTTGCAAATATACAGTGACAGACAGTGTATTTATCTCATTTGAAATTAAGCCATATTAACTGGAGAGGAGGCAGTATGGACTAGCATTACTTTGTTGTGTCCCGTCAACTTGCCGAACGAGGAGAAGCTTGCAGGACGGGAGAAGCTTGCACGCGGTGGCTCACAGGACAAGGAGAAACTTTTGACTAATGCAAGCTGTCCTTCGCTCAGGCGGTGGACGTGCAATAGTTAATTCGGTGTCAGATTGCCAGAAGCATACACTATACTAGTAGTACTATTATTGTTGCACTTCCCGAAGAGGCGAACAGCCAAGCCCAAAGTTTACTAGAACTAGTTCTACTACTATAGTCTATAGAGGTATGTAATACTATACTAGTACTAGGAACCGGATGGAGGAGCGTCTGCACTCTTATTATATTTTTAAAACGTGATAAAGCAATCTTCAACACATTTGGTTCTCTCCGAGGGTTCTCACATGTGATAATGGAAGTTGATTGCATGGAACACTCGCCACAATTCTCGCTTAATTCTGGCTCATATCCTGTTACAAATAGGAGCGCTCGGTAATATTTCCTCTCTTTTTTTGTTATTCAGCATGTAAACAGGACAGCAAACCTTGCGGTGCATCTTTGTGCGAACCGTGCTTGATGCACTTTGAATGTGGCCAAGAGGTGGCTTGATGAAACACCTCGCTTCCTACTTCTTTTTTTTTGCAGGGTACCTCGCTTCCTAGTGACCAGTGTCTTGGCTGATCGTGCTAAGAATGCTTATATATGAATAATACCCGCAAAAAAGATTAAGCCATGTTATCCGGAAAGGAGGGAGTATGGACTAGCACTACTTGTTGGTGTGTCCCTTCAACTCGCAGAACGAGGAGAAGCTTGCAGGACAAGGTGAAGCTCGCTTATGCCTTTTGACTAATGCAACATACCCTCGCCCAGGCGGTGGACATGCATCAGTTCATTCGGTGTCAGATTGCCAGAGGCATACACTGTAGTACCGAACATGCAGAGTACCATCATTGTTCGACTTCACGAAGAGGTGAAGAGCCAAGCGCAAGGTTTAGTAGTGCGAGTAGTACTACTACTAGAACCGCATGGTGGAGCCTCTGTACTCTTATTTTTTAATCTCTGATAAAGTACACATTTATTCCGGAGAAGGGCAGAAAACGGCAGCCCAACATGTAATGATGATATCGATCAACCATGCTCGAATATATCTTGGCCTCCGTGCGAGCCCGCCTGTGTGTTCTCGCTCCTCGTCTCTCTCCAGGAACGACGAGTTGGCCATTTTACCATCAATTGAGATCGGTTTGCTCACACGCCGGTCCCACATGTCAGGGATATGCCAAGAGGAGGTGCGTTGACCGACTGGCCATACGCGTACTTGGTTTTGCACCTTCATACTACTCCTCCCTCCGTGACAGTTTACAGGGCACGCTTCATTATGATGCATTTCTCTCAATGCATTTCCACCACCAGAGAGACTTTAGACGCATTTGGTTTAATGCTCAATTAATTAGGGCGTGGTAATCACAATTTTCTCTCGATGTAGTACTACGGAGTGGAGTAAGTGCATGCATGTGTGTACCCGGGGTGAAAGCACTGCATGCATGTGTGTACGCATTATTACCTCTAGTAATAGACGTCGTGCTATAACTACCTATGCTATTTTTCAGGCCGATCGCTAGTCGCCTTGGTCCCAGAGATTTTCTCTTTTTCTGAAGCGCGCTCTATAAACAGTGACAGATGGAGTAGTATGAGTGGATTCAAATCAGAGCGTATTGATGGTTGCTTCTTCCGAGCAACTTACAGTGGGAAAGGTGGGGCTTATGATTTGACTGCTCATTACTCACTATTAATGTAGCACAACGACCGGTCTGAGTCTCCCATGCGGCTGTGCACTACCCCCTCGGTTCTTAAATATACTCCGGAGTATTTGTCTTTCTAGAGATTTCAACTAGTGACTACCCAAATATTTGTCTTTTTAGAGATTCAAATGGAGTACTACATACAGATGTATATAGACATATTTTAGAGTGTAGATTCACTCATTTTGCTTCGTATGTAGTCACTTGTTGAAATCTCTAGAAATACAAATATTTAGGAACGGAGGGAGTACACATACGAAGCAAAATGAGTGAATCTACACTCCAAAATATGCCCATTTGAAATTTGTAAAAGGGACAAATATTTAGGGACGAAGGAGTATAATTTTGTGCATGGAACATGGACCCGGATGCCGAAGAGGCTTCCGGCAATGCTATCAAGCTTCCAGCATTTGTTTACATAATTGACGTACTATAAAAATAATTTTCTAGCGACATGAAATTGTACAATGGTGTGAGCTTTCAGCTTTTGTTTCGTGTGTCTTGCCATCGGTGCTCTTTCGGGAACAATAAAAAACTTACTTCCTTGCAACTCAGAGCTAATATTTACATCACAACTGAAGACAAAGTTGTGAGAAGGTGTTAAATTAAAATTGATCGATGCTTTCATTGGCAGCAACGTCCCCCCAGCTTTGTCTAAATCAACAAGGCATGTTGGGAAAAAAGTAGATGCCTGGAGCATGCAACATTCCGATCATTTTGTGCAGTTCCACTAAAATAGAGCTGAGCGTCCCTGTTCCAAAGATATTAAGTGTGATTACGATAATAGAGGACTGCTGATGAAACAATAAACACACAAATAGAAGTCGGTCACCTTTGCAGTCTCTCTTAAGACTAATTAGTTTGAGAAGATTAGGCTCGGAGTTGGATGAGGAGGATAGAGCAAAACCAATCTCCCTTTGTGCAGTCGCACTGAAATGTAGAGACGTTGCCCGTGTGACATTTTGGTAGAACTGCACAAAACACTATCAAGAAAAAAGTGATTTGTGCAGTTCACCAAAAGGTCGCAATAGCAACAACGTGAAATGGATAGCCCTGTTTGCAAAAAAGAGGTAGAAAGGAAAAAAATACTGGCCAATAACAGTTGATGACACATGCGACGACAAAAAAGAAGCATATTCGTTGTCCTAAGGGAAGATAACAACACGGTTGTGTTTGTTAAAAATGGTGTGTGGACGAGATTACAATATGGAAAGTACGCCGGACGAGCTACGTTTTGGGCAAAGAACTATGGAAGATCCACATGCAGTGCAGTGGGAAGACGGGCAGTGGAGCAAGGCCAGAGGGGATACCTGGAGGTCGTCGGGGTGTAACTAGGTGAGCAGCGGCGATCGGAATCTGCCCATACTGCGACAGTGAGCAGGTGGCGTAGGCCCTACTACGCCGGAGCTTGGTCAGAGAGAACGGTGTGTACCGCAGATCGGGACCTGCTGCCTCAGCGCCGTCGAACGGAGAAACGATACACGTCCTCCCTTTCCGCCAACGGACGGGATGCGACCGGATCAGTGACCCCAATGGAGAGAGAGAGAGAGAGAGGCCACCGCAGCCTTGTGTGAGATACTCTGAAGAGAGACAAACCAGGCAGGCAGGCTCCATTGTATATAGTGGAGCGGACTTTTTTTTTCTCCATAAAAATCATTTTATATTCTGTGTATGTGCCATTGAGCGATATAATTTTATTTAAAAATAACGCGCCAACGCATCAAGTCAAACTTTGTTTCTTGCACGTGTGGTACACGACCTCCATAGGTAAACAACAGCTACACGCGTTCAAATTAGCATGTGGGCTGCCATTTCATACAGAAATGAGCTCCACCATGTACCCGCACGGGTGTGGCTGGGCACGAAGCGTGAGTACGTGCGCGGTGCACCTATTCTATTCTTGTATACGTACACCACCTACGTGGGGTTGTGTGAGAGAGATAGAAACGTAGAGAGATATAGTGTGTGGGTTCATGAGACTTTTTGGGGGGGGTGGGGGTGGGGTCAATAAAAAAATGTAACATATCCAATGTGTGAGAAATAGAGTCCTGGATATATCATATATATAGAGGGGGCGATCCACGAGAAGAGAGTGGAGGTATCACCGGCTTGAGGTGTCCATAGAATCGAAGAGAGGGATGATGTGTGTGTGTGCGCGCGCGCGATCGATAAAGAGTGCCATCGAATTTGTGTGTGCCCACATCAAAGATATAGAGTAGCTGGCCTACTGGAACGTGAGAGGGGACAGGTGCAGTTTGTCTCTGTGGCATGGATACCTACCTACATCGCTCGACTATCGGTGTGTGGTGGGGGGAGGCCTAATTAACTATAGAGGTACAATGGCTGGTATATGTGTGGAGGAGGAGAGAGGCCTACCTCATGTATTAAGGGAGATCGATCTACCTCATGTATTAAGGGAGATCGATCGGCATCCATGCATATGTGTAGGAGAGGAATAAGGTTGGGAGAGAGATAGAGCTAGAGTGTTGGAGGGGGTGGTAGTGGAGTTGCTTCTAACAAATGGTGGCATAGGCTTGCTAGACAACCGGAGGGTACGCCTGCAATATCAATAAGAGAGGGGATGGCTTCCTGCCTATGCACGTGTGTGTGAGAGACGGGTTAGGAGGCATGCACGAATGGTGAGGGGGGGGGGCGATATGGCTGTGGTAAGCATACATAACTACATAGGAAGATCAATCATCCTTTGTCAGAGAAAGGATAGACATAACTTGTGAGGTACGTTGATCGATGGGGGGGGAATAGTTAAAGTCGACCTAGGTATATACTGGGAGATTGATCGGTATACATGCATGTGTGCGTTAGAAGCAAATGAGGCGGGGAGAAGGATAGAGAGAGAGGGATGCATCTAGGTGGTGGTGCGAGAGTCATACTATATCGAGGGGGGAGGAGTGTGCGAGTATGAGATCGATGAAAAGAGTGGTGGGAGTGAGGCATGGATGGTGATAAGAGAAGAGGGGAAGCTTGTGTTTTGTGCTAGGCACACCTGGCTAGAGAGGCATATCGATCTATGTGTGCCGTAAAGAAGGAGCTGGGGGGCCTACACACACCGTGGGTGAACGACCTAAAGTGAAAAGACGAATTTGTGCGATGGAGCTAGAGAATGCTGAGGGAGGGTGAGAGGGATGCGGGCGTCTGCATGCACGAGAGAAAGTTAGCGCTAGCTAGCTACAAAGATAAGAGGATTGTGTGGGTGTAAAAGACGAATAGAGATCATACTTCATTATAAAAAGCAAATTCGGATATTTGATGAATTTATCATAGTGTTTTAAACTGACACATGTGTGAATATATATAACGGTGATACACATGATGTGGTTATGAACATGCTATACTACATATAATATATTTTATCTCAAAAAATGGAGTTGTTGATGATGGTGCCATCCTACAATATAGGTCGTCCGATTTATATCTGACGGATAGGAAGGAAACTATGGCAATTTTGAAAAACGATACCCACACCCCTCTCCATATTTGCAAATTAGGCCTCCCCTTGATCATGTTGATGTTCTGTCGAATGCATGGGCATCTTGCTAGTACTACATATAACATATAGAACAGTGACCATAATTTGGGCTAATGTGTGGCTTTTGCAGCTCAGGTCTAAATACTTGTCATAATGTAGGGGGCGGGGCACTATACTATGTGTCATAAACACGGTGTACACGTATGGAACATGGTTTAGATTATGAATATATAGTTAATACATCAAATGTACTATTATTTGGAATCAACATCAAGTGTATTCAAAAAATAGAATTCGAGTTCATGTAGTACACATAGTTCATATCTACCTCTATAGTAATCATGTGGTGTGTTATTAAGGTAATACACGAATGATGGTTGAAGTTGGCAACAATCATGATTATAGATTCTTATTGAAATAGAGAAACAAATTCAAATTCAGTTCGAATTGCAGCGGCAGTATAGACATTTGGAATACACTAAAATGTTGGTATGAGTAGGTTACATGCATTATACAACAAGCGAAAAAAATTAATTGGACATAACATGGATTCATACTCCTTCCTTCCATCTATATAGGGTGTAATGCGTTTTTTAAGACCGCCTTTGACTATTTACAAGATTAATACTACATGACATGCACAATGTGAAAATTATATCATTGAAAGAACCTTTCACAGACGAATTTAACGGTGTGCTTTGTGTAAGTTACATGTCATATGTTACTGCTCTAGTATTTGGTCAAAGTTAGCATCAAAAAACGCATTAGGCCCTATATAGATGGAAGGAGGGAGTAGCTTTGAATAGCATTTTTATAGTAAAACGGGGCAAGCCTCTCTCTTTGTATGGTCTGAATAGTTTTATTTTTTGTTTTCTTTTTGGTTGAGGGAAGTGCGAATTGATTTGGTACGTACAAGTACAATATTACATGTTAGGCTTGTCCCTAAAATTCAACCTGCGCCTTGTTATATCCCAAAAATTTAGATATCGTGCTCCCAAAACTGGCGCCTTCACAATCCGCGCCTTGCTATCCCGAAATTACAACACGCGTGAAAACTCCCTCCAGCTACCAAATCCCGACACGCGAAATCCCCCTTCTAACCCTGAGCTGAAAGGGCCGCTAGTTCAAATCGGCGGGGGGTACTTTTGTAACACACCCTACATTTTGGACAAGCGCGTCCCTAAGTCATGGTTCACCCCCTCCCATCGCCTCCTTTTCGCCATTCGAAATCCCAGGCCGCCATAACCTCTCCGCTCCAGCCATGAAACCTCCGTTCGCCACCTCACCCGCCCAGCCGGAGCCTCTTCCCTAACGACGTCGTCCACCGCAACAGCTCAACGTCCCTCGTCCATCTCCCCGGATGAGAATCCGTCGTCCATCTCGTCGTCCCGCCGGTCAGCCGCCCCGTCCTCCACCTCCAACGAGCTGCTCCAATGATCGCCTCGTCTATTGCGGCTGCTCCATCCCCACAGCGCCGCCTTAACCTGCTCCACCGGAACCACAACATCCTCACCGACTCCTCGGACAAAGCCGAGGCCTACTCGGCGCCACCAAAGAAGTTGTACACTCATCGCATCGCACCTTCTCCTTAGCTCGACCTCTCGGCGCCGACGGTGCTTCATCTCGCACCCCCCTGGAGCGGCTACCTTGAAGCCGGCACCACGGGCGACATCTCCACGGCGGCTCTCCCCCAATGCAAGGCCCCTTCGGCGGCGGCGACCATACCAGCCGGATCTGCTGCTGCTGCTCCGGCTCTCGCTCGATCGATCGCTCGCCCAGCTGCTGCTGCTCCGGCTCTCGCTCGATCGATCGCTCACCCAGCTGCTGCTGCTGCTCCGGCTCTCGCTCGCTCGCATGCGCTGCTGCTGCTGCTCCGGCTCTCGCTCGATCGCTCGCTCACCCAGCTGCTGCTGCTCCGGCTCTCGCTCGCTCGCACGCGCTGTTGCTGCTGCTCCGGCTCTCGCTCGATCGATTGCTTGCCCAGCTGCTGCTGCTCCGGCTCCCGCTCGCTCGCTCGCACTGCTGCTGCTGCTGCTCTCCCCCTCGCTCGTGCTGCTGCTCTGCTCTGATTTAGCTACACTTTAGTCGACTGAATCGACTTTTGGGTCAGTCGATTTTCAGGGGGTGGGGGGGGCTCGCTGGAGTGAAGGAAGAACCACCCGCAGCGGGGACTGGGGCTTGCCGGAGAGGTGCCCCACTATCTATCTTAGGGTTCAGGGTGGGGGCGGGGGACCTATAGGGCTGGCCGGCGCGACGGTGGACCGGCGGTGGGGAGTTGTTTTGGGGCGGCGAGGCGGCGCCGGGGCCGGTGGTGGATGACGGCTCAGAGGGGTGCAGGTTGAAGATGAACTACAGGCCCTCCCTAAACTACATGTCAAGTGCCTCTCTGCTACCATTGCGTTCAGTTTCGACAGTAACATTCAGATTCCACAGTAAATTTCAGTCTCGATAGTTAAGTTCAGAGTCAACAGTTTTTACCTCATCTGTTGTAGTCAGGTGGTTTTTGGTGATGTAAATTTTACATCTATTTTACATCATCTATTGGAGATGCTATTAGAATCCCACTTGAGATTGACGATGTCTGTCTTGTGCTGCTTCAGCCTTGACGTCTTACGGCTCACCGGGGCTGCTCCAACGGTAGAACGATCCA
This sequence comes from Aegilops umbellulata, assembly GCA_032464435.1. Lineage (NCBI taxonomy): Eukaryota > Viridiplantae > Streptophyta > Magnoliopsida > Poales > Poaceae > Aegilops > Aegilops umbellulata. The sequence continues at coordinate 255,801,594 of CP136056.1, forward strand.
TCACAACAGAGCACTGCCCTGGACGCCGTCTATAGATTCCTTAGATCTTCCTCCACACCTCCGACAGCCACCTCTGCCTCAACTGCTTTAGCGACCAACCCAATTATGCTGAGGTCGACACGGCTACAGCAAACAGGTTGTACACTTGTTGCATCACTTATTACTATACATTCATGTCAATCCATTAGGGCTATTTTGGTTCAACGGAAAAACATAGCAATAGGGAATTTTCCAATGGCACTCTACTATTAAATTATTCATGCATTTTGTTGAAAGGAATGAAGCAAAACATCCACCTGGACATACTTTTCAAAATCCTATGCATGAAAACAAGACCAAGTGCATTAGTGACAGAATAACATTCTAACTGTACACGCTTTCATATGGTTTCACTTTATTTTGGCCATGTTTCTTTGCATTCCTCTGCTCTTCTAATTCCTGTAAACCAAACACCCAAGTTGACAGAAATCCTGTGTTCACAAATGCTCTGTTTACCATGTGCATTCCTATCCTATTCCGGTGTTTTTCCTATCCCTACGTTTTTAGAATCATACAAGCCAAATGAGCCCTTACAGAATTACTTCAGTTACAGGTAGGTGTCGAAGGGAACTTTGTGTGGTTGTCGCGACGTCGTCCACTTCACCTGAGGTGCTCCATCGACAGGAACATCCACCAAACCAGACATCACGACTCTTGACCGTCTTTCGCCGCCTCAGATCTCCTTCCCTGCCGCCGGCACTCACCGCAATGACATCACCATCATCAACTCAACAGATGAACCTGAGGAGTACACAGGCCCACAAGAGAGGTCACACTCTTTTGATTCTGCTTATGTTATGCATTGCTTAAAAATACCTGCTACTTTATCGTCAAGTTCACCTCTTGGACTCCAAGTCAGGTCCAAATTAATGTTCAAACTTGAGTTCTAAATTAGTTTTTTTTTGAATATTTACTGTGAGGCAAAGCCCCATGGCCCTTTATTAAATGGTAAAACTGTATAAAAGAACAGAAAAAATATGTACAAAAGCTAGACTAGATAACAAAGCTATAAAGCTAAATTACAACAACCTACCTGGACTACTTAAACTAGAGTGTTAATCCAAGCTTTAAGCTTAATGCTGCTATCCTTCTTGAGCCTATGAGATAGAAGTGAGATATCATGTACAAAATTAGACCTCCAAGCAGCAAAAGTAGCTCTTTCCCCTCTAAAAGTTCTGCCATTCCCGAGGATCCAGATGTTCCAGGCAGCTGTCAGCATTACTTCAAAGAAAAAGGGATGCATGAAACTTGATCTAGTATACTGAATGCATTGCACAATATCAGACCCTCCTGCCCAATCAATAGAGAGATAGTTCCAAACTCTCCGACTGAAATTGCAGTTAAAGAACAAATGCATCCTGTCCTCAAAGGAAAGTTCCTGACAAATGACGCAAAAATTGTCATCCAGAGGGGATCTCCAGTGTCTTCGGATTAGCATATCCTTGGTGTTAAGCCTATCAAAAAAGAGCAACCAGCCAAAGACTTTAATCTTCATGGTGCACCTGCTTGCCCACTGCCATTTACATGGCTGAATTGTTGGCAAATGTGAATGCATCAAGGTGTAAAAACTCTTGGCAGAGTAGGCACCAGACTTTCCTGACCAAACCCAAACATCTGGTATGCTGGTGTCCCTTTCCAAGGACATTAACCAATCCTCAAGCACATGTAATTCCTGAGCAGCCTCATGAGACAATGGCAAGAAAACATTGAGAATATATCCTGTGAGATGAGGAATTCATGCACTGAAACCTTGTCATTGTTAACAAAGGAAAATAACCTTGGTAGCCTCCAACATAAAGGTCTAGAAGAACCACCAATATGCCATGCATCAGTCCAGAACAGAGCTGAATCACCCATATTTATGTGCACTAAGGCAATTGGTGTATAAACATCATCAAGTTTGAGGATATCTCTCCACCAAAAGGAACCCACTGGAGTTGCAGCATGTGGGACACCATCAGCATAGTAACTATTCCAGATGAGGGACACCCATGGTATATCAGCCTTATTATAAAATTTATGCAGATGCTTGAGTAGAAGCCCTTTGTTTTGGATGTTCAAGTTAATCACTCCAAGTCCTCCCTTTTCTCTGGGTCTGCAAACCAGGTCCCAAGCAGCCAAAGATTGTTTGGGAGCATTAGAACTCCCCCTCCAGAGGCATTGCCTGAATATTCTGTCCAACTGTTTGATAATACCAGGTGGAATATGCAAACTACAGAGGAAGTAGATTGGCATAGAGGTTAGGACTGAAGTTAGGAGCTGCAAACGTGAGCCTTGATTGAGCATGCAAGAACTAGCAGTTAGGCATCTCTCCAAAGAGTCCACTAGTGGCATGAGATCAATAATTCTAGGTCTTGTGGTTCCAAGGGGCAGCCCTAGATATGTAAAAGGTAGTTGGACAAGCTTGCAGCCCAACAGGGCAGCTAACCGGGTGGCTTCCCCTTCCTCAATGTTGAGAGGGATCATTGAAGATTTTGCAAAGTTGACCTTGAGACCAGTAGATTGTTGGAATGTGAGCAGCATGTTCTTTAGAGTTACCAGCTCCTCCTCTCTTGCTGACAGGAAAATGACCGTATCATCTGCATACTGTATAATGGGGAATTCCTGGTCATGATTAGGGATTGGGAGTGATAAAACACCCTGAGCCAGCATATGATTAACCATAGTTTGTAGAAGATCAGCAGCCATTACAAATAGAAGGGGTGATAAAGGGTCCCCTTGTCTGACTCCGCATTTGCACTTAAACTGCTTGCCTGGGATGTCGTTTAACAACACCGAGGAAGATCCTGTAGAAAGAATCTCTTTGACCCAGCCAATCCATTTATCATCAAAACCTTTGTGCTTAAGCATTAGCAAGATAACCTCATGATTGACAGTATCAAAAGCCTTTGCAAAATCCAATTTCAGAATAACAATGGGCCTCTTGGACTGTTTACATTGATGTATATATTCAAAGCTCCAAGCCAGACAATCTTGAATTGATCTACCTATAAGAAAACCATACTGATTCTTATGGATGCAGTGCAAGATTACCCTTTGCAACCTATTAGCCAACAACTTGGTGAGAAACTTCAAGCAAGTGTTGGTGAGAGAAATAGGCCTAAAATCATCCGGCCCCTCAGGAGATAACATCTTAGGGATGAGGGCAATGAGTGACCCATTTATGTTTTCCAGAGAGAGCTTCCCCTCATAAAAGTCCCTAATTAAATGTAGAAAATCCTTCTCAATGATCGGCCAACAACGCTTGACAAACATACCATTGAAACCATCCGGGCCTGGTGCCCTATCAGTTGGCAACTCCTGCAGGACCTTCTTAATCTCAGCATCAGAGAAAGGGCGCGATAGTTCGTCCAAACCAGGGACTGGCTGAATGAGTGTTTCTAAATCAAAGCCCATTGTAATGTTCTGGGCCTGGCCCATGCGGTTTTTGAAAGAATCCCAAAGGATTCCCGCCATTTGTTCATGATCAGAGACAGGATTACCCATCCCCGGCGTTTTCAGGCTTGCTATAGAGTTTTTTCTCATGCGCTCCGATGCCATGGCATGAAATTTTTTGGAGTTTTCCTCACCCACCTTAATATACCTGATCGTACACCTCTGCTTCCAATAGATGTAATGGAGTTTCAACAAATGCTCGTAATGCAACTTCACTATTTTCCAGAAATTAAACTCAGATCTAACCAGAGGCCTTAACTCCTCGAGCTTATAAAAATAAAGAATAACCCTGCTGCAGTCCAGAGTTAACTTCTTGAGGTAAGAGAGGTTTTTGCTCCAGACTCTTAAGTCATACCTGAGGCATTTACATTTCCTAGTTAAGACTACAGCTGCAGACAGATCAGAAAACATAGGGGCCTCCCAGGATTTCTTGACACACTCCATAAACCCTGGCATTTCAACCCAATAATTTTCAAACCTCAAAATCTTGGATTTGGGTATTTTAGTGTCGATAGAAACAACACATGGCACATGATCCGATGAGGTTTTTGCCAAGGGAAAGACCACTGTATTAGGATAGTGAGAGATCCAATCAGAGGTCGTGAAGAACCAATCCAGTTGCTCTAGGAGAGGTATTTGCTGCATATTAGACCAAGTAAAGCTTCTACCCTTTATCGGCAATTCCAGAAGTCCAAGATGACCAATAATTTCATTAAAGAGAAAGATGTCATTTATATCTCCTCCTGGCAAATTTCTGTTATCTAGAGATCGGATGAAGTTAAAATCACCGAGCAGCAACCAATGTTCATCCATGGGAATGGTTAAGTGATATAGCCAGCTGACAAACTCATCCCTCAACTGACCATCACATGGCCCATACACAGAAACCATAGTCCAGTGTTCTGAATTATGAACAGATTTAAAGGAAACAACAACACTGAAGCGCTGAACCTCCACTAGCTGCCCCTCAAAGACTGAAGAAATCCAGATTACCAAGATTCCACCGGAAGCTCCAACAGAAGGAGAAAAAGCAAACTGGTCAAAACGTCTAGGGCAGAAAGACCTAATCGTCCTAATGTCAAATTGTTCAGACTTAGATTCCTGCAAACAGATTATGGAGCAATGGCTCTCCTCTATCTTAGCCCTAATATCACGCTGACGAGCATCAGAATTCACACCACGCACATTCCAACACAGCACATTCCAATTACGAAATGATGTAGTCTCCATCAATAACTAACAAAAGATAGTAGCATCGAACTGAGCTGCTTAACAGTTCAGTAATAAGAGGTGCAGAGTAACACAGTACCACATTGAACAAGGTCAGAGCAACATAAGACAATAAAAAACCAAAAGAATAGCCAACCAGAGGCGTCCCCGAATGCAACAATTAACTATGCGGTTTACTCATCGTGAGAACTCTCATCTGATGGGCCTTGCTTTGGAGGAGCCATAAGCTTCTCCACTGTTAACTCCTCCGGGGCGATCCCAAGTGAAGTACCAATAGCCTGCATTGTAGCAATTGGCGTCGGAGGTGGAATATCCTGGCCTTCATCCGCATCCAGCTTGAGCTTCTTGGCCTTGGGGCGACGCAGAGGAGTAGGCTTCACAGGAATTGCAGAGGTGGGCTTCATGCCAGTGCTTTTCGCACAGTTGCGTGTCATCCTTCTGACAGAAAAATCAGTCAACTCTTCGACAGTCTGAACTGCACGCTTGGAGCGACGAGCTTTCCTTGGTCGCTTCCCCAAGGGCGAGGGAGTGACAGAAGTGAACTGGAAGTCATCCTGGGAGTCCTCAACTGGCTGAGAGGCATATGCGTACAAATCATCTGAAATCTCTTCAAGAACAATCAAAGAGCGTGGCTGCGTGTCACAAACAGACTTATAGAGAGATTGCGAGCATCGTTCCAAAAGAAACGGGCACATCCGAACAGGCAAAGGCGGAAAGCAAAACCCTGGCAGATAGGATGGGACCTTTTTGACAAAGAACTCTGGCATCAAAGACATGAAGGATCGCTCCCAAATCATTGCTGGTGGTAGGACTGGGCCGTAGAACACACGGACGATGCCCAGGTTAATGGGATCGAGTGGTCCTGCTGGATGAAGATGGGCCAAAGGCTGCTGAACTTCTTCCATGTCCGCATCATCGTCAGAGCTCATGGAAGGATTGAGGATCATAGAATTGTGATCCTGCACGATTGGGTCTTGTACAGGATCTTGAGCCGGCTGAACAGCATCCTCCCACGGTCCCCAACCGGCAACATTGTTTAAATTCTGACCCCAGCCTGGCGCGGCATTCTGATGTTGGTCATGGCCAGAGGGCACCGCATTCCAACCCAAAGCAGGGTATGGCGGCATAGCCCAGAATGGCTGTGGGGGAGCATTAGCACCTGGCATGGGATGTGGGTTTCCATCCAGAGGCATTGGATCTTCATCCGCTGGAATCAAAGCCTCTACAAAGTCGCCATCAAAGATGTAACAGCCAGCCGTCCAAGACACTATAGAACCTCCCCAATTAGCAAACTCTCTGAAAGCAGCCGAACATGGAACCAGAGCATTGTCAGGGAACGGAGCACGGACCAATGACCTGACCTTTCTGCAATCTGTGCTATTCCAGTAGTGGAACTGACCAAAGGTACTAACCATATCCACAATGCACTTTGTATTACGATAATCCAGAGGGATTCCAATAAACATCAGCCAACCCTGCCTATGTCCATGCAAAGCTCTGAAACCCTCGCCCTGGTTATGTATGATAAATCTGACAAAAAACTCCTGGCCCTCTTCATCTAAACCCAAGGGAAAAGGCGGATGCAAAGTAAAGGAAGCACGGACCACAGGATCTTCCATCTCAAATAAACCAACTCCTTGATACCAGGTTTGAGTAGAGATAACAGGAACCTGCATGGTCTGGACTAGGAAGTTGAGCACCTGCTGTCGACGGGCACCAACCAGATGTGCCGGAGGAACAGGCTCCACAATGCCCACCATGTACTGCTTGTGTGTTCGTGGAGGAGGGATCGCCGGAGTGTAATAGGTGCGCGGCAGACGATCCGCCCCACCATCCATGACGTCGAAGCCAGCTGGGATGAAGCGGAAGGGATCAATCTCATAGACCGCCATTGGAGAGGGCGGGCAAGGAGCAGAGCTTGACGCTGCATGGAGATGTGCGATTCGCGGCGGATGGTGTATCAATCGCGACGCCGGCTGAGTAGCAGGAGGTGGGGTTTTCTGCTGCGGAAGCGTTTGGTCTTGGGGAACCGAAGAGGTAGGGGAGGTAGAGTAACTTTCCTTGTTGTCTCGATTTCCAAAGCTAGGCGATGGGACTTTGGGCACCCAAAGGGATAAGTCAGGAGCATGGCCGGTGCAATCTTTTTTAATATGCCCAGAACGAAAAACTGTTACGGCACCGTATCTAGTTCGTGCAGGTCTCTGACGAGTGGCGCATACCGAAACAATTCTGACAGTCCCAATAACTAGCAGCTAAATCCTCTATCATCTCGTCAAAACTCTACAAATCATCAACAATATCTTTCGGAGAGGGAAACTGAATCACCGGCGAAGATGGGTTGTCAACCTCGTCATCCGATAAGCATATGGGCTGGACACTAGAGCCCAAGATCGTGGCAAGGCCCAAAGATGCCACAGAATCCAAACTTGCCGAGGCAGGTATCAGACCGCCCGAAAATCCAGACTTGCCGCATGCATGGGATAAGCCCTGCGGAGAAGGCGGCAGAGAACCAAACTGAATGACTGGGCACGCCGGTGGTGAAGATGCCGGCGGCGGAGCAACAATAGTCGGCGGGGGTGTCAACGACGTGGAGATAGCTTCACACGCAGAAACCACATAACCAGCCTCCCGGACAGTTGTGACTTCATCAGACGTAGGCCCATAACTATAACCTTTCTTAGCTGGGTATTGCATGAACGTGGCAAATTTAATATGCTTGGAGTGTGTGGATTTAACTATTTGTGAACGAAGAGAAGATTTCCCCGGGACATGTTTCATGGCGTCTAAGCCTAATCTAACTCTCCTCTTAGAGGGACTGATCAAAGTCCACTCCTGATCACATTCAGATTGCCACAACCGAAATTCTTTTTCCCAATCTGGGCCACCATGACCCCAAAGATGAAAGAAACATTTGAATTGCGGGCAGACAAAACTCCGTTGATGCAAGATAAAAAACCCAACCTCTTTGCAGGAAACATTGAAAGAGAAAACACGACCATGCAGTTGAGATACCTTGAGAGCAGAGCAATATCCACCAATGGCTGATTCAAGTGCCAAAAGCCCACATTGTCTTCGTCCAGACGGAAAGAATGCCGTGCAAAGGAGACCACCATGATGAAATGACCAGATCCATCCGTAGGATGGACCGTGCGATGAAACAAGCGACCGATCTCATGCGCCATGTCCATCCCCGCAGAGAAATCCAAACCAAGGGAGATGGAAGCATGCACCGCCATTGAGAAGGTAACTAGAAGAAGAAGCAGGCGACGCTGAGCACGATGGATGGATCCAAGGGGCGATTCCACGGTCAGACGTGGAGATCACCGGCGATGAGTGAGCTAGGGTTTTAGGGTGGCGGCGGGCGGGCGGGCGGGTGGGTCATGGCTCCCTCTTAATGCTTGAGCCTAGTTCTAAATTAGTTGTGGGGCACATATCGAGGAAGCAATGAATAGTATCTCTGTCTAATATCTGGTTCACCTAGGGTATGCCTATGTTGTTCATCTTGGGTGGGAAACAAATATTAAAGCAATCATCATCTGTCTTTTTATTAAATTAAAGCAATCATCAGCCTGCTATCATTATTTTTGGATCCATCCACTGGTTGTTACCATCACTCTAAATTTCTGCATGCTCTCCTTACATAATCTCACCATATTTTTTTCGTATGCATGTCAAATATTGTACACAGTCATGCTGAATATGTAGAGAAAAAGAGAAGAGTTTTGCGCGAAAATACAATGTCATGCAGACATCGCTCCATGGTGGGTTCAATGGAAAACCCTCCCCACCCCTCTCCGGATTGTAATCTAGAGGAAGATATCTGTTCTGAGGCAGATTCATACGCCACTGACCACTCCTATTTACCCCCCCCCCAAGGTGTTTGCTCTACCTTGGCATGACGATGTTAGTCATATCATGCATATGTTGCCTTGCAGTGCCTACTTTTGACATCATATATGTCATCTGCTTAGTTTAGACGTGTTCTGTCGCCACCTGTTTAGTTTCTATATCATATATGGGAATTATGCAGTCTCATGTCTTTTAGCCAGCCATAATATATGTGAAATGTGCAATGCCATCCTTTTTAACCAGGCATCATATATTTGAATGATATCTTGCCCATCCTTTTCTTCATTACATTTCCATTTGTCGACAATGTTTGTACATTAAACTACTCTTCCTGTGAATCAGCCATTTGGGTGGGAGATTGAAAAATCTGGAGTGAAAACAAGGCCTTCAGAGCAGACAGTGCTACCTGTCGAAGCAGATCTCTTGTTGGGTCCCGATAGCTCCTCAGAGATGGATTCAGAGACAGATGACCAGTCCTATTCCCCCACCGAGGTGTATGCTCTAACTTGGCACGGCGTTTTAGTTATTCATCATATCTTTGAATTATGTTATGCTATGTTATCCAGTTTAGATAGACATCATATATGTGAAATTATGTCATGCTACCCGTTTTAGTTAAACAATATACATGTCAACTATTTCATGTCCTCTTTTTTCCACACTATCTATTGCATCTGTCTCTCATACAATGTCTGTACATTCAACTATGTTTCCTGTTTATCAGCCATTTGAATTGGAGCGGGTGATGCCAGCATCTAGCGGACTAAAAACACGGTCTTCAAATAAAACAGTGCTACCTCTTGGTGGAGATAGCACCCCAGTTGTACATGCATGAGAACCAGCCCTACCACACATAACCCAAACTCTCGCAGATTGTACCCCTACTGCGATGGACAGAGAACCAGCTTCACCCAATCTAACCCCAACCCCAGCAGATAGTAACCCAGTTCATGTTGACACAACACCATCTCCACCATAGAGATCCCAAACCAGAGCAGTTAGTAAGGCAGCTCCAGTGCCCAAAGGGCCAGTACTACCACGGAGAACCCCAACTCCACCAGTTAGTACGCCTATTCTTGTGGAGGAAGCACAACCAGCTAGTCGTACTTTAGCATCTATCGCAATTGATGTTGTTAAATCGTATTTGCGTATCTTCCCATCTTGGAAATATTATACTAAAGATGAAGGAAAATGCCAGTTGCAGGTGTTTGTCCAGGAGTTATGTGTAAGTAATGTTATTCATGGCAATTACTTTACTTTGTTCCATACATCCTACCTCCATGATGGTTATAATACAACAAAATTTTCCCATTTTTCTCTATAGAGAAAGACCGATTTGGAAACTCCGTATGAGGTAACCTATGCTAATACCTCTGCTATCTTCAAGAATGCTTGGTGGCAGTATCGGAATTACCTGAAGAAAACGTACTTCACCGGCAAAGAAACTCATCAAATTCCCTTACGTCCTCCTGAGACACATTTACTGGACGATGACTAGGAATGCCTTGTTCTGTACTGGTCCCGAACCAAGAATGTGGTAAGGTCTATGATCTCATTTTCTATTTTAAGTACTATATTCTTGTGTCTTACCGTACTTTGTTCATGTAGAACAAGTGCCTAAACCTGAAGAACAACTGTTCTAATTTAAGATTCCATTACTATCATAGTTCCAAAAAGCGCCAGACGTTAATTGTGTGTTTTGCCACCGCCTTGCACTTTACTGACCAAAGCGCATGCTTATGCGCAGTTATGCACAGATTAAGCGTAGTTATGCCCAATGCGTTTCGCCAACGCCTAGAGCCTAGGCGCGCTTAAGTGCTCGCTTAGGCGCGCCTTTTTTAACTATGATTGCTATCGTGCATACTGCTTTGCTCTTGTATCACTGTATTTACTCATACAAACTTATTTTTAAATTGAAGGATCCAATCGGAACTCCAATGGCACAACAGGTATGTTCGCGCATGTTTCTTTAACAGGCTTGCTCTTATCAATAGCTTTGTTGATTTCAATTTCAATTGTGTATACAGTTGACTTCTCATATCATGCACATTACTAGTATCACAACAAAGAAAATAGTGTTTTTGTACATGTTGACCCGTGGTACCCATCTGAAATCTTGTTGTGCTGTGTAGTTTCCCATGCTTTGTATTCTTTCACTGCTGCTTTGTGTTGAACTAATATGATTTGAACCGTGTCTCTATTTTGATTTGGCAAGACAATGCAGTGACCATAGGACATAGATATATGTTTGTTTGATGCTTTTATTATGTACTTGTACTTGGCAATAGAAGACTTGGTAGTTTAATCCTGTCCACCTTACTAATGAACCGGTTCACCAAAATGAGTTTCATATACTAGTACATGCTAAACTGTTATGTGTCTGCTTGTTTCTTATTTTAGAATGCTGACAGAATATTGGGGAAGACTGCCTTATTAAGCAATTGTAAAGGAAGTAATGCAAATAAGGTTCAGGATAGTGACACATCCTTGTTGGTCTCCAACAAAGCTGATAAAATAGCTAAGGAAGACTATCTCGAAGACAGTGAGACAACCCCAAAGTCCTGTGTTGGTTTAGTGTTGGAGTTACTGGCCACTACCACTTGCACAAGCTATTCAAACTCACTGGCGGAATCAGTTTCGTTTCTTGAGTCTCAACTACAAGCTGAAATACATCGATCAGCTGTGCTGCGACAAGAAGCGGAAGGACTGCGGAAGTCCCTGGAGCATTCAGATGCATACTTCCTCGTGCAACAACAAGCGTTGGAGGATTTTAGCGCCAAAGAGGACAAACATAATAAGCTTGCTAAGCTTATTGCCAGCATGGTGGGTACCATGTTTCTCGAGCTCTTCTGAAGTTGTTTCAGTTATGCTCGTGTTTTGCTGCCGCGTTTATTTGCACTGGTGGCCAATTTTGACGGCCAGTGTATGTAATATGCTGCTTTGTTCCCTATATTTGCACTGGTGGCGAACTTTGATGCCCAGTGGATGTAATATGTGTAATAGCGGTAATAGGCTAGCATGAATTGCTTGCTTATTTATTTCCTTATTGTCTTGTTTAGTTGTTTGCTTGTAGTCACTGCAGTTCTTTTTCTGTGTTTTTCTAGTGGCCACAATAACCTATCTTTGGAAACTAGGCCAAAATAATCATGGCAACACACAGACTGTTGTAACCATGGGCCTCCTGTGGGCCGTATGATCCATGGGCCTTCCACAGGCCATAGGATCCATTGGCCTTCTATACGGGCCGTAGGATCGATGGGCCTTTTACGGGTCGTACGATTCATGGGCCTTTTACGGGCCGTAGGATCCATGGGCCTTCTACGAGGCGTATCATCATTTCGCCAATCATGGGCCGTACTATTCGTAGACAATAATGAACCATTAATAGACCATATTTGATAACTCTATGAAAATAGCCCAACGGGTTTTTTTGACATGAAAATGACCCAACGTATTATCGGGCCACAAACGGGCCGACTGTAACCACGGGCTGAATTTGGCCCACAAGCAGAAAATGACAGTAACGGGCCGTAAGTAAACGAATGTGGAAATGAGCCCAAGAATAACTAGGCCCCCGAGAAGGCCGAAAGATAACATGGGCTGGAAACGGCCCAACGGAATAATGGGCCGTTAATGGGTATAAAGTGATACACTGTTCATTACGGCCCAGTTTCACCACGTGCCGTTAATGGGTATAAAGTGATACACTGTTCATTACGGGCCAGTTTTACCACGGGTCGTTAATGGGCCGAGAGTAATAAGGGCCTCATATGGGCCGAAAAGACGTCATGGGCCATACATGGGCCGGAAGTTAGAATGGGCTGGAATTATATTGGACGGCCCAGATGACGCTACTGGGCCTAATTCGGATAGGCCATAAACGGGCCCTGGGTTAGCGGGCTGTAAATGGGCTATATGCGAACATGCCGTTAACAGGCTTGCCGTGGGCCGGCCTGCCACCTTTTGACCAAGTCAAACAGGCCGGCCTTTTCACAAGAATGGGCCTCTGTTGGGCCGTGCCACGTGTCGACGTATCATAGGCGCTTTGGGTCCAATGAGTGGATGACATCTATCCCAACGGTGAGCCGAAACGTGTTTCCTCCAGCCAATGATGATTTTACACGTGGAAAATCCCCATTGGTCGGGGCTGTTAACGGGTTATCGGATCCAAAACCGGACCCGATAGCTTAACGGAGTTCCGTTACGGTGGATGCCACGTGTCGGTCATCCTTGAAGAAAGCACTTCTGTGATGCGCGATTTATTGTCATGGAAGTGGACACTTCCGTGATGATAATTTTGGTAATGTCATGGAACACTTCTACGACAACACATGTATGACTATCTTGATTCTGTCATAAATTTGTCATGGATGTACATGCATGACAGAAAACGTGACCTACTGTGACAAACACGTATCATCATGGAAGTGTATTTTTTTGTAGTGTTGTAACACAGGCAAGAACCCTTTTTTTGCTTGATCCATTTTGAACTTCTTCAAAACTTTGTCAAGGTATGTGCTCTGTGAAAGTCGAATTAAGCGTCTTGATCTATCACTATAGATCTTAATGCCCAATATATAAGCAGCTTCACCGAGGTCTTTCATTGAAAAACTCTTATTCGAGTATCCTTTTATGGTATCCAGAAATTCTATATCATTTCCAATCAACAATATGGCATCCACATATAATATTAGAAATGCTACAGAGCTCCCACTCACTTTCTTGTAAATACAGGTTTCTCCAAAAGTCTGTATAAAACCATATGCTTTTATCACACTATCAAAACGTTTATTCCAACTCCGAGATGCTTGCACTAGTCCATAAATGGATCGCTGGAGCTTGCACACTCTATTAGCACCCTTTGGATCGATAAAACCTTCATGTTGCATCATATACAACTCTTCTTCCAGAAATCCGTTCAGGAATGCAGTCTTTATATCCATTTGCCAAATTTCATAATCATAAAATGCAGCAATTGCTAACATGATTCAGACGGACTTAAGCATCGCTATGGGTGAGAAGGTCTCATCGTAGTCAACTCCTTGAACTTGTCGAAAATCTTTCGCACCAAGTCGAGCTTTGTAGACAGTAACATTACCATCAGCGCCAGTCTTCTTCTTGAAGATCCATTTATTCTCGATGGCTTGCCGATCATCGGGCAAGTCAACCAAAGTCCACACTTTGTTCTCATACATGGATCCCATCTCAGATTTCATGGCATCAAGCCATTTCACGGAATCTAGGCTCATCATCGCTTCCTCATAGTTCATTGGTTCGTCATGGTCAATCAACATGACCTCCAGAACAGGATTACCACCACTCCGGTGCGGATATTACTTTGGTTGACCTACGAGGTTCGGTAGTAACTTGATCTGAAGTTACATGATCATCATCATTAGCTTCCTCACTAATTGGTGTAGGAGTCACAGGAACAGATTTATGTGATGAACTACTTTCCAATCAGGGAGTAGGTACAATTACCTCATCAAGTTCTACTTTCCTCCCACTCACTTCTTTCGAGAGAAACTCCTTCTCTAGAAAGGATCCATTCTTAGCAACGAATGTCTTGCCTTCGGATCTGTGATAGAAGGTGTACCCAACAGTCTCCTTTGGGTATCCTATGAAGACACATTTCTCCGATTTGGGTTCGAGCTTATCAGGTTGAAGCTTTTTCACATAGGCATCGCAACCCCAAACTTTAAGGAATGACAACTTTGGTTTCTCGCCAAACCATAGTTCATAAGGTGTCGTCTCAACGGATTTAGATGGTGCCCTATTTAACATGAATGCAGCCGTCTCTAAAGCATAACCCCAAAAGGATAGCGGTAAATCAGTAAGAGACATCATAGATCGCACCATATCCAGTAAAGTACGATTACGACGTTCGGACACACCATTACGCCGTGGTGTTCCGGGTGGCGTGAGTTGCGAAACTATTCCACATTGTTTCAAATGAAGACCAAACTCGTAACTCAAATATTCTCCTCCAAGATCAGATCGTAGAAACTTTATTTTCTTGTTACGATGATTTTCCACTTCACTCTGAAATTCTTTGAATTTTTCAAATGTTTCAGACTTATGTTTCATCAAGTAGATATACCCATATCTGCTCAAATCATCTGTGGAGGTGAGAAAATAACGATACCTGCCCCGAGCCTCAACATTCATTGGACCACACACATCAGTATGTATGATTTCCAATAAATCTGTTGCTGGCTCCATTGTTCCGGAGAACGGAGTTTTAGTCATCTTGCCCATGAGGCATGGTTCGCAAGTACCAAGTGATTCATAATCAAGTGATTCCAAAAGTCCGTCAGAATGGATTTTCTTCATGCGCTTTACACCAATATGACATAAACGGTAGTGCCACATATAAGTTGCACTATCATTATCAACTCTGCATCTTTTTGCTTCAATATTATGAATATGTGTATCACTACTATCGAGATTCAATAAAAATAGACCACTCTTCAAGGGTGCATGACCATAAAATATATTACTCATATAAATAGAACAACCATTATTCTCAGATTTAAATGAATAACCATCTCGCATCAAATAAGATCCAGATATAATGTTCATGCTTAACACTGGCACCAAATAACAATTATTCAGGTCTAAAATTAATCCCGAAGGTAGATGTAGAGGTAGCATGCCGACCGCGATCACATCGACTTTGGAACCATTTCCCACGTGCATGGTCACCTCGTCCTTAGCCAATGTTCGCTTAATCCGTAGTCCCTGTTTCGAGTTGCAAATATTAGCAACAGAACCAGTATCAAATACCCAGGTGCTACTGCGAGCATTAGTAAGGTACACATCAATAACATGTATACCACATATACCTTTGTTCACCTTGCCATCCTTCTTATCCGCCAAATACTTGGGGCAGTTCCGCTTCGAGTAACCAGTCCCTTTGCAGTAGAAGCACTTAGTCTCAGGCTTAGGTCCAGACTTGGGTTTATTCACTTGAGCAGCAACTTGCTTGCCGTTCTTCCCCTTCTTCCCTTTACCCTTTTTCTTGAAACTAGTGGTCTTGTTGACCATCAACACTTGATGCTCCTTCTTGATTTCTACCTCCGCAGCCTTTAGCATTGCGAAGAGCTCGGGAATTGTCTTATCCATCCCTTGCATATAGTTCATCACGAAGCTCTTGTAGCTTGGTGATAGTGATTGAAGAATTCTGTCAATGACACTATCATCAGGAAGATTAACTCCCAGTTGAATCAAGTGATTATTATACCCAGACATTTTGAGTATATGCTCACTGACAGAACTATTCTCCTCCATCTTGCAGCTGTAGAACTTATTGTAGACTTCATATCTCCCAATCCAGGCATTTGCTTGAAATATTAACTTCAACTCTTGGAACATCTCATATGCTCCATGACGTTCAAAACATCGTTGAAGTCCCGGTTCTAAGCCGTAAAGCATGGCACACTGAACTATCGAGTAGTCATCAACTTTGCTCTGCCAGACGTACATAACATCTGGCGTTGCTCTTGCAGCGGGTTTGGCACCTAGCGGTGCTTCCAGGACGTAATTCTTATGTGCAGCAATGATGACAATCCTCAAGTTACGGACCCAGTCCGTGTAGTTGCTACCATCATCTGTCAACTTAGCATTCTCTAGGAATGCATTAAAATTCAACGGAACAACAACACGAGCCATCTATCTACAACAACATAGACATGAAAAATACTATCAGGTACTAAGTTCATGATAAATTAAAGTTCAATTAATCAAATTACTAAAGAACATCCACTTAGATAGACATCCCTCTAATCATCTAAGTGATCACGTGATCCATATCAACTAAACCATGTCGGATCATCACGTGAGATGGAGTAGTTTTCAATGGTGAACATCACTATGTTGATCATATCTACTATATGATTCACGCTCGACCTTTTGGTCTCTGTGTTCCGAGGCCATATCTGCATATGCTAGGCTCGTCAAGTTTAACCCGAGTATTATGCGTGTGCAAAACTGGCTTGCACCCGTCGTATGTGAATGTAGAGCTTTTCACACCCGATCATCACGTGGTGTCTCGGCACGATGAACTTTCGCAACGGTGCATATCAGGGAGAACACTTATACCTTAAAATTTAGTGAGAGATCATCTTATAATGCTACCGTCGATCTAAGCAAAATAAGATGCCTAAAAGATAAACATCACATGCAATCAATATAAGTGATATGATATGGCCATCATCATCTTGTGCCTATGATCTCCATATCCAAAGCACCATCATGATCACCATCGTCACCGGCGCGATACCTTGATCTCCATCGTAGCATCGTTGTCGTCTCGTCAACTATTGCTTCTACGACTATCGCTACCGCTTAGTGATAAAGTAAAGCAATTACGTAGCGATTGCATTTCATACAATAAAGCGACAACCATATGGCTCCTGCCAGTTGCTGATAACTTCATTACATAACATGATCATCTCATACAATAAAATTTAGCATCATGTCTTGACCATATCACATCACAACATGCCCTGCAAAAACAAGTTAGACGTCCTCTACTTTGTTGTTGCAAGTTTTACGTGGCTGCTACGGGCTGAGCAAGAACCATTCTTACCTATGCATCAAAACCACAATGATTTTTCGTCAAGTATGTGTTGTTTTAACCTTCAACAAGGACCGGGCGTAGCCACACTCGATTCAACTAAAGTTGGAGAAACTGATACCCGCCAGCCACCTGTGTGCGAAGCATGTCGGTAGAACTAGTCTTGCGTAAGGCACCGGACGTATGGCAACTCCGCGATCTGCACATGTTCAGCTCGGTGACATCCCGCGAACTCATGATCCAGTAGAGCTTCGTCAGCACGACGGTGTGATGAAGGTGATGATGAAGCTAACGGTGCAGGGCTTCGCCTAAGCACTACGGCGATATGACCGAGGTGGATTATAGTGGAGGGCGGCACCGCACATGGCTAAGAGATTCAATGATCAACTTGTGTGTCTATGGGGTGCCCCCCTCCCCCGTATATAAAGGAGTGGAGGAGGGGGAGGAGGCCGCCATCCTAGGCGCGCCCCAAGGGGAGTCCTACTCCCACCGGGAGTAGGATTCCACCCCTTCCATGAGTAGGAGAAGGAGGGAAGGAAGGAGGAGAGAGGGGGAAGGAAAAGGGGGGAGGCGCCGCCCCCCTTCCTAGTCCAATCCAGACTAGAGGGGGAGGGGGCGCGCAGCCTGCCCTATCCGCCCCTCTCTCTCCACTAAGGCCCACGAGGCCCATTACACTCCCCGAGGGGTTCCGGTAACCCCCGGTACTGCGGTATTCGTCCAAACTCTCTCAGAACCATTCTAAAGTCCAAACATAGTCATCCAATATATCGATCTTTATGTATTGACCATTTCGAGACTCCTCGTCCTGTCTGTGATCATATCCGGGACTCCGAACTACCTTCAGTACATCAAAACACATAAACTCATATTACCGATCGTCATAGAACGTTAAGCGTGCGGACCCTACGGGTTCGAGAACTATGTAGACATGACCGAGACACCTCTCTTGCCAATAACCAATAGCGGGACCTGGATGCTCATATTGGCTCCCACATATTCTGCGAAGATCTTTATCGTTCAAACCGCATAACAACATACATTGTTCCCTTTGTCATCGGTATGTTACTTGCCTGAGATTCGATCGTCGGTATCTCAATACCTAGTTCAATCTCGTTACCGCCAAGTCTCTTTACTCGTTCCGTAATACATCATCTCGCAACTAACTCATTAGTAGCTATGCTTGCAAGGCTTAAGTGATGTGCATTACCGAGAGGGCCCAGAGATACCTCTCCGACAATCGGAGTGACAAATCCTAATCTCGAAATACGCCAACCCAACATGTACCTTTGGAGACACCTGTAGAGCTCCTTTATAATCACCCAGTTACGTTGTGACGTTTGGTAGCACACAAAGCGTTCCTCCGGCAAATGGGAGTTGCATAATCTCATAGTCATAGGAACATGTATAAGTCATGAAGAAAGCAATAGCAACATACTAAACGATCAGGTGCTAAGCTAACGGAATGGGTCATGTCAATCACATCATTCTCCTAATGATGTGATCCCATTAATCAAATGACAACTCATGTCTATGGCTAGGAAACATAACCATATTTGATCAACGAGCTAGTCAAGTAGAGGCATACTAGTGACACTCTGTTTGTCTATGTATTCACACATGTATTATGTTTCCGGTTACTACAATTCTAGCATGAATAATAAACATTTATCATGATATAAGGAAATAAATAATAACTTTATTATTGCCTCTAGGGCATATTTCCTTCATAACCCATGCAGAAAGGTAGAAGTGGAAGAGTCACAATATAGAATCGAGAACTCGTCAATAGCACTCTGATTGTGATCTTTCGGTTCAACGAGGAACTTTTGCCATAAGCAGTTCATGGTATTTGGAAAAAGGAAATACCACGGACCTCGAGGACTATCGCAAAGGTTACTAATATCCTAAAGGAACGAGCAACACTATCAACATGAATGAGTAGGGTGAATCTTGGGTTCAAAAACCCAGGTCTAGAATGCCTACTAACTAAGTGGCATCACGGGATGCTCTTGAGAATGATGGCCAGAATCATCACACTGGCAACACAAAACATGGCTAGGTTACTAGGTGATCCTCTAAGACACCTAGGGTCATAATAATAGCTCCAACATATATGTCGAGGCAACAGAGTACCTCAACTCACCGATTAGTGTGGTTAAACTGGCCCAAAAGGATATCAGGAACATGGAGGAAAGATTTGCAAGTGCATCAGACTATTTAGAGACTTGGGATGACTTAGACATCATAACGGCTATAAATGCTCAAAAAGATTTGACACATCCCGCAAAATGGTGGCATAACAACTCAACATCACAATATGAAGGTTCTGAGACCAACTGTTAACACACGGAAGTACTAGAGACTGGATTGAGACTCAAATCCATCATACGTATAAGTCTACGGATTAGTAACACATGATCCTGATAGAAAGACGAGAAGCCTAGTTCTTAATCGCCGTAGAAAAGAAGAGGTTGACTCAGATCAGAAGGGCATAAGGTAAAGGAGTAAAAACATCCTTACGTTCCCTTCCACAATCAATTCCTTTATATAACTAAAGTATTTCTAGACTCGACTTCAACCAATTTGGCTTGGTAATCCTACAAGCAGTCAGGCTCTGATACCAAAGCTGTCAGGACCTCGATCCTAAGTCACATCGATCTAGCATGTAACACATCATATCACTTTGCGGCCTCACGCACGGTATCCCCACGGGTGCCACCTTACCTGGCCCGGGACCGTTTGCACCTTTTGGCTCACGTATATGATAGTGTCGCTAGCATCCATATGACAGAGAACCCGGGCCGACATGACTAGTCGTAAACCCAAGGTGGCACTAACTTACATGGACATGCATACATGACCCAACAACGAACATGTCGATCATCAATGTATGAACCCAAGTCATAGCAAACTACAAGGACTTAAAGGAACAACGCGTGACATTTCCGTGAAGGGACATACACAGGAACGAAGAAGGACACATGCCGACCAGCCTAAGTGTTCTGGAGCAGTAGCAAGCTACCATGGCTCAGTGGAAGCACTAGGAGACATTTCCCCATAAGAGAGGCTACCAAGAATAAACAACTAGGTTGTCGGATCCCACACATACCAAGCATTTCAAAATCATACACACAATATGCTCGATATGTGCAAATACAACATGGCATCACAAGAAAACTCTCTGACTCAAAGTATTTATTTAGAAGGCTCCGAAGAGTCATAGATAGTAAGAATTACAACCATGGGTAACATGACCCAACATATAGAGCATACAAGCAACGAAAGCTTAACATGTCTGAGTACAGACAACTACAAATGAAAAAGGGGCTGAGAAGCCTAACTATCTACAAGACCCTCCCAAGGGTACAAGATCGTAGCTGAGGTAACAAGCTAAACGTCAAAGTCCACGTGGAACTACTACTGAGACTGAAGTCTCCTCTACAAAACATAAATCAAGCAAATGTGAGTACAAATGTACCCAACAAGACTTACATCAGAACTAGCTACATATGCATTAGTATCAACAAAGGGGTAGTGGGGTTTAACTGCAGCAAGCCAGCTTTGACTCAGTGGCTATCCTGTACTACGACTGCTGGTAACTCTATTGAGGTGGCGCACACGAGTCCACATATTCACCATATCAATACACCGCTATGGATCCGTTCCCGTCTCCCTACGAGAAGGCCATCCATAGCACTCACGCTTATCTTGCGCATTTTAGAGTATCCACTTTCACTTGTCTATGAACTGTATAAGCAACCCATAGGTCCTTTACCGCAGACGCGGCTATTCGAATAGATCATTTATAACCCTGCAGGGGTGTACTTCTTCACACACGCTCTCGCCATGTAACATCCCAAATTTTTAATTTGGAATGTTATACATTAGATCATCATTGCATATCATGTTTTATTTCTTTTCCGTTCCGTAATCCTTGAAATCCTAAGCAACTCAAGGACCCTCGGAGAGAGTTGGGGATTTCCCGGTTTTCATATTTGATTCTTTTATCAAATAATGAAACGCGGATTTGATTTTAATTATTTTTCTCCGAAAAATATTTCACATTAAAATTAAAGAGAGGAGATAATATGACTTCTCCAAAATAAATGAAATATTGGAGGAAAAAATATTAAAATCATTAATTTGATTTTTAGTTGATTTTATTCGGATTTTATTTGCATTAGAAAAATTGGACGTTTTCAAAATTGCATTTTAGGGACAAGAAAATGTTCATCTTGTTCTAAATATTTTATTTAGATGGTGAAAATTTGTTTTGACATTTTTAGATTTTTATTTATTTTTCTAGGATTTTATTTCTGTCAGTGGATTTTTTTTTAAAAAAAAATCTCGCGCCCGACTGGGCCTAAGGCTTGCCGTCGCCGCCGCCACTCGGACCGGAGTCCGAGTTGGACTCCGCCTCCGCCGCGCCTTGCCCCCTCCTCCAAGTCGCCGCCCCCGCCCCCTTTATATACGCCACCACCCCGAGCCCCAACACCACCACCACCACCGCCAACCCCGCCGCCCGCCGCCGCCGCCGCCCCGCGCAGCCGCCGCCGCCTAGCGCCGCCGCCGCCACCAAGCCCCGCCGCCCCGTGAGTCACCGCCCCGCACCCCGCCTCGCCAGACCTCTCGCGGAGGTACCGCGCCGGATCCGACCGCCGGTTTAAAAAAAACCGTTCGGTTTATTTTTTTTGAAGCCCTAGTTTTCATTTTTTAATAGATCAGTTTTTTCTTCGGTTTATTTATTTAGCGAGCGTTCGCTCATTCGTTCGTTTTAACGAACACATTCTTCGTTTAGATCCAGATAACGAACGTCCGTTCGTTAATCTGTTCATCGTTTTTTTCTTTTTCTTGGATTTATTCCCCGATTTTTCTGATTGCGATTTCTGATCCGATCTTAGTTTTTGTTTAACTTTTCTCTCGTTTATCGGAATCAGGCGATTCAAGCGCCTGGAGTTTCATCTCGAAACCCTCTTTCCGTTTAACCAACTCAAACAAGTTTTTGCTACTGTAAAATTTGACCTAAGTTCAGATTAGTAAACGAAGCTTCTTTCTTTCGTCATTTGAGTTTCATTGCTCCGTTTGATTTGATTCTTTTTGTGAACCGGAGTTTTTAAGTTGAACTTTCTAGTCAACCTCTTTTATTTGAGTTTTGCTTGTGCATCATTGCTTGTTACTTATGTATGCTTTGTTTGCTTGCGGTAGAATTCCCGGAGTGCGAAGCGTGTTACTACGAGTCTCTAGGATTCGCGGATCGTTAGCAAGGCAAGTAACAATTTGATCATACCCCTTTATCACCCAGTTTTTATGCATTTGTTCCAATCCTCAAACATTGCATGATTAGGATGTAATTAACTTGTGGGTTGGGAAGTAGTTGATGAGGTAGAACCTATTGCCCTGTTATACTCAAACCCTTGGGAGTTACTTCCACGATTGCTTATATTACTATGCTATGCTATGCTCGTAGACGTGGTTTGGGTTTGAGTGAAATCCATGAAAGATGTGAGTTCGCTAATTATTGGTTCAACTTAAGGTGGCAACTTAATCAAACAAATGGGTGGATTGAGGCACCTGGAGAATCCATTATTGCCTGTATTTTTTGGAAATCCCGGGGTACCGTGTGATCTTCCTATGGACCGCCACCCAGGCTCAAAGGGAACTGAGATATATTCATGCTAGAAACTTCCGTGTGCAGCCACAAGCTATTATGGGCTCTAGCATAGTTGAGTAAGTTACGTGAAGCTCTTGAAGAGGCAAATCAGCAGGTAGTGGGATGTAGGTTTGGTATGGTCTGTCCGGAGTAGAGAGTTAATGTTTCTGAAAGATTGTGTCTCGGTCATCCGTTTCTCAAACACCATGTAGTGCGAGAAACCCAACGGAGGCGACCGAGTGTTGTGGGGAAAAGTGCGCAAACCTCTGCAGAGTGTACAATCTAATCATGGTTAGCCGTGTCCCCAGTTATGGACAATTTTGAGTAAATAGTACTTGGGTTATCACATGTATCTCATCATGATTAATTAATACTGTTGGGTTGTTAATCACTTTAATTGGGATTGAGTTGGAGGAACCTTCTCAATGTTGTTCAACCACCATGATAGTTAAATTATAATCTATTCCTTTGTTGTAGGGAAAAATTGGTTTTTCGCAAAATTGTAACCATAGAGCTTTTCCACCAGCCATATATGCATGTAGTGTTAGCATTATTCTATTCTTGCTCGACTGTGTTACTTTCCCATCATATTCCATGTGCTGACCCGTTTTCGGGCTACAATGTATTATGTTGCAAACTTTTCAGACGAGGAGTAAGGTTCGTTAGGTCGTTGCCGTGCAGCTCAGCTATGCCGTTGGAGTTGATGGACTCACTTTATCTTCCAAGCCTTCCGCTGTTATCGTATTAGATGGCCTTAAGCCATATTATTGTAATAAGTTCTCTCTTGAGACATTTAATGTAATAAGTGTGTGATTGCTACTCTGTTATAAATCCTTCGAGTATTGTGTGTGTCAGCATTACCGATCCAGGGATGACACTGAAGCACAGAGACTTGACCATCTGAGGTCGGGTCGCTACACGCCACTTACCGCCCTGTATCTCGGCAACCTTCAAGCGGAAGCCTGGCGAGGGTGTCGACCATGACCTGACTAACCACGCAAGTCTCTAGTCCAGGTTTATCGCCTATTCGGGTTCCATCCGCAAGGAGATCTGGCCGGGGTGTCACCCACGGCACCAAACGATGTGAGCAGGGTTCCCAAGCCCACCAAAGGGCGACACTTGGTAAACCGTGCCACTGCACCTAGTCTGTCCCAAGCCCACCTCTATCGGGTGCCACTTGGTAGACTACAAGCACTACCTACAAACACCAGAAACTAGTTGCAAC
Source organism: Aegilops umbellulata (assembly GCA_032464435.1). Lineage (NCBI taxonomy): Eukaryota > Viridiplantae > Streptophyta > Magnoliopsida > Poales > Poaceae > Aegilops > Aegilops umbellulata. Next base: position 255,825,600 of record CP136056.1, read on the forward strand.
TCTTGGACAGAGATCAGGTTGATTAATAAGTCGAGAGAGCTTGGAGTGCCCGGAGCCCAATGTGTGGTAGTAGCTGTTCATTATCACAAACACAGAACTCAGTTCTGAGGACGGTTTCAATGAGACAACCCACCATGTACTCCTACATGGCCTCTCACCGCTACCTTTACCAAATCGTGTTCACACACTTTGCTCTCAATAGTAAGACATGTTCACCACATTCCAATTCATCCCTGATGAATCAGACCTGACTCAACTCTAAGCAGTAGCAGGCATGACAACAAGCATGAATGAGTAGGCATATCAGGGCTCAAACAACTCCTACTCATGCTAGTGGGTTTCATATATTTACTGTGGCAATGACAGGTCATGCAGAGGAAATGGGTTCAACTACCGCAGCATGTAACAATTGAATCGTTGTTGTCCTAATGCAGTAAAATAGAGCAGAAGCAAGAGAGTGGGATTGTATTGGAACGAACAAGGGGGTTTTGCTTGCCTGGCACTTCTGAAGATAGTATAGCTCTTCATCGGTGTCATCGAACTCATCGTTGGAACATACGTCTACTGAGGGGGAACAACCACCGGCAACAGAGAAACAACATAATCAATGCAATGCAAAAATGTGATGCATGATCATGACCTGACAACATGCTGTGATTTGAGCTAATGCAACTAGCAGTGATTTAAATGAAGTTGATTTGAACCAAGGATTCAAATTAAAACTCCACATAAGGCATTTCAAATGCCATTAATTCAAATTGTCATGTACAGTAGCTTCAGGTTTCTCAAACATGCATGAAAATGCCATGAACAGATTCTTTGGATTTTCCTGATCATTCTTCGTATATAAATTATTTCAATCTGAGTTATAGATTATTTTCTATGATTTTATGAAGTTTTAAACATTTCCTAGAATTTCCTGGATTATTTTTTATCTAGAAAATTGTTAACTGCTTCAACATGACATTGGCATGACGTCAGCAAGTTAACAGGTTGGGTCCAGGTCAAACCGGACGTGTGGGGTCCACACGTCAGTGACACAGTTAGTTAACAGGGGTATTTAGCCTAACTAAAAGGATTAGTGGACGCTGGGGCCCACTATCAGTGTCTCTAAGGGGGGATTAGTGCTAAACTAATCTCCTGGCCGGTGCGGTCCACCTCTTAGGCCGGTGAGGTTGTCCCCGGCAACCACGGGACACGATGGTGTCCGTGTTACGGGCAACGGGGGCGGCGTCTGAGAGCACCAGGGCGTAGCCCGGGCTCGTTCGCATCCAAGGAAGCAAGTGGGAGGCTGCGGGGGCGCCGGAGCTCGCCGGAAACGAGCTCGGGGCATCGGTCGAAGCACGGCTAGGTGCGCGCGTGGTGCTGCAATGCATGGCAGGAGCTGCGGGCGGTGGCGTTGGCCTTCTGGGAGGCTGCTAAGCGCGGGAACATGCGCGGGCGCGAGCTGCGGTGGCCCTGGACACGGCGACGACATGAACGGCGGTGAGGAGCTACGCCCATGGCGGGGAACGGAGCTAGAGTGCGCATAGACGATGTGGAGAAGAGGGGTTTGGAGCAGGAGCTCACAGCAGATCCAGCGGCGTGCTCAGTGGGCTCGCAGAAGGACGTACGGTGACGGGGCATTGATGGCGATCTCGGGCGGCTGGCGATGAAGAAGATGGAAGTGGCGTCTCCACGGGGCGTCCGACGTCTCGTGGCTTGACGGAGAGGTAGCAGGCGACGTGACAGAGCTCGCAAGCACGACGGGCGGACGTGGCGACGGCGGGGAGCGCGTGGGCAGCAAACGGCGGCGACGGTAGTGCTCGGCTTTTCATGGGAGAGAGCGAGGGAGAGGGAGACAGGGCGAGTGAGGGGGTCGGACGGATCCAGACGTCTGCGGTGAGGTCTTCCGCGGCGTCCATGCAGGCTAGCAGGCAGGAGGTGGCCGGGTCGCGTGGCCGCGCGCGCTGGGCGGGTGCGCCTGTCCTCCTGGCGCGAGGAAGGGGACGACTAGCATCGGCCAGTCAGCTGGGCCGGCCTGCTAGGCTAGGATAGCTGGGCTGCCAGGTGGTTTTCCCTTTTTTGTTTTCTTTTATATTTTTGACATTTGTTTGATTTAGTTTTAGGCACTAAATCATTTTCTTTTCTTATGATAAAATTTTGTAGTGACTATTTGGATTATTCCAGAGCCCCTCACATTTACCCAGAATTATTGGACATATATAAAATATATAACATATATATATATATATATCCAATGCAAATAATTATTGCATTAATTCCAAATGCCCAAAATAAATATTTATGAGCTCCTAAAATATTGGTTTGAATTTTACCTCTGATCAATATGTTCAGAGAGAAACATGAACATTTTCTTGGACCTATTTGGAGCAATTTTTATCTTGGTCAATTCCAGAAATGATTTCTGAGGCTTTCACATGTCCCCATTTCAAGTTCATTGAAATATAAACATGATGCAAACAACAGTAGCTAGCCTAGAGCATACAAGAACTAGGTATGTGATAACTCACCCCCACTAAACAAGAATCTCGTCCCGAGACTCAAGACGTGAGGTAAGAAGATAGTGGGGACACAAAGCTAACACGATCTTCATGATCCAACGACCCTTCTCGAAGATGTTGATTCGTTACTTCAAATTGATCTTGATGTCCTTGCTTTCGAGATCTTCATCCATCACGATGATGACGGAAAGAAACTCTACCGAAGTTGGTCTTCTCGAAGATCGAGCAACTCACGATCAACTTATGGAGTGAGATGTAGGAACATCTCTCGAGCTGAGACACAAAACACACATCGAGAGGGAAGGAAAGAAACAGATGACGAGGGTTCAATTTGGGAGGCTACAATTCCACACTTGAATAAGATGGAGCATGAATTTCAAAGTACACTACAAAAAAAGACACATCCGTGACATTTTGGGCCGAACGATTTTTTTTCCTGTCATACTTATGATTCTTCTATGACGATAATTGTGACAAAACCCGGTATCATCATAGATGTTGCGGGCTCCTACTTCTATGACAAAAAATCATGACATAAAGTGGGGTTTTCGTCCTGGCGAGCCGGAGACGCAGCTGCATGACCTTCTTTGGGCCATCCATGACCGAAAAAATTGTGGTAGAAGCGAGGGCGAGGAAAATATCGGGGTGTTCCCGGTTACGGTGGGTGGTCGGGGCCGAGCGATGCACGAAGGTTTGCGTGTTTCTGTGGTACACGCACGTGCGTGGGTGCAAGGCATTGTGATCTAATTGAACCCAGCGAGGCCTTCGCCTACTGAACCGGAGTGATTGCACTGCAGGCTACGCGTTACTAAACCCGAGCGATCGATCGATGGCTGTTAACTGAACCCGATCGAGCGATTCCTTCGCTAATGCTGCTAACTGAAGCCGATCGATGCTGCCTCTGGATGAACTGTGAGCGTTGCTAGGGGGTTTGGATGAACAGTTCCTGGTGGGGGTGGATGAACAGGACCCCGTTGAGGGAGTCCTGGATTAGGGGGTGTTCGGATAGCCGAACTATACCTTCAGCCGGACTCCTGGACTATGAAGATACAAGATTGCAGACTTCGTCCCGTGTCCGGATGGGACTTTCCTTGCCGTGGAAGGCAAGCCTGGCGATGCGGATATTTAGATCTCCTACCATTGTAACCGACTTTGTGTAACCCTAACCCTCTCCGGTGTCTATATAAACCGGAGGGTTTTAGTCTGCAGGACAACAACTCCAACATACAACAATCATACCATAGGCTAGCTTCTAGGGTTTAGCCTCCTTGATCTCATGGTAGATCTACTCTTGTACTACCCATATCATCAATATTAATCAAGCAGGACGTAGGGTTTTACCTCCATCAAGAGGGCCCGAACCTAGGTAAAACATTGTGCCCCTCGTCTCCTGTTACCATCCGGCCTAGACGCACAGTTCGGGACCCCCTACCCGAGATCCGCCGGTTTTGACACCGACATTGGTGCTTTCATTGAGAGTTCCTCTGTGTCGTCACTTTTAGGCCCGATGGATCCTTTGATCATCAACGACGATGCAGTCCAGGGTGAGACTTTTCTCCCCGGACAGATCTTCGTCTTCGGCGGCTTCGCACTGCGGGCCAATTTGTTTGGCCGCCTGGAGCAGATCGAAAGCTACGCCCCTGGCCATCAGGTCAGGTTTGGAAGTTTAAACTACACAACTGACATCCGCGGGGACTTGATCTTCGACGGATTCGAGCCACAGCCAAGCGCGCCGCACTGTCTCGATGGGCATGATCTAGCTCTGTCGCCGAACAGTGTCCTGGAGTCCGCACGCGTGTTGGTTCCGACCCTTAATTCGGAGCCTGCTGCGCCGATCGAGGATGAGCGGTTGGACGCCACCTCAGGGGCTGCGATCTCAAAGGCGATCGAGCCGAACACCAGCCCCGCACTCTGCATGACCCGTGACTCCGAGGATCCGGATTCGTATCCGGACTCTGAACCCCCCGCGCCCCTGCCGATCGAATCCGATTGGACGCCGATCATGGAGTTCACCGCCGCGGACATCTTTCAGCACTCGCCCTTCGGCGACATCCTGAACTCACTAAAGTCTCTCTCTTTATCAGGAGAGCCCTGGCCGGACTACGATCAGCAAGGATGGGATGCGGACGATGAAGAAATTTGAAACCCACCCACCACCCATTTGGTAGCCACCGTCGATAATTTAAACGACGTGCTCAACTTTGACTCCGAAGACATCGACGGCATGGACGACGATGCAGGAGACACAGATGAACCAACGCCTATAGGGCATTGGACAACCACCTCATCTCATGATGTGTACATGGTGGATACCCCTAAAGGTAGAGACAACGAGGAACACGGGGATGGAACGAAGGATCAATCCCTCGAAAAACAATCAAAGCGTCGGCGTAAACGCCGACCCAAGCCCCGCCTCGATACAAACCCAGCCATAGAGCAGGATGAGCTAGCAGACGACGAGCATGCCCTAGAGCAACCGTCCAAACAGGACAGCCCGGATGAAGAAACCGAACATCCCTCCCCCGGCGAAAATGGCATTCCGGACGACCTTACGCCGGATAAAGCCACGGAGAAGAAGAACCTCCACAAGAGGCTCATTGCAACCGCACGCAGCCTGACAAAGCAGAAGCGAAAGCTAAAAACTACAGAAGATGCACTCAGGATCAGATGGAGTAAAGTAATCAACACCGCTGACAAATACGGCGATAGTCAGCGCACTAAAAGCTATCCGAAGCAAAAGCTACTGCCTGAATTCGACGAAGAGGCCTTAGAGCCCTCGCACTCAAAAAGTAAGAAAGCCACACGGTCAGATAGACGACCCCATGGCCAGCATAAAGCGGCAAGCGGCGCCGCACTTAAACCGGCACGCGACCCACTTATGGATTCGCATCAAAAAGATGGCCCAGCTAGGTCCATTTACGGGCCAAGAAAACAAGCTCTTGTAAGCAATACAATAAATCCATTATCAGAATCCGGCACACCCAAATACAGGGGCGCCGCACACCCCCTATGTTTCGCCGATGAGGTCCTGGATTATGAATTTCCAGCGGGATTCAAACCCGTAAACATAGAGGCATATGATGGAACAACAGACCCTGGAGTCTGGATAGAGGATTACATCCTCCACATACATATGGCTAGAGGAGATGACCTCCACGCCATCAAATATTTACCCCTAAAGCTTAAAGGACCAGCCCGACATTGTCTTAAAAGCCTTCCTGAAAACACAATTGGAAGTTGGGAAGAGCTCGAGGACGCTTTCCGAGCAAATTTTCAAGGGACTTATGTCCGTCCTCCGGATGCAGACGACCTCAGTCACATAACACAACAGCCCGGAGAGTCAGCTCGTCAGTTCTGGAATATATTTCTTACTAAAAGAATCAGATAGTCGACTGTCTGGACGCCGAAGCCCTAGCAGCTTTCAGGCACAATGTCCGAGACGAATGACTCGCCAGACACCTCATCCAAGAAAAGCCAAGAACAATGGCCGCATTAACAAGCCTCATGACCCGCTTTTGCGCAGGAGAGGACATCTGGTTGGCAAGATGTAGCACCAGCGACCCAAGTACATCTGAAACTAGGGATGGAAACGGAAAACCGCGACGCAACAAGGATCATCACTGGACTAAGGAAAACAGTCCGAAGAGCACGACAGTCAACGCCGGATTCAAAGGCTCACGGCAGAATCAGAAAAAGCCGCCCCTCTAGGATAACAGAGATGATTTATCCAACCTAAACAAAATCTTGGACAGGATATGTCAAATACACAGTACTCCCGGGAAGCCTGCTAACCATACCCACACAGATTGTTGGGTTTTCAAACAATCCGGCAGACTCAACGCCGAACACAAGGGGCTCGACACACCAAGCGAAGACGAGGACGAACCCCAAAAGCAGAGCACCAGGAAACAGAAGAATTTCCCACAAGAAGTAAAAACAGTAAACCTACTTCACATAACAAAACGTGCGGCGCCCATAAAGGTACGCGCCACACGACCTATCCCAAAGGGGTCCCGCCACTGGTTGTCAAAACCAATCATCTTCGATCATCTGGATTATTCTAGAAGTACCAAGAACGCAGGCTAGACTGCCTTGGTACTCTATCCAATAATTGGCGGGCTCCAGTTTTCAAATGTCCTAATGGACGGCGGCAGTGGACTAAACCTGATATATCAGGACACAATCCGTCACATGGGGATAAACCCAACAAGAATCCGCCACAGCAAAACCTCCTTTCAAGGGGTAACGCCTGGTCCGGACACCCATTGCATGGGTTTTATCTGGCTCGAAGTTATATTCGCCTCTACCGATAACTTCCGCTGTGAAAGGCTGACTTTCCACATCGTCCCATTCTCAAGTCGCTATCAAGCACTGCTGGGGCGCGAAGCTTTCGCCCGCTTTAACGCAATAATGCATTATGCATCTCTCACGCTTAAGATGCCCGGTCCACGAGGCATCATCTCCTTGAAGGGGAAGCATTGAGCGCCCCTCCCCCGAGCGGAGGATTGTGCGGCCGCTTTAACAGCCCCACAATACAATGGCTTCACCAGCCAGAACATCCGAACAGGTCATTAAGACCACGGGCACGGATAGACGAGCCAGGCATGCCCTAGGGGCTCCGCATATATAAGAGACAATAAAGCTCAATTTTACATATTTTACTTTATATTTGTTTATTTAATACAACTTTTGTTCGGCACGCCTTTCTTTTTTTCTTTCAACTTAGTTCCTCTCTTTTACAGATGAACATCGTGTTGTGCCCGTCCAGGATACGGCACAACGGAGACACAGGCGCAGACGTGCAGTAGGGACCCGTTCCAAGGATTCTTTTCAGATTAAGACCCTGCATAAACCTTTTTTACTGTCTCTTGTTGCTACACATCCCCTGGTTCTATAATCAAGGAGGAGGCTGGCGTCTTGGCATGTCGCCACGTCAGAATTCCTGCGCGTACCTGGACACTAGGGGCTTATACCTAAGAGCATTACTTTGCCCACTCTCATAAAGACCGAATACCTTAGGGAGTGTTCGGCGTCGCGAGTTTGGCCTTATATGCATCAGCTCCGAATCATGATTTTGGTCAATGTTGGGCTGCCCGGCTCCTGTGTTCGGCCGCCTTATGTTCCGCTCTATCGGCTAAGGCGGCACCAGGAGAACTACTGCGATTGTGCCCCGGTTCGGCCAGGCGAGCACCTCAGTAGAGAAAGCCGAAAACCGACTGTCATGATATAGCGTGAGACTGGTCAACCACTCGATGACTCTCCGGAATCTATAGGATTCCTCCGCATTAACGAAGGGCCGTTTCCTGGCCAGGCACACATGCGCCCCGGATTCGGGCGAGCGCAGTCGCCACCAAGGGCTATCTAAAGAGTCCCACTGTCAAGCTCCTATGGCTAAGTGAAAGTGTTAAAGCATTATAGTCCGGTTGCCTAGCTCGCTGCGCCATCACCACCTTTGTAGGACCAAGACGTTGGATTAAGTGTGAAAAAGCGCCTTCTGCGAGCACCCCCGCACTATGTGCGTGGGGGCTGAAGCCAACGACTGCCATCTTTCAGATTATATATATATATATATATATATATATATATATATATATATATATATATATATATATTTTAAAACGGCCGCACAGGAGGTGTTCCACATACTTGAAGGCACAAGTATAAAAGCCTACTACAATTCATCAAAATACTGCTTTATAATTACATATGCTATCAGAACATAGCATCCTTCGAGCACTGCGTCTCTATTACACGAGCGCCTTCAAGTACTTCCTGAAAATAGTGCTCGGAGGGAACTCGGCTTTTGTCCGAATCTCGGGATGAAACAACGGTGGTCTCCATCTCCGCCCAGTATGTCTTGACACGGGCAAGAGCCATCAGTGCGCCTTCTATGCACGCTGACCTCTTCATTGCGTTGATACGTGGCACCGCATCAAGGAATCGCTGCACCAAGCTGAAATAACTCTTCGGCTACGATCTCCCCAGCCACAAATGACCCATGACACACTTCATGGCGAGTACGGACAACCTATTCAGTTCGGCCCACTGAGCCAGACGATCGTCCATCGCGAGTGGACGCTCTGGATTGTGGAACTGCGACCAGAAAAGTTTTTCCACTTCGCGATCTTCTTGATCTAGAAAGTGTTCGGTCGCATCAGCAGCACTTACTGCCAAATCCAGACAGGTGTCCTCCAAACTCCACATCCGGTCCAACGGAGCAAACTTCGGATCGCAAAACTTCCTCCTCAGCATAAAGGGCTTCCCAGCCGCAATCTGTCCGGCCTGGCGCAGCTCCTCCTTCGCAGCTCTCATTGCAGAGCGGGCGTCCTTGGCATCAGCAACGGCCTTCTCTAAGTCCATCTACCACGCCCGGTCTTCTTTCTCAAGAAGCTCGCAACGGTCAGCAGCACTCTTTAACTTCACGGCCATCTCGGCCATCTCCTTCTTGCTTCGGCAGTGAGCAGCCTGTTCGGCTCTCAGCTCTTCAAGGGCCTTCTTGGCAGCCGCATCCCTTTCTCTGGCTTGTTCCTTAGCTCGGGCAAGTTCCGCCCGAAGACGCTCCACTGCGGCCGCACCATATGCATCAAGCACACACATAGTAAGATATTGGCATCAAGCTCATCTTACCAGGTGCCGCCCAAGGAGTTACATACCTTGTGCCTCACCAAGCCGCTTGTTGACGAGCGCGATGTCGACATCGCCACGTCAAGTTGCCGCTTTAGTTCGGCAAAATCATCAGTTCGGCTCGATTCCGGACACTTCGCCACCTACATTTAAAGGCGACATTTTAGACCTGGGGTTATGATCCTCTGCACGCTGTCACTTTTGACAACGCACAGAGTCTCAGGGGCTACTATCTACACAGGGCGCATCTTATTTATGCGCAACTGACAAAAGTGTACATTATCTAATGTGCCTCAAATCCCGTCAGTAAACTTCTGACGGCCTCGTGCAATCCGCTTTCCGCAGACGAAACCCTTTCAATCACCGTGCCCATCAATGCACGGTGCTCCTCTGAGATAGAAGCTCGCCCTAGCAGATTCTTCAGCTCCTCCGCCGGAGCACCAGACGGTGCCGGACTTATCCTATGGCCTCTTTCGAAGGCCGGGCGCGCAGAACCTTGGGGGGCCACGTAGCTATCTTCCGCCCCTGCCGGATTCGGAGCAACCCTCCACGACGACACCTCAGGGTCGCCTGCCTCACCAGGCGGTACGGCAAGGGGAGGCATCCCGCTCTCCATCATCTCCGGAAGAAGGTCCCCCGAAGACGAGCTCTGCTGAGAAGGGTTGAGGTCCGAACTACAAGGTAAAATTTTGGTTAATCTTCTCAGGTTTAAAGTAAGGACCTTTCTCTTAAATATACAATGTTTCTCTACTTACGGCTCACTGGAGGGCTGGCCCCTTTGAGGGCATAGTTCGGCCGAGGTATCCCCGGGCGTAGGACCCTCTGGCGAGGAGTTTTTCCCCGCTTGGAAGCTATAGCCTCCGGGTGTTCAGAGGCAGTCCTTTTCTTCCCCGCATGAGAGGGACTTTTGGTTCCTTCCCTCCGAACAGCCTCCTTCGAGGAGGCCGTAGCTGCCTTGTCCCCTCCCTTGCTTTCCTCCAGAGGCACGACCTTCAACATCCTAACCAGGACGGATTCCGGCCTGGTCTCAGGGAGGGGAGCCGGACACCTTATCAGCTTTGCTTTCGCTATCCACTCCTGTTTAAAAGGCACAACTCTTTTAAGGGGCAAGTTTATGACAAATATATGGATAACAAGTCCGGGCATAAGGCTACTTACTTGAGTATTCGGGCGATTGCAGCTTAGACCTACGTCCTCGGTCAAATCCGGACACATTGCTTGTGATCCGAAGAACAGTTTATACATCTCCACGGGTGTTGCACCCATAAAGTGCTGGAGAGCTCGTGGTCCCTCCAGATTAAACTCCCATAGACGAAGGGAGCGACGTTTGCCGGGTAGGGTTCGGCGGATCAGCATGACCTGCGTCACTTTGACCAGGCTGTGGTCTCTTTCCAAGAGATCCCTGACGCGGCCCTGCAACAAAGGCGCATCTTGGGATGGCCCCCAGTCTAGGCCCTTATTGACCCATGACTCTAGCAGCTGTGGGGGACCCGAGCGAAAGGCAGGCGGCACCACCCATTTGGTGCCCCTGGGAGCAGTGATATAGAAGCACTCCCGTTGCCATAAGCCGAGCTCCTCTTGAAAAGAGCCCTCGGGCCAGGGAGCATCAGCATTCTTACTTATAACCGTGCCATCCCTCGATCATCTTCGGCTCCACTTGAAAGGTCTTAAGCCATAATCCGAAGTGAGGGGTAACACGGAGGAACGCTTCACACACGATGATGAATGAGGAAATATAGAGGATGGACTCCGGAGCTAAGTCGTGAAATTCTAGCCCATAATAGAACAGCAGCCCCCTCACAAAGGGATCCATTGGGAAGCCTAACCCCCGAAGGAAGTGAGATTTGAACACCGCGCTCTCATCGGGCTGGGGACTGGGAACCGCCTGCCCTTGAGCAGGCAACCTATGCGGAATTTCGCTGGTCAAGAACTTAGCCTCTCTCAACTTTAGCATGTCCTCCTCCGTGACGGAGGAGGGCATCCATCGGCCTTGAAGGTCGGAACCGGACATTGTCGATGGTCCGAAGCACCTGGAATCTGGGGCCTAGGGTGTTGGAACTCGAGGCGATGGGCGAACTCGTTTGAGGTTGGAAAAAAGGAGTAAGGCCTTGGTCTCTTTATAAGAGGTTGAATACCAAGAGCCCTCCCTGTGACTGTTTGGGACTCGCCTTTAATCGAGAAAACATGCTAAACGGGCACGATTGGGTTACCCACGTCCTTATTGATGAGCATCCCGTAAATAAAGGGGACACGATCTCTGCTTTGACAAGACGTGCCAAGGAAACCGCCTCACAAAACGCGATGAGGTGGAGAAGTGAAAATGATTCGAATAAAGGCTTGGCCGTAGTGTGATGTCACGCTATGGGATACGTCAGCAGATTAGATTTGTGTTAATATTATTCTCTCTGTGGCAATATGTGGAAACTTATTTTGCAGAGCCGGACACTACTTTTGGTGTGTACAAATCTTTTATGAAGAACTTGGAGGAGGAACCCGCCTTGCAATGCCGAAGACAATCTGTGCGCCGGACTCGTCGTCATTGAAGCCTGGTTCAGGGGCTACTGAGCGAGTCCTGGATTAGGGGTGTTCGGATAGCCGAACTATACCTTCAGCCAGACTCCTGGACTATGAAGATACAAGATTGAAGACTTAGTCCCGTGTCCGGATGGGACTTTCCTTGGCGTGGAAGGCAAGCTTGGCAATGCGGATATTTAGATCTCCTACCATTGTAACCGACTTTGTGTAACCCTAACCCTCTCCGGTGTCTATATAAACCGGAGGGTTTTAGTCCGTAGGACAACAACTCCAACATACAACAATCATACCATAGGCTACTTCTAGGGTTTACCCTCCTTGATCTCGTGGTAGATCTACTCTTGTACTACCCATATCATCAATATTAATCAAGCAGGATGTAGGGTTTTACCTCCATCAAGAGGGCCCAAACCTGGGTAAAACATTGTGTCCCTCGTCTCCTGTTACCATCCGGCCTAGACGCACAGTTCAGGACCCCCTACCCGAGATCCGCCGGTTTTGACACCGACACCAGTGGTGTTGTCTCTGGATGAACAGGACCCCGATCGGTCGAGCCGGTTGGGGCTGGATGAATAGGACCCCGTGGAGGGCTGGATGAACAGGACCACCCCGTGGAGGGCTGGATGAATAGTAGACGGTGGAGGGCTGGATGAACAGTAGCCCGTGGAGGGGTGGTTGAACAGGAGCCCGTGGAGAGGGCTGGTTGAACAGTAGCCGGTGGAGTAGCACGTGGTGGAGGCTGGATGAACAGGAGCCCGTGGATGAACAGTCGCAGGTGGAGGCTGGAGGAGGTCGGCGGTGGATGAACAGTAGCCTGTGGAGGCTGGAGGGGGTCAATGGTGGAGATGAACAGTATCCCATGGAGTCCCGTTTTGCAGTACGCCACACCCCTCCCGATGAACAGGACCCCCGTTTCGACCGTAGCGCTCCAACGCAAGTCCGTTTCCTCCGTTTTGCAGTAAGCCACACCCCTCCCGATCAACAGGACCTCGTTTTGATTGTAGGAGGTCCAACACAAGTCCGTTTCCTCCGTTTTGTGGTACGCCAGACCCCTCCCAATGAATAGGATCCCGTTTCAAACGTGGCCTGTCGAACACAAGGCCGTTTCCTCCGTTCTGCAGTATGCCAGGCCTCGTTTCCAACGGCTGTTCCGTGCAAGCTAGTTGGCTCCCACGTGTTCCGTTGCCTCCCCATGAACACGACGATGATGCAGTTTCTCCATTCCGACCCAGCAATGTTGTCGGTGGGAACGACACATCTGGTGTCACTGGGATCCGTTCTACGGTCGGCGGGCGCGAGGTTGTGCAAAGAGCAGGTCTGACAGGAAGCACACAGGTCGTTTACCCAGGTTCGGGCCATGAAGATGCGTAATACCCTAGTCCTGCTTTGGTGGATGTATTGAGTGTTCTTTGTGTTCTTGATCTAGCTACGGGGTGCAACTTGCCTAAAAGAGCCGAAGCCCTCTCCTGGTCGCCTCGGGCCTCCTTTTATAGGAAAATGGGTTGCCACAGTGGCACACAGGAGGTGGAAAGGTCTAAAATAGATAAGCTTATCCTTTGGGACCGTCGGGCAAACACATTTAATGCGCTGCCGATGTGCCCCCTTGCTTAGCACGTCCCAGCTGTCCCAGCTGTCGCCGCCTCGCCTAGCCTTGACACACGTCCGAGCTGACGAGGCATCGCGGCGCCATGTTGGCTGGCTACTGGGCTGGTGCAGTGGTGGAGCCTTCACGAAGGGTTACATGCCACCACATAAGTGCATGCTGAGTCGGTGTAGAGGCCGCCCGTCACCACGCAGGTGCCTGCCCAACTGGTTGAGCTAGCAGCTGCTTGGGGATGGCGGTGGAGTCTTGGCTGGTGCGGGCCTGGTAGTGGCCTCGCTGATGCCATCGGCAAGGGTCTTGCCGGGGGCCCGGCAAGGGTCTTGCCGTGGTGTTGCAGTCGTCCCCGGCAAGGCGCTTGCCGGGGGTCTTGTGAATTTCCTCGGCTAGGATCCCGCCGAGGGTCGTCGTCTTCTGATCCTCATCTGATCTTGTGTGTTTATGATCTTGACAAAGATCTGCATGCCACCACGGAGGTGCCTCCCGAGCCCTGGTTCCAATGTAGTTGTTGACGGCATTTGGAACCCTTGGGCTCAAGGGTGGCTCGCTCTGTTGGCGTTGGGCAAGTTGCCCCGGCAAAGCTCTTGCCGGGGCCGCGGAGGCCGCTTTGGCAAGGGTCTTGCCGGGGGGTCCACCTCGCCCTCTTGCTCTTTGTGTTTCTGATCTTGGCGTTGTCTTAGTTATCTTGTGCTTCGGCTTCTCTCCGGCTTCCCTCCTCTGCCCTGCCAAGTGTGGTCGTGGCACGTGGCTCTGACTGCCCGTGCACAAGTAAAGGGGTCAAAAGGAGAGCCCCTACTTTTGTACACCGACAGGAGCCCACGGGTCTGGGCCACACATAAGCGCAACGCGTTGTTGGGTCAGGCCCAGAACAGTGCGCGGGCAGGTGGGGTGGATTTTCACTGTAGTAACTGTTTCGTCCGCTGCGCTTCCCCACGACCCGCGTTGAACACTCGACGTGGAGGATCGTGCGTGACGTGGGGGTCATGCATGGGGCGGGTCCCGCACGCATGCGTCACATCGAAGTAAAGAGGCGGCTCGTGTCTTCCCCATAAGAAGAGGGAGGCGCAAAGGCGCGGCTCATTTACTGAGCGGACTTGGGTTGTGGTCTTCAAGGCGCCCGTGCCCCACGATCACGGGGTGGGGAACGGTCGTCTCACCCGTCCCTTTGATTCTGCTTGCTCGCCATGTGTCCCTCATGCAGGTGGTAGGCGGTGGAGGAGGGAAACCGGACCATCGCCGATTGGTGCAGCGGGTCGGTCCTGATTTCCTGCGCCCCCGATGACTGGATTGGTTGAGTGGGTCGGCCGAGCCTCGACCCCGCCCCTTTATAAGAAGGGGGGAGGGGGATGGCACTCCCACATTCTTCCATCGTCCATCTCCTTCTACCTCTACTCCTTTCTTCCATCTGCCATGGCGAGAGGGGGCGTCGGCCCTTCAATGGTGGCAGCAAGGGTCGCTGCTCGACAGCGCGTGTCTCCTTCCCAAGAGCTCGCGGCGGTGGAGCCAGCCACGAGACGAAGGGGGAGGGGGCGAGGCCGAGGTCACCGTGGCGCTCGGGGAAGAGGTGGACGGGGCGGTGCACCGGCCACGCCTCTGCCAGCGATGCCTCCCCCGATGGAGGGACACGTCGGGGACCAGCCCCGTGAATTCTTCACCCGCCTGCGCCGGCCACCGCGTCGTCGTCTTCGTCTCCTTACCCCATTTGCTCGGGAGACGGAGCTCGGTCCGCCCCAGACCCTCAGGTTGCACATGAGGGGTTGTGGGAAAGGCGGAACGCGGGTCGACGTCGACTTCCCCGCGCCTTACGTCATGTACCTCCGTCGCGGATGGAAGACGTGTGCTCGCGTCCACAGCCTGATGGCGGAGCTCGTCCTCTACTTCAAGTTAATGGAGGGCGGCCTACTCTCTGTCAAGGTCTTTGGAGATCTTGGAACTTGCCTAAAGTGCTGCGTGGAGAGCTCCTCCGGCGATGAAGATTCCTCCTCAAGCGGGAGCGACGTGGAGGACAGCGACAGCGACGATGAGGGAGTCGAGCGGCGGGATGCCGACCCCGACTCTGACTGACCGTGTCGCCCCTCCCTCGGCCACGCGCCCTACCGAGGGCCTTCCTCGTCAAGCTCTCCATCGGCGCGCTCCCCGTCGTCTCCTTGGGCGGCTGGCGTAGGAGGGCTGGAGAAGGCAAAGAAGGCGGGTGGCGGCCGTCAATTCGGAGCATGAGGGCACCGATGCCTTCGACACTTATTGTCGGCCCACTGCCTCATATTCCAGCTCCTCTCCTAGCATCGGGATGCTCTCTTGGTGCCTTCTGCTCCTCGCACCTCTCCTAGGCACTCTTTTTGCCCTCCCGCTATCTTGTTCCACCTTCTGAGGAGAGGGACAATAAAAGGATTATGGGCATCTTGAAAGTGCAACTATCCCTGGGTGGTTTTGGTAATTCCTAACAACATATAGCTCATTGAGCTAATGCTATTCCAAGATAAATATTTAAGGAAAGCTCAATGATTGGCATGTCATGGATTAGAAAGTGGACCCTTCAAAATTCTAAGGACAAAAGATTGGCTCAAACTCAAAGCACAAGGCTCTACATAGATCACATTGAGTCTATAGGAAAAGCCAATACTATTAAGAAGGGATGAGGTGTTGCTTAATGAGGTTCTTGCTCAAAATGCTTAGTGACATGATCCAAAACCCTCCACTACTTTCCCATATCCACATATGTCCCAAACCAAATATCCAACTCGGCCCCACCAAAACTTTCTATCCGGAGCCACCGAGTTCAGTTGACATAGCCACTGCCAGAAACCCTAGTCTTTTCGATCTCACCGATAGGGATCTCGGTCTCACCGAGATGGGATTGCAACCTCTCTGTTTCCCTTGGTAACGTTTCGGTCAAACCGAGATGAGTGATCGGTCCCACCAAGATTGCAATGCAAACTCTCTGTTTCCTTTTCGTAACGTTTCGGTCCAACCGTGATGAGCGAATCGGTCCCACCGAGTTTGCGTGACCAACTCTTTGTTTGACTATTACCAAAATCGGTCTCACCGAGTTTGTGTAATCGGTCTCACCGAGATTACGTTATGCCCTAACCCTAATGATATCGGTCCCACCGAATTGACATGTCGGTCCCACCGAAATTCCTAACGGTCACATTATGAACCAAATCGCTCTGACCGAGTTCTCTGAATCGGTCCCACCGAGTTTGGTGATTTGTGTGTAATGGTTAGATTTTGTGTGGAGGCTATATATACCCCTCCACCGACTCTTCATTCGTGGAGAGAGCCATCTGAACATGCCTACACTTCAAATACATATTTTCTGAGAGAGAACCACCTTCACTTGTGTTGAGGTCAAGATATTCCATTCCAACCACATGAATCTTGATCTCTAGCCTTCCCCAAGTTGCTTTCCACTCAAATCTTCTTTCCACCAAATCCAATACTATGAGAGAGAGTTGAGTGTTGGGGAGACTATCATTTGAAGCACAAGAGCAAGGAGTTCATCATCAACACACCATTTGTTACTTTTTGGAGAGTGGTGTCTCCTAGATTGGCTAGGTGTCACTTGGGAGCCTCCGCCAAGATTGTGGAGTTGAACCAAGGAGTTTGTAAGGGCTAGGAGATCGCCTACTTCGTGAAGATCTACCCTAGTGAGTCAAGTACTTCGTGGGTGACGGCCATGGTAGGATAGACAAGGTTGCTTCTTCGTGGACCCTTCGTGGGTGGAGCCCTCCGTGGACTCGCGGAACCATTACCCTTCGTGGGTTGAAGTCTCCATCAACGTGGATGTACGATAGCACCACCTATCGGAACCACGGATAAAAAATCTCCGTGTCAACATTGTGTTTGCTCCCTCAATCTCCTTCCTTTACCTTCATATGCAATTGTTTTACATTCCGCTGCTATACTCTTAGAATTGCATGTGTAGGTTGATTGCTTGACTTGTGCTAAGTTGCTAAAATCTGCCAAGAACTAAAATTGGTAAAAGGCTAGATTTTTATTTGGTCAAGTAGTCTAATCACCCCCCTCTAGACATACTTTCGATCCTACAAGTGGTATCAGAGCTTTGGTCTCCGTTTGCTTTGATTTCCATAGCTTTTGGTGGTCATAGCCTTGGTTTCACAACCTAGGAGAGTATGGTGTCTAGCGAGGGAAATTGCCACCGTAGAGGTCCTTACTTTGATGGTACTAATTTTGCTAGTTGGAAGCATAAGATGAAAATGCATATTCTTGGACATAACCCTGCCGTTTGGGCTATTGTGTGTATTGGCTTGCAAGGTGAATTCTTCGATGGGAAAGAACCTAACCGTGAAGCTACCGCGGAAGAGTTGAAGATGCTACAATACAATGCTCAAGCTTGTGATATTCTCTTCAACGGACTGTGCCCCGAAGAATTCAACAAAATCAGCCGTCTTGAGAATGCAAAGGAAATTTTGGATACTTTGATTGATATGCACGAAGGTACCGACTCCGTCAAGGAATCCAAATTGGATGTGCTTCAAAGTCAACTTGACAAGTTCAAAATGAAGGATGGTGAAGGTGTCGCTGAAATGTACTCTAGGCTTGCTCTCATCACAAATGAGATTGCCGGCTTAGGAAGTGAAGAGATGACCGACAAATTCATCATCAAGAAGATCCTAAGAGCCTTGGATGGAAAATATGATACCATGTGCACATTATGCCCAATTACAAAGATCTCAAGCCAACGGAAGTCATTGGAAGAATTGTTTCTCATGAGATGTCACTCAAGGATAAGGAAGAGTTTCACAACAAGTCAAGTGGTGCTTACAAAGCCTCGTGTGATGCTCCCACATCATCAAGTGAGAAACAAACCTTCAATGAAGAATTGAGCCTAATGGTAAAGAACTTCAACAAGTTCTACAAGAGTAGAAGCAAAGAAAGAAGTTCCAAGTTGTCGGTGTCAAAACCGGCGGATCTCGGGTAGGGGGTCCCGAACTGTGCGTCTACGCGGCTGGTAGCAGGAGACAAGGGACATGATGTTTTTACCCAGGTTCGGGCCCTCTCGATGGAGGTAAAACCCTACTCCTGCTTGATTAATATTGATGATATGGGTAGTACAAGAGTAGATCTACCACGAGATCAGAGAGGCTAAACCCCACAAGCTAGCCTATGGTATGATTGTTGTTGATGTTGTTGTCCTACGGACCAAACCCTCCGGTTTATATAGACACCAGAGGGGGCTAGTGTTACACAGAGTTAGTTACAAGGAAGGAGATCTAAATATCCATACTTCCAAGCTTGCCATCCACGCCAAGGAAAGTCCCATCCGGACACGGGACGAAGTCTTCAATCTTGTATCCTCATAGTCCAACAGTCCGGCCAAAGGTTATAGTCCGGCCATCCGGATACCCCCTAATCCAGCTCCCTCAGTAGCCCCTGAACCAGGCTTCAATGACGATGAGTCCGGCGCGCAGATTGTCTCCGGCATTGCAAGGCGGGTTCCTCCTCCGAATACTTCATAGAATATTTTGAACACGAGGATCGTGTTCGGCTCTGCAAAACAAGTTCCACGTACCACCGTGGAGAGAATTATATTTCCACAAATCTATCCTTCTGATGTATTCCGTAGTGTGACATCACACCACAGCCAAGCCTTTATTTGTTTTTACCCCCACCTCAACGCGTTTCGCAAAACGGTTTCCTTGGCACATCTTGTCGAAGCAGATATCGTGTCCCCTTTATTTACGGGATTCTCATCAACACGGACATGGGTAACCCAATCGTGCCCGTTGGTATGTCCCCTCGATCAAAGGTAAGTCCCAAACGGTCACGGGGAAGGCTCTTGGTATTCAACCTCTTTATAAAGAGACCAAGACCTCACTTTTTCTTTCGATCTCAATCGAATCCGCCTCCCGCCTCGAGTTCTAGCTCCCGAAGCTTCAGATTTAGGCGCTTCGGACCTTCGATGATGTCCGGATCCAACCTTCAAGGCCGATGGATGCCTTCCTCTGTCACGGAGGAAGACGTACTAAAGCTAAGGGAGGCTAGGTATTTGACCGGTGAAATCCCGCATGGGCTGCCTGCTCAAGGGCAGGTTATTCCCACTCCCAAGCCTGGTGAGAGCGTCGTGTTCGTGTCTCACTTCCTTCAAGGGCTAGGCTTCACGCCGGATCCCTTCGTGAGGGGGCTCATGTTCTATTATGGACTGAAATTCCATGACTTAGCTCCGGAGTCTATCCTCCACATCTCATCGTTCATCATCGTGTGCGAAGCCTTCCTCCGTATTACCCCTCACTTCGGGTTGTGGCTCAAGACCTTCAAGGTGGAGCCAAAGATGGTCGGGGGACAGCACGCAGAGTGTGGAGGCACAGTAATAAGCAAAAATGCCAACGCCCCATGGCCCAAGGGCTCTCTTCAAGAGGAGTCCAGCTTATGGCAACAAGAGTGGTTTTATATCACAGCTCCCAGGGGTACCAAGTGGGTGGCTCCACCCGCTTTTCGCTCGGGTCCTCCGCCAAGACTAATGTCATGGGTCAGCCGGGGGCTAGACTGGGGGCCAGTAAAGGATGTGCCCATATTGCAGAGCCGCATCCGAGATCTCCTGGAAAGAGATGTAAGTCTGGTCATGGTGACGCAGGTCATGTTAATTCGCCGAGTCCTGCCCTGCAAACGGCGCCCCCTCCATGTGTGGGAGTTCAATCCGGAGGGACCGCGAGCCCTCCAACATTTTCTTGGCATGACGCCCGTGGAGATGTACAAATTGTTCTTCGAACCACAAGTAATGTGTCCGGACTATACTGAGGACGCAGGTCTGAGCTACAATCGTCTGGATACCCAAGTAAGTAGCCCTATGCTCGGACATGCCATCTGTTCATTTATCGCAACATCACCCTTAAAAGAGCTGTTCTTGAAACATGAGTGGATAGCGAAGGCGAAGTTAATCAGGTGTCCGGCCCCCCTTCCTGAGACCTCACCGGATCCCGTGTTAACCAGGATGTTGGAGATCGCACCGTTGGAAGAAAATGAAGGGGGAACAAGGAAGCTACTGCCTCCGCCGAGGAGGTGGTCCGGAAGGGAGGAACCAAAAATTCCCCTCCTCAGGGGAAGAAGAGGACCGCCTCTAAAGACCCGAAGATCGTGATCTCAAAGCGGGGGAAGAAGTCTTCGACAGAGGGTCCTGTGCCGGGGGATACCTCGGTCTTACTATGCCCTCAAGGGGATCAGCCCTCCACCGAGCCATAAGTAAAAGGTTGTTTAAAAATGACAGAAATCCTTGCTTTATTTCTGAGGAAAATAACCGAAGATTTACCTTGTAATTCGGATCTTAGCCCCTCTCAGCAGAGCTCGTCTTCGGGGGATCTCCTTCCAGAGATGATGGAGAGCGGAACGCCTCCCCCTGCCATACTTCCTCAAGAGGCGGGCGACCCTGAGGTGTCGTCGCGGAGGGTTTCTCCTGATCCGGCAAGGCCAGAAGGTAGTCCTATGGCCACCCGAAGCCCATAGTGTCCGGCTTTTGAAAAGAGCCATCGAAGTAGTCTGGCACCGTCTGGTGTGCGGTCGGAGGTACTAAAGGATCTGTAGGGCGGGCGTCTATCTCAGAAGAGCACCGTGCGTTGATGGGTGCGGTGATCGAAAGGATTTTGTCCGCGGAAAGCGGGTTGCATGAAGATGTCCGGAGTTTACTGACAGGTTTTGAGGTACGTGAAATGATGTACCTTTTGACAGTACCGCATACTTTAAGATGCGCCCTGTGTAGATAGTAGCCCTTGAGACTCTGGGTGCTGTGGAAGACGACGGCACGCAGAGAATCATAGTCCCAGGTATAATTTTTCCGCCTTCATATGTAGGTGGCGAAGTGTCTGGTGGCCAGCCGGACTGATAAATTTGCCGAGCTAAAGCGGCAAATTGACGTGGCAGATGCTGACATCGTGCATGTCAACAAGCGGCTTGACGAGGCACAAGGTAGGTAATTTCTCCAGAGACACCTGGTAAGAGTAGCATGATGCTAGTATCTTATAACGTGTGTGCTTAATGCAGATGGAGCTGCAGCGATGGAGAAACTTCGGGCAGATCTTCCCCGAGTCAAAGAACAAGCCAGAAAAAGCGATGCGGCTGCCCTAAAGGCGGTTGAGGAGCTAAAAGCCGAACAGGCTGCTCACTGCCGAAGCAAGGAGGAGATGTCCAAGATGGCTGTGAAGTTGAAGAACGCTGCTGACCGTTGCAATCTTCTTGAAAAGGAAGATCAGGCGAGGCGGACAGACCTGGAGAAGGCCATGACGGCAGCCAAGGATACTCGTTCTGCAATGAGAGCGATGAAGGAGGAGCTGCGTCAAGCCAGAGATATCGCGGCTAGGAAGCCCTTTATGCTGCAGATGAAGTTCGGAGATCCTAAATATGCTCCTTTAGACCGGATGTGGAGTTCTGCGGACGCATATCTGGATTTAGCGGCAAGTGTTGCTGATGCGGCCGAACACTTCAAAGATCAAAAGGATCGCGAAGTGGAAAAGCTATTCCGGTCACAATTCAGCAATCCAGAGCGTCCGCTTCCATTGACTGATCGGTAGGCCGAATGGGCCGAGCTGAATAGGTTGTCCGGACTTGCCATGAGGTATGTCGTGGATCATCTGTGGCCGGAGAGGCCAAAGCCGAACAATTATTTTAGCTTGGTGCAGCAGTTCCTTTATGCGGTGCCGTATATCAACGCGATGAAGAGGTCTGCGTGCATGGAGGGTGCGTG
Source organism: Aegilops umbellulata (assembly GCA_032464435.1). Lineage (NCBI taxonomy): Eukaryota > Viridiplantae > Streptophyta > Magnoliopsida > Poales > Poaceae > Aegilops > Aegilops umbellulata. The sequence goes on from CP136056.1 coordinate 255,847,558, forward strand.
GATGGCCCTTGCCCGTGTCAAGACATACTGGGCAGATATGGAGGCCACCGCTGTTGCAGCCCAAGATTCGGACGAAAGCCGAGTACCTGCCAAGCACTACTTTCAAGAAGTTCTGGAGGGCGCTCGTTTAATAGAGACGCAGTGCTCGAAGGATATTATGTTCGAATAGCATGTATTCTCATTGAAAACAATATTTTGCTGAAATGTAAAAGCTTTTTATACTTGTGCGTGCAAGAATTATAACACCTCTTGTGCGGCCGTTAATGTATATATGTATATAACCTGAAAGATGGCAGTCGTCGGCTTCAGCCCCCATGCATATAATGCGGGGGTGTTCACAAAAGGCGCATTTTCACACTTGATCCAACTTCTTGGTCCATTAAGGAGGTGGTAGCGCGGCGAACTAGGCAATCGGACTATAATGCTTTATCACTTTCACTTAGCCATAGGAGTTTGACAGTGGGGCTACTATATAGCCCCTGGTGGCGCCGCGTCAACCGCATTCGGGCCGCGTGTGTGCCTGGCCGAGAAACAGCCCTTCGTCAAGGCGGAGGAATCCCGAAGATTTCGCTAGGTCATCAAGTGGTTGACTAGTCTCACGCTATATCATGACAGTCAGTTTTCGGCTTTCTCTACTAAGGTGCTCGCCTGGCTGAACCGGGGCACAATCGCAGTAGTTCTCCTGGTGCCGCCTTAGCCGATAGAGAGGAACGTAAGGCAGCAAAACGCAGGAGCCGGGCAAACCCAACATTTGACCAAAGACATGATTCGGAGCTGATGCATATAAGGCCAAACTCGCGACGCCGAACACTCCCTAAGGTATTCAGTCTTTATGATTTTGAACGGGCTGAACAGTGCCCTTTGTAATAAGCCCCTGGTGTCCAAGTACGTGCAATGTTCTGACGTGGCCACATGCCAAGACGCCAGCCTCCTTCTCGATTATACTGAGAATCTGGGGGATGTGTATCAACAAGAGACAGTAATAAAGGTTTATGCAGGGTCTTAATCTAAAAAGAATCCTTGGAACGGGTCCCTGATGCACGTCTGCGCCTGTGTCTCCGTTGTACCGTATCCTGGACGGGTGTAGCATGATGGTTATCTATAAAAGAGAGGTACTTAGTTGAAAAAGTAGTCGTGCAAAGTGTGTGTTATACTGAATGAACAAAGTATAACTCAAGATGGGTAAAATTGAGCCTTATTGTCGCCTGTTTATATGCGCGAAACCCCTTGGATAGGGGTATATAGCCATCAAACCTTTATCAATTATGTGATTATGCCGGACTCGTCCATCCGTGTCCGTGGTCTTAACGACCTGTTAGGTGCTCTGGTTGGCGAGTCCGTTTTAGTGTGTGGCTGCCAAGGCAGCCGCACAGTCTTCTGCACGCGAAGAGCGCTCAATATTTCCCTTTAATGAAATGATGCCTCGTGGACCGGGCATCTTAAGTGTGAGAGACGCATAATGCGGTATTGCGTTAAAGCGAGCGAAAGCTTCGCGTCCTAGTAGTGCTTGATAACCACTTTTAAACGGAGCGATGTGGAAGATTAGCTTTTCGCTACGGAAGTTATCGGGGGAGCTGAACATAACTTGTAGTAGGAGGGAGCCCGTGCAATGGGCCTCTGGGCCTGGCGTTGCTCCTTTAAAGGAAGTATTGCTATGGCCAATTTTTGTTGGGTCCATCCCCATTTTGCGGACTGTGTCCTGATATATCAGGTTTAAACTACTACCGCCGTCCATCAGGACTCGTGTAAAGTGGTATTCGTCAATTATCGGATCTAACACCAAGGCAGCCCATCCTGCGTGCCGGATGCTTACGGAGTAATCCCAATGGCCGAAGGTGATCGGTTTGAACAACCAGTGGCGGAACTCTGTTGTGATAGGCCGCAGGGCACGTATCTCTGTGGGCGCCACTTCGTTTTTCCCTTTTGTCACGTGTAACACGTTTACTGTTTTGACCTCTTGTGGGAATTTCTTTTGTTCCCCAGTGTTTTGCTTGTGGGGTTCGTCATCGTGTTCACTAGGTGTATCCAGCCCCTTGTGTTCGACATTGAGTTTGCCGGACTGCTTGAAGACCCAACATTCTCTATGAGTATGATTTGCGGGCTTACCAGGGGTGCTGTGGATTTGACATATCTTGTCCAGAATTTTGTTTAGGCTGGACAGTTCGTCCCTGTTATCTTTGAGAGGCAGCTTTTGCTGAATTTGCCGAGAGCTTTTGAATCCGGCATTTACCGCCGTGCTCTTCGGGCTGTTTTCCTTATTCCGGTGCTGGTTTTTGCTGCGTGGTGGCTTCCCGTTTCCGTCCCTGACTTCGGATGTACTTGGGTCGCTGGTGCTGCATCTTGCCAACCAGCTGTCCTCGCCTGCGCAAAAGCGGGTCATGAGGCTTGTTAATGCGGCCATTGTTCTTGGCTTTTCTTTGCCGAGGTGTCTGGCGAGCCATTCGTCTCGAACGCTGTGTTTAAAAGCTGCTAAGGCTTCAGCGTCCGGACAGTCGACTATTTGATTCTTTTTAGTAAGAAATCTGTTCCAAAGCTTTCGGGCTGACTCTCCGGGCTGTTGAGTTATATGACTTAAATCGTCTGCATCCGAAGGTCAGACATAGGTCCCTTGAAAATTTGCCCGGAAAGCGTCCTCGAGCTCTTCCCAACTTCCAATGGTGTTTTCGGGAAGGCCTTTAAGCCAATGCCGGGCTGGCCCTTTGAGCTTGAGGGGTAGGTATTTGATGGCGTGGAGATCATCTACTCTAGCCATGTGGATATGGAGGATATAATCCTCAATCCAGATCCCCGGGTCTGTCGTTCCGTCATATGCCTCTATGTTTACGGGTTTGAATCCCGCTAGAAATTCATGGTCCAGCACCTCATCGGTGAAACATAGGGGGTGTGCGGCACCCTTGTACTTGGGTGTGCCATGGTGTTCGGATATTTGTTGTGTTTCATTGCTTGCTAGAGCGTGCTTTCTTGGCCTGTAGATAGATCTAGCTGGGCCATCTTTTTGATGCGAATCCTCGTGTGGATCGCGTGCTGGCTTGTGTACGGCGTTGCTTGCCGCTCTGTGTTGGCCATGGTGTTGTCTATCCGACCAGATGGCTGCTTTGTTTTTTGATTGCGGGGGCTCTAAGGCCTCCTCATCAAATTCGGGCAGTAGCTTTCGCTTCGGGTAACTCTTTGTGTGGCGACTGCCACCGTATTTGTCTGCGGTGTTGAGTACTTTGCTCCATTTGATTCTAAGTGTGTCCTCCGCAGTCTTGAGCTTCTGCTTCTGCTTTTTCAGGCTACGCGCGATGGCGATGAGCCTTTTGTGGAGGTTCTTCTACTCCGGTCGCTTGTCAGGCGTGAGGTCATCCGGACTGTTATCGCCAGAGACAGGTTGTTCGGTTAGATTATCCGTGTTGCCATGGTCGGATGGTTTTTCAATGCTATGTTCGTCGTCCGCCGGCTCACCCTGCTCTATGGCTGGGTCTGTTTGACCGTATTTTCTGTCGAGGCGGGGTTTGGAGCGGCGCTTATGTCGCTGCTTTGACTGCTTTTCGAGGGAATGATCCTTCGCTGCGTCCTTCCGCTCTTCGTCATCGTCGTTTCCTTTGGGTGTGTCCACCATGTATACATCGTGAGATGAGGTGGCTTTCCAGTGCCCTGTGAGCGGTGGTTCCTGTTCGTCTCCTGCATCATCGTCTATACCGTTGATGCCTTCGGAGTCGAAATCGAGCATGTCGGTCAAATCTTTGACAGTGCCTACATAGTGGGTGGTGGGTGGGCGTCGAGTTTCTTCGTCGGCCGCATCCCAATCCGGCCAGGACTTTCCTGACAAAGAGAGAGACCTTAGTGAATTCAGTATGTCGCCGAAGGGCGAGTGCTGAAAGATGTCCGCGGCGGTGAACTCCATGATCGGCGCCCAATCGGATTCGATTGGCAGGGGCGCGGATGGTTCAAAGTGAGGATGAGGGTCCGACAAGGTGGAGTCACGGACCTCGCGAAGGGTAAGGTTGGCGTTCGGCTCGATTGCTGTCGAGGCAGCTGCCTCCGTGGCGGGGTCTAACCACCCGCCCTCGGATGGCACAGTTGGCTCCGAATTAAAGGTCGGAGCGGATGCCGGTGCGGTCTCCAGGACACTGTTCGGCAGCAGAGCTAAATAATGCTCGTCGTGACTGCGTGACACACTCGGTAGGGGCTCGAATTCGTCGAAGATCAAGTCTCCGTGGATATCGGCCGTGTAGTTCAAGCTTCCAAACTTGACCTGATGGCCAGGGGCGTAACTTTCAACCTGCTCCAGATGGCCAGGCGAATTGGCCCGCAGTGCAAAGCCGCCGAATACAAAGATCTGTCCGAGGAGAAAAGTCTCACCCTGGACTGCATCGCTAACGTTGATTGAAGGAGCCATCATGCCTAATGACAACGACACAGAGGAACTCTCAATGAAAGCACCAATGTTGGTGTCAAAACCGGCGGATCACGGGTTGGGGGTCCCGAACTGTGCATCTAGGCGGATGGTAACAGGAGACAAGGGACATGATGTTTTTACCCAGGTTCGGGCCCTCTCGATGGAGGTAAAACCCTACTCCTTCTTGATTAATATTGATGATATGGGTAGTACAAGAGTAGATCTACCACGAGATCAGAGAGGCTAAACCCCAGAAGCTAGCCTATAGTATGATTGTTGTTGATGTTGTTGTCCTACGGACCAAACCCTCCGGTTTATATAGACACCTGAGGGGGCTAGGGTTACACAGAGTCGGTTACAAGGAAGGAGATCTAAATATCCATACTGCCAAGCTTGCCTTCCTTGCCAAGGAAAGTCCCATCCGGACACGGGACGAAGTCTTTAATCTTGTATCTTCATAGTCCAACAGTCCGGCCAAAGGTTATAGTCCGGCCGTCCGGATACCCCCTAATCCAGGACTCCCTCACAAGTCAAGGTCCTACAATGACAAAAGATCTTCTAGTCGTGAGCGTAATTGCTACAATTGTGGAAGACCCGGAGACTACTCCAATGAGTGTACGGCCCCCTACAAAAGAAGAGAAGATTCTCCCAAAAGAAGAAGTAGAAGAGAAGAATCACCACCAATAGAAAGGAGGAGTAGAGATGATCGTTATGAATGAAGACCCTCTCAGAGAAGCAAGGATTCGGAAAGGAAGGAAAAGTCATCAAGGAGCTACACAAAAACAAGACATCAAGCTCATGTTGGTGAATGGGTATCTGGCTCCGACTCCGACCATCACTCTGAAAGAAGTTATCACTCCGACTCCGAATATACTCAAGATGAAGGTGTTGCCGGTCTAGCACTTGTGTCAACCAACTCCTACGACATATTTGACTCACCAAATGAAGGAATTGGAACATGCTTCATGGCCAAAGGTCCAAAGGTAACACATCTAGAGTATGTTGATTTCAATAGTGATGAAGATGATTTGCTAGGTGATGATGATTTACTTGTTGACAACTCTAGTAATGAAGACTATGATGAAACGTCAATTAATCATGCTAATCAAGATAAAAATAATGATGATGATAAGAAGGAGATTGAGCGTCTAACTAAAGAACTAAACACTCTTAAGTTAGCTCATGAAACTACATTGGAAAATCACCGAGAACTTTTAAAGACTCATGATAAGCTACGCTTTGAAAAGCTCAACCTTGAGCAAGGGCATGAGTTTTTAAAGGCAATCAATGATGATCTTCGCAAGAAAAGTTCTTCTTACATTGCCAAGCGTTTACTCTTGTCTACTTACATGCCACAAGTTAAATCTAGCAACGAGAACAAGAAAGATGCTTCATCTAGTAGTAACAACAATCATGCTAAATCCAATGTTGTTGCTTCTAGTAAATCTCTTGATTCCACTAATGATTCTCTTAGCCAAGTTACACTTGAGCAAGAAAATAGCTTATTGAAGGGAATTATAGAGAAAGGTGTTTACAAGAGCCTTGCCGGGAGTAAGCAATTTGAGGAAATTGTGTGCAAGCAAGGAAGAGACCGGAAGAATCAAGGTGTTGGTTTTGAACGAAAGTTCAATGCCAATGGAGTTGAGTGGGAAGAACATCAATACCCCAAGACGAAGTTTGTTCCTCAACAAGAGAAGTATGATCCTACTTCTTTCAAAGGGACACAAGCTCAAGATGATCTTCCACCACAAGACCACAAGCAAAAAGGCAAGGACACGCTTCAAGAGGAAATTGATGCATTTGAAGAAGCACCTAAGGCCTTGGTCAAGTGGGTTCCCAAGACTACATCAAGTTCTACTTTATCAAGTACAACTACAACCCCAAGGATTCCTATCAAGATGGTGTGGATCTAGAAGAAGAAGGACTAGAGAATTCTTGAGGGTGACTCCGCCAACATACTTTACTCTTATTATTTCAGAAAGGACAAGTGCAAACAACTTCCGTATCTTGCACTAGTTCAAGGAGTCACAAACCCTCTTGTTGGTAAGACAAGGGACAAGGTAGCCTAATGCTTTCATGGACATCATCTTGTGTATGCATCACTCTATGTCTATGGATATCCTTGTTTGTTCCTTGTGGGACTAACCCGTGTAGGTATTGAAAGTGCAACTCACTCCAAAGGATTGCTCCAAATGATCTACATCAACATTGAGCATCTACATCTTCAACACCTACATGAAGTCATCATCGACAAAACCCAAGGTTAGTTCATCCCTCTTAGGGGCGATATCACATCTAGGGGGAGCTTTACTCTAATCAATTGAGCTAAAACAACTCTAATGGTGTGAACACAACAATGCTTTATGTAAAAGTGGTAACCCCACTTGTGCTTAAACGATGAGTATGACATTTGATCAAATGTTCTCATTTGACTCCTAAGTCAATATACTCATATATAGATGACTTAGTCATCGCCAAATTGCTTGATAGATGCTAGAGTGTTTGTGCATGCTTTGTCACATATTTCATTTGCCATTTTAATTGTGTGAGCATGTTGAATGCATATTTTACTCATTCGAGGACATCTATTTGTTGTTTTGATTGTTTGGCTCTTTCTCTGTTGCCAAATGGATGGACAAGAATGCCTAATAACTCCTGCTAGCTATCTATGCTTTTCTCGTCTCAAACTCTATTCATGCTACATCACAAAGTTAGATCAAGTCAGATTCGCACTACTCTGTGTGAGGAGCACTCGGAGTTCCCGATTCGTCATAGGCTTAAACCTCCAAAACCTCTTTGTGCATCTCGGTCTGACCGATTCATCCCTTTCGGTCCTACCGAGTCACTAAGTTGATCTAGGGTTTTCAATCTCGGTGCAACCGATTAGAACTTCTCGGTCACACCGAGTTGCAGTAACTGCTTGCAGTTTTGCATCTTGGTGCTACCGAGTCGTTCCACTCGGTCACACCGACAGGGTCAGGCTATATATACCGACGGGCCAAATTTTGGAAATTTGTCCGAACCTCCTCGCCCGCGCATAACCTGCTCTACCTCCTCGGGTCTCCGGATCGTCCTCTTGTCGCCAGCGACCTCCCACCGCTGGTCACCACCGCAGTCAACGGAAATCTTCACCGCCGTTGCCGCCGTAGCAAGTTTGTCCCCGAACTAGGGTACGAACTTGAACTTTGTGCTAATCCTTAACTCTGATTCTTAGCACATTGCTTTGCCATGATTCTTGCCACGATTGAAATCATCCTGTCGAGCGAAAACATCCCGTAGATTAGTTTTGGTTTGAAAATTTAGGGTTAGGTCTCTGCCGAATTCATCTCGGACCGACCGAGTTGTAGAAATTGTTCTCACCGATTTGTCTTAGGCCAGAGCACACGCGTTTTCGGTCCGACCAAAAATTGCAAATCAGTGTGACCGAATTCGATTCTCTGTGAAACCCTAGCAGTCTCGGTACCACTGAACTGTGACTTGGTCTGACCGAGTTCATTAGTTTAGGTTCCAAAAGCTGCTTCGGTATCGCCAAGTTTACAAATTGGTAGATCCGAAATGCTCTCTGTGAAGAACTAAAACTAAGTTTTTAAGTCATCGATTTTGCAAAACTCCTATACTTTGTGATGCTCATCTACTCTACTTCATCTATAACATATTCGCAGGGTCTGCTGTCAGAGTATTTGCAGAGATGTCTGACCAGAGTGATAGTCAGAAAAGGTCTGAGCAACAGGTGTAGATGAGTGAGGGTTCAGATCCCTCTAGCAGCTATGATGAAGGCAGCAGGAGTAATCCAAGCAATCTGCCAAAGGCTGCTACCAGGACAAGGAAGAAGAAAACTTCTGACTCTGAGGATGAAGATTATGTGGCTGTTGAAGATGAAGCCACCTCAAAGAAAAAGGTGTTGAAGAAAGAGTATGGCTGAGCTGCTGCAACAAAGCCTGGCCTGAAAACAAAAATGCCAGCTAGAAGATAGCCCATGTCAAAAGTCAGAACATCAACTACTGAAGCTTCAAAATCAGCTACTGAAGAAGCTGAAAAAGGGAAGAAGAGGAAGGAGAGGGTTAAGAAAACAATGGCAAGAGTGATTGGAAAGCCCTCCATGATGCAAGAACCTTCAGGAGAAGAGGAAGAGGAAGAGGATGCTGCACCAGCACCCAAAGCACAAAAGCATATGGGAGATGCAATCAAATCAGGGGCTACTCCATCAAAGCCCAAAGCTACTCCCAAGGCTGCTGCTCCAGCTCCAAAACCAAAACCCAAGAGAAGAACTAGGAACATACCTGCCGAAGAGAAGAACAAGGCCCCAATGCCTCAAGCTGCTGCTGAAGAAGAAGATGATTCTGTTGATTTGAGGAAGCTGAAGCCCAAGACCCCTGACCACACTGATGCACACCCAGTTGCAGAAAACATGAAGATCAGGAAGGATACATGATTGAGACTATGGAGACAGTCTGATCCTGTCGGATTTCGGGTTCCGGCAGACCCTTGAGGTTCGAACACTGGGGTGTGCGCGGAGATCTCTCCCCTACCGATCTACGTCCGATCCTCTCGTGCGAACTAAGATGAGAACGATGAACAACACAAGGGACACGGGGTTTATACTGGTTCGGGCCACCGTTGTGGTGTAATACCCTACTCCAGTGTGTGGTGTGGTGGATTGCCTCTAGGGCTGATGATGAACAGTACAGGGGAAGAACAGCCTCGCGAGGGATGTTCTTGAGCTGGTGTGGTGCATTCTACTTGGTCTGGATCTCTCTTTCTCTACCAGCCCGTTGGAAGTCTCTACTCTGTGGTGGCTATCCCTATTTATAGAGCCCCTGGGCCTCGCCCCGAATGATTGAGCGGGAAGGACGCCAACAATTGGCCATTTCGAAGGGGAACATCTAGTACAAGTTATCCTGACCAAAGGTGGTCTTCGGCTGCCAAAAGCACTGGTGGTGACGCCGTCTTGGGCTCCATGGTGACCTCCGTCCGGCTGGTCTTGGTCTCGTTGCACCGGAATGGTAACCTTTGCCTGATGCCTCGGCCTGTGCTTGCCCCCTTTGCACCAAAAGGGAAACAAGGACTCTGCACAGGCCGGCGCTCGTCTGGCGCCCGCCTGTCCTTGATCGTCATGGCTTGCATCACGGGATCCTCGCGAGGTACCCTTGCATTGATCTCTCCGCCTCCTCGCGAGGCTGCCTGAGGAGGCTGCTCTTGAGGAAGCTTCTTGTCATCCGCCCCGCGAGGCTCGGCCCCTCGCGAGGGTCTTGAGCTTGAGCCGCTGAAGGTGGGCCGCGCTGGGCCCCAACTTAAGCCACGCCACAGGCTGCAGGCAGGCAAGTCTGGGGACCCCCGTTCCCGGAACGCCGACAGTAGCCCCCGGGCCCAAGGCGCGCGCGGGCTTGGCTTAGCGAAGAAGCGAAGGGGCAAGCGCGAAGCGCCGCGGGCCCTAACAGCCTGCACTTCCCCACGACGCCTTGTTACGCGCCCGGCTAAGCGGACCCGTAGCTACACATAGTTGCTCCTCCCTTGGCAGCCCGCTCGCCCCCTACCTTTCCTTCTTCCCCGAGCTCCAGCCTCCGCCGCCAATCTGGCTCGAGCTCCTCCCCTTCCCCAACACCATGGCGCCGACGAAGAAGGGAAAGTGGAAGAAGCTCGCGCCTTCGTCTTGCGTGCCTCCAGCGGCGGCCTCCGTCGTCGATCGGTCAATCGTACTCAACCCGGAAGCCTTGGACAAGGTCCACTCCGCCCTTGCTTCCATCTTCAACGAGTGTGGCCGGACCACAGTTTGGCCCGCATCCCGCGCCTTTCTTGCTAGGACCGTTACGGAGGTCTGGTTCTTCGCCGCCGCCCTATGGGCGGGTCTGGTTCCCCCCCTTTTCTGCTTTCTTCAATGTTGTGCTCTCCCATTATCAGATCCATATGATGCATCTCGGGCCGGAGTCCATTACCCTTTTGGCTGTCTTTACTTTCGTGTGCGAGGCGATGATAGGCATCCCTCCTTTCGTTGCCCTGTTCAGCCATTTCTTTTCTTTGCGCCTCAGCGATCCCACTCAGTGCTCGGGGTGCGTAAGCTTCCTCACCGTGTCTGAGACGGCTGCTTCAGGGAATGAATTTGGCCTTCCGCCTTCTCAGGCCGGGTTCAGGGAGCGGTGGCTGTACGTGGACGTCAGGGTGCCCAGCCCCTTGCTCTTGCAACTGACATTGCCTGCTATTCCCAACCCAGGCTGGGGTCATGAAGCGCTCGTGAGCCCCTGGCTCGCTTTTGTCTGGCGCCGTCTTGCAAGTTTGAGGGCGCACAAAGTTACGGCGCCCAAGGTGGTGAGGGAGTTCCTTCTGTGTCGCGTTGCTCCTCTCCAGCGCCACTCTCGCCGGATGTGGGACTTCGCGGGGCACGGAGACCGCATGCGGCTTTAGGAGGAGGATTTGGCGCCCGAAGTGCTGCGGACCGTGCTTCGGGTCTTGACTGGTGATCCTTCCCCAGGCAGCCTATGGAGCGGTGGCGTCCTCCTATACCTCTGTTCTGGCAGGGCTGATTTCGTGAAGCAGATGCCCAGCTTTGACGAGTGGGGGCTGCGCCCAGCTGGCCTCATGGGGCCACGCGAGAACCCAGTTGCCGTGGTTGTTCCCCCCGTCGCCCACTGCGGTTCTTCCTCAGGCGACAGGGTGGGGAGAGAGCCAACTGGAGCTGAGGTGGCTAATGTCGAGGTGGCGGCGCCGCGTGAAGCCTCGGAGGCGACGTCTCCCGAGGCCCGCCCCGGGGCGGCGGTTGATGTAGGGTCCCGGCCTTCGACTCCCGAGGCTGGGGCTTCTGAGCCCCCAGCCATTCTCCGCGAGGCGATGCCCCAAGATGCCCCCAAAGCTGACTCCTCCGGCACCGATAATCTTGAGGCTTCTTCTTCGCCCCAGGCCGACCCCCACCCCAGGCGCTTGGGTCGGTTTCGTGTAGACTTCGAGGCCCTTCGCAAGAGGAAGGAGGCCTCATGTGGTAGCGACCGCCCTTGCCGCTTGTTGAAGCGCAGGAAGTACTTCGCCATGGACGAGTAAGCCTTCTTCTTTCCCTGCTCATTTGCTCTATTATTCTTGTGGCTGATTGCGGCCCTTCAGGTCCCGCCCTGCTGAGTCCGCCGAGTCGACCCAGGAACAGCCCTCGCACCTTCGCCCCCTCTGCTGGCTCCAGGTCCACCGAACTTGAGTCGCATCCTGGCTGCTGGACCGGTTGGGGGAGTGATCCGCTCCATAGGACACCTCGAGCCTGCTCGCCCGATGCCCTTTCTTCACGAGCCTTCTTGGGGCACGCCAAGCTTGCCCCATGCTCCTCCTCTGATCATAGACGGTGAATGGTTGAAGTCTGCCCTTGGCTCCTCCTCCATGGACGAATTGACGCCAGGCCGGACTCTCGGAGGGGTCCGTTCGTCGATGATTGGGGCAGCAGCCCCCAGCCCCACACCTGGAGGGGGCTCGCCGCCTTGGGGTCCTTCGCATGCTCCGGTGGAAGAAGGCGATGCAGAAGATGTGTTCAGGCACGCTCGAGAGCGTCGCGCCCTTCGTGAAGGGTTCCTCCAGGGGGCAGCGGATGCGATGCATCGGGTCGGGGCTGAGCTTGCCACCGAGGATGTGCGCCTTGAGACCGAAGGCCTGCACCTCGTTGAGGAGAGGCGCAAGCTGAAGGTTGCCATCGCCCTTGCGCGCCACCAACATGATCGTGATAACGCGGAGGTCGAAGCGTCGCTAGCGGCTTCGCGGGAGGCCTGCTCCCGGGCCGTCGAGGAGGCTCGGGAGGCAGACCGACGGCGCAAGGACGCGGAGGAGCGCATGTGGGGGTCCCATGCCCGAAGCAACTCTCTGGAGCAACAAATAAAGTTGCACCACGCGGCCCTGGGGTCGATGCAGGAGGTTGCCGTCGACCGGGCGGAGCTCCAGAGGCGCGAGGAGGCGCTGACGCTCGAGGCCACCGAGCGCAGCCTTGACCTGGAGCGGTTGGAGACGAGGGAGCGTCTGGCGGCCCAGGCGGAGGACAACGTTGCGGCGCGCGAGGCCCGGATCCAGGAAGAGGTCGGCCGCCGTGTGGCGGGAGCTCACTCGGCCCTCGAGCGATGCTGATCGGGGCCGACACTGAGGGCAGGACGGCGGCCATCAAGGCCAAGTTGGTTGAAGAGACGCAGCGTGCGGATTCCTCCGCAGCCGCCCTTGACGCGGCACAGGCGGAGCTGTCCTCTTCCCGGGCTGAGCTGCTTCTTCTTCAACGGAGGGTCGACGACGCCGAGGCCATCGCGCGGCAGAACGAGGACGAGATCCGCCAGCGGAGGGTTCTGGAGCACGACCACGCTCCCATGCTCCAGACGCTCAGGGAAAGGGCCAACTCAGCCTTAGGCAAGATTTGCGAGGCCGCCGCCAAGGAGCCGCACGAGGCCAGCTACGCAGGCAATCTTCAGTTCTTCACTGATGTGGTGACGCTTCTGGAGAATTGCTTCGAGAGAGCCCACGGGCTTGTTGGGGAGAGGAGCCTAGCCCTGCTCAGGCGTGTCTTCTCCCGCGTCTTCAGCCATTTGTAGGAGACAGACCCCCACTTCGACTTTGACGCTGCCATCGCGCCCGTGCCCATAGCTGTCCGGGGCGACTTGGCACAGTGGGTGGAGAACAACGTGGATGCACTCGTTAGGGCCTTCGCGTCTGATGACGATGGTGTGGTCGTGGGTGCTGACGAAGGCGGCGTTGTAGACGAGCCTGGTGCTGACGGAAATGCTGGTGGTGGGGGCAACGACGTCAGTGATGCCAGTGACGCTTCGGAGGATGCCCCAGAAGGCGCGGTGAGCGACATGTTCGACTGAGCACATGTCTCCGCAGTTTATCCTGCATGAAGAAGACTCGGGTTTGGCCCTGAAGAATGTAAGAGCATTTTGGGAGGGGAGGCCCCTCATGTAAAGATTTGTGATTAATACCCTGGTAGGTGCGACGTTACGCGTGAGCTTAGCCGCTAGCCTGGTGATGGTCCAGCTGATTCGTTTACCTTTTAATCTTGACGAGCCCTGAGCGGGCCTGCGGGGGGTCGCCACGCCTCGGGAGTCTCCCGATTAACCTGTTGATCCTGCGACGAGGGCCTCTGGAGAGAGTGCGGGGACAGTGGTCCCGGTTGTAGGCGTGCCTGGCCCGGCCCAACTCGCGAGGGGCTCATGAGGGGGGGGGGGCAGCTGACGCTAACTGGGGATGTAGGGCCGAAAACAGAATGCGAGAGATTGCTCGAACGAGACTAAACACCCCTTCCCCAACGCACGCAAGCTTCGAATTCAAATCCAACTTAAATCCAAACCGAAGGAACTTGGCAACAAGGAAAAAGCAACAAAGCAAACGACCGCGTCCGGCACCTAATCTAGTCTTCGATGTCTTCTCACCAGCGCGGAGCTAAGTGCTGCCACTGGGAGTGGGCGGGAGCCCCAGGGCCTGAGGCCGGCACCCCTGAGACTCCGGGGCGTGTACAACCCCACTCATTATTACGTGAGAGTGTCACAGGGCGGCGAGCTTCACAGGCACTAGCCTTCTTCAAAGGTACCAGCCTTGCTTCATATCGCCAGACGAGGGCCCCGCCTTGCGCCTCACTCTGCCACCATTGACAGTGACCGGAAACCAAGGACGACGCCAATGGGGAGAGTGGTCGCCAGCGGTTCCCCCAACGACCACGGGTCCTCTGCCGGGGGCAGGCCACGGGGCACCTCCCCGACAGAGGGCCTACCTCCTGAGAACACCTTGATCCGACCGCCGCGAGGGTGAGCTTGAATCTCGGCCCCTCTCCTGCAGCCCCCTGCACCCTCCTCCTGAGGGGTGAGAGGCTGCAGCGTTGGGGCAGCCATCCGCTGCAGCGACCTGTACCTCCTGCGACCCATGGTTAGCGTAAGCTTGCTCCTGAGGGGGGAGTGGTACCCGATAGATGCTGCTATCGGCGCGGTTGTCGATGCTCCCTTGGGGTTCTTGAAAGAGCTCAGCTTCCGGTGCCTCCTCGTCCCAGCCGGGCCCGAGGAACAAGCCATGACCTTCTTCCAGTTCGCGCCCTTGATCCACCATGCGGGGTACATAAGCCTCCGGGGCGACCACTTCGTGGACCTCGCTGTAGCGCCCCGCACGCCATGCAGTCTGGCTTGGAGCGTCGCCTTGCAGATGATGACGTGGTGGTCCGCCGGGGCCAAAGGCCGCGGCGCGCATCCCCTCGCCGGCCTGGGGAAGGGCCGGCGTGACCAGCCGCCTGGTGCTGGCAAATGTGTCAGCGCCGGACCGGCCCTGGGGCCCGCCTGAAGTCGCGTGGGCGCGCATAATGCCATCGTGCGACCCATCCTGGATCTGGGGCGGCAGCTGGACGCAGAAAGGAGGCGCTCCTAAGGCGTCGTCGTCCAGGAGCTCGGCCACCCGCTCCAACAACACGTCGCGGCCGCCTTTCAACAAGCGGCACCGTACTAGCTCTCGGGCCACCATGAGCGTGGCCCTGGAGTTCGCCTGCTCCCGTCGGGTGTATGGCATCATGGCAGTGGCGTAGTTCGAGGCCCTTGCTGCGGCCCGGACCTGCCGCGGCGTGAGGGCAGGTGGTGTCTGGCCGCGTCGCCCGCGCCCCGCAGCGCCCTGTGGAGCACGAGCTGCCTGAGGCGCAAGGTTGAGGTCGCCCTGAGACGGCGACACGGCATGGGCGGGCCACGCCACCCAGCGGTCAGCGTTGGCAGTCGGGTTGCTTGACATCTGGGTGGCGAAGCGGCGGAACGCGATGCGGAGGAAGAAAGATTTCTGCGCACCCCTACCTGGCGCGCCAAATGTCGGATTTCAGGTTCCGGCAGACCCTTGAGGTTCGAACACTGCGGTGCGCGCGGAGATCTGTCCCCTACCGTCTACGTCCGATCCTCTCGTGCAAACTAAGATGAGAACGATGAACAACACAAGGGACACGGGGTTTATACTGGTTTGGGCCACCGTTATGGTGTAATACCCTACTCTAGTGTGTGGTGTGGTGGATTGCCTCTAGGGCTGATGATGAACAGTACAGGGGAAGAACAGCCTCGCGAGGGATGTTCTTGAGCTGGTGTGGTGCGTTCTACTTGGTCTGGATCTCTCTTTCTCTACCAGCCATTTGGATGTCTCTACTCTGTGGTGGCTAGCCCTATTTATAGAGGCCCTGGGCCTCTCCCCGAATAATTGAGCGGGAAGGGCGCCAACAATTGACCATTTTGAAGGGGAACATCTAGTACAAGTTATCCTGACCAAAGGTGGTCTTCGGCTGCCAAAAGCACTGGTGGTGACGCCATCTTGGCTCCATGGTGACCTCCGTCCGGCTGTCCGGCTGGTCTTGGTCTCGTTGCACCGGAATGGTAACCTTTGCCTGATGCCTTGGCCTGTGTTTGCCCCCTTTGCAACAAAAGGGAAACAAGGACTCTGTGCCGGCCGGCGCCCGCCTGGCGCCCGCCTGGCCTTGATCGTCATGGCTTGCGTCACGGGATCCTCGCGAGGTACGCTTGCATTGATCTCTCCGCCTCCTCGCGAGCCTGCTTGAGGAGGCCGCTCTTGAGGAAGCTTCTTGTCGTCCGCCCCGCGAGGCTCAGCCCCTCGCGAGGGTCTTGAGCTTGAGCTGATGAAGGTGGGCCGCGCTGAGCCCCCACTTGAGCCACGCCGCAGGCTGCAGGCAGGCAAGTCTGGGGACCCCCGTTCCCAGAACGCCGATAGATCCATATGCTATCAGGAGAAGGACTGCTGTGGACTATAGGTTTCACACTAAGGAACATTAGGACTTCTATGAGACTATTTTTTTGACTAACTACTGCAAGGCACATCCTCACAGTCGTTTATTCCAAATAAAGCAATAGTCTAGTACAAGTTAACTATATACAGAAAGAAACAAAAGAGGGCCAAGGGAGGCAAACTTACCTAAACCTACCTATACAAAGGAGAACTCAAGGTAACCCTTCCAACCAGGCTAGGAGGAGGGGTCTAACATGAGCCTTAACTCTATTAGAAAGCAAAGTTAGGTCATGTACAAATTTACAACGCCAAGCACTAAACGTAGGTCGTTCCCCTCTGAAAGTCCTTCCATTCCTAAGAATCCAAATGTTCCAAGCTGCTGTGAACACCACCTCAAAGAAAAAGCATTTAGCAAATCTTTGTCTGGCCAAAGAAATGCATTGATGGACATTAGAACCTCTATGATACTATTTTGCTTGACAAGAAGCCCATTGTGTGTGATATGAGATGGGTTGACTGGAATTCATCAAGGAGAATGAGGATTACTTCCCTGGCGTGCTTGATAGCTTCAAGGTATGTGGAGTGGACACTTTTGTTGCCCAGAAGCTCACCAAGTGGAATGATGAGCTCATCATGCAATTCTACTCCACTGCCCACTTCTATCCAGATAGAAGGATAGTATGGATGTCTGAGGGTACTAGGTACCAGTCTACAGTTGAGGAATGGGCCAAGCTTATAAATGCTCCTGAGGAACATGAGGATGACTTGGACATTAATGCAAAGAAGAAGAAATACCACAACACTATGGACAACATGTACAAAGAGATCCCAGATGCTGCTTTGGATACACATAAGTTTGGATCTATACACTACTTGTTGTCTGGTCTGCCAACCATAAACTGGATCTTAAGGCACGCACTGCTACCCAAGTCAGGTGATCACAAGATGATCAGAGGGCATGCTATAAACTTGCTACACATATTTGATGTCCCACAGAAATTCAAAGTTATGAGCCTGATTGTTGATACAATCAAGAGGACTGCTGCTGACCAGAAGAGAAGTTGTGGGTATGCTCCACACATTCAGGAGCTCATCAACTCAAAGATGGGCACATGCACATATCTTTTGGACAAGGAGCACCTGCCCATCTATCCTGAATTTGAAGATAACACAGTAGTGATGAATGAGAATGAACCATCTTTAGCTCAAGCACATGAGAAGAGAGAGAAGGCTAAAGCTGAGAAGGCTGCAAAGATGCCAACTATGGAAGAGGCATCTCAGGTTTTCTTGAAGAGCAAGCAAGACCAGCTTGGATATCTGATCCAATCCACCCTGAGGATTGAGAAGGGCTTGTCCACCCTGACCAAGAACCAAGAGAGTCCGGAGAGAATCATTGAGAAGAAATTCTATGACATTGATGTCAAAGTAACAGAGATCCAAACTGTAGTTGAGCAACTTCAGGGGGAAGCAGAGGAGATGATGGACAAGTCTACCACAGATGCTTTTGCCAGAGTGCCCAGAGGACAGAGATCTGCTGCAGTGCCAGTGACAGACACCAGAGCTACAACATCAGCACCAGCAGCTACAGCTCCACTTCCACCTCCACCAGCTACTCCACCAGCTCCAGCTACTTCATCAGAAGCTTTCGTTCTTGGAGTTCTCTCGACACCTCCTACCGAAGATCAAGCCTGAGAGTCGTTTAGCACTATGCATTTTTGAACTTTTTGGTAACTTGTTGCCAAAGGGGGAGAAAAATGTATAGATCATAGGCTTCGAGAGAGAGAATGTTGGTTTTTATCTCTCTTTGCACTTATTTGGTTTGGTTTGAAACTTTATTGTGTGCTTGTGTGAGCTACTTGTGAGATAGTTGTTTGATCATGTGTTTGATCATATGCTACCCTTAATGCTTGTTGGATGATATGATATTATCATTTATATCCTTATATGATCATTCACTTGTTTTGGTGATGAGTGCATGCTTTAACTTCTATCAGTTTGAGCGCTCCACCAAGATGTATGTGACATGGAAGATTAACCCATGATCCTAATCGATTGTGCATTTGCCTTCAAAAGCAAATTTTAAATAATGGACAAATTTAGGGGGAGATCTTGCTTATCACATACTTCTCAAAGCGACGATGTTTTTCAATCTTACTTTTCATTTGTCGAAGCTTTGATCTATATGTTGTCATCAATTACCAAAAAGGGGGAGATTTAAAGTGAAACTATCCCTGGGTGGTTTTGGTAATTCCTAACAACATATAGCTCATTGAGCTAATGCTATTCCAAGATAAATATTTCAGGAAAGCTCAATGATTGGCATGGCATGGATTAGAAAGTAGACCCTTCAAAATGCTAAGGACAAAATATTGGCTCAAGCTCAAAGCACAAGGCTCTACACTTTCTATTTTAGTGATCCAAGATCACATTGAGTCTATAGGAAAAGCCAATACTATTAAGAAGGGATGAGGTGTTGCTTAATTAGGTTCTTGCTCAAAATGCTTAGTGATATGCTCCAAAATCCTCCACTACTTTCCCATATCCACATATGTCCCAAACCAAATATCTAACTCGGCCCCACCGAAACTTTCTATCCGGAGCCACCAAGTTCAGTTGACATAGCCACTGGCAGAAACCCTAGTCTTTTGGGTCTCACCGATAGGGATCTCGGTCTCAACGAGATGGGATTGCAACCTCTCTGTTTCCCTTCGTAACGTTTCGGTCAAACCGAGATGAGCGATCGGTCCCACCGAGATTGCAATGCAAACTCTCTGTTTCCTTTTCGTAACGTTTCGGTCCAACCGAGATGAGCGAATCGGTCCCACTGAGTTTGCCTGACCAACTCCCTGTTTGACTATTACCAAAATCAGTCTCACCGAGTTTGTGTAATTGGTCTCACCGAGATTACGTTATGCCCTAACCCTAATTATATTGGTCCCACTGAGTTGACATGTTGACATGTCGGTCCCACCGAAATTCCTAACGGTCACATTATGAACCAAGTCGGTCTGACCGAGTTCTCTGAATCGGTCCCACCGAGTTTGGTGATTTGTGTGTAACGGTTAGATTTTTTGTGGAGGCTATATATACCCCTCCACCCACTCTTCATTCGTGGAGACAGCCATCTGAACATGCCTACACTTCCAATACATATTTTCTGAGAGAGAACCACCTACACTTGTGTTGAGGTCAAGATATTCCATTCCAACCACATGAATCTTGATCTCTAGCCTTCCCCAAGTTGCTTTCCACTCAAATCTTCTTTCCACCAAATCCAATCCTATGAGAGAGAGTTGAGTGTTGGGGAGACTATCATTTGAAGCACAAGAGCAAGGAGTTCATCATCAACACACCATTTGTTACTTCTTGGAGAGTGGTGTCTCCTAGATTGGCTAGGTGTCACTTGGGAGCCTCCGTCAAGATTGTGGAGTTGAATCAAGGAGTTTGCAAGGGCAAGGAGATCGCCTAGTTTGTGAAGATCTACCCTAGTGAGGCAAGTCCTTCGTGGGCGACGGCCATGGTGGGATAGACAAGGTTGATTTTCCGTGGACCCTTCGTGGGTGGAGCCGTCCGTGGACTCGCGCAACCATTACTCTTCGTTGGTTGAAGTCTCCATCAACGTGGATGTACGATAGCACCACCTATCAGAACCACAGATAAAAAATCTTCGTGTCAACATTGCGTTTGCTCCCTCAATCTCCTCCCTTTACCTTCATATGCAATTGTTTTACATTCCGCTGCTATACTCTTAGAATTGCATGTGTAGGTTGATTGCTTGACTTGTGCTAAGTTGATAAAATCTGCCAAGAACTTAAATTGGGAAAAGGCTAGATTTTTATTTGGTCAAGTAGTCTAATCACCCCCCTCTAGACATACTTACGATCCTACACATATCATCTCTTTTTATTTTGTAAGCCTGCGGGCAGTTGTTAGATTTAAAATTTGTAATCTTGCTCATGTTTTTCATCCCGTATGAACTGTACATGTATGGGACGTTTTTAATGAAAAAGGGTGGTTGCCGGGTTTCTTTGTGCATGAGCAATGCCCATGCCAAGGGATGAATCCTTGTTATTTTTAAGATAAACATTGTCGCCCGACAATAGGCCTTGCCATCCCCCCACTTCAGTCGACCATTCTCACGCTCTTGGCGGAGGCAGGGGTGAATTAGAGTTAGGCCTCTCGTTCATTTTCTTGCCACCGCGACTACGACCAAGTTCCCACCCAGGGGATAGCTCTTGGGTACAGGAAAAGGGGAGCATGATGGTTTAATAATATAAACAAGGTTTCACATGTCCTAGTTCCATACGGAAATGCATAACAGGGGATGAAAGAATTATCTGAATCCGCAGCCCCCGGCATCCTTGGCTTGTCGTGGTTGGATCCTTGTCTCTTCAGCCCCCGGCAGTCTTGGCTTGCCGAGGCCGGAGCGCCGGTTCATTCTCTTTCTTCCAAGTGGCTCAGCAGAAGAGTGTCCATGTGCCCTGTGAACCAAAGAGGACAGAAAGACGCACACTCGACCTCTAGGCTAGGGGTTAGTCTCCGCTAAGCACTATCAACCCTAACCGAGGGAGAGACTTAACCTAGCATGCATGCTATAACTTAGGGCTCCAGCGCTTCGTTTATTTATGCTCAGGGTCTGCGCCTGGCTTACATGCCTTGCCAGCAAAGCTTGTACAAAAGGTGGCTTGCCGGGAGGCCCAGCAACCGCGCCTTATGGGTAAAACTTGCGAAGATGTTCGATGTTCCGGGAGTTGCTCACTGGGACAGAATCTTCGGTCTCCAGGCGGACTGCGCCGGGCCTGGTGACTCGTATTACCCGATAAGGGCCTTCCCACTTTGGCGTGAACTTGTTGGAATTCTTGGCCGACTGAACGTGCCGAAGAACAAGGTCGCCTTTCTCAAAGCTTCGGGCATGAACCTTGAGGCTATGGTAGCGGGGCAAGGCTTGCTGGTAGCGTGCTGCTCTCGCAGCCGCCCGAAGACAATGTTCCTCAAGGAGCGTTGCGTCATCTTGCCGCAATTGCTCTTGCTCAAGCTCGTCATAAGCGAGCACTTGAGGTGACCCATATGTGAGTTCCATGGGGAGAACTGCTTCTGCCCCGTATACCAGGGCAAAGGGTGTCTGGCCGGTGGCTCGATTTGGCGTCGTTCTGATCGACCAAAGAACCACCGACAACTCATCAATCCAGTGCCTTCCACTCTTGTGCAGCCTGTCAAAAGTCTTTGTCCTCAGGCCTCACAACACTTCAGCATTTGCCCTCTCCGCCTAGCCATTGCTCCGTGGATGTGCCATGGAAGCGAAATAGACCTTGCCGCCGAGGTCTTGGATGTATTGCATAAAGGTGTGTCTTGTGAACTGCGTGCGGTTGTCGGTGATGACTCTGTTTGGCACATCAAAACGGCACACTAGCCCCTCGAAGAACTTGACGGCTGACTGTGCTGTCACCTTCCTCACTGCTTCCACCTCCGGCCACTTTGTGAACTTGTTGATCGCAACGTACAAGTACTCAAAGCTCCCGACAGCACGGGGGAAAGGGCCCAGGATGTCGAGCCCCCAGACCGAGAATGGCCAGGAAAGAGGAATTGTTTGAAGGGCTTGAGCTGGTTGATGAAGCTTCTTTGAATGGAACTGACACGCTTCACACTTGGTTACTAGTGCCGTTGCATCCTGGAGGGCAGTGGGCCAGAAGAAACCCTGCCGGAACGCCCTGCCGGCAAGGGCCCTTGACCCTATGTGGGAGCCACATATGCCTCCGTGTATCTCTGCCAATAGCTCCAGTCCTTCCTCCCGGGGAATGCACTTCAATTTCACACCGTTCGGTCTCTTCCTGTACAGGACGTCATCGACGAACTGATACATATCAGACCGATGGGCTACTTTCTCCGCTTCTTCCTGCTCCTTAGGAAGCTCCCCTGTTTGAAGGAATCGGACGGTATGTTGTGCCCATGCCGGAGCCTGGGGCTCGACGGCAAGGACCGAAGGCATTTCTTCTGCCATGGGAGCGTCCGTCTCTACGGCCAGGGATTGACGGCCTGCCGGAGTCAGTCGCTCCTCGGTAGGCTCATAATCCATGGCAACACCCTTGCCAGCAGCCCCCGGGGGCTCAGCCAGAAAGTACTTGCCGGGGCCTGATTTCCTCCGTTTGTTCTGATCCGTTGATGGTTCGATGGATGGTTGAGTTAACCGAAGCAAAAAAGTACCTGGTTCCACAGGTAGCTTGAATGCAGCGCGCTTTGACAAGTAATCGGCGATGTTGTTCTCCGCTCGAGGAACGTGCTCCGCTTGTATACCATCAAATCGCTCTTCCAGCTTCCTCACCTCATCTACGTAGGCCTCCATCAACGGGCTCTGATAATCTTTGTTGACTTGTCTGACGACAAGCTGCGAATCACCCCTGATGATGAGCTTCTTAACCCCGAGGTTTGCCGCGATCCTGAGACCGGCAAGCAACCCCTCATACTCAGCAGTGTTGTTGGTGGACATCTCCCTGGGGAAGTGCATCTGGATTACATACTTGAGGTGCTCTCAGGTGGGTGGGACAAGCAGCACACCAGCACCGGCGCCTTGCAGCGAGAAAGCCCCGTCAAAGTACATGATCCAGTTGTGACTTGCTTCCTTGCCAGGGAGAGTTGTCTCCTGGATTTCCTCGTCAGGCGTTGAGGTCCATTCTGCAATGAACTCCACCAAGACTCTGCTCTGGATTGTCGAAGTACTTTCAAACTTTAACCCAAAGCTTGACAACTCCAAGGCCCACTCCACAATCCTTCCGGTTGCGTCTGGGTTGTGCAGTATCCTTGCAACGGGAGGCGGGTGACGACAGTGATCTCATGGGCTTGGAAGTAGTGACGCAGCTTCCTCGAGGCCATAAGGAGCCCGAAGAGCAATTTCTGCACACCGGAGTACCTTGACCTAGCCCCTGCAAGAGGGAGCTGACAAAGTAAACCGGGTGCTACATCATCTTCTTCTTCTGCACCACTTCACTTGGCTGCGCGGGCCCTGTCCCGATGGCGTCAGACTCTGCCGGGGGCCTTGCCTTGCCGGCACCAGGCCCTGCCGGGGGAATCTCTGATGTGCCATCCGCTGGTCCTGCTGTTGCCACTGCCTCTTCGTCGGCCTCCCTCTGCGCCACCAGCGCGGCGCTCACCACTTGATTCGTTGCTGCCAGATACAACAACAACGACTCTTGTGGTTTAGGCCCCACCAGTACTGGTGTAGAAGAGAGGTATTTCTTTAGATCCTGCAGTGCTACTTCGGCCTCCGGGGTCCACTCCATTGGGCCCGCCTTTTTCAAAATCTTGAAAAAGGGAAGGGCGCGCTCGGCAGACTTGGAGATGAATCGGCTCATGGCGGCAACGTAGCCAGTAAGCCGACGCACATCCTTGATCCGCTTGGGCGCCTCAATCTGCTCGATAGCCTTGATCTTGTCTGGGTTTGCCTCCATCCCAAGCTGCGACACAAAGAACCCGAGAAGTTTGCTGGACGGAACGCCGAAGACACACTTCTTAGGGTTCAGCTTGAGGTTGATCTTGCGCAGGTTGGCAAACGTCTCTTCTAAGTCTTGTACAAGAGTTGCCTTGTCCTTGGTTTTGACCACTATGTCATCCATCTAAGCTTCCATATTTCTATGTAGCTGGGGCTCAAAACCAATTTGGACCGCCCTTGCGAACGTCGAGCCAGCACTCTTCTACCCGAAAGGCATCCGTAAAAAGCAATACGTGTCACATGGGGTGATGAATGTTGTCTTCTCTTCGTCTTCTCTTGTCATGAAGATCTGGTGGTAGCCCGAGTAGGCGTCGAGGAATGATAACAGATCACACCCGGCCGTGGAGTCAACAATCTGGTCAATGCGCGGCAACGAGAAGGGGTCCTTAGGACAAGCCTTATTGATATCTGTGTAGTCAATACACGGCCTCCACTTCCCGTTTGCCTTGCGCACCACCACCGGATTGGCCAACCACGTCGGATGGAGCACTCCCCTCACCAAGCCTGCTGCTTCCAACTTCCTGATCTCCTCTATGATGAACTCCTCCCGTTCCAAAGCTTGCTTCTTGACCTTCTGCTTGACGGGTCGCGCATGGGGGCAAACAGCAAGATGGTGCTCAATCACTTCCCTGGGAACGCCAGGGATGTCAGATGCTTGCCATGCAAACACATCGACATTCGCCCACAAGAAAGTGATGAGCGCGCTTTCCTATTTGCCGTCGAGGGTGGAGCTTATGGTGAAAGCCCCTCCCGTGCCATCCTCCTTGACGGACATCTTCTTGGTCTCTGGTGGCGTAGCTCTGGATTTCTTGCTCTTGCCGGTGGAGCTCTCTGGCACGTCCTTGACGGTAGAACAACACTCCGAAGAGGTGCGCTTGCCGGAGTGGGTGTGAGAGGTCTTGCCGGTCTTCTTCTTCCCTCCCGGGGCTTCAGCGGCAGGAGCAAGTGCCTTGGTGGCAGCTGCTGCAACTGCTTACCAGTAGAGTAGGTCGGCGCAGATCAACGCATCCTTCTTGTCTCAGGGAACAGTGATGATGGTCATCGGCCCAGGAATCTTCAGCGTGTTGTAGGCGTAATGCAACGCCTCCATAACCTTGGCTAGTGTCGAGCGGCCGAGGATCCCATTGTAGTGCAAAGGGATCTCGGCTACATCGAAGACAATCCTCTCTGTCCTGTAGTTCCACTCGCCTCCAAACGTCATTGTCAGGACCCCGATCCTAAGTCACACCGATCTAGCATGTAACACATCATATCACCTTGCGGCCTCACGCATGGTATTCCCACGGGTGCCACCTTACCTGGCCCAGGACCGTTTGCGCCTTTTTGCTCATGTATATGATAGTGTCGCTAGCATCCATATGACAAAGAACTCGGGCCGACATGGCTAGTCGTGAACCCAAAGCGGCACTAACCCATGGGGACAGGCATACATGAATCAACTTCGAGCATGTCGGTCAACAGCGTGTGAATCCGGGATGTAGCACTGGGCTAACAGGACTTCGGTAACCCGGGCTGTAGCAGGCTAGGCAGGACTCTGGATGTCACCGCGTGACATCTCCCCGAAGGAACAGACACAGGAACGAAGTGAAACACATGCCGGCCAGTCAAGTGTCCTGAGCAGTAGTGCTGGGCTAGCAGGACTCCGGTGAACCGGGCTGTAGCGGACTACTAAGGCTCATGGAAGCACAAGACTACATTTCCCCATAAGAGAGGCTACCAAGGATAAACAACTAGGTAGTCGGATCCCACACATACCAAGCATTTCAATCATACACACAATATGCTCGATATGTGTAAATACAACATGGCATCACAACATAACTCTACGACTCAAGTATTTATTCATTAGGCTCCGAGGAGCCAAGTATTACAAACATGGGTCTCATGACCCCAACATACAAAGCATACAAGCAACAAGCGGAAGCATAAACATGCCCGAGTACAGATAACTACAAATGAAAAAGGCTGAGAAACCTGACTATCTACACGACCCTCCCAAGGGTACAAGATCGTAGCTGAGGTAACAAGCTAAACGTCGAAGTCCACGCGGAACTACTAGCGAGACTGACGTCTCTCTGCAAAAACATAAAATAGGCAAACGTGAGTACAAATGTACCCAGCAAGACTTACATCAGAACTAGCTACATATGCATCGGTATCAACAAAAGGGCTGGTGGAGTTTAACTACAGCAAGCCAGCTTTGACTCGGTGGCTATCCTGAACTACGACTGCTAGTAACTCTTTTGAGGTGGCGCACACGAGTCCACATATTCACCATACCAATACACCATTATGGATCCGCTCCCGTCTACCTACGAGAACGCCATCCATAGCACTCACGCTTATCTTGCGCATTTAGAGTATCCACTTCAAGTTATCTATGAACTGTTATAGGCAACCCAGAAGTCCTTTTCCGCGGACACGGCTATTTGACTAGATGATGTTAACCCTGCAGGGGTGTACTTCTTCACACTCGCTCTCGCCACTTACCACCATGTACACGTCGTGTATCTCGGCAACCTTCAAGCGGAAGCCTGGCGAGGGAGTCGGCCACGACCTGACTAACCACACAAGTCTCTAGTCCAGGTTTATCGCCTATTCGGGTTCCATCCGCTAGGAGATCCGGCCGGGGTGTCACTCACGGCCCCAAACAATGTGTGCAGGGTTCCCAAGCCCACCTTGACGGATGGATCTACGCTTGGTACACCGTGCCACGGTGCCTAGTCTGTCCCAAGCCCACCTGTACCGGGTACCACTTGGTAGACTACTAACACTACCTACAAACACCAGAAACTAGTTGCAACTCCTGGACAGAGATCAGGTTGATTAATAAGGTGAGAGAGCTTGGAGCGCCCGGAGCCCAATGTGTGGTAGTAACTGTTCATGGATCACAAACATAGAACTCAGTTCCTGAGGACGGCTGCAATGAGACAACCCACCATGTACTCCTACATGGCCTCTCACCGCTACCTTTACCAAATCGTGTTCACACACTTAGCTCTCAACAGTAGGACATGTTCACAACTTTCCAATTCATCCCCGATGAATCAGACCTGACACAACTCTAAGCAATAGCAGACATGACAACAAGCATGAATGAGTACGCACATCAGGGCTCAAACAACTCCTACTCATGCTAGTGGGTTTCATCTATTTACTGTGGCAATGACAGGTCATGCAGAGGAAAGGGGTTCAACTACCGCAGCATGTAACAGTTGAATCGCTGTTGTCCTAATGCAATAAAAGAGAGCAGGAGCCAGAGAGTGGGATTGTATCGGAATGAACAAGGGGGTTTTGCTTTCCTGGCACTTCTGAAGATAGTATAGCTCTTCATCGGTGTCATCGAACTCATCGCCGAAACATACACCTACCGAGGGGGAACAACCATCGGCAAACAAGAGGGAACACAATCAATGCAATGCAACAATATGATGCATGATCATGACATGGCAATATGATGTGATTTGGGCTAATGCAGCTAGCAACAATTTAAATGAAGTTGGTTTGAACCCAAGATTCAAATTCAAACTCCACATAAGACATTTCAAATGTCATTAATTCAAATTGTCACATACAGTAGCTTTAGGTTGCTTAAACATGCGTGAGAATGGTACAGATGGATAGATTGGATTTTTCTGATCATTTTTCATATATAAATCTTTTCATTTGGAGTTACGGTTGAATTTCTATGAATTTTAGAAGTTTGGGGTATTTTTTGAAATTTATAAATCATTTCTGATTTGTTTTAATTCCAGAAAACTTTACTGCGTCAGCATTAAGTCATGCTGGCGTCAGCTGGTCAACAGGACCGTCCAGGTCAAACCTGACAGGTGTGGCCCACCTGTCATTGGCTCACTGCTAACTAGGGTTTAGTTAAATCCTAACTAAAGTAATTAGAAGGGCTGGGGCACTGTCAGCGAGTCAGTGGGTTAGCTAAAATTTAGTTAGCATCTAAACTAAATTAGCAGGGCCTCGGGCCCACTATTAATGACCCAGGGGGGTCAAACTGGGTCAACCCGGTCAACTGGGTCAAAACCTGTCGGCGACTCGACGCCGGCGAGGCGAGACGCGGCGGAGAGCTGCGGGTTTCGCGCTCCGGCGACCAAAACGGTGGCCGAGGGCATCTATGCGTAGCTGGTGTGTGCGCGCATCGCACCGTGGCATCAATTCGTGCTGGGGAGGTCGGACTTGGCGACAGCGGCGAGCAAGGCGGCGGTCGGAGCTCGGGTTGATGTGGGCGCGGGGCTGCAGGGTATGGCGAGGCCAGCTAAGGGGATCTGCGACCTCCTGGTACATCTAGGAGCTCGCTAGGCTTGTCGGCTTGAGCGGAGCGGCACGACAGCGCCATGCCCGGCGTCCATGGTGGACGGCGGTGCTCGGTACGGTGGCTAGCACGGCTACGGCAGGGGGAAAGACTATGGGGGAAGATGGGAAAGGTAGTAGAGATCACAACGGTCTCGTAGGCGGTCTCAGTCAGCTCGGGGATGTCCTACGTGCGGCGAATCGACGGCGGCGATCACCGGAGAGAGGCGAGGAAGATGGCGACGATGGCGGCTCCATAGGGCCTCCGCGTTAGCTTTCTTCGATGGAGAGGCGTGGTGCAGGGTGGCGGAGGTGCTGGACTGATCGGGAAGGCAAGGCATCGGCGGTGGGCGCGGCAACGGCGAGCGGCGGCTGCTTTCGGTGCGTGCGACAGAGAGAGCCAGGGGAGGGGATGGGGACGAGAGAGAGCGAGAGAGAGTTGGGGGGCAGCGTGGCATCTCCAGGCAAGCAGCTGGACTCGCAGGGACGCTGCCAGCGCGAAGCAGGAGGTGGAGGCCTCCCAGCGCGCGCGTGCGTCTTCGCCTCTGCCTACTGGCAGAGGAAGACGACGAGCGACGAGGTAGATGGGCTGGGCTGGTCAAGCTGGGCTGGCAACAGGTAAGTGGGCCAGGTAACTTCTCTCTCTCTAATTTAGTTTCTGTTTTCTATTTGTTCGCTCTGTTTTGATTTAGTTTAGCACTAAATCATTTTTATATAATTCTGAGAATATTTTTGGGCACTCTCTGAATTAATCCGGTGTCCCTCAATATTTTTCAGAATATTTGGAGCTATCAAATATTTATAGCAATGTTTTGGAGCCCCAATCAAATACAATATGTGTTGAGGTAAAATCCAAGATGGCTAGGAAAAATGTGCATCACCTCTGGGTGCTGTTTCCAGCATTTCCCAAAGTCATGAACATTTTTCTAAGACCATTTTGGGTTCTTGGAATTTATTTTAGTTGAACCTATTTTATTTCTCTTTAGGTGCTACGGTTTGAGTCAATCCCCATTTCAAATTCACATAACTTTAGACATGATCCATGGATGCAATGCCACTATCTGCAACCAAATTCTAGGGCTGTGACAGTCATATGCAAGGTGACCTTCCCCTTCGGTTGGCTCCTTCTTGGGTTGACCCCTTGAAACGTGCCCGTCTCCTCGGGGTCTCCGTCAGGAATTTGCAGCCTTTTGATCACAACGGGTGAGATTAAGTTCAGACCGGCCCCACCGTCAACCAGCATCTTGTTCACCTTGAGGTTGCGTATCGTTGGTGAAACCAACAATGGCAAACACCCGACCGCAATTGTGCGATCAGGGTGATCCTCGGTGTTAAAGATGATGGGCGTGCTGGACCACTTCAGCGGCTTCTAAGTGTCGAACGATGGCTCCGCTGCTGTGATCTCACGTGCCCACTGCTTGAGCCGGCGGTGAGAAGTGTGCAGCGAGGCGCCACCATCGACGCACATGGCCTCCGTAGCCTTCTGAAACTCTTGCTCACCGGACTCGTCGTCCTCATCATGATCATCGTCTTCCTGCTTCTTGTCACCGCCCCGAGCGGGCCTCTCTTGCTGGTTATCCTTGCCGCGGCGGCCTCCTTGGCCGCCACGCTTCTTGCCGGATCCTTCGGCACCATCCTGACCCTTCTCCTTGTCCCGCATCTCATACTCGGCCTTTTGCTTTTTGGCAAGCAGCTCGACCTGTCGGCAGTTCTGGAGGTCGTGGCCCTTGGTGTGGTGGATCTTGCAATACTGCTTGTTGGAGCCTCCTGGCCTACCGGCAGCTGCCAAGGCCCGGCAGGCGGCGCACCCGGCAATCTCCTTGACGGGGTCGTCTGCCCTGGCCTTCTTGGCAGCGCCGGTGTCGTCGGATCCCTCGACGGCAAGCACGGCCTTGCCCTTGCGTTTCTTATTGCGACGCCAGCCCTTCTTCGTCAGGGCGGCGGTGTCTTCATCAGTAGAGCCGGTTTCCACGCCGGCGTCCTCGCCGGGGTACTTCCTTCCCTCTTCAGCCCGGCGCACCGATCGGCCAGAACATAAAGTTCGACCACATCCTTAACCTTGTTCATTGCCAACTCTTCATGCATCTTGCGATTGTGCATGTTCTGATGGAACGCGCTAATCATGGCGGCGGGATGAACATCGGGGATGTTGTACTGCACCCAGTTGAACCTCTGTATGTACTTGCGCAGGGTTTCCCTTTCCTTCTGGGGAATGATATGCAAATCACTGGCCTGGCCATGAGCTTGATGGCCTCCGGTGAAGGCACCAACGAACTCATGGCACAGATCCGACTAAGAAGAAATGGAATCCGCCGACAAGTGCATCAACCAAGACATGACGTTGGGCTTCAGTGCCAACGGGAAGTAATTGGCAAGCACCTTGTCGTCGCGAGCTCCAGCAGCTTGCATCGCGATGGTGTAGATGCCGAGGAACTCTGACGGATGTGTCTTGCCGTTGTACTTCTCGCCGACGTCGGGCTTGAACGTGTGGTGGGACGGCCACTGGAACTACCGCAGATCACGGGTAAAGGCTCGGCAACCCACCTCGTAAGGTAGGCCGCCGGAGCCCCCCGGTGCTGGGTGGTCCATAGCGGGTCTTGCCCGCTTATCCGACTGGTGGCGTGTATCGCGTCAATGCTCGATGGTGGTTCGAGCGTCTTCATGGGCTCGTTCTCGAAGAACTTGGTGCTAGTCGCGGTGGGTCCGTGGGTCGGACGACACTACGGAAATGTTATCACAAGCATCGTCACGACGGACCGGCACCGGCGGCAGCTGGCGGCGGGGAGGAGAGTGCACTGTGGCTGCAGCTCCCCCGGACCTTCCACCGCTGGCAGGTGGTGGCTCGACGAAGCGCCGGCCCGAGTGACCCGCCGGTCGCGGATCATCTTTGTTGGCGATGGCGATGAGTCTCCGGATGGTGGCCCTCCATTTGTCGAGCTTCTCCGCGGCAGGAGGGAAGTCGAGGAGTAGCTGCACGCGCGCCAAAGCTTCTGCTGGCGTGGGTGGTGGCGAAAGCTGCGTGGATCGTGGCGCGCTTCGACTTCTAACCACGTTAGAAGGAGCTCTATCACGGCTCAGCGGCTGCGTGCCATTTTCGCCAACACTTCGGCGGGCATGCTGGCATCCTTCGTCCCGTAGATGATGCACAGGGCTCTTCCCACGGCGGTGTCCAGGGTCGCGAGCGTGGTGACGCTGCTCTTCGTGCACACCCTAGGAAGAGCGCGCTATGGGCGCCGGGGTGGGCATCTTGGAGGTCGCCACGCCGCCCATGGGTGGTACGGCGACACCCCCGGAGGGCCCCGCACCGCCTGCGGGGGGCCCAGGTCCGTCTCTGGATTTTGTGGCATGCGGCCCGTCGTCTTGCGGACGAACGACGCCGCTCGCCAGGCTCTGACTGCCAGAGCGATGTTGGTGCTTGCGGGCCGTGCCTCGGGTCCTGTCTGTGATCGTCCCGCTGATAGCCCGCACCACTATGGGCCGTCCGTCTCCCAACGAACCGCCCGCCGTGGCCTTCTTCTTCTTGGGAGCCATGACGATGAAGAACTGCTAGGCTAACTGCTAGACCGGATTTCCACAACTGCTTCCCCTACCTGGCGCGCCAAAGATGTCGGCGGAAACGACACTTGGGGTCACTAGGATCCCTTCTATGGTCGGCGGGCGCAAGGGACAGGAAGCACACGGGTCGTTTACCCAGGTTCGGGCCGCGAAGATGCGTAATACCCTAGTCCTGCTTTGGTGGATGTATTGAGTGTTCTTTGTGTTCTTGAGCTAGCTACGGGGTGCAACTTGCCCAGAAGAGCCGAATCCCTCTCCTGGTCGCTTCGGGCCTCCTTTTCTAGGAAAAGGGGGTTTCCACAGTGGCACACAGGAGGTGGAAAGGTCTACAGTCGATAAGCTTATCCTCTGGGACCGTCGGACAAACACATTTAATGCACTGCCGACGTGGCCCTCCTTGCTTTATCAGGGACGCCAAGGAAGCACATCCCAGCCGTTGCCACCTGGCCTGGCCTTGACACGCGTCCGAGCTGACAAGGCGTCGCGGCGCCACGTTGGCTGGCTGCTGGGCTGGCGCGGTGGTGGAGCCTTCACGAAGGGTTGCATGCCACCACGCAGGTGCGTGCTGAGTCGGTGTAGAGGCCGCCCATCGCCATGCAGGTGCCTGCCCAGCTGGTTGAGCTAGGAGCTACTTGGGGACAGCGGTGGAGTCTTGGCTGGTGCGGGCCTGGTAGTGGCCCCGCTGATGCCCTCGACAAGGGTCTTGCTAGGGGCCCAGCAAGGGTCTTTCCGTGGCATTGCGTCCCCGGCAAGGCGCTTGCCGGGGGTCTTGTGGATTTCCTCGGCTAGGATCCCGCCGAGGGTCGTTGACTTCTGATCCTCATCTAATCTTGTGTGTTTATGATCTTGACAAAGATCTGCATGCCACCACGGAGGTGCCTCCCGAGCCCTGGTTCCAATGTAGTTGTTGACGACGTTTGGAACCCTTGGGCTTAAGGGTGGCTCGCTCTGCTGGGGTTGGGCAAGTTGCCCCGGCAAAGCTCTTGCCGGGGCCACTTAGGCCGCCCCGGCAAGGGTCTTGCCGGGCGGCGGGGGGGGGGGGGGGTCCACCTCACCCTCTTGCTCTTTGTGCTTCTGATCTTGGCGTTGTTTTGGTTGTCTTGTCCTTCAGCTTGTCTCCGGCTTCCCTCCTCTGCCCTGCCAAGTGTGGCCGTGGCACGTGGCTCTGACTACCCGTGGACAAGTAAAGGGGTCAAAAGGAGAGCCCCTACTTTTGTACACTGACACATGTACCCGAGCCCTGGCCGTACGTATGCACGAGTAGGCGTTCGAGACCCCGCCCGTATGTACGTACGTGGCCGTATTTTATTTCATGCACACTGGCCGATGTACGTACGTGTACATGCTACGTGCGTGCCTCTACATCGACCAGTATGTACGTACTCGTTCGCGACCAGAATGACAACGCTACGTACGCTTCGACCAGGTGGGTCCCAACTGTCAGGCTTCGTTGCGTGCGAAGATGTAGCTGGTGGGTCACAACAGTCAGGGGGCAAATCGTTTTTTTTTGCCCGGACCCACTTCCTTGCATGCGAAGATGTAGCTGGTGGGTCCCATCAGTCACGGGGAAACGTTTTTTCGCGAAATACGGTGGCCTGTCAGGTGGGTCCCGCTGTCAGGTGGAGGAATAATTATTTTGCGTGTAATAAGGAGTCACTTCCTTGCGGCTGCCATGGACCCAGCTGTCAGCCTCTCCATGTACAGTACTCTTGCTATGGAAGTCGGTCGTTGACCACATTGACCACGCTGCGCCAAGAGCACCACGGCGGTGGACGATGGCGAG
Source organism: Aegilops umbellulata (assembly GCA_032464435.1). NCBI lineage: Eukaryota > Viridiplantae > Streptophyta > Magnoliopsida > Poales > Poaceae > Aegilops > Aegilops umbellulata. Next base: position 255,880,756 of record CP136056.1, read on the forward strand.
GCCTAGGAAGGGGACGATGCGGAGCCGGGGAAGACACGGCAGTGGATACCCACGTGAAGAGGAGTACGAGGGTTCACTGGTTCAGTTGCGGTGTGATGCTGCCGTCGCCGCATAATAACTGGGGGTGCGGGTGAGTGCAGGGATGGCCTGGCCAGCGGTGGGAGTAGTAGGGGGCAGTGAGGCCTCCGCGGCAGCACAGCCGGCCACGGGAGGCAGGAGCAGGCGGCACGTCCGGCGCTGCTTTGGGCGGCTGGAGCAAGAAGACCAGAGGTTGAAGAAGCACGACGGTCGTCGATTGGACATCGTACGGTCACTGCAGCTAGAATCGTTTATATTGACTAAGTTGACAAATCCCTTGGTACGCGTCAACTTAGTAGGCCCACAGGCCAGCTTCCGAAACGGTGCGCTTCAGATGTCAGGGGGAGGAATCATATTTTGGGCGGGTGAAGATAGAATATCCGAGATTGAAGAAGGAGCACGGCATCCGTTGGATGAACATCCAACGACCACTGCTGCTAGAACCGTGTGTTGACTATAAGTTGACAAAGCCTTGCATGCACGTCAACTCTTTTTTTTAGGGGACGTGTCAACTTAGTAAGGCCACAAGTGTGTGGCAGAGAACTTATAGCCCATTTGAGATTTGTATGAATGTGCAAGCAATTTTTGAATTCTAATGGAATTTACTACAGCCCATTTATAGTTTGTTAAAAGTACAGCCCATTTCAACCAACCGTTCAAAACAGAATTCAATAGAACTTCTCACATTTTGATGGGATCCAAAAAAATTTATCTTGAAATTTTTAGTCAGATTAAATACAATTTCAATATAAATTTATATTAAGTAAAAATCCAACGAAACATTGCGCTCGCAACAATTAATGAAATTAAAATTTTCAATATCCAAAAATAATATTTTATAAAGTAATTACGTGTTTGGTGCATTTTTTATAGTTACTGCCCAATTTTTATAATTACATCCCATTTATTATTTCTTAAAGCCCGTTTTCTTGTTAAGCCTAATGCATCCCTCCTAGGAAAGATTTACAGCCCAGCGGGGAGGAGAATAACAACTTGACCTTGCCTGGCTATTCTTAAAAAAGTATAGCTGGGCTAGCCATTTTCAGCTTGAAAAAAATTAATATCTGGGCTAGATATCTGGCCTGGGCTAGATGGGCCACAGACCGCCCAGTTAATACCTGCAGCGATGTTTTCTTTGTTGTTTGGAGGAGAAAAACTAATATCTGGGCTAAACATCGCTCAAGAAAAACTCTGAAGTGCTCACACCTCAAAAACACAAATACTACTCGAGCTGCTTGGTCCCGGCTGTGAGCCGCTTCTTGTGCAATTCTCTCATTTATTGACTACATAGGTTGACAATGGTGTGGGACCGTGATGTCAGGAAACCAGGAGGAAGTAAAAAATTTATAGTTTTATATAGTAATAAGGAGGCACTTGCGTACGTGCGGCTATGGCCCTGGTGGGTCCCCACTGTCATCCTCTCCAAGTAAAGTCATCTCCTCATCCCCATGTCCGTTGACCATGTTGACAACGCGAGACGGCGGCGCCACGGCGAGCACACCAACTCAAAGGACGACGGATAGGGCCTCGCGGTCCCTACGGATGGTCTGATAGAGCGCCCGCTGCTCATTCGGGAAGCCAGGATCATAGGGCCACATGTCCGCGATGGCATTGTCGTTCGCTTGTTCACTGGTGCTCGTTGAGGAGACAGAGGTTGCAGCACATGTCCTCCTGTGCTGGTAGCTCTTCCGCCATTAGGGCGTCGAAGTGCGGCCGCACCTGCTCTATGGTGAACACGGCATGAACCGGCTTGGACAGTGGCGTCGGCTCCTGGTCGGAAGCTACGTCCATCGTATGATTGTTGACGATCAGCTCAGCGAGCTAGCTGGCGAGCCAGCATGTCTGGCTGCTGGACCGACCCGCTGCCAAGCACGAGCCTGACTGCCCTGGCCCACCTAGACTGCCTCCCTCGCCCGCGCGCTCTTCCGCCCGAAACGGTCAGCGCCGCCGGCCCCGCTTCCCGGCGCAGGCAATTGCTCCGCCTTCAAACGACACAAGTGTCGTCCGTCCGTCCTTCTGCCGCCCACATTAATGATACGCAGTTGCCGAGGCGGCTACTCCAGCGCCACATGTCCGTCCCTCCGCCGCCCACCATTGCTATATAAGTTGCTGCGCTGGCCATAGCCGCAGCCATCCGCATCCGTTCCCTTTCTCCTCTCCACACCACTACTGCCCACCATGGCTTCCTCGCGCTCCAGCGCTCTTCGGGACGGGCGGACGACGGACCACAAGGAGATGGCAGCCATTGCTGCCGACTGGCTGGCCAGCAGGCAGTCGGAGGATGACGACGTACCAACGGAGAACATGGTAGTCGATGATCCGGCGCCAACCCCCTCCTCCGCGCCATCCTCGCCGGTGCATTGCACCATGACCATCGGCGAGGCCCATGCCCAATATATGGACACAGTGAGGCAAAAGCGTGAGGAGCAGTTATGGGAGGCGCAGACTGATGCCACCTACAACCACCATCTCCTCTAGGAGCACCTGCAGGCGGAGGAGCAGATCGCCGCGGTAGAGCAGGAGGCGCTGCTCGACTCGTGCCGCTCCGCCCGCTAGGGCCGCCTCGAGCGCTGGTGGTACCGCATGCGGGTGGCGGAGGATGCGGCCGCCTACAAAGAGGGCGATGAAGCGGGCAAGGCGTTGTTTGGCGAGACCGAGGACGAGGAAGAGGACAATGCCGGCTCCGACGAGTCCCTACTCCGCTGGCGTCGACGAGGCCCTGCTCCGCTGAGGCCCCGCGACGCCAACAATGAGGTAGAGGACACCGCCGGCTCCGCCGAGGCCCCACCCTGCCAGCAACAAGGGGGAGGATTTCCCCCGCTCCGCCGAGGCGCCGCCCGCCGGCAACGAGACAAAGGACATCGCCGGCTCTGCCGAGGCCCCGCCCGCTGCCAACGAGGCCGCGCCACATAGAAAACAAGGAAGAGTGGAACACAGCAGGTCGCCGCCGCTCAGGTCCAAGTAAGGCCACCACTGCTACCCTCCGGTTGAAGCCAAGCGAGGCGGGTTGACCACTGACGGTCGGTTAGCTTCTTGGCGGCGACGTGGAGTCGGAGAGCTATGTTGGAGAAGGACGCTGCTTCTACTTAACTGCTGGTGCAGTTGGCTAACTGACACGTGGGCCCAACAGGCATCTGGGCCACATGTCAGTTACGCAACTGCACCTGCAGTTAAGTCACTGAAGCTTCTGTTCGGCTCAGCCGGACACAGGTGGGTAGCTTCGGTTAATTAATTATACCTCTAGCGCACCCCTTTTTAGTTGAAGAATGTATGAAATGTAATGAAATTCGGCATGTCTATATGAAATCCGCCCATGTATGAATGAATTTACTTCGATTAGTTCGAATTCTTGTATCACTCGCATTGGATGAACATGCAAAACAATACGTACTAACATTATTCCCAGGGTGATCACCTCATTTGCAGCAGTTTCACATGTACCCCCTCCGGTCCTTTCTAGTCTGCATACAAATTTTGTCTGCAGTCAAAGTATCTCTACTATGTCCAATCTTATAGAAAAAAGTATGCACTTTCACAATGTGCGAAGTAAAATGGAACAGAAGGAGTACAAAGAGTTTGAGCAGCTTTTTAGCGTTCCTGTACATTGCAATCAAACACACAGACCTGGCAATTCATAGAGAACATTCCAAACAATCGATGATCATGCATCTCAACGATTCACATGTTAGAGCCAATATTTACTTCACAACTAAAGAATAAACAAAAAATGGATCGACGCTGCTGACAGCAAAGGGCATCCCATTCAAAAATATCAAACACATGTCTTCTTGCTAAAATCAATGAGCAAAATTTGACAAGGTTGTCCCATTCCAAAATATCAAATGCCTATGATTGTGGAATGGGTAGGGTTTGCCATCAGTTTGGACATTGACATGGCACCTCGTGCTAAATAAACCAGTTGTTCTTTTTGTGCAGTTCCACCAAAACCAACCAAATTCGCGCGTGGGTTGTATGATTTCGCCCTTATATGTTGCAACGGCTTGAACTTATTGGCACCTCCTTTCTTGTGGTGGAAATGAATGATTCGATGTATTCATGAACATTTTCTGCAGTTCCCATTGAAATCAAGCTGAGCACCCCTATTTGCACAAATACAAAAAGAGTTATTAGTATAAAGCAAATTGTACTATGAATTGACAGTTTAAACAGGCACCTACATGGTCCATGTAGAGCACACTTTTAGAAAAATGGAACTCACCGGAAAGAATCCTAGAACAACATTGTACTCGCGCATCACAGCAAGAAAATAGAGATTTGTCATTCCTTTTGAGCTGAAGTTAGTTTGGTCTTGTGGGGAGTAATGTAACCATCCTTCAGCTGCTCCTTCTGATGAGAAGATAGACACGGCTTCTTCATCCTGGCATAATTGGAACTAGTCACTTCACGTACTCCATATTCTTCCTCAGAGGAGGATGACCCTGTTGTGTAAAGACAAGAGGACAACTAAATGCTAGCATCCCTATTTGCTCAAAAAAAGGAAAGGAAATATTTAAAACAGCATAGATGAAGCACTTCTCAAGGACAATACCACTTTTTCATGACAGTATCTAAACAGTAGCACAACACCAATAGAGCTGAAAAAGCTCAATCAGATGGACGAAATCAGTGGGCGAGTACCAACCTTTGCCAGGAGGCTTATTGTGTAGAGCATACAGATGAAGCACTTCTCCGGAACCATCTGTTGCTATCTACTGTGGTGGCCATGCTTACTATATACTCCTCGATTAGTTTAATGTTTCCAATATCTTCTTGTGCAGTTCCACTAAAATATATGGTATTTTCAAAGAAGATTGTCGGTGTCAAAACCGGCGGATCTCGGGTAGGGGGTCCCGAACTGTGCGTCTAGGCGGATGGTAACAGGAGACAAGGGGCATGATGTTTTTACCCAGGTTCGGGCCCTCTCGATGGAGGTAAAACCCTACTCCTACTTGATTAATATTGATGATATGGGTAGTACAAGAGTAGATCTACCACGAGATCAGAGAGGCTAAACCCTAGAAGCTAGCCTATGGTATGATTGTTGTTGTCTCCTACGGACTAAACCCTCCGGTTTATATAGACACCGGAGGGGGCTAGGGTTACGCAGAGTCGGTTACAATGGGAGGACATCAACATATCCGTGTTGCCAAGCTTGCCTTGCACTCCAAGGAAAGTCCCATCCGGACACAGGACGAAGTCTTCAATCTTGTATCTTCATAGTCCAACAGTCCGGCCAAAAGATATAGTCCGGCTATCCGGATACCCCCTAATCCAGGACTCCCTCAGTATCCCCTGAACCAGGCTTGAATGACGACGAGTCCGGCGCGCAGATTGTCTTCAGCATTGCAAGGCGGGTTCCTCCTCCGAATACTTCATAGAAGATTTTTGAACACAAGGATCGTGTCCGGCTCTGCAAAACAAGTTCCACATACCTCCGTAGAGAGAGTAACATTTTCACAAATCTAATCTGCTGACGTATTCTGTAGCGCGACGTCGCACCACAGCCAAGCCTTTATTCGTTTTTTCTTACTTCCCACCTCAGCACGTCTTGTCGAAGCAGAGATCGTGTCCCCTTTATTTACGGGATCCTCATCATTACGGACGTGGGTAACCCAGTCGTGTCCGTTGGTATATCCCCTCAATCAAAGGTAAGTCCCAAACGGTCACAGGGAGGGCTCTTGGTATTCAATCCTCTTATAAAGAGACAAAAGCTTTACTCCTTTCTTTTGATCTCAATCGAATCCGCCTCCCGCCTCGAGTTCTAGCACCCAGGGCTCCAGATTTAGGTGCTTTGGACCTTCGAGATGTCCGGTTCCGACTTTCGAGGCCGATGGATGCCTTCCTCCGTCACGGAGGAAGACGTACTAAAGCTGAGGGAGGCCAGGTATTTGACCGGCGAAATCCCGCATAGGCTGCCTGCTCAAGGGCAGGTTATTCCCACTCCCAAGCCTGGTGAGAGCATTGTGTTCGTGTCACACTTCCTCCAAGGGCTAGGCTTCGCGCCGAATCCCTTCGTGAGGGGGCTCATGTTCTATTATGGGCTGGAATTCCACGACTTAGCTCCGGAGTCTATCCTCCACATCTCATCGTTCATCATCGTGTGCGAAGCTTTCCTTCGTATTACTCCTCACTTAGGGTTGTGGCTTAAGACCTTCAAAGTGGAGCCGAAGATGATCAAGGGAGAGCACGCAGAGTGTGGAGGCGCTGTAATAAGCAAGGATGCTAAAGCTCCGTGGCCCGAGGGCTCTTTTCAAGAGAAGTTCAGCTTATGGCAACAAGAGTGGTTTTATATCACAGCTCCCAGGGGTACCAAGTGGTTGGCGCCGCTTGCTTTTCGCTCGGGACCCCCGCCCCGACTAACGTCATGGGTCAATAAGGGGCTGGACTAGGGGACAGCAAGGGATGTGCCCCTATTGCAGAGCCGCATCCGCGATCTCCTAGAGAGAGATGTCAGTCTGGTCGTGGTGACGCAGGTCATGTTGATTCACCGAGTCCTGCCCTGCAAACGTCGCCCCCTCCGCATGTGGGAGTTCAATACGGAGGGACCGCGAGCTCTCCAACATTTTCTTGGCATGACGCCCGTGGATATGTACAAGTTGTTCTTCGGACCACAAGCAGTGTGTCCGGATTCGACTGAGGACGCAGGTCTGTGCTGCAATCGTCCAGATACTCAAGTAAGTAGCCCTATGCCTGGACAAGCTATCTGTTCATTTATCGCAATATAGCCCTTAAAAAGGAGCTGTTCTTGAACCAGGAGTGGATAGCGAAGGCGAAGTTGATTAGGTGTCCGCCCCCCCCTTCCTGAGACCTCGCCAGATCCCGTGTTAACCAGGATGCTGGAGATCGCGCCTTCGGAAGGAAACGAAGGGGGGAACAAGGAAGCTACTGCCTCCACGGAGGAGGTTTTTCGGAAGGGAGGAATCGAAAATTCCTCTCCTCAGGGGAAGAAGAGGACCGCCTCTGAAGACCCGTAGACAATGATCTCAAAGCGGGGGAAGAAGTCTTCGCCAGAGGGTCCTGTGCCAGGGGATACCCCAGTCGTACTGTGCCCTCAAGGGGATTAGCCCTCCACCAAGCCATAAGTAAAAGGGGTGTTTAATAATGAGAGAAATCCTTGCTTCACTTCTGAGGAAAATAACCAAAAATTTACCTTGTAGTTCGGATCTTAGCCCTTCTCAGCAGAGCTCGTCTTCGGGGGATCTTCTTCCGGAGATGATGGAGAGCGGAACGCGTCCCCCTGCCCTACGGCCTCATGAGGCGGGCGACCCCAAGGTGTCGCCGCGGAGGGTTTCTCCTGATCCGGTAAGGCCGGAAGGTAGTAATATGGCCACCCGAAGCCCTCCATGTCCGGCTTCTGGGAGAGGCAATCGAATGAGTCCGGCACCGCCTGGTGCATGGTCGGATGTACTGAAGGATCTGCTAGGGCGGGCGTCTATCTCAAAAGAGCACCGTGTGTTGATGGGTGCGGTAATTGAAAGAATTTTGTCTGCGGAACGCGGATTGCATGAAGTTGTCATGAGTCTACTGACGGGCTTTGAGGTACGTGAAATGATGCACCTTTTTGATAGTACCGCATACTTTACGATGCGCCCTGTGTAGATAGTAGCCCCTGAGACTCTAGGTGTTGTCGAAGACGACGACACATGGAGGATCATAGTCCCAGGTATAATTTTTCCGCCTTCATATGCAGGTGGCGAAGTGTCCGGTGGCCGGCCAGACTGATGGATTTACCGAGCTAAAGCGGCAACTTGACGTGGCAGATGCTGACATTACGCTTGTCAACAAGCGGCTTGACGAGGCACAAGGTATGTCATTTCTCCGGAGACACCTTGTAGGAGGAGCTTGATGCCAGTATCTTATAACGTGTGTGCTTAACGCAGATGGGGCTATCGCCGTGGAGAACCTTCGGGCAGAGCTTGCCCGAGCTAAAGAACAAGCCAGGAAAAGCGACGCAGCTGCCTTAAAGGCGGTTGAGGAGCTGAAAGCCGAACAGGCTGCTCACTGCCGAAGCAAGGAGGAAATGGCCGATATGGCTGTGAAATTGAAGAACGCTGCTGACCGCTGCAAGCTTCTTGAAAAGGAAGACCGGGCGGAGCGGACGGACCTGGAGAAGGCCATGACGACGGCCAAGGATACTCGTTATGCGATGAGAGCCATGAAGGAGGAGCTGTGTCAAGCCGGAGATATCGCGGCTGGGAAGCCCTTTATGCTACGGATGAATTTGGGGATCCTAAATACGCCCCGTTGGATCGGATGTGGAGTTCGGCGGACGCATATCTGGATTTAGCGGCGAGTGTTGCTGATGCGGCCGAACACTTCTGAGATCAGAAGGATCGCGAAGTGGAAAAGCTATTCTGGTCACAATTCAACAATCCGGAGCGTCCGACCGATCGGTTGGCCGAATGGGCCGAGCTGAATAGGTTATCCGGACTTGCCATGAGGTATGTCGTGGATCATCTGCGGCCGAAAAGGCCGAAACCGAGCAGTTATGTTAGCTTGGTGCAGTAGTTCCTTGGTGCGATGCCGTATATCAACGCGATGAAGAGGTCAGCGTGCGTGGAGGGTGCGCGGATGGCCCTTGCCCGTGTCAAAACATATTGGGCGGAGATGGAGGCCACCGCCGTTGCAGCCCAAGATTCGGACGAAAGCCGAGTACCTGCCAAGCACTACTTTCAAGAAGTTCTGGAGGGCGCTCGCTTAATAGAGGCGCAGTGCTCGAAGGATATTATGTTCGAATAACATGTATTCTCATTGAGAACAATATTTATGTAGAAGCTTTTTATACTTGTGCCTGCAAGAATTATAATACCTCCTGTGCGGCCATTTACGTATATGTATATATAACCTGAAAGATGGCAATCGTCGGCTTCAGCCCCCACGCATATAATGCGGGGGTGTTCGCAGAAGGCGCATCATCACACTTGATCCAACGTCTTGGTCCATTAAGGAGGTGGTAGCGCAGCGAACTAGGAAACCAGACTATAATGCTTTATCACTTCCACTTAGCCATAGGAGTTTGACAGTAGGGCTACTATATAGCCCCTGGTGGCGCCGCGCTCGCCCGAATTCGGGGCGCATGTGTGCCTGGCCGGGAAACGGCCCTTCGTCAATGCGGAGGAATCCTGAAGATTCCGATAGGTCATCGAGTGGTTGACCAGTCTCATGCTATACCATGACAGTCAGTTTTCGGCTTTCTCTACTGAGGTGCTCGCCTGGCTGAACCGGTGCACAATCGCAGTAGTTCTCCTGGTGTCCCCTTAGCCGATAGAGCCGAACGTAAGGCAGTAAAACAGAGGAGCCGGTCAAACCCAACGTTTGACCAAAGACATGATTCGGAGCTGATGCATATAAGGCCAAACTCGTGACGCCGAACACTCCCTAAGGTATTCGGTCTTTATGATTGTAAACGGGCTGAACAGTGCCCTTTGTAGTAAGCCCATAGTGTCCAGGTACGTGCAATATTCTGACGTGGACACATGCCAAGACGTCAGCCCCCTTCTCGGTTGTACGGAGAATCCGGGGGATATGTATCAACAAGAGACAGTAAAAATGGTTTACCCAGGGTCTTAATCTAAAAAGAATCCTTGGAACGGGTCCCTACTGCACGTCTGCGCCTGTGTCTCCGTTGTGCCGTGTCCTGGATGGGTGTAGCACGATGTTCATCTGTAAAAGAGAGGAACTTAGTTGAAAAAGTAGTCGTGCAAAATATATGTTATAATAAATAAACGAATTATGATTCAAGGTGGGAAGAATTGAGTTTTGTTGCTGCTTGTTTACGTGCGCGGAGCCCCTTGTATTGGGATGTATAACCATCAAACCGTTAGTAATTATATAGTTGCACCGGACTTGTCCAGCCTTGTCTGTGGTCTTAACGACCTATTAGGCGCTCTGTTTGGTGGGGCGGTTTAGTGTGTGGCTGTCAAGGTAGCCGCACAGTCTTCCGCGCACAAGGAGCACTCACTGTTTCCCTTTACTGAAATGATGCCTTGTGGACCGAGCATCTTAAGCGTGAGAGACGCATAGTGCGGTATTGCGTTAAAGCGAGCCAAAGCTTCGTGTCCCAGTAGTGCTTGATAACCACTTTTAAATGGAGTGATGTGGAAGGTCAGCTTTTCGCTATGGAAGTTGTCGGGTGAACCGAACGTAACTTCTAGTAGGAGGGAGCCCGTGCAATGAGCCCCTGGGCCTGGCGTTACTCCTTTAAAGGAAATATTGCTATGGCTAATGTTTGTTGGGTCTATCCCCATTTTGCGGACAGTGTCCTAATAGATCAGGATTAAACTGCTGCCGCCGTCCATCAGGACTCGCGTAAAGTGGTATCCGTCAATTATCGGGTCTAATACCAAGGCAGCCCAGCCTGCGTGACGGATACTTTCGGAGTAGTCCCGATGGTCGAAGGTGATCAGTTTTGACAACCAGTGGCGAAACTCCTTTGTGATAGGCCGCATGGCACGTATCTCTGTGAGTGCCACTTCGTTTCTCCCTTTTGTCACATGTAGTACGTTTACTGTTTTGACTTCTTGTGGGAATTTCTTTTGTTCCCTAGTGCTTTGTTTGTGGGGTTCATCATCGTCTTCACTTGGTATATCCAGCCCCTTGTGTTCGGCGTTGAGTTTGCCAGATTGCTTGAAGACCCAACATTCTCTATGGGTATGATTTGCATGCTTCCCAGGGGTGCTGTGGATTTGACATATCTTGTCCAGGATTTTGTTTCGGTTAGACAGTTCGTCCCTGTTATCTTTGAGGGCCAGCTTTTGCTGACCCTGCCAAGAGCTTTTGAATCCGGCATTAACTGTCGTGCTCTTCGGGCTGTTTCCCTTATTCTGGCGTTGGTCTTTACTGCGTCGTGGCTTCCCGTTTCCATCCCTGACTTCGGATGTACTTGGGTCGCTGGTGCTGCATCTTGCCAACCAGCTGTCCTAGCCCGCGCAAAAGCGGGTCATGAGGCTTGTTAATGCGGCCATCGTTCTTAGCTTTTCTTGGCCGAGGTGTCTGGCGAGCCATTCATCTCGGACGCTATGTTTGAAAGCTGCTAAGGCTTCGGCGTCCGGACAGTCGACTATTTGGTTCTTTTTAGTAAGAAATTTGTTCCAGAGCTTCCGGGCTGACTCTCCGGTTTGTTGAGTTATATGACTTAAATCATCTGCATCCGGTGGTCGGACATAGGTCCCTTGAAAATTTGCCCGAAAAGCGTCCTCGAGCTCTTCCCAACTTCCAATGGTGTTTTCGGGGAGGCCTTTAAGCCAATGTCGGGCTGGCCCTTTGAGCTTGAGGGGTAAGTATTTGATTGCGTGGAGGTCATCTCCTCGAGCCATGTGGATGTGGAGGATATAATCCTCAATCGAGACCCCCGGGTCTGTAGTTCCGTCATATGCCTCTATGTTTACGGGTTTAAATCCCGCTGGGAATTCATGGTCCAGCACCTCATCGGTGAAACATAGGGGGTGTGCGGCACCCCTGTATTTGGGTGTGCCGTGTTGTTCGGATATTTTTTGTGTTGCATTGCTCGCTAGAGCGTGCTTTCTTGGCCCGTAGATAGATCTGGTTGGGCCATCTTTTTGATGTGAGTCCTCGTGTGGACCGCGTGTTGGCTTGTGTGCGGCGCCGTTTGCCGCTCTATATTGGCCATGAGGTCGTCTATCCGGCCGGATGGCTGATTTGTTTTTTGATTGCGGGGGCTCTAAGGCCTCCTCATCAAATTCGGGCAGTAGCTTTCGCTTCGGGTAGCTCTTTGTGTGGCGACTGCCGCCATATTTGTCTGCGGTGCTGAATACCTTGCTCCATCTTGTCGGCGTTCTGGGAACGAGGGTCCCCAGACTTGCCTGCCTGCGGCCTGCGGCGTGGCTCGAATGGGGGCCCAGCGTGGCCCATCTTCATCATCACAAGTCTCAAGACCCTCGCGAGGGGCCAAGCCTCGCGAGGCGGACGACATGGCGCTTCCTCAAGCACGGCCTCCTTGGGCTGGCTCGCGAGGAGGCGGAGAGATCAAGGCGGGTACCTCACGAGGTGCCCATGATGCAAGCCGTGACGACCAAGGGTGCCAGGTGGGCGCCAGCCCGCGCAGCGTCTCCCTTTCCTCTTTGGTGCAAAGGGGGCAAGCGCAGGAGAGAGGATCAAGCAAAGGCACCCGTTTTGGTGCAACGAGACCAAGACCAGTCCAATGGTGGGAAGGAGGTCACCATGGAGCCCAGGACGGCGTCACCACAGGGCCTTTGGCAGGCGAAGACCAACTTTAGTCAGGATAAGTGTACCAGATGTTCCCCTTCAAATTAGCCAATTGTTGGCGCCCTTCCCGCTCAATATTTGGGAAGAGGCCCAGGACCTTTGCCTATAAATAGGACTAGCCACCCCCAGGACGGGGAGGATCGAGTACCAAGAAACCAGTAGAGGCATCTAGAGAGAGAGAGAAGGGAGATCGAACTCCCCCTAGCAGTTCATCCCCTAGCCAAGAACAGACCCTCGCGAGGCTGTTCTTCCCTGTATTGTTCTTCCTCATCAGCCCAAGAGGCAATCCACCCAGCACACTGGAGTAGGGTATTACACCACAAGAGTGGCCCGAACCAGTATAAACCCTGTGTCACTCATGTTGTTCTTGCAGTAGTTAGATCCTTTCGAGACGGGGTGGTAGAGGGCACGATCTCCGCGCGCACCCCAGAGTTCAAACCTTAAGGGTCTGCCGGAACCCGTGAATGCGACATTTGGCGCGCCAGGTAGGGGTGCGCCGGAATCTGTCTTCCACCGCTCCGCTCTCCTCCGACCGCCGCATCCATGTACGGCGCACGTCGAGCTAGCGTCACGCCAGCGGCCCTCGCCGTCCCCCGTCGCACGCCGTCAACACCACCACCGGCCCATCGGGAGGCGAGCAACAAGCACCACCCCAGCCCCTGCCTATGCGACAGGGTGACCGCACCGCGACATCGACGCTTCTGGTCGTTGCGGCCCTCCTGGGCGGCTCGCAGACGCCACCCACAAGCCGCCACGTCAAGCCATTTGCCCGCCAGATCGGCGCCGTTTCCGCGCGGCAGGGGGCTCCCCCGGACCGGGCGGCGCGCGAGGTTGGTCTGACCTTCAGCTCGGAGGACCACCGTGCTAACTTGGCTGGCTCGGGCACGCTCCCCCTGCTGTGCACCCCCACCATCTGCCAGGTGGTCATCACCAGAACCCTCGTCGATGGCGGCGCGGGCCTCAGCGTGCTCTCGGTCGAGACCTTCAACCTCCTCAGCATACCCCGGGAGCGGCTGCAACCCAGCCGATCCTTCTCGGGCGTCGGGGGCGGGTCGTCCGACTCCTTGGGACAGATCCGGCTCCCGGTAACCTTCGGCACCTACGACAACTTCCGCACGGAGATGGTCGACTTCGACATCGCCCCCATCGGCCTCCCTTAGAACGCCATCCTCGGCTACCCGGCGCTGGCCTAGTTCATGGCCGCCACGCACCCGGCGTACAACCTCATGAAGATGCCCGGGAGCAGCAGTACTCTCACCGTGCACGGAGACACCAGGGATGCCCTGCGAGTACTCAAGCTCGCCTTCAAGACGGCGGCATCGGCACAGCCCGCCGACGCGGGGACCCCTGAGCCCAAGGGGGCTGCGCCTACCAAGAAGAAGGAGTTGTTCACCCAGGACAAGGCAGAAACCAAGCAGATACCCGTCGACGAGGACGGGTCCTCCAGCGCCACTTTCACCATTGGCGCCAACCTGGGGCCTGAGCAGGAGGAGGCCCTGGTCAAGTTCCTGTGTGCAAACAAGAAATTGTTTGCTTGGGAGCCCGATCAGTTGGCGGGGATCCCCAGGGACGTCATCGAGCACCACCTCAACGTGTGCCCAAATGTGCGCCCCGTGAAGCAGAAGGCCGGGTGGCAGTCCGCAGAGAAGCAGGCCTTCATCGTCCAAGAGACCCGGAAGTTAGAAGCCGCTGGAGTCATTCGCGAGGTCCGGTACCCAGACTGGTTGGCCAACCCTGTCGTTGTGCCCAAGAAAGGGGGGAAGGAACGCATGTGTGTCGACTTCACCAACCTCAACAAGGCATGCCCGCAAGATCCGTTCCCGCTCCCTCGCATCGACCAGATCGTCGATTCCACCGCCGAGTGCGACCTGTTGTGCTTTTTGGATGCCTTCTCCGGATATCACCAGATCAAGATGGCGATAGAAGACATTGAGAAGACCGCCTTCTTGACCCCGTGCGGGGTATACTGTTATACATGCATGCCATTTGGACTACGCAACGCAGGGGCAACCTTTCAGCGGCTGATGCACATCACCTTGGGCCCACAGCTCGGGAAGAATGTTGAAGCATACGTCGATGACATTGTGGTGAAATCTCGAGAGGCCAGGACCCTGATACAAGACCTGGAGGAGACCTTCGCGAGCCTCGATGCAGTGAACCTGCGGCTCAACCCGGAGAAATGTGTGTTTGGCGTTCCCTCGGGCAAGCTTTTGGGATTCCTCGTGTCTCACGGTGGCATCGAGGCCAACCCCGAGAAGGTCAAGGCGGTCGAGGACATGAGTCCGCCAAAGACCCTCAGAGAAATGCAGAAGCTCACTGGGCGTGTGACCGCACTAGGGCGCTTCATCTCCAAGTTGGGGGAACGAGCGCTGCCTTTCTTTCAGCTGATGAAGAAAAAGGGGCCCTTTGAATGGACTGAAGAGGCAGATAAGGCGTTTCGGGATCTCAAGAGGTACCTAACCAGTCCCCCAGTCATGGTGGCTCCGCGTCCTCAGGAGCCCCTGCTGCTCTACCTCGTTGCCACCCCCTACTCCACCAGCGCGGCCTTGGTGGCGGTTAGGGAGGAGCGCCAGGCCAAGACTGCAGCGGCAGCCCGAGGCAAGGCAAAAAGGGAACAAGGAAAGCCCGAGGAAGCCAAAACCGTAGATGAGGAGGATCAACCACCGAAGAACGCACCAGAGACAGGAGAGGCCACACGCCCAGATGGTCCACCTCCCGAGGTCACGTCGTCCTGTGAGGTGCCATCACCTCCCGAGGGCGCCGCGACCCAAGATGCTCTCAGCCTTGTTGAGCACCCGGTCTACTTCGTTAGCACGGTGCTACGGGACGCGAGGGCACGATACCCGATGCCTCAGAAGCTCCTCCTTGCGCTGCTGGTGGCCTTGCGCAAGCTGCGTCACTACTTCCAAGCTCACCCGATCAAGGTCGTCTCATCGTACCCCCTGGAGAGGGTGCTCAGGAGCCCTAACTCAGCCGGAAGGGTCGCTGAGTGGAACATAGAGTTGCAAGCGTTTCAGCTTGAGTTCAGCACAACTAGGGTCATCAAAGGAGCCGCATTGGCAGATTTCGTGGCGGAATGAACAGAGGCGCCAGGCCTCAAGGACAACGAGGATCGTTCCCTCTCCCCAGGGAGCGAGGCGCCAGAAGGCTGGGTCATGTACTTCGACGGGGCATTCTCCAGGCACGGCGCGGGGGCTGGTGCTGTGCTAATATCACCCACTCAGGATAAGCTTTGCTATGCAGTACAACTCTGTTTCCAGCAAGGAGAAAAGGTCTCCAACAACGTAGCAGAATATGAGGGATTGATAGCCGGGTTGAAGGCCGCAGCGGCCCTGGGAGTGAAGCGCCTCACCGTCAAAGGCGACTCGCAGCTCCTAGTCAACTTCTCCAATAAGGTGTACGAGCCGAAGGATGAACACATGGAGGCCTACCTAGCAGAGGTCCGCAGGATGGAAAAGCAGTTCTGGGGGATGGAGCTAAAGCACGTGCCCCGTGGCACCAACCAAGAAGCTGACGAC
Organism: Aegilops umbellulata; assembly: GCA_032464435.1. Taxonomy (NCBI): domain Eukaryota; kingdom Viridiplantae; phylum Streptophyta; class Magnoliopsida; order Poales; family Poaceae; genus Aegilops; species Aegilops umbellulata. The sequence continues at coordinate 255,896,577 of CP136056.1, forward strand.
ATAGCCGGATAGGCGTCCAGGCGGCTGCCGCAAGAGCCCGGCGTCTTCGAAGAGCGGCTCTTCAAGCCTTCAGCGCAGCCAACGCTATCAAGCACAGCTCAGCCTCGAGAGGAGCTCCCTCAGCCGCCAGCCTCGGGAGCCCCGGCCTGCGGACCGCCCTCAGGAGCACATTTGCTCCTGACGATGGAACCTCAGGAGGAATGCTGGATCACAGAGCTCCGGAATTACCTGACACATGGGGCCCTGCCAGAGAAGGAGGAGGAAGCTGAACGTGTGGCGCGGCAGGCCACGGCATACTGCATCAGAGACGGAGAACTCTACCGGAAGCGACCCAACGACGTATCTCTGCGCTGCATCTCCAGGGAGCAAGGAAGGGAACTACTGGGGGACATACACGGCGGAGACTGCGGACACCACTCATCATCATGAACCCTCGTTGGCAAAGCATTCCGTAGTGGGTTCTATTGGCCCACCGCACTCAACAACGCGATCGAATTGGTAAAGGCTTGTGAGGCCTGCCAGTTCCATTCCAAGCAGATCCATCAACCAGCGGGGAGCCTGCAGACTATACCCCTCTCGTGGCCATTCGCAGTTTGGGGGTTGGATATTCTGGGCCCGTTCCCTCGGGCGTGTAACGCCCCGGATCTGATGCGCCAGGTGTCCGACAGTTATTCGCCGTTGTTGCTTTGTCATTTGCTTGCGTGTCGCATCTTGCCATGTCATCATCCGCATTGCATCATCATGTTTTCGAAACTTGCATCCGTCCGGGTTCTCCGAGTTCTCTCCCTTGTCCGTTCTGAGACCAACCACACTTGCACGCGCCCGTGGCATGTCCGAAATAGTATTTTATAAGTGGTCGGAAAATGTTCTCGGAATGGGATGAAAGTTGGCGTGCGGTGTTGTTTTGGTGTCAGAAGACCGCATGCCAAGTTTCATCGCATTCGGAGTCCATCTGACGCCCCAACGAATAAATATAGCGGCATTATAGCCGGTCTAACGTCGGGCATTTTCGGTCTCCGGAAACCGTGCCGGGCTGCATCTCTCCCCTCTTCTCTCGGACCAACCCGCTCTTCACAATCCGCCAGACCCAACCTAACCTCTCTCGTCAGCCCGCGGACCTCCTTGCGCGCGCGTTAGAAAGTTGTCCCGGACCCGAACTGGACTGTCGCTACCGTTGTGTCCGGACCATCCCCTAACGTCTATAAAACATCTCCGTTTTGTTATTTGGGCTCCCTAACTATTTTATTCGCGACGGTCCGATTACGATCGTAGGGTCAAGGTAGTCCCTAACCTAACCCAATGCTATTATAGCAGGCAACCCTAGTTTTTAGGCATCCTGTCCCATCCTTCCTCCTTGCCGCCGCCGCACTCAAATCACACATCGGGATCCCTCCAGATCCCCTCGATCCACCCAACCAGCCAAGACAAATCCTCCCCGACCTTCTCCCTCGTTTTGCGGGCTTGACCAATCGATCGCCCGAGCCCCGTGCTCCTCCATCCCACCTCGTCGGCTGACGACCCGCACCGTCGCCGGCGACCACGAGTCCAGCCCCGCGACCCTCCTCCAGTTACGCCTGCTGTCGTTCCCGGCGAGCAGTTCTGCCGGCGTCCACCAACAGGCCAGGTCACCTCCCTTGCTTTCTCCCTTCTCCATCCTTCTCTCTTCTCTGATCTCTCTCTCTCTGACCAGGAGCCATGAAGGACCCCGACGCCATGCTCGCGCTCGATCTGCTCCAAGGCGTGCCGCTCCGCCAAGTTTCCTCGCCTGCATCTTCCCGAGGAGCGCCATGGCACCACCGTTCGAACCTCCATCGATCGCTGCCGTCTCTTCCGGCCACCTCCCTCGTCGACTCTGGACGCGCCCACGGATCCGGCCGCCTGCTGCCATCTCCGCGCCGTCCCCATCCCCGGCGTCGTTCACGCCCAAGTTCGCGCCACCGGGCCTCTCTGCCTCCCCTGCCCAAGCCCAGCGAGCCTCCAAGGCACCAGCCTCCCGTCTTCGTCCTTCGCCCCCGAGCTCCTCTTCTCGCACGCAAGCTCCGCGACCCCGACGTCCACTTTGTCCGCCTCGTCGCCGGCAACCCTGCAGGTCGCCGTGCCCTGCCATCTCCGTCTCCCTCTTCTTCCTCTCCCTGTTTTCCCCCTCTGAATGTTCTGTCTTTTTATTTTTCGTCAGACAACAACCACATGGCCGCCCGTCAAGTTCGTGCCCCGACCCCGATCTGGACCGGATCTCCTCTGCTCTGCCGCCTAGCCGCCGTATCCGCCCCGTTCTGGCCGCTTCCCGCCGACCCCGCCGCCAGGACACCCCCTGCCGTCGTCTTCTCCACCGCCATGGAGCTGCTGTTTCTGTTATTCAGAAACGAGAGCAGCAGTGTCTCGTTCATCCCGAGCGTTGACCGAGCCCGCAGCGCGTTGCTTCCGCGTGGCCTCGGGAGCGCCAAGTCCCGCAGCAGCCCGCAAGGCCCAGCCGGCCTGCCTTGGCCTCTCCCCCCGATCTGGGCTTGGCCCATGGTGAGGCCATCCCCAGCGCCTCATTTCCCCCCTTCCACTGTTGGGCCAGCCTGCAGTTTTGGCCCGTGTCATTTTTTTTTAGTTCTGCGAATTTAGCATTTTCCAGTGATTTACCTATTTTGCAGAAAAACCCTTATGTTCATGCATTTAATATCTCACAAACCGTGCATCAGATTAAAATGTTTTAAATATGTAAAATGCTTAGAATTTCATCTAGTTTCATAATATGCAACTTTCATCCATGTTAAAAATGTTTAAACTACTGTTTGCATTAATTTGCTTAAATGCCATGTTAAAATGATTTATTTCATAACTAAATAACCGTAGCTCGGAATTTAATAAACCTTATATGTAAATGGGGTAGAAAAATGCCTAGATAAACATGATGCACTTTATGTTCCTGTGTAATAACTCTAAAATATGTTTTAGGGCAGAACAGTACCAAATCTAATATATGCGCATGAGGTTTTTCCGGACTTGTTGTTTGTTGTTCCGGCCTCATTTAAAATTGCCTAAATAGTCAGTTTATTTGTCATTCACCCTTGCCATGTTTATTTACATTTAATATTGTTGGGTTCATAACCGAGAGAGAACTAAATAATTAAATGTGGTGTTTTGCCAATATGCAACTCGTTGCATATTGAGCTCCACTTAATGTGTAATGTTGTTTGTTGCACTTTGCCATGCCATTTAAACCGGACATGCATCATACTTGTTTGTGCATCTTGCCATGTTTATGTGATGGTTGTTTACTATGTTGTTTGCTTCTTTCCGGTGTTGCTTCTTTGGGTTAGTTCCGATAACGTTGCGATTGTGAGGATCCGTTCGACTTCGTCCGTTTGTCTACTTCATGGACTCGTTCTTCTTCCTTGTGGGATCTCAGGCAAGATGACCATACCCTCGAAATCACTTCTATCTTTGCTTGCTAGTTGCTCGCTCTTTTGCTATGCCTATGCTGCGATACCTACCACTTGCTTATAATGCCTCCCATATCGTTAAACCAAGCCTCTAACCCACCTTATCCTAGCAAACCGTTGTTTGGCTATGTTACCGCTTTGCTCAGCCCCTCTTATAGCGTTGTTAGTTGCACGTGAAGATGAAGTTTGTTCCTTGTTGGAACATGGAGATATTGTTCCTTGTTGGAACATGTTTACTTTTAATTAATGCATCTATATACTTGGTAAAGGGTGGAAGGCTCGGCCTTATGCCTGGTGTTTTGTTCCACTCTTGCCGCCCTAGTTTCCGTCATATCGGTGTTATGTTCCCGGATTTTGCGTCCCTAACGCGGTCGGGTGATTTATGGGACCCCCTTGACAGTTCGCTTTGAATAAGACTTTTCCAGCAAGGCCCAACATTGGTTTTACCATTTGCCTACCACCTATCCTTTTCCCTTGGGTCGGCCAGCCCGAGGGTCATCTTTATTTAGCCCCCCCGGGCCAGTGCTTCTTTAAGTGCTGGTTCGAACCGAGCCGCCTGCGGGGCCACCGCGGGGAAACTCGAGGCCTGGTTTAACTCGTAGCCTGTCTCATCCGGTGTTGCCCTGAGACCGAGATATGTGCAGCTCCTATCAGGATTGTCGGCGCATCGGGCGGTTTTGCTGGACTTGTTTTATTGCTGTCGAAATGTCTTGTAGCCGGGATTCCGAGACTGATCGGGTCTTCCCGGGGAGAAGGAATATCCTTCGTTGATCGCGAGAGCTTATCATGGGCTAAGTTGGGACACCCCTGCAGGGTTTGAACTTTCGAAAGCCGTGCCCGCGGTTATGTGGCAGATGGGAATTTGTTAATGTCCGGTTGTAGAAAACCCGAAGTTGATCTTAATTAGAAATACACCAACCGCGTGTGTAACCGTGATGGTCTCTTCTCGGCGGAGTCCGGGAAGTGAACATGGTTGTTGGAGTTTTGCTTGACGTAAGTAGTTTCAGGATCACTTCTTGATCATAGTTGTTCGACCGTGCTTTTGCCCTGTCTTCTCGCTCTCTTTTGCGTATGTTAGACACCATATATGCTAGTCGCTTGCTGCAGCTCCACCTCATACCTTTACCATGCCTATAAGCTTAAATAGTCCTGATCTCGCGGGTGTGAGATTGCTGAGTCCCCGTGACTCACAGATACTTCCAAAACCAGTTTGCAGGTGATGCACCCGAGCTCAAGGAGGAGCTCGATGAAGATCTTGTCCTTTATGTTGTTTCGTTCTTATCGATCAGTAGTGGAGCACAGTTGGGGTCGATCGGGGACCTTTGTCGCTTTTGGGGTTTCTTCTTTTATTTTGGCTCCGTAGTCGGGCCCTGATTGTACTTGGTTGATGTAATGCTTTACTCTTGTAATTGTGTGAAGTGGCGATTGTAAGCCAACTATGTATCTCTTTCTCTTATGTATTACATGGGTTGTGTGAAGATTACCTCACTTGCGACATTGCTTTCAATGCGGTTATGCCTCTAAGTTGTGCTTCGACACGTGGGAGATATAGCCGCATCGAGGGCGTTATAGGGCGCCAGGGGGCTACCGTTACCTCTAAGTCGCCATTGACAAGTTCACCAAGTGGGCAGAGGTGGAGGCTGTCCGTACCATCCCCGCAGGCTCCGCGGTCAAGTTCATCAGGGGTATCGTGAGCCGGTTCGGGGTGCCGAACCGCATCATCACAGCCAACGGTTCGCAGTTCACCAGTAATCTCTTCAAAACATACTGTGCTAACCTTGGAACGCAGATATGCTACGCTTTGGTGGCACACCCGCGAAGCAATGGGCAAGCCGAACGAGCCAACGCGGAGGTCCTGAGAGGCCTCAAGACAAGGACGTTCAAGAAGAAGCTGGAGGCCTGCGACAGGGGTTGGTACGACGAGCTCCAATCCGTGTTGTGGTCCATCCGCACAACCGCGACCAAACCAACCGGGGAAACCCGGTTCTTCCTGGTCTATGGAGCCGAAGCAGTCCTTCCTCACGAGGTCAGGCGTCACTCCGCGCGGGTCCTGGCGTTCGACGAGGCGCAACAGGACGCCATGCGCGGGATGGACCTCGTGCTGGGGGAGGAACGCTGCCGGGAAGCTGCGCTGCGAGCGGCAAGGTACCAGTAGGCGCTACGACGATATCACTGCCGCAACATCCGCCCCAGGACCCTCGAGGTAGGAGACCTCGTACTCAGGCGGGTCCTCTCCAGGGAAGGGCTGCACAAGCTCTCTCCCATGTGGGAGGGCCCGTTCAAGGTTGTTCATGTTTCCAGGCCTGGCTCCGTGCGCTTGGAGACTCAAGAGGGGGAGCCGATCCAGAACGCGTGGAACATCCAGCACCTCCGGAGGTTCTACCCCTAAAAGGCCCTGAGCCTGTGAAGAAGGCGAACGCCTGTGAAGATCGTCTCTTTTTGGAAAAGGCCCTGAGCCTGTGAAGAAGGCGAACGCCTGTGAAGATCGTCTCTTTTTGGAAAAGGCCCTGAGCCTGTGAAGAAGGCGAATGCCTGTGAAGATCGTCTCTTTTTGGAAAAGGCCCTGAGCCTATGAAGAAGGCGAACGCCTGTGAAGATCGTCTCTTTTTGGAAAAGGCCCTGAGCCTGTGAAGAAGGCGAACGCCTGTGAAGATCGTCTCTTTTTGGAAAAGGCCCTGAGCCTGTGAAGAAGGCGAACGCCTGTGAAGATCGCCTCTTTTTGGAAAAGGCCCTGAGCCTGTGAAGAAGGCGAATGCCTGTGAAGCTTGTTACCTCTAAGGAGAAAGGCCCGGAGCCTGTGAAGAAGGCCAATGCCTGTGAAGCTCGCCGCCCCGTGACACTCTCACGTAATAATGAGTGGGGCTGTACACGCCCCGGAGTCTCAGGAGCGCCGGCCTCAGGCCCTGGGGCTCCCTCCCACGCCTAGTGGCAGCACTTAGCTCCGCGCTGGTGAGAAGACGTCGAAGAGTAGATTAGGTGCCGGACGCGGCTTTTTCATTTGCTTTCCGCATTTGACGTGTTTCACTTGCATCTGAAGTCTTATCGAAACTATCGCCATTGTTGATTTGTGGTATATCGATTTTCGCTCCTCGTTTTGATTTTCTCTCATGAAAGGCCTCGCGAGGGATGGGACTCAAACGCCCTCGCGAGCGTTTCTGCTCTAGCCGCTTAAAGGTTTCACGGCTCGGGCTCTCTATAGGAGCACCCCTCTGGTCCGTGCCCCTCGGGCACCGCGACATGCACACAGGGCCTGGGTCGGTCGCCCCCCGGCTGGGGCCGCAAACTACCTACGCGAGGGCAAATAGTTGAGAAGTGCAACAAAAAAATCAAGGTAATGGCTACAACGGCGATGATTCTCAACACGCCCCCACGGGGCTCCATGCAGCTATCTTGTCTTACACAGGGAGCAAAAGGAAAAGGAAAGGGCGAGCCCGGCGCGGCCCGGCCCACATCGGCCTGCTGAGGCGACACCGGATGCCTCCGGAGCTCAGGCGGACTCCCTCTCGCGCTTCACCGGAGCGCGACGACGGGCGGATGAACAGCCACCCCCCAAGCAAGCGCGGAGGCGAGGGGGCTGGCTGCGGCCACCACTGGAGGAGCCGCCTGAAGAGGAGTTGGCGAAGCTTGGGGAGCCTCGGGCGCCGCCAGCAGAGTGGGCGCTGTCTCCTCCATCGTTGTCCTCAGGGCAGCATCCTGCGCGGCGATCATCTTCCCCAAACACCCTCACGTAGAGGGTGCCGTCGCCGTCGAACTTGAAGTGCAGGGTGCACCGCTGGCCCAGGCCGCGCGCGCGGGCAAATGTTTGCCAGCCGCGGGTCAGGGCCCCATTCCCAGAAGGGGAGACCTCGAGCGAAACCCAAGAGGCCCTACTGCAGCAGCCGTCAGCCTGGAGCCAGAAGCCGCACCGGGCGCTGGCCGGCAGCTCGCTGATGAAGAAGCGAGGGAGCTGGAGCCAGGTGCTGGTCGAGTCCGCCGACCACACGACGAACTCCGGCAGCACCTCCGCCGAGCGAAAGCGTGGCCTGGGAGGCCGCGCAACCATAGCCTGCCTCCCCATGGCAGCCGAGCGCTCACCGCCACGCGGGGAATCACCCCTGTGCCCACGGGGAGCCACATCGGGGACCGCGGGATGCTTGCGGGGACGACCCCGGCCGCGCTTGGCCGGAGGGTAGTCGGGCCCTGCCCGACTAGCCTTCCCCTTCTCCGCAGCTGAGAACCTCTTCGGAGCCATGCGAGCGGCGGCGGCGAAGGAGAGGAAGAAGAAGAGAAGCGGGAAGAGATGGACTGGCGGAGCTTGTGCGACCTCGCACTTATAGCCGGAAGAGGCCAACCGACGAGCACCACGATCGCAGGTAATAATGACCCGTATCTATGCATGCAGGGACTAGTCAAGTCATGCAGTTGCCAAGGCGTCGTGGGGAAGTGGAGACGCCCACGTCCTGTCAAACCGCCACGCGGCGCCCCGCAGGCTGTTAGGGCCCGCGGCGCTTCGCCCTTGCCCTTTCACCTCTCGGCACGGCCAAGTCCGTGCGCGCCTTGGGCCCGGGGGCTACTGTCGGCGTTCTGGGAAAGGGGGTCCCCAGACTTGCCTGCCTGCGGCCTGTGGCGTGGCTCAAATGGGGGCCCAGCGTGGCCCATCTTCGTCAACACAAGGCTCAAGACCCTCGCGAGGGGCCAAGCCTCGCGAGGCGGATGACATGGCGGTTCCTCAAGCACGGCCTCCTCGGGCTGGCTCGCGAGGAGGCGGAGAGATCAAGGCGGGTACCTCACGAGGTGCCCATGACGCAAGCCGTGACGACCAAGGGTGCCAGGCGGGCGCCAGCCCGCGCAGCGTCTCCCTTTCCTCTTTGGTGCAAAGGGGGCAAGCGCAGGCGAGAGGATCAAGCAAAGGCACCCGTTTTGGTGCAACGAGACCAAGACCAGTCCAACGGTGGGAAGGAGGTCACCATGGAGCCCAGGACGGCGTCACCACAGGGCCTTTGGCAGGCGAAGACCAACTTTAGTCAGGATAAGTGTACCAGATGTTCCCCTTCAAATTGGCCAATTGTTGGCGCCCTTCCCGCTCAATATTTGGGAAGAGGCCAGGGCCTTTGCCTATAAATAGGACTAGCCACCCCCGGGACGGGGAGGATCGAGTACCAAGAAACCAGTAGAGGCATCTAGAGAGAGAGAGAGAAGGGCGATCGAACTCCCCCTAGCAGTTCATCCCCTAGCCAAGAACAGACCCTCGCGAGGCTGTTCTTCCTTGTATTGTTCTTCCTCATCAGCCCAAGAGGCAATCCACCCACCACACTGGAGTAGGGTATTACACCACAAGGGTGGCCCGAACCAGTATAAACCCTGTGTCACTCGTGTTGTTCTTGCAGTAGTTAGATCCTTTCGAGACGGGGAGGTAGAGGGCACGATCTCCGCGCGCACCCCAGAGTTCGAACCTTAAGGGTCTGCCGGAACCCGTGAATCCGACACATCTGATTCTGAGTGCATCTTCCGCAGTCTTGAGCTTCCGCTTCTGCTTTTTCAGGCTGCGCGCAGTGGCGACGAGCCTTTTATGGAGGTTCTTCTGCTCCCGGAATTTGTCCGGCGTGAGGTCATCCGTGCTGTTATCTTCGCCGGGGACGGGTTGTTTGGTTTGGTTATCCAAGTTGCCTTGTTCGGACGGTTGCTCGATGCCATGTTCATCTTCCGCCGGCTCGCCCTGCTCTGTGGTTGGGTCTGTATGACCGCTGTCTCTATCGAGGCGGGGTTTGGAGCGGCGCTTACGCCGCCGCTTTGACTGCTTTTCAGAGGAAATCCTTCGTTGCGTTCTCCCGTTCCTCGTCGTCGTTTCCTTTGGGTGTGTCCACCATGTATACATCATGGGATGAGGTGGCTGTCCAGTGCCCTGTAGGCACTGGTTCCTGTTCGTCTCCTATATCGTCGTCCATACCGTCGATGTCTTCAGAGTCGAAGTCGAGCATGTCGGTTAAATCATCAACAGTGGCTATGAAGTGGGTGGTGGGTGGGCGTCGAATTTCTTCGTCGTCCGCATCCCAATCCTGCCGGTCATAATCCGGCCAGGACTCTCCTAACAAAGAGAGAGACCTTAGTGAATTCACTATGTCGCCGAAGGGCGAGTGCTGAAAGATATCCGCGGCGGTGAACTCCATGATCGGCGCCCAATCAGATTCGACTGGCAGGGGCGCGGAGGGTTCAGACTCCGGCAATGTGGAGTCACGGGCCTCGCGAAGGATAAGGTTGGTGTTCGGCTCGATCGCCGTTGAGGCTGCAGCCTCCGCGGCGGGGTCTAGCCACCCGCCCTCGATCGGCGCAGTTGGCGCCGAATTAAAGGTCAGAGCAGATGTGGGTGCGGCCTCCAGGGCACTGTTCGGTGGCAGAGCTACATCATGCCCATCGTGACAGTGTGACGCACTCGGCAGGGGCTCGAACCCGTCGAAGATCAAGTCTCCGCGGATATCGGCCGTGTAGTTTAAGCTTCCAAACCTGACCTGATGGCCAGGGGCGTAGCTTTCCATCTGCTCCAGATGGCCAAGCGAATAGGCCCGCAGTGCAAAGCCGCCGAATACAAAGATCTGTCCGGGGAGAAAAGTCTCACCCTGGACTGCATCACTAACGATGATCGAAGGAGCCATCAAGCCTGATGATGACGACACAAAGGAACTCTCAATGAAAGCACCAATGTCGGTGTCAAAACCGGCGGATCTCGGGTAGGGGGTCCCGAACTGTGCGTCTAGGCGGATGGTAACAGGAGACAAGGGGCACGATGTTTTTACCCAGGTTCGGGCCCTCTCGATGGAGGTAAAACTCTACTCCTGCTTGATTAATATTGATGATATGGGTAGTACAAGAGTAGATCTACCACGAGATCAGAGAGGCTAAACCCTAGAAGCTAGCCTATGGTATGATTGTTGTTGTCTCCTACGGACTAAACCCTCTGGTTTATATAGACACCGGAGGGGGCTAGGGTTACGCAGAGTCGGTTACAATGGGAGGAGATCTACATATCTGTATTGCCAAGCTTGCCTTCCACGCCAAGGAAAGTCCCATCCGGACACAGGACGAAGTCTTCAATCTTGTATCTTCATAATCCAACAGTCCGGCCAAAAGATATAGTCTGGCTGTCCGGATACCCCCTAATCCAGGACTCCCTCAAAGATCCCTGTTTGCACAAGTAGAGATAATTACGTATTACATTAAGAGTGGCAAAACAATTTGTCGTTCCAGCCATAGCAATAAATTAAGATGCAAAACTATATCATTACTTGTGTCATCATAGTTCCAGTGCTTCATTATAGCACCGGGAGTTGATTTTTGTTTTTCTTCCACTTGTTCTTCCCCTTCATCACTTGGTTCAATAACAGACAAGCTTCACCTTAAATGTAAGATTTGGCATGTCAATTAGGTTGCACAAGTATAGCACTAAACAATGACATTAATTTTATGATGAAAGTGACAAAATACAGGCCAACAGTTGTGAAATATCCTTATCTTACCTCAATGGGATATTACGGTGCACATACAAATTGGAAGTCTTGTCTCCATTTGTGCAGTTCACTAAAATCAAGCAACATTACCCTACAAGTAGCACAACATACGAAAGCACACTGCAGAATCATGTGAAAGAAGGCTAGTACTAACCTCTCATGACACGGAATTCAAACAACTCACAAGAAGAAGATCTGAACCAAATTTGCCAACACGGATAGGAAGTAAGATCTCCTCTTGTGCAGTTCCACTAAGATCAAGCAATCAAGCAACATTGTCAGTGTGACATTTTGGTTGAACTGCACAAAACACTCTTAAAACAAAAGTGCTTTGTGCAATGCAATAGAAGGTCACAATGGCAACGAGGTGAAGTAGATAACCCTGTTTACACAGAGGTGCAAAGGAAACAACTAGTGGTCAATAACGGTGGATAACACAGAAGCCAACAAAAAGAAGCATCTACCTTATCTAAATGGGAAAGAAAGAAAGACAGTAGCATTTCTCAAATGGTGGCATTGATTAATATTAGCAGAGAGATTATATTAACAATAAAATTCATTACACATGTAATTTGCTTTTAGCCGTGGCATTGCATCAATTTTCCAGTGGTATTATTAGAGGGTGTTTGTTTACATGGACATTTTGGTGGAGGGACCAAAAAAACTTCGTGTCAGTCCCATCTAAACCAAACAGGAGGGACTTTTAGGGACTAAAAGTGGTCATTTGGGACTAAAGAAAGAAGAGCCTGAGGGAGAGTCTTTTTGGGACTTTTTCCAACAGTTGCCCCTGCCACGCATTGCACCTTGTCTCTATTAGTTCATTACTAGGGGTAACATGGTCTTTTAGCATGTCATTTAATAACCTCTAGTCCATGTTTAGTCCCTGGAACCAAGAAGGTAGGGACTAGGGAGGTTTTAACCAAACAGGGCCTTAGATTAACAACAGCTAAAGAGTTGCACGGGACAGTAGACGCACCAGCACCATGTGCATCTACCGATGTATTGGGATGATGCACAGTCTGTTGCAACAAAGAACAAACAACCAAGGAGCATATTTGTGTTGGTCCCAGTTTTATTATCTTTAGACACCTTTCCCTATGTGAGCGCAGAAAATCTAGTCCTGCTCAAACTCTACAACCTTGTCCCCCAAAACAAAAGATCAGTTTTTTATAGATGTGCGTACTGCGTTTGTCAATCTTTTCCCTTTTCGACCAACGTAGGTGCTGGATAGCCAGTCTGTACTAGTACTTTCCCCCTTCCTTTCCTCTTTGAACCACGTCCTAGATTTATGCTATACAACTTTCCCCACTACTTTCCCCCATTCCTTTCCTATTTGAACCACGTCTTAGATTCATGCGATACAACTTTCCCCACTACTTTCCTCCTTCCTTTCCTTTTTGAACCACGTCCTAGATTGATGCTATACAACTTTTCCCACTACTTTCCCCCATTCCTTTCCTCTTTGAACCACATCCTAGATTCATGGTATACAACTTTCCCCACTACTTTCCTGTTTGATCCAACACCTAGATTTGTGTGCAGAAGCAGAAAAAGCCCACATGCAGCTAGAGCAATGCATGTGGAATAAGTAAATTATACCTTAAGGTTCTTGGGGTGTGGTTCGGTGGGCGAGCGGAGGACGTTTGGCCCACACTATGTACGGTGGCGATGAAGAAGGGGTCGGAGGCCCTCCCGCACCGCCGCTGGGTGAAAGTGAACAGCTGCGCTGGTAGTGGATTCCCTCCCTCGCCGACGGCGACAACGTTAAGCCACCTTCCCTTCCCGACGGACGGATCCTGCCGACTCTTTGACCAGCAGTGAGGGGAGAGAGAGAAGCCAACAAAGTCTTATTTAGATCTGGAGAGGGTGAGAGAGTGTGAAGAGAGCAACTACAAGCAGACCAGCAGTGAGGGGGAGAGAGAGGCCAACGAAATCTTGTTTAGATCTGGAGAGGGTGAGAGAGTGTGAAGAGAGCAACTACAAGCGCCGAGGCTCTAGCGTGTATATATATACTGGAGAGAGTGTGAAGAGTGCAAACCCTAGAAAACAAGAGCCGAGGCTGCAGTTGATCGTATAGCTCCGTATCCATCCATTTTGACCAGTCAAAGAATCCTCCTGGCACGAATTATGCTCAAGTGTAGTTATCGAATCCGAGACCTCAAGTTTGATGACCGAACAGGCTAACCAGCTACACAACCCTCCCGTTATGTTCAACGAGAGGAAAATAACCATTTATACATTCCTGCATTCGTGTGACAAGCATGCCGTGTTTTTTTTGTGTGGGAGTCATTGGGATTTAAATCATAATCGTGTCATGTGGCTTTGGTGGTAAGACTATCCCCAGTGGTGCAGAAATAATGCAGCCTTAGTCACCTTACCTCTCTCCACGTAGTACGTTGGGTCCAACTAGTCAGAGGGTGAAACAAACAAATTAATAAGAAAAATTAAAAGCACCAGCGGTGTATCTTACCTCACACATCTCGCTACTTCTTGGGAACGCTATCCAATTGATCCCTCTGTTCGCTCACGTACTATTTTAAGTGAATCCTTATTATAACATGCACACAATTTTGGGCACTTGTATTCGACCTAAGTCAGTGTGCCACCGTATCTCGTACGACTCCCTCTGTCTAGGTTTAATAAGTCATGTTAGAAGGTGCAGCGGGACCAAGGTGCAAGAAGATTGGAGGAGAAGGAGAAACTTGACCAGTCATTCCTCCAATCAAAGCCCTGATTTCTATCTCTAAACGCAACAACTAAGAGATGCCGATTTAGCTACCATGCAAGGCCACATATTAACTCGCATGCAAGCCGACTTTGATTTCTTAACTGATCAACGCGTAGTTGCGCTCCATGCATTGGGTTTCCGGGGGAGATAACAAGGTAGAGTAAGGAGCGTTTGGTTACATTGCTTAGGCTGGTCATAGTGGTGAGTAACTTGGACTAGTAACATGCATATGTTACTAGTCTATGTTACTACTACGCGAAGTTTGCCGTCGGAAGCGAGCCGATCTGGCTCTCCTGAGCTAGCAAGGTTTTTCTAGCCCACCCAAGCTAGCTGGCCCACAAAAGCTAACATATTTTAACAGTTCCAAACACCTAACCTTGCCCGGCTGTGCTATAAGCTCTTCTTGCTAAGGATCCAAACGCTCCCTAAGTAACAACGCTCACTAGCAACGAGTCCAGGAGGGGATTGAGATGCGAAGTTAATGGACGACGCCTAAACATTTTGGGAATATCTGATTTCCGTAGGATGACTTAACACCTTGACGGAGGGAGTACTATTCCTCAGTCCAGGTTTGATGGAATATTCGTCACCTCTTCTCTTCTTGTACATAGTCCATTTGTATCTCACTTCCTATGGCTTCGCACTCGCATGATTTTCCTATTCTATGAACCTGTGTGTGTGTTTAACAGCATGTGTGTGTGTGTTAGAGAGAGCGACAGATCGACCTACTCCTAAAAAGAGATGGTGTGTAGTGTACGATTTTAGCCGCGAGAGTCAGTGCATCCTCTCATTTCCGAGCATCCGGTAGGGAGAGGCGGACAGCTGCCACACCCGCTCCTGACCAGCCTGGTCCACCCAAAGCCCCTCCATCGCCCGCGCGCGCTTCCCGCCCGAAACGGTCAGCGCCGCTCCAAAGAATCGGTGCCACATTCATGCCCGGGCAGAGCGGACGCGACCTCTCACTGGCACCTGCATTGAAGGGAGAAGCGTATTCAAGAGTGATGGTTGCTCCGTTCGTCCAACTTACTGCTGGGTCTATGTGATTTGACGGCTCATTGGTCATTATTACTGAGGTGGTAGGACTGTTGGATGTCCAACGCTTTCGGCGAAAGGAGGTACTACTAGATTACAATTTTCTCCATTCTTACGGCGGAGGAGTGCAAGAGCAGTGAAAACACGCAGGCTCAGTGATTACATGGCCCACCTCACACTATCACCATATTTTCTGGACACCGTGCGACACCTAACTCTTTACATAGTACTCCCTCTGTTCCTAAGTATAAGTCTTTGTAGAGATTCCACTAGGTGGACTACATACGGAACAAAATGAATGAATCTACACTTAAAATGCATCTATATACATCCGTATGTGGTTCATGGTGAAATCTCTACAAAGACTTATATTTAGGAACGGAGGAAGTACTAGTATAGTTCGTACTATAATTTATCAGCGAGATAGTACAATGCTATGAAGCTTCCAGCTTCTGTTACATGTATCTTGCGTCCAAGGTTGCCCGTTGCAACATTTCATCAAATACAAAGGAGACTGGCATGCATGCTATTGCATCTCAATGATTGACAAATCATAGCAAATATCGGTTCCTCAAAAAGATCATAGCAAATATGTACTCCCTTCGTTCCAAAATAAGTGTCTCAACTTTATGTAGGGGGTGTTTGTTTCCAGGGACTTTTTAGTGTAGGGACTAGAAAAAGTCCCTCTTAGAGACTTTTTAACTAAACAGGAGGGACTACTAGGGACTAAAACTTCCTTTTTGTGACTTAATGAAGAAGACTCTCAAGGAGAGTCTTTTTTGGGACTTTTCCAACAATGCCCCTCCCTGCACCCATTGCCCCGCCGCCCCATGGTGTTGTTTGGTTGTTATTTTTCTGTATACTGAGGGTAACATGGTCATTTAATAACCTCTAGGGAGGACTAGGGACTTTTTAGTTGGGACTAGAAAAAGTCCTAGGACTTATGAACCAAACAGGGCCTCAATATGGACTACATACGGAGCAAAATGAGTGAATCTACACTCTAAAATACGTCTATATACATCAGTGTTTGGAGTATGTACTAGTAGTTCATATTGAAATCTACTAAAGGACATATATGTTCCAAACAATATGATAATCTCTCTAACCAAGGTAGTAGGGACGAGGAGTAAACAGAGGGAGTAGTAAAATTTTCTCCTCGTCCTGCGAGCCACCGCGCACGTGGGCGAGGGAGCGGGCGTAAGGCGTACAGTACTACTACTAGTAAGCAAGCTTCACCTCATCCTACGAGCCACCGCGCCCATGGGCGGGGGAGACGGTGTACTAAGCAAGCTTCTCCTCGTTCTGCGAGTTGACGGGACACATCAAAAGTACTCTAGTGTATAGAGCCTTGCCTTTAAGGTAGGCCCCACATGGTTTGCCTCTTTTTTAACATAACGCGTCAAGTCGCAATTTGTTTGTTCACCCGTGGTAGATGATCCTCCCTCCATCAAGTGGACAACCAGTACATGTGTCAAATTACCACGTGGGCTGCCTTTTCATACAAAAATGAGCTCCACCGTGTACCCGCGCAGGTGTGATTGGGAAAGAGATGGGAGTACGTGCGCCGTGCGTGCACCTCTTCTCTTTGTGCACGTCCCCCACCTACATGGGTGTGTGTGAGAGAGATACAAACCTAGACAAATGGCTTGTGCGTTCGTGAGTGTTTTTTGTTTGGGGGGGTTGATTTCGTGAATGTATTTGTGGGAATATGTGTCGATGACATCTCAAACAAAATTTTGCATGCAATGTGTGTGAAATGGAGGCCTATCCATATCATATATAGAGGGCCAGGCGATCCACGAGAAGAGAGGGAGGGGTCATAGATATCGATAGAGTCGAAGAGAGGATCAAGTGGGTGGGTGTGAGATCGATGAAGAGAGCCATCGAAATTGTGTGTGTGTGTGTGTGTGTGTGTGTGTGTGTGTGTGTGTGTGTGTGTGCAAGTCAAAGATATAGGGCGACTGACCTACCAGAACGTCAGAGGGCACAGGTCAAGTTTGTGTGTGGCAGGGAGACATGACTAGAGCGCTCAATGTATCGGTGTGTGTGCGTGTGTGGGAGGGGGGTGGGGCAGGGGTAGGCAGAGTCCTAACTATAGAGGTGGAACGACTCGTATATGTGTTGAGAAGGAGAGACCCAACTATGTATTGAGGGAGATCGGTCGACATCCATACATAACTGAAGGACGGGAAATAGGATGGGACAGAGAGAGAGAGAGAGGAGAGGGAGGGAGGGAGAGGGGTAGAGTGCTGGATGGGTGATGGAGTTGCTTCTCAAAGATGGTGGGAGAGGCCTACTAGACAAACTGAGGGTGGAACTGCAATATTATCAATAAGAGTGGGGATGCGTTTCTGTGTGTGCCTGTGCGTGATAGATTTGTTGGGACGCATCCATGGATGATGAAGGGGAATCATGTGTTTGGTAAGCAAACCTAACTAGATCGGTAGATCAATTGTTGTTTGTCGGAGGAAGGGAGAGACATAACTAATGAGGTAGATCGATTGACGTGTGGGGAAAAACGAGTTATAAGGACCTAGCTAGCTATATGTATAGCGGTAGATCGGTCGGTGTACGTCCATTTGTTAGAGGTAAATGTTGGGGAATGTAGTAATAATTCAAAAATTTCCTACTTGTCACCAAGATCAATCTAGGAGATGCTAGCAACGAGAGAGAGGGAGTGCATCTTCATACCCTTGAAGATCGCTAAGCGGAAGCGTTACAAGAATGCGGTTGATGGAGTCGTACTCGCGACGATTCAAATCGCGGAAGATCCGATCTAGCGGTAAACGGACGGCGCCTCCGCGTTCAACACACGTACAGCTCGGGGACGTCTCCTCCTTCTTGATCCAGCAAGGGGAGAGGAGAAGTTGAGGGAGAGCTCCGGCAGCACAACGGCGTGGTGGTGGAGCTCGTGGTATTCCTGCAGGGCTTCGCCAAGCACTACGGAGGAGGAGGAGGTGTAGGAGGAGGGAGGGTTGCGCCAGCGAAGAGGTGCGGCTACCCTCCCACCCCTCCACTATATATAGGGGCAAGGGGAGAGGGGGAGGCGCCCTAGGGTTTCCCCTAGGGGGCGGCGGCCAAGCAGATTGGATCTCCCTAGGGAAAATCCTAGGGAGACTTGCCCCCCAAGCCAAGCAGGTGGAGGCGCCCCACCTCCCCAAGTAACGTGGGAAAGGGTGTGGGGGCGCACCACCCCTTAGTGGGCTGGTTTGCCCCTTCTCCTTTGGCCCATGAGGCCCTCCAACACTAGCCGGGGCTCCCGAAACACCTTTCGGTCATGCTGGCCATAGCCTGGTACCCCCAGAACACTTCCGGACTCCAATACCCTTCGTCCAATATATCAATCTTCACCGCCGGACCATTCCGGAACTCCTCGTGACGTCCGGGATCTCATCTGGGACTCCGAACTACCTTCGGTAATCACATACTATTTCCCATAACAACTCTAGCGTCACCGAACCTTAAGTGTGTAGACCCTACGGGTTCGGGAACCATGCAGACATGACCGAGACACCTCTCCGGCCAATAACCAATAGCCGGATCTGGATACCCATATTGGCTCCCACATGTTCCACGATGATCTCATCAGATGAACCATGATGTCGGGGATTCGATCAATCCCGTATTCAATTCCCTTTGTCAAATGGTATGCTACTTGCCCGAGATTCGATCATCGGTATCCCAATACCTCGTTCAATTTCGTTACCGGCAAGTCACTTTACTCGTTCCTTAACGCATGATCCCGTGACTAATTGCTTAGTCACATTGAGCTCATTATGATGATGCATTACCGAGTGGGCCCAGAGATACCTCTCCGTCATACGGAGTGACAAATCCCAGTCTCGATTCGTACCAACTCAACAGACACTTTCGGAGATACCTGTAGTGCACCTTTATAGCCACCCAATTACGTTGTGATGTTTGGTACACCCAAAGCATTCCTACGGTATCCGGAAGTTGCACAATCTCATGGTCTAAGGAAATGATACTTGACATTAGAAAAGCTTTTAGCAAACGAACTAGACGATCTTGTGCTATGCTTAGGATTGGGTCTTGTCCATCACATCATTCTCCTAATGATGTGATCCCGTTATCAATGACATCTAGTGTCCATGGTCAGGAAACCATAACCATCTATTGATCAACGAGCTAGTCAACTAGAGGCTCACTAGGGACATGTTGTGGTCTATGTATTCACACATGTATTACGGTTTCCAGTTAATACAATTATAGCATGAACAATAGACAATTATCATGAACAAGGAAATGCAATAATGACCATTTTAGTATTGCCTCTAGGGCATATTTCCAACAGTCTCCCACTTGCACTAGAGTCAATAATCTAGTTCACATCACTATGTGATTGTAATGAATCCAACACCCATGGGGTTTGATCATATCTCGCTTGTGAGAGAGGTTATTAGTTAACGGGTCTGAACCTTTCAGATCCGTGTGTGCTTTACAAATCTCTATGTCATCCTGTAGATGCAGCTACCATGCACTACTTGGAGCTATTCCAAATAACTGCTCTATTATACGAACCCGGTTTACTACTCAGAGTCATCCAGATTAGTGTCAAAGTTTGCATCGACGTAACCCTTTACGACGAACTCTTTTACCACCTCCATAATCGAGAAAATTCCTTAGTCCACTAGTTACTAAGGATAAGTTCGACCGCTGTCATGTGATCCATTTCTAGATCACTCTTGTACCCCTTGACTGACTCATGGCAAGGCACACTTCAGGTGCGGTACACAGCATAGCATACTATAGAGCCTATGTCTAAAGCATAGGGGACGACCCTCGTCCTTTCTCTCTCTTCTGCCATGGTCAGGTATTGAGTCTTACTCAATACTCACACCTTGTAACATAGCCAAGAACTCCTTCTTTGCTGATCTATTTTGAACTCCTTCAAAATCTTGTCCACGGTACGTATTCATTTGAAAG
Organism: Aegilops umbellulata; assembly: GCA_032464435.1. Taxonomy (NCBI): domain Eukaryota; kingdom Viridiplantae; phylum Streptophyta; class Magnoliopsida; order Poales; family Poaceae; genus Aegilops; species Aegilops umbellulata. The sequence goes on from CP136056.1 coordinate 255,916,199, forward strand.
TACTATTAAGCTTATTTGATCTATCCTTATAGATCTTGATGCTCAATGTTCAAGTAGCTTAATCCAGGTTTTCCATTGAAAAACACTTTTCAAATAACCGTGTATGCTTTCCAGAAATTCTACATCATTTCTGATCAACAATATGTTAACAACATACACTCATAAAAAATTCTATAGTGCTCCCACTCACTTCTTTGGAAAATACAAGTTTCTCATAAACTTTGTATAAACCCAAAATCTTTGATCATCTCATCAAAGCGTACATTCCAACTCCGAGATGCTTACTCCAGTCCTTAGAAGGATTGTTGGAGCTTTGCATACTTGTTAGCATCTTTCAGGATTGACAAAACCTTCTGGTTGTATCACTGTGACGCCCCCGGTTCAATCTTACACTAATCATGCATGCAAATGTGTACGATCAAGATCAGGGACTCACGGGAAGATATCACAACACAACTCTACAAATAAAATAAGTCATACAAGCATCATAATACAAGCCAGGGGCCTCGAGGGCTCGAATACAAGTGCTCGATCATAGACGAGTCAGCGGAAGCAACAATATCTGAGCACAGATATAAGTTAAACAAGTTTGCCTTAAAAAGGCTAGCACAAACTGGGATACAGATCGACCGAGGCGCAGGCCTCCTGCCTGGGATCCTCCTAACTACTCCTGGTCGTCGTCAGCGGGCTGCACGTAGTAGTAAGCACCTCCAGAGTAGTAGGAGTCGTTGTCGAAGGTGGCGTCTGGATCCTGGGCTCCATTGTCTGGTTGCGGCAACCGGGTAGAAGGGAAAGGGGGAAAAGGAGGGAGAAAAGCAACCGTGAGTACTCATCCAAAGTACTCGCAAGCAAGGAGCTACACGACATATGCATGGATATATGTGTAAAGGGGCCATATCAGTGGACTGAACTGCAGAATGCCAGAATAAGAGGGGGATATCTAATCCTGTCGAATACTACGCTTCTGGCAGCCTCCGTCTTGCAGCATAGAGAAGAGAGTAGACTGAAGTCCTCCAAGTAGCATCGTATAGCATAATCCTACCCGGCAATCCCCTCCTCGATGCCCTGTTGGAGAACAATCACCGCTCTGATACCAAGTCTGTCAGGACCGGTTTTCCGGGCATTAATTTCCAGAAAATGGCCGTTGTGCTCACCAGCCCCAGGATTACAGTTAGCTGATGAGACACCAACTTGATACAGAAATTCCAAGCAAAAGTACAAAAATATGTAGTACAAGACCATTGTGGCCTATGAGTACCACAAAAGGTTTCTAGTGGTTGCGGGCGGAAGCGGTTTGTGGATCACCACGGCTATGGGACTCCATTTCCCACGGGAACAGCTGACCAGGTTAACTCCTATCTTCACGAGGCTGCTATCACCGTTGCTCAGGTTCCGAGGCTGTCGTCGCAATGCACCTCTCCAAGCAAGCAATCTGGCCAATACAATAGCCAGGGACAAGCCAGTGAGTACTTTGAATGTACTCGCAAACATTAAGGACACAGGTATAATATAACCATTGATGCTCATGCTTTTCAATATCCTTATACTCACTTAGTTAGTAAAAAAAATATCTTGATGCATGCAAACAGGTTATTCATATGCAACCGGAAATTTATGCAATGGCCACATAGAGGTAATAAATACTGGGTGCCAAGCGAGGGTCTGAATGACTCCTCGAGCGGAAAATGCAGAATAATAATACTGGTGCCAAACGAGTGTCTGAAAGACTCCTCGAGCGGAAAATGCAGAATAATAATGCCACAGCCGGGCGTCTGAGCGACACCACAGAAAGGGCTTTAAAAGAAATGCCACAGCCGGGCGTCTGAGCGACACCATAGAAAGGGCTTTAAAAGAAATGATCATAGGGAATATCCCGGAGGTAGAACCATCCCAGAGATATTCGAGGATAACAATAATATCACGGGTTAGTCAGCAATAGTAAGAAACTTCATCATCACAAGTTACAAGTAATAATTCCCGTTCTGGTTTAACGGTTTCACCTCCGAAGACCGACACTAAGACCGATGCTTGACCCATCCCAGACTGTAGTCCTTAACCATGGACACGGCTATTCGAATAGGTTTAATCTCTGCAGAGGGTGTACTCTTTACCCACGAGTAACGGATTCCTTTAGTCCATCGGGACTAATTCCGTCTATGGTCTTTTAGTTGAAAACACACCTGACTTGCACACACCAGCTTAACTCACCGGTGTCTGGAATCACCCACGACACCTGTCAAGCAAACTCTAAGTGGGGAGGCTACAACCTCGACGTAGCATGGGATCACAAAATTTATACCGCGCGCAAACTGGGGGGAGCTACCCCCTTCGGCTACAACCGAAACACCCATGCCCCCTGACCAGGTGGCATGCCTACCGGCTACAACCGATATCTTCCACCATGGCCTCTCTGTACGGTGTGTGCCAAGACAAGGGTTAACAGCTTACTGAACCATACCCCACCTATGGTAGGGACCTGTGGCAGTACGGAACAAGTATGGGGGTTACTGGCACAAGACTCGATCTACGGTCGACTTAGGAGGTAGTAATAATCCCTGCAAGTTTAGCATAACAATGTATATACTTCAACCGACAGATAGGAACACCACACGACATACTCCATCATGCCATACCGGACACGACCGTCTCAACGGAGGACTAGGGTCAAGACCGCGTCTACCCAAGACAGAGGCCTACCCGGCATTTCCTTCTGGTATGCATGAAAAGTGTACGGCGGTGATTTCCATCACAAAACACGTCAACTCCATATGCATGAAATTCACTAATAAGCACTTATGAGTAAGATCACGTCCTCACATAAAATGACACATGCACGTGCCAGGGTGGTGTTGTTACCGAGTCAAACGACACACACAAAAATTACACCAGGGTTCAGAATGCTTGCCTTAAGGTCATGGAAAAGAGGGGTGCATCCAAAACACCTTGAAACCTTCAAAAATCCTATTTAAAAGGATATGTATGAATTAACACATACAATCAAACAGCACAAAAAGTTGTTTTGGAAAATTTTCAAATAAATCTTAAAATAAACTAGACAGAATTTAAGAGATGTAGGAAAAAGAATCAATTCATTTGGAGTTATATTTAAAGAGTTATAGTCAGTCAAAGTTTAGTCAAATCTGTTATTAAAAATAAATAAATAAAAGAAAACGATTCGGACGGAATACGCTTTCGGTGCAGAGGAGGCGTACTTGACGTTTTATGCCTCCACTTATCCACGTGGCTGGCGCGGGGTTTCACTAACAGTGGTCCCGCCTGGCCCACTGGTCAGGTTTGACCAGTCCCCACTCCCTCCTCTTCCTTGCCCGAGTAGAGGCGGGACGTCCGGCGTTCGTCGCCGGCGAACGGCGGTCCTACGCGGGCATCCGAGTGCAGGGATGGATCTGCCACTCCTAGACGGTTCCCCCGGTGGTCGTAGGGTTGTCAGAGGTGAAGGAAATCACCGGCGGCGAGCTCCGCGGCGGAGGGAAGCTTCGGTGGATTTGGGGATTCCAGCCCTGGTGGTTCCTGGCTGCGCCTTGGAGGCTAGGCAGCTCCGCGGGTTGAACTGGAGTCGGACGGCGACGTTTGGGAGGGCAGAGGAGGTCTTGGCGCGTCGGGGCTGACCGGGGCGAAGCGGCGGCCGAGCTGACCGGAGAGGTTGAAGACGACCCTCTCCTCTTCAATTGATGGCGATGGGGGCACTAGTGGGACGGTGAGGGGTTGCCTGAGGGCTCAGAGGAGCTCGGGGCTCCCTTATATAGGCAATGGAGGTCGGTTTGAGGTGGCCGGAGATAAGAACGGCGACGGACCGCCTCTCTGTGCTTGCAGGGCGATGTGGCGGCGACGGGCGCTAGCGGACGAAGCTGTGGATGAGCACGCACTGCTCCATGAGGCAGGTGGCGAGCGCTGGCGGCTTGGGCGGCGCTGGCTAGCGCAGGACCGGTCGGGCGGCGGTTGCGGCCACGGGCGTGCCGCCAAATGGCCTCTAACGGCGGTGCTGTAGGGCGCCAGGGAGCGGTCGGGGCTTTTGGCGGGATGCGTCGAGAAGGGGAGTGCTAGGTGAGGTTCTTCCGTGCGGGTCAAGCCAGGGGCGCGCGACGCGGCGGCTCGGGCGCGGCACGTGCAAAACGCGTGCTCTGCTCGCGCCCAGAGCACGCCCGGAACATGTTCAACGAAATGCCAGGGCAGCCTAGGGGTTTCCAAACCACACGAGAGTTAGCAGAACGGGGCTATAGGCTAGGGCAAATCTATGGGACATGGTGGATGGGTCAGGGGCTCAAGTTCACAACGCAAACTTGAAATCATACCAAAACTGGCTATGCACTCAGGGTGTTTGACAGAATGCAAAAGGAACCTAGGCAGTTCTTGGGGTGGCCAAATCTCCCAGGGTGGGGTCTCTTTAGAAGAAAGAGGGGGTGGTGAAGTTGGTTTGCAAAAAGAAGAAACTTGCTAGTGCAAGTTTTGCAAAACTTCACTTCTGGACAGGGAGTAAATGGCATCATAACATGGATCAAAAGTGTTCCAAAGAGTGCATGCTCCTGGACTTAGGGGTTTAGCAGGGTTGGCTACAAGTAGAAAAAGGAATCATGGTTAAAGGAGCAACTAAAAATGTGGTTGCTGTACAAACCAGCAAGTTGGGCCAGAATGAAAATGAGGTTGATTTACTCAAATTCTCCAAAGAACAACTCTATGTTTTTGCATAGAGTTGAATCATATGTTGCTGCCAACATCACATAATTTTGGTGAAGGCTAGAAAGGAATATTTAAATGGGTTGTAGTGCAAACATGCCCACTGGACCAGAGAAGAAAATTAGGTGTAGAGCTCAAATTATTTTATGAATCAAAGTTATTTTTGCACAAAAGTGATTTAAAAACTTCACATGACATCTCCAAATCTTGGTTGAAATTTTAAATGAATTTATCAAATGGTTGTAGTTCAAAAATGGCCTTATAACCTTGAAAAACTATTTTTCAAGAAAAAATAAAGATCAAGCAATTTAATTTTTTTTAACTCTACTAATACAAGAATTTTTTTTGAGAGTTTAAACAAGTCCAAAAACATATTTGAAAAGTTTTCACTTTGGGGAAAAATTCCATAACAACCAAGTTTCAAAAAATCAAAAGGGAGCTCAGAAAATAAAAGTTTTTAAATTCCTGGCAAAATTTTAAATCAGTAAAACAGGGTCAAAAATCTTTGGGTGTCACAACACTACCCCCCTTAAGAAAAATCTCGTCCTCGAGATTTGCTAAGGGTTGTTTTAAAAACTCTCTGGGATTTTTCGCGAGGGAAAACGGTTAAAAAATAAAGGAGCACAAGTCACAACAAAACCATACATATTAGTAGAAGCCAAATAACTTGCAAGCTCAGGTTACCACGCATAAGTCACAATACATAACTAATTGTTGCAATAATGATCACAGCAGCGACTTCTAAAATGGGAACGGTAACTGGATGGGGTCCTGCGAGAACGTTTCTGGTACTGAGACACATTCCTCTTCTGTCGGGGGAAGAGGTTTAACTAGTCGATGAATGTGTCTCTCTTGGCCGGGCCTCAGTGATCTGCCGATGGCGATCTGAGGATTTAAATCCGCGAGACTCTGGAGATAACCCATCACGCGTTGGATCAAATTCTCTTGAGCGATGACATACTGGACAAGGTTGGCCAGGACGGGGTCTCTATCGATTCGTCCACCGGGAAAAGATGACACTCCACCGGGTGCTGCACGGCTCGGAAATTAATAATACCCTCGTTCGCTGGCATAGGGTACCGCAAATCGAAGGCGAGCAAGCGCTTCGTACGCAGTAGCCTCTATGGCCATAAGCGGGGTCGGCATAGATTTCCCCACGAAGGAGACCTCTGTTGGGTCTTGGTCTGAGTTCACGGGGGGAATGTGCACTGCTGCCCAGTATCTCGAGGTGGAAGAGGTGATCCTTGATTTGAACAGCTCGTACTGGGGTGGCTGGGTAGCGCCCATGGTACTGCAGGTAAAATCCCACAATATCTTGACAAAACTACCCGGGGTTGCATCTGGGGTTCTCAGATGAATGCTGGGGCTTGGCATGGCAAGAAATGGTTGTGAGGGTGGTGCACAAGGTGAGAGGTGCTTTGGCAAGGTCACGCGGTGGCCTTTTATAGCACTGGAGCTGGGTCACTTTTACCATGGTGAATGGTAAGGAAACTTCCAGCTCCGCTCCATGGGTCGGAGTCGAGCTATAGATACACACATTTCACCGGGGGGACGTGTTACTGTGGGGGTTATCGGGGGTCTTTGGCAAATGTGCCTGGGGTAGAAAAGCTGGCATACCCATGCAGGGCTACAGGGGCTCAACGACAGGCGGCGTTTATTTACAAGGTCACACGGTTACAAGCGAGAATACCCGGGACTCGATCCTTCTCGGGTGACTTAGTCTACCTCGTTTACATCGTGCCTGGTGGATGTTGAGGCGTCTCCATGGTTCTCACCGTCGGACTTAGCTGGAGTGGGCTGAGGGGCTGCAGGCTCGGGGTAGCGATGATGACCACCTCGGGGATTGTTGGCTACAACCCCGTTGGAGTGTGCTCCCAAAATGCGACGAAGCACTTCTGGGGTTATCGCAACGCTTTGGCCGATGGCTGGGGTAGACCTCAGGGGCTCGATCGGTTGTCCAAACAACACGACTGGGTTGTCGGCGCTGGGCTCGTCCTCTTCTCTCGCCGGGGCTTGACAAACCAGCTCCCCACAAGCTGCAATAAGATCAATAGTGACCTGATCGCACAGTTCCTCCAGTGCACTTACATAGCGCACTAGGTGCAACAATGCAGGATCTGTTTCGTGATCTCCGTTGGCAACTTGGGGTGGTCTACCATATCCTTCACGTCTGGGGTAGTAGTGGAACGAGCGACAGTCAACTCGGGGCGACAAGTGCCGGAGATGAACTATAGCTTCTCGAGCGGCTAGTTGGATGGCTTGGGGCTCAAAGGAAGTCGTTCTTCCTGTGAACCTGTAGGGGCGTTCGGGTGCTAGACCCCTACCATAGACATGCACAGTGGCCCAGAATTGACGGCTCTCACCGCTCATGGATCCTTGGTACACGACATATTCTGGGGGCTCTTCTAACGCATAGGCTCGACGGGTGAGGTTTGCGAGTATGGTCGCAAAACCTCCAAGGTTGGTTGCCGTAGTCTCAGTGTGCACGACAGGACCAGGCATTGTGGTTCGGTTTAGGATAGCGGCTGTGTTGTGCTAGTTTGGGGCTAGCGTGCCCTTTTTATGGGAAAAAGGGGACGGAGTCTTCCTTCGCACGCTTGCGAGAAAGACTATTCAGGATTCGATCACTGGCGCATGAGCGACATGCTAGGTTGCTAGGTTGGGCACCGACTGCCAAAAGGTGTCGGGCCACTGTGGGGCTATCTTGCAGGAGAAGCTTGGCTGGGGTTTTGGTTATGGCTTGGTGGGTTGGTTCGCCTAAGATTTATTGGCCTGGCTAGGATAGGATTAGCCAATGGTCAGCCTGGCTCTGATACCAAGTCTGTCAGGACCGGTTTTCCGGGCATTAATTTCCAGAAAATGGCCGTTGTGCTCACCAGCCCCAGGATTACTGTTAGCTGATGAGACACCAACTTGATACAGAAATTCCAAGCAAAAGTACAAAAATATGTAGTACAAGACCATTGTGGCCTATGAGTACCACAAAAGGTTTCTAGTGGTTGAGGGCGGAAGCAGTTTGTGGATCACCACGGCTATGGGACTCCATTTCCCACGGGAACAGCTGACCAGGTTAACTCCTATCTTCACGAGGCTGCTATCACCGTTGCTCAGGTTCCGAGGCTGTCGTCGCAATGCACCTCTCCAAGCAAGCAATCTGGCCAATACAATAGCCAGGGACAAGCCAGTGAGTACTTTGAATGTACTCGCAAACATTAAGGACACAGGTATAATATAACCATTGATGCTCATGCTTTGCAATATCCTTATACTCACTTAGTTAGTAAAAAATATCTTGATGCATGCAAACAGGTTATTCATATGCAACCGGAAATTTATGCAATGGCCACACAGAGGTAATAAATACTGGGTGCCAAGCGAGGGTCTGAATGACTCCTCGAGCGGAAAATGCAGAATAATAATACTGGTGCCAAACGAGTGTCTGAAAGACTCCTCGAGCGGAAAATGCAGAATAATAATGCCACAGCCGGGCGTCTAAGCGACACCACAGAAAGGGCTTTAAAAGAAATGCCACAGCCAGGCGTCTGAGCGACACCACAGAAAGGGCTTTAAAAGAAATGATCATAGGGAATATCCCGGAGGTAGAACCATCCCAGAGATATTCGATGATAACAATAATATCACGGGTTAGTCAGCAATAGTAATAAACATAATCATCACAAGTTACAAGTAATAATTCCCGTTCTGGTTTAACGGTTTCACCTCCGAAGACCGACACTAAGACCGACGCTTGACCCATCCCAGACTGTAGTCCTTAACCATGGACACGGCTATTCGAATAGGTTTAATCTCTGCAGAGGGTGTACTCTTTACCCACGAGTAACGGATTCCTTTAGTCCATCAGGACTAATTCCGTCTACGGTCTTTTAGTTGAAAACACACCTGACTTGCACACACCAGCTTAACTCACCGGTGTCTGGAATCACCCACGACACCTGTCAAGCAAGCTCTAAGTGGGGAGGCTACAACCTCGACGTAGCATGGGATCACAAAATTTATACCGCGCGCAAACTGGGGGGAGCTACCCCCTTCGGCTACAACCGAAACACCCATGCCCCCTGACCAGGTGGCATGCCTACCGGCTACAACCGATATCTTCCACCATGGCCTCTCTGTACGGTGTGTGCCAAGACAAGGGTTAACAGCTTACTGAACCATACCCCACCTATGGTAGGGACCTGTGGCAGTACGGAACAAGTATGGGGGTTACCGGCACAAGACTCGATCTACGGTCGACTTAGGAGGTAGTAATAATCCCTGCAAGTTTAGCATAACAATGTATATACTTCAACCGACAGATAGGAACACCACACGACATACTCCATCATGCCATACCGGACACGACCGTCTCAACGGAGGACTAGGGTCAAGACCGCGTCTACCCAAGACAGAGGCCTACCCGGCATTTCCTTCCGGTATGCATGAAAAGTGTACGGCGGTGATTTCCATCACAAAACACGTCAACTCCATATGCATGAAATTCACTAATAAGCACTTATGAGTAAGATCACGTCCTCACATAAAATGACACATGCATGTGCCGGGGTGGTGTTGTTACCGAGTCAAACGACACACACAAAAATTACACCAAGGTTCAGAATGCTTGCCTTAAGGTCATGGAAAATAGGGGTGCATCCAAAACACCTTGAAACCTTCAAAAATCCTATTTAAAAGGATATGTATGAATTAACACATACAATCAAACAGCACAAAAAGTTGTTTTGGAAAATTTTCAAATAAATCTTAAAATAAACTAGACAGAATTTAAGAGATGTAGGAAAAAGAATCAATTCATTTGGAGTTATACTTAAAGAGTTATAGTCAGTCAAAGTTTAGTCAAATCTGTTATTAAAAATAAATAAATAAAAGAAAACGATTCGGACGGAATACGCTTTCGGTGCAGAGGAGGCGTACTTGACGTTTTACGCCTCCACTAATCCACGTGGCTGGCGTGGGGTTTCACTGACAGTGGGCCCGCCTGGCCCACTGGTCAGGTTTGACCAGTCCCCACTCCCTCCTCTTCCTTGCCCGAGCAGAGGCGGGACGTCCGGCGTTCGTCGCCGGCGAACGGCGGTCCTACGCGGGCATCCGAGTGCAGGGATGGATCCGCCACTCCTAGACGGTTCCCCCGGTGGTCGTAGGGTTGTCAGAGGTGAAGGAAATCGCCGGCGGCGAGCTCCGCGGCGGAGGGAAGCTTCGGTGGATTTGGGGATTCCGGCCCTGGTGGTTCCTGGCTGCGCCTGGGAGGCTAGGCAGCTCCGCGGGTTGAAGTGGAGTCGGACGGCGGCGTTTGGGAGGGCAGAGGAGGTCTTGGCGCGTCGGGGCTGACCGGGGCGAAGCGGCGGCCGAGCTGACCGGACAGGTTGAAGACGACCCTCTCCTCTTCAATTGATGGCGATGGGGGCACTAGTGGGACGGTGAGGGGTTGCCTAAGGGCTCAGAGGAGCTCGGGGCTCCCTTATATAGGCAATGGAGGTCGGTTTGAGGTGGCCGGAGATAAGAACGGCGGCGGACCGCCTCTCTGTGCTTGCAGGGCGACGTGGCGGCGACGGGCGCTAGCGGACGAAGCTGTGGATGAGCATGCACTGCTCCATGAGGCAGGTGGCGAGCGTTGGCGGCTTGGGTGGCGCTGGCTAGCGCAGGAGCGGTCGGGCGGCGGTTGCGGCCACGGGCGTGCCGCCAAATGGCCTCTGACGGCGGCGCTGTAGGGCGCCAGGGAGCGGTCGGGGCTTTTGGCGGGATGCGTCGAGAAGGGGAGTGCTAGGTGAGGTTCTTCCGTGCGGGTCAAGCCAGGGGCGCGCGACGCGGCGGCTCGGGCGCGGCACGTGCAAAACGCGTGCTCTGCTCGCGCCCAGAGCACGCCCGGGACATGTTCGAGGAAATGCCAGGGCAGCCTAGGGGTTTCCAAACAACACGAGAGTTAGCAGAACGGGGCTATAGGCTAGGGCAAATCCATGGGACATGGTGGATGGGTCAGGGGCTCAAGTTCACAACGCAAACTTGAAATCATACCAAAACTGGCTATGCACTCAGGGTGTTTGACAGAATGCAAAAGGAACCTAGGCAGTTCTTGGGGTGGCCAAATCTCCCAGGGTGGGGTCTCTTTAGAAGAAAGAGGGGGTGGTGAAGTTGGTTTGCAAAAAGAAGAAACTTGCTAGTGCAAGTTTTGCAAAACTTCACTTCTGGACAGGGAGTAAATGGCATCATAACATGGATCAAAAGTGTTCCAAAGAGTGCATGCTCCTGGACTTAGGGGTTTAGCAGGGTTGGCTACAAGTAGAAAAAGGAATCATGGTTAAAGGAGCAACTAAAAATGTGGTTGCTGTACAAACCAGCAAGTTGGGCCAGAATGAAAATGAGGTTGATTTACTCAAATTCTCCAAAGAACAACTCTATGTTTTTGCATAGAGTTGAATCATATGTTGCTGCCAACATCACATAATTTTGGTGAAGGCTAGAAAGGAATATTTAAATGGGTTGTAGTGCAAACATGCCCACTGGACCAGAGAAGAAAATTAGGTGTAGAGCTCAAATTATTTTATGAATCAAAGTTATGTTTGCACAAAAGTGATTTAAAAACTTCACATGACATCTCCAAATCTTGGTTGAAATTTTAAATGAATTTATCAAATGGTTGTAGTTCAAAAATGGCCTTATAACCTTGAAAAACTATTTTTCAAGAAAAAATAAAGATTAAGCAATTTAAATTTTTTTTAACTCTACTAATACAAGATTTTTTTTTAGAGTTTAAACAAGTCCAAAAACATATTTGAAAAGTTTTCACTTTGGGGAAATATTCCATAACAACCAAGTTTCAAAAAATCAAAAGGGAGCTCAGAAAATAAAAGTTTTTAAATTCCTGGCAAAATTTTAAATCAGTAAAACAGGGTCAAAAATCTTTGGGTGTCACAGTAACAGTGTAAAGTATATAGCATATGCCCGCGATCACTTCCCGAAGTGATCACGGCCTAGTAATATAGCTTGGCAGACGGACAAGAGTGTAGGGCCACTGGTGGAACACTAGCATCCTATACTAAGCAGTAGGATTGCAGGTAAAAGTATCAACAGCAGTATCAAAAACAGGCTATGTATCAGGATAGGAATAACGAAAGCAGTAACATGCTAAACTACTCTAATGCAAGCAGTATAGAGAAGAGTAGGCGATATCTGGTGATCAAAGGGGGGGCTTGCCTGGTTGCTCTGGCAAGAGAGAGGGATCGTCAACCCCGTAGTCGAACGGGGCAGCAGCAGCGTCGGTCTCGGTGTCTATCGAGAGAAGAGGGGGGAGAAACAATAAATATTTAAACAAGCAGAGGCATAGTGATGCATGACATGACAAGTAACGGCGTTAGAGGTGCCCTAACGCGGTATGGGATGATAGCGGTGAAGGGGGGAAACATCCGGGAAAGTATCCCCGGGGTTCCGCGTTTTCGGGCAGAGGAGCCGGAGGGGGAAAGTTGCGAGTTTGATATGTTAGGGACGTGTGGCGGACGAACGGGCTGCGTATCCGGGTTCGTCTCGTCATTCTGAGCAACTTTCATGTTGAAAATATTTTAATCCGAGTTACGGATAAATTTCTATGAATTATCAAAGTTTTAGGCATTTTGAAATTTATTTTATTATTTAAACTGAACATTATCCAGAACAGTGAAAGGTGATGTCAGCATGACATCACCATGACATCAGCAGGTCAAACCCAGCTGACCAGAGTCAAAGCTGGCCTGTGGGTCCAGCGGGACCCACCTGTCATAGACTAAGCCTAACTAAACAGGGTTAATTAGATTAGTTAAATGATTAGGTTAACTAGACACAATTAATTAAGCTAATTAACTAATTAATTAATATTTTTAATTATTTATTTTTTAATTATTATTTTTATATATATAAACGTTCTGGGGCACGGGCCTCGTTGTCATAGGGCTAGGGTTAGATTAATTAGGGCCATTAGTGGCTTAACCACATAGCCACGTCAGCACTTCACGGCGGCTAACCGCCGACGCAAAACAGGGGCGGCAGAGCTCGTCGGCCGGCCATCTCCGGCGACGGCTAGAGCTGTGGGTGGGCTCGGGAGGCGCATCGCGGCGAGGGGAACCGGATGGTGGCCGTGGGGGCTGCTGGAGGTGGGCTGCAGGGGCGCCGGCGTTGAGCGGAGCATGCGGGTGCTCGGCCTCGCAGCGGGCACGCCGTGCGTAGGGAGCAGGGCGCGGCCACGGTGCGTGCACGGGCACGGGACAGCACGGGCGTGCAGTGACCGGACGAGGAGAGGGGGAGCTGCGGGAGCATGCCGGCGAGCGAGTCCCGTCGAGGACGACTCCGGCGCGGGGTCAGAGAGGGAGATGGGGGAGCCGCTCACGGCGGGATGTAGGGTCTTAGCAGCGGGGCGTGAGGTGGGGGTCGGGGACGTCAGCGTCGAGGAGGCAGTCCGTTGAGGTGGAGTCGGCGAGGCGCGATGAGGCGGAGGAACTCCGTTCGTGGAGGATTACGAAGACGGGCGACGAGGCGCGGGGAGGTCCGGCGAGGGAGAGGCGCTGGGAGGTCCGGCGAGTGGCGATGGGTGACGACGTCAGCCTCGGGGCGCCGCGGGCGTTAGAGGCGAGGCGGGGAGGTGACGGTGACGAGGCCAGACGCGTCGAGGCGGCGATGCCCAGGGCGACGGCGTCGGAGCCAGGCCGACGTGGTGGCTCCGGCATCGAGCGGCGGGGCGGCGTTTGGCATCAAGGGCGATGGGGTCGATCCGATCTAGCTCAGGTCGAGGTGGGGCGGGCGCCAAGCGCGGGAAGATGGGGTGGCGGACGCCGGCAAGGGGGGGTGGCCGGAGGCACTGGGCAGCGGCGGCGGCCAGGCGAGGGGGGGGGGGTCGGGGCCCTCTGCCCTGATCCAGGCGGGGAAGGGGAGAGGCGTGCGGGGAGCGAGTGGGGCGACGGGGGGGAGTGGTGCGTGGGGGCTAGGGTTTCAGGAGGGGTGGGGGGTTAAGTGAGCGGCGGTGGGCTTTGGCCCTGTTGGGCTTGTGGCCGGCCTGGCTAGCTGGGCCGAAAGGCCCAGGGGGAGGTTCTGTTTCTTTTTTTTATTTGTTTTCTTTTTATTAGTTTTCTATTTTATTTTCTATATATTTTTGTTTTATAAAATATACAAGTACTACCTAAATTAGTGTTACAAGATATGCCACCACCACAATTAACTTGGCACCTAAAATAAATTAGTTTGTAATTGTTTATTATTTTAAAAGCATTTAAATAATTGTTCTCGCTGCGTTTTATATATTTTAGAGTATTTAAACAATTTATAAAAGTGTTGTCTCTTCACCAAAATTACCTTTGCTTTATTTGGCACAACCCAAACATTTTCGTTTTAAAGTTTGAAAACCTTTATCGTTTGACTTGACTTTTGAATTTGAATTTGGAACGGTTTCGAATCAACGCGGGTTTATCAACAGTAACCGAGGTGACGTGGCAACATTAGCAGAGGTTTACTGTAGCGTAGTTATCGGGGTGTCACAATTCTCCTCCACTACAAGAAATCTCATCCCGAGATTTAAGAGGTAGAGAAGGGGGGAAAGGTCTAGTTACGAAATTCTAATGGATCTTCTCGGCCTTGGTTGCTCTTCTCGAAGAGGTCGATCCCTTACATTGACGTCTTTATTCATCATGATCAAGTCATCATCCTTTCTTCGGGATCTCCGTCGCCCTATGAACGCGACCAAGGGGAAAAACTCCGGAAGAATGCATCTCCACAAAGCTGGGCATCTGACGGTGAACTCAATGGGAAATACATAAGGTACCCCACGAGTTGTATTTCAGTGAATTCGCTGAGTGCAATATACGATGGTACCAAGTTTCAAACGCGTAGGCAATCGTTCGATGCCTGAAACGGAGTGTGAATAGGGGTTCAGAGCAACGAGTATTGCGCCTGATACCAGAATTGAGGATCTCTCGGAAGGTGGCTCATGAATTACATATGAGGCCATGCGTGAGGAACCACCTTGGGAACGGGGAATGTACAGGAGAGTCAGGTTTCGATCCTATGGAACTGTGGGTTATGGTCCCACCATGTGGTTTTTTTTAATGGGAGTAGTGACATCTTGCACGGGCATGATAGCAAGGCATGTCAGAGAGTACCATGTCAGTTATGTCGGCAACAACGTTGGTACCAAGGGCGAGGGACGAAGAGAACCATTTTCCTGCTCGTTGCAATGAGGCGGACCAATAGGCAAAGTTCTCGTCCATCGGTGGTTACCAGAATGTCATCAACAATAGTAACAGGGTCTTATTGACAGAGTCGTACAACCGAGGTGTTTATATAAGCAGCGAATCGTTACTGCTTAGATCATATAAACCACGAGAAAGGTTAAACAAGACAATGGAAAGGAAAATGTGATCATTAGATTTAAGCAGAACAATGGAAAGAAAAACGTGTTTAAACACATATGTCAGGGGTATATCCTTCCCAAGGTCGAGCAGAGCATGATATCCAAGACAGGATATAAAGTAGAAAACCCTTTAGGTAAGGGGAGAGAGAAATTTCATGACATTACCCATACAACGGTGTCTGGATAATTGAGGAAGAAACATTTAGCATTGGATTCCAAACGTTCTTGTTGAAAATCGAAGTACCACAGACATGCTTCGAGATAGCATTGACATGGTCTTCAAGCAAAAGTCGGACTTTGGATACACAAAAGAATTCATCAGGAACAACTTATAGAATAAGTCTTACCATTTCCTCATGGAAGAATAGATAACCTTGCTAAGAGTAAACTATAGCAATAGGTCCTCCAGCCAGGCGTGCTAGGCACATCAACACCTTACTAGGTCACATAAAGATGTTATAAGTCCTGGAAATATGTTCTAACCATCATATCTGACCGAGATTCAGATCCGATTGGTGTCATGATACCTCAGACTCAGAATGCTTCAGAGGAAAGGTGCAACACAAATCGTCGAGATGACATTGTAAGATTCTCGGGAAATGAACTATGGGAGTGAGTATCGTCACAAGAGTTCATCATTTAAACAAAAGAGAGGATGACGGGGTAGCTGATGGAGTCAGCGACAATCCTCGAGATTTCCAAAAATGTGGATTTCCACAGTTATGTGAACAGAGAGATAACTTTTGTCGGATCAATTGATATAATGATGTATGCTCGAGGATAACATACACAATTAAACATTGGTTGAAGGTGCGCCCGAAATATAGGTTGGGTTGCACGGCCAATGTCAGAATGGTGATTCAATAATCAATAGTCAAAGAATGAATGGCCGGCCATTAACTTCGAAGCAATAGGATTGCTAGAAGGGCAGAATCCAAACGGCACCGTTCAGTTGTTGGTACCCCGTTTGGAATCAACACGAGGACCAAGAAAGAATGGTGATGGTGAAGTATCACTTATATCAAGAATTCTCAAGAGGTGGTGAAATTCTCACAACATCCTTGACATCAAAGATGGTAATACTCCAAGGTAAAGAAGAATAATGACTGGATAGCACGGATCTCCAGGTATAACACAAAACACGAACAAGTTTGTGTTGGAGGGAAAGCAATAATGTTGTCGGTGATAACACAAATCATCGAGGGGCAAGGGTGGTACTTCTCACCATGAATTCGACCGAAATCTTGGAAGACCTCAAAATGTTGATGATGATCACAAGACAGTTGTCGAGAAACTCCTCAAAGATGTAACAAATCGACGATGACATCAAGCCAAATGAATGGTGAACAGAAAGGTTATTGGAACCAAGGGTACGACACAAACTCGAAATCAAGTTTGTTGTTCAAGGAGAAATGATATGGTGGGGAAATTGACAAAAGCTTAGTTCATCTCCGTAAATTTTGCTCCGAGAAGGACCAGGTAGCACCGTTAAAATTTAGCACGATAATGATATAGCCAACCGGGCTAGGAATGACTTGAAGGATTATTAAGCTCATAAGCAATGAAAATTACTTATAGTTATTGAGCCAGAGCACAGACTCGATTCACTGTCGGTGTCCTTGAGTGTCTAACTACTCAGAACCCGGGGAAAAATTTGGAATCAGTGAGAAATAATACTTGAAGAAGAACTCATAAGAAGTTATGCAGTTCCGTGATAATCTCGAGATAACAGAGGGGGTAATACTCGACGACAGATCAAGTAGAGGTTGGACTGGGGTATTGCTCTACAGAAGACAAGCGCTTAAACTTGCACGCGAAATGGTATATAAAGGAGAACATGGTCGGAACCACGATTGTAAAGGACCAAATCCCGGATATAACATGGACTTATAATAAGGGAATAATTGATTTAAGAGAAGCTTAAATGATAAGATCTACATCGTGTCCATGGGCATGAACACAAAGTTCAAGGTCGACTCCCACTTCGTCAATGTATTACCTTCCATTCACTTCTCGCTTTGATAAAGGCATTAGTGTTGAAAGTTTTACCTGGTGAAATACCAGATGAGTATGACTCGTGACTCGTGAAAACTTTCGGGTTCACATGGTTTAGAGAAGGCATATGTTCAACCCATAGGGCTTCTTAGAAACATATACCACAAGGTTCAAGAGTAAATAACACAAGCCCGAAAGCAGAGCATGGTTGGCCAAGCAGAGGATACAACTTAACAAACGCATTATGTATCAGGGGGAGAACTCACAAAGTGATCAAAAGTGAAAGACACTGTCAGATAACAATCCAACAAAGGACTTGATGGTCCACAAAGGATCTGATGTGAGTATCGATACTCAACCAGAAGAGGAAGGAATGCAAATGCAACAGGTTATGGAATCATCTGAATAATTCAAAGCTTAAATGCAAAGGAATTATGATTTCCAAAACAAAGGACCAGAAGCAGACGCTCTGATCAAGGATGGATAAGTTGGATAGACCAGAGGCACAATTGACGACAAATAGTTTGGTCGTGAACCAGCTCATGTTCAAAAATGATGTCTGAGCCGGAAAGATAATTTAGAAGGGTTGATAGATGATTGTGTGCTTTCGCACACATGTAATCAATAGGATCAAAATGACGGTGTCAAAAGATACTAGTGAATATTGCTAGATATATGGGAAGCATCCATAATGCAAGTAGACAAGTATTTGCAAAGCAATAAAGCTGCTAAGGATTTTCGGGGGATTGAATAGTATTTCAAGGACTTTTGTGAAACACCTGAACAACTGGGGAGGAGCGGATACTCGGAAAGTGCAAGAATTTATTCTTAGGGGTATTCAGGTGGCAAGGAACTGCAAGGCAGTAGGCACTAAATATTCTCGGGGTATCTTGTAATAACAAGATCGAGTGGGAATAAAAGTAAGCACGACAGGTGTAAGTATTTATCCATAGGGATATTTCGATGGGAGGGAATTGCAAAAGCAATGGGCACAAGGTCTCAAGAGAATATCAGAGAGTATCTTCGAAATCTTCTGGTGTAGCCGGTGATCATCTGTAATGAAAGGGCTCTCCGGCAGGAAGTGGTAACGAGAACCTAGAGTTAGATTTTAGCAAAATCGTTTAACCCGAATAGAAGAGAGTTCAGAGTCCCAGAGTAAAGGTCGAGGAGTAAAAGATCCTAGTACCACCCGATGGCGGCGTGGGCCCGTAAGGCACACAGCCATGTTGGTAAAAGTTTTTGCAATGTCTAGACTCGACTTCGGCCAAGGAGTGTGGAACGGGGATTCCTACAGGCAGTTGGCTCTGATACCAACTTGTGACGCCCCCGGTTCAATCGTACACTAATCATGCATGCAAATGTGTACGATCAAGATCAGGGACTCAGGGGAAGATATCACAACACAACTCTACAAATAAAATAAGTCATACAAGCATCATAATACAAGCCAGGGGCCTCGAGGGCTCGAATACAAGTGCTCGATCATAGACGAGTCAGCGGAAGCAACAATATCTGAGCATAGATATAAGTTAAACAAGTTTGCCTTAAAAAGGCTAGCACAAACTAGGATACAGATCGACCGAGGCGCAGGCCTCCTGCCTGGGATCCTCCTAACTACTCCTGGTCGTCGTCAGCGGGCTGCACGTAGTAGTAGGCACCTCCAGAGTAGTAGGAGTCGTTGTCGAAGGTGGCGTCTGGATCCTGGGCTCCATCATCTGGTTGTGGCAACCGGGTAGAAGGGAAAGGGGGAAAAGGAGGGAGAAAAGCAACCGTGAGTACTCATCCAAAGTACTCGCAAGCAAGGAGCTACACTACATATGCATGGATATATGTGTAAAGGGGCCATATCAGTGGACTGAACTGCAGAATGCCAAAATAAGAGGGGGATATCTAATCCTGTCGAAGACTACGCTTCTGGCAGCCTCCGTCTTGCAGCATAGAGAAGAGAGTAGACTGAAGTCCTCCAAGTAGCATCGTATAGCATAATCCTACCCGGCAATCCCCTCCTCGATGCCCTGTTGGAGAGCAATCACCGGGTTGTATCTGGCACTTGGAAGGGTGTGTTTTATTAAGTATCCGATTCTAGTTGTCATAAGGTCAAGGTACAACTCCGGGTCGTCCTTTTACCGAGGGACACGGCTATTCGAATAGATTAACTTCCCTGCAGGGGTGCACCACATAGCCCAGCACGCTTGATCCCATTTGGCCGGACACACTGTCCTGGGTCATGCCCGGCCTCGGAAGATCAACACATCGCAGCCCCACCTAGGCACAACAGAGCGGTCAGCACGCCGGTCTAAACCTAAGCGCGCAGGGGTCTGGGCCCATCGCCCTGAGCACACCTGCACGTTGCGAACGCGGCCGGAAGCAGATCTAGCCTAGTGGCGTTCCAGTCCAATCTGGCGCGCGCCACTCAGTCGCTGACGTCAAGATGTGCTTCGGCTGATACCACGACGTCGGGATACCCATAACTACTCCCGCGTAGGTGGTTAGTGCGTATAGACCAAATGGCCAGACTCAGATCAAATACCCAGATCTCGTTAAGCGTGTTAAGTATCCGCGAACGCCGACCAGGGCCAGGCCCACCTCTCTCCTAGGTGGTCTGAACCTGCCCTGTCGCTCCGCCACAAAGTAACAGTCGGGGGCCGTCGGGAACCCAGGCCCACCTCTACCGGGATGGAGCCACCTGCCCCTTCAGCCCCCATCTCCGACAGTATCACAGGTAACAGTGTAAAGTATATAGCATATGCCCGCGATCACTTCCCGAAGTGATCACGGCCCAGTAATATAGCTTGGCAGACGGACAAGAGTGTAGGGCCACTGGTGGAACACTAGCATCCTATACTAAGCAGTAGGATTGCAGGTAAAGGTATCAACAGCAGTATCAAAAACAGGCTATGCATCAGGATAGGAATAACGAAAGCAGTAACATGCTACACTACTCTAATGCAAGCAGTATAGAGAAGAGTAGGCGATATCTGGTGATCAAAGGGGGGGCTTGCCTGGTTGCTCTGGCAAGAGAGAGGGATCGTCAACCCCGTAGTCGAACGGGGCAGCAGCAGCGTCGGTCTCGGTGTCTATCGAGAGAAGAGGGGGGAGAAACAATAAATATTTAAACAAGCAGAGGCATAGTGATGCATGACATGACAAGTAACGGCGTTAGAGGTGCCCTAACGCGGTATGGGATGATAGCGGTGAAGGGGGGAAACATCCGGGAAAGTATCCCCGGGGTTCCGCGTTTTCGGGAAGAGGAGCCGGAGGGGGAAAGTTGCGAGTTTGATATGTTAGGGACGTGTGGCGGACGAACGGGCTGCGTATCCGGGTTCGTCTCGTCGTTCTGAGCAACTTTCATGTTGAAAATATTTTAATCCGAGTTACGGATAAATTTCTATGAATTATCAAAGTTTTAGGCATTTTGAAATTTATTTTATTATTTAAACTGAACATTATCCAGAACAGTGAAAGGTGATGTCAGCATGACATCACCATGACGTCAGCAGGTCAAACCCAGCTGACCAGAGTCAAAGCTGGCCTGTGGGTCCAGCGGGACCCACCTGTCATAGACTAAGGCTAACTAAACAGGGTTAATTAGATTAGTTAAATGATTAGGTTAACTAGACACAATTAATTAAGCTAATTAATTAATTAATTAATATTTTTAATTATTTATTTTTTTAATTATTTTTTATATATATAAAAACGTTCTGGGGCACGGGCCTCGTTGTCATAGGGCTAGGGTTAGATTAATTAGGGCCATTAGTGGCTTAACCACATAGCCACGTCAGCACTTCACGGCGGCTAACCGCCGACGCAAAACAGGGGCGGCAGAGCTCGTCGGCCGGCCATCTCCGGCGACGGCTGGAGCTGTGGGTGGGCTCGGGAGGCGCATCGCAGCGAGGGGCACCGGATGGTGGCTGTGGGGGCTGCTGGAGGTGGGCTGCAGGGGCGCCGGCGTTGAGCGGAGCATGCGGGGGCTCGGCCTCGCAGCGGGCACGCCGTGCGTAAGGAGCAGGGCGCGGCCACGGTGCATGCACGGGCACGGGACGGCACGGGCGTGCAGTGACCGGACGAGGAGAGGGGGAGCTGCGGGAGCACGCCGGCGAGCGAGTCCCATCGAGGACGACTCCGGCGCGGGGTCAGAGAGGGAGATGGGGGAGGCGCTCACGGCGGGATGTAGGGTCTTAGCAGCGGGGCGTGAGGTGGGGGTCGGGGACGTCAGCGTCGAGGAGGCAGTCCGTTGAGGTGGAGTCGGCGAGGCGCGATGAGGCGGAGGAGCTCCGTTCGTGGAGGAGTACGAAGATGGGCGACGAGGCGCGGGGAGGTCCGGCGAGGGAGAGGCGCTGGGAGGTCCGGCGAGTGGCGATGGGTGACGACGTCGGCCTCGGGGCGCCGCGGCGTCAGGGGCGAGGCGGGGAGGTGACGATGA
The DNA here is from genome assembly GCA_032464435.1 of Aegilops umbellulata. Taxonomy (NCBI): domain Eukaryota; kingdom Viridiplantae; phylum Streptophyta; class Magnoliopsida; order Poales; family Poaceae; genus Aegilops; species Aegilops umbellulata. The sequence continues at coordinate 255,937,696 of CP136056.1, forward strand.
CGAGGCCCGACGCGTCGAGGCGGCGATGCCCAGGGCGACGGCGTCGGAGCCAGGCCGACGTGGTGGCTCCGGCATCGAGCGGCGGGGCGGCGTTTGGCATCAAGGGCGATGGGGTCGATCCGATCTAGCTCAGGTCGAGGTGGGGCGGGCGCCAAGCGGGGGAAGATGGGGAGGCGGACGCCGGCGAGGGGGGGTGGCCGGAGGCACTGGGCAGCGGCGGCGGCCAGGCGAGGGGGGGTCGGGGCCCTCTGCCCCGATCCAGGCGGGGAAGTGGAGAGGCGTGCGGGGAGCGAGTGGGGCGACGGGGGGAGTGGTGCGTGGGGGCTAGGGTTTCAGGAGGGGTGGGGGGTTAAGTGAGCGGCGGTGGGCTTTGGCCCTGTTGGGCTTGTGGCCGGCCTGGCTAGCTGGGCCGAAAGGCCCAGGGGGAGGTTCTGTTTCTTTTTTTTTTGTTTGTTTTCTTTTTATTAGTTTTCTATTTTATTTTCTATATATATATATATTTTTTTATAAAATATACAAGTACTACCTAAATTAGTGTTACAAGATATGCCACCACCACAATTAACTTGGCACCTAAAATAAATTAGTTTGTAATTGTTTATTATTTTAAAAGCATTTAAATAATTGTTCTCGCTGCGTTTTATATATTTTAGAGTATTTAAACAATTTATAAAAGTGTTGTCTCTTCACCAAAATTACCTTTGCTTTATTTGGCACAACCCAAACATTTTCGTTTTAAAGTTTGAAAACCTTTATCATTTGACTTGACTTTTGAATTTGAATTTGGAACGGTTTCGAATCAACGCGGGTTTATCAACAGTAACCGAGGTGACGTGGCGACATTAGCAGAGGTTTACTGTAGCGTAGTTATCGGGGTGTCACAATCACATACAACCTTTCCTCAAGAAAATTGTCGAGGAAACAATGTTTCGACATCCTATCTGCAAGATTTCATAAATAATGCAGTAACTGCTAATACAATTCCAACAGACTCTTAGCATCGCTACGAGTGAGAAAGTCTCACCGTAGTCAACTCCTTGAACTTGTCGGAAAACATCTTAACGACAAGTCGAGCTTTCTTAATGGTGATACTTACCATCATTGTCCGTCTTCCTTTTAAAATCCATCTGTACCCAATAGCCTTACGACCATCAAGTAGTTCTTCCAAAGTCTATAATTTGTTTTCACATGGATCCTCTCTCAGATTTTATGGCCTCGAGCCATTCGTCGGAATCCGGGCCCACCATCGCTTCTCCATAGCTCGTAGGTTCATTGTTGTCTAGCAACATGACCTCCAAGACAGGGTTACGTACCACTCTGAAGTAGTACGCATCCTTGTCGACCTACAAGGTTTGGTAGTGACTTGATCTGAAGTTTCATGATCACTATCATAAGCTTCCACTTCAATTGGTGTAGGTGCCACAGGAACAACTTCATGTGCCCTGCTTCACACTAGTTGAAGTGACGGTTCAATAACCTCATCAAGTCTCCACCATCCTCCCACCCAATTCTTTTGAGAGAAACTTTTCCTCGAGAAAGGACCCGTTTCTAGAAACAATCACTTTTGCTTCCGGATCTAAAATAGGATTTATACCCAACTGTTTTGGGTATTCTATGAAGATGCATTTATCCACTTTGGGTTCAAGCTTATCAGCCTGAAACTTTTTCACATAAGCGTTGCAGCCCCAAACTTTTAAGAAATGACAGCTTAGGTTTCTCTAAACCATAGTTCATACGGTGTCATCTCAACAGAATTACGTGGTGCCCTATATAAAGTGAATGCGGTTGTCTCTAATGCCTAACCCATAGACGATAGTGGTAATTCTATAAGAGACATCATGGTATGCACCACATCCGATAGGGTGCAGCTATGATGTTTGGACACACCATCACACTATGGTGTTCCAGGCGGTATTAGTCGTGAAACAATTTCCACAATGTCTTAATTGTGTGCCAAACTCGTAACTCAGATATTCATCTCTATGATCATATCATAGACATTTTATCCTCTTGTCACAATGATCTTCAACTTCACTCTAAAATTACTTGAACCTTTCAATAATTCAGACTTGTGTTTTATCAAGTAAATATACTTAGCATCTACTCAAATCATCTGTGAAGTAAGAACATAACGATATCCACTGCGTGCCTCAGCACTCATTGGACTGCACACATCAAAATGTATTACTTCCAACAAGTTGCTTTCTTGTTCCATCTTACTGAAAACGAGGTCTTTCAGTCATCTTGCCCATGTGGTATGATTTGCATGTCTCAAGTGATTCAAAATCAAGTGAGTCCAAACGATCCATCTGTATGGAGTTTCTTCATGCATATATACCAATAGACATGGTTCGCATGTCTCAATCTTTTAAAAAACGAGTGAGTCCAAAGATCCATCAACATGGAGCTTCTTCATGCGTTTTATACCAATATGACTCAAATTGCAGTGCCACAAGTATGTGGTACTATCATTACTATCTTATACCTTTCGGCATGAACATGTGTATCACTACGATCGAGATTCAATAAACCATTCATTTTAGGTGCAAGACCATTGAAGGTATTATTCAAATAAACAGAGCAGCCAGTATTCTCCTTAAATGAATAACCGTATTGCGATGAACATAATCCAATCATGTCTATGCTCAACGCAGACACCAAATAGCAATTATTTAGGTTTAACACCAATCCCGATGGTAGAGGGAGCGTGCGATGTTTGATCACATCAACCTTGGAAACACTTCCAACACATATCGTCGTCTCACCTTTGGCTAGTCTCCATTTATTCTGTAGCCTTTTATTTCAAGTTACTAACACTTAGCAACCGTACCGGTATCTAATACCCTGGTGCGACTAGGAGTACTAGTAAAGTACACATTAATATAATGTATATCCAACATACTGTTGTCGACCTTGCCAGCCTTCTCATCTACCAAGTATCTAGGGTAGTTCTGCTTCAGTGACCGTTCCCCTTATTACAGAAGCACTTAGTCTCGGGTTTGGGTTCAACCTTGGGTTTCTTCACTAGAGCAGCAACTGATTTGCCATTTCATGAAGTATCCCTTTCTTTCCCTTGCCCTTCTTGAAACTAACCATCAACAATTGATGCTCCTATTTCATTTCTACTTTCGCGGTGTCGCGAATAGCTCAACTATCATCATATCTATCCCTGATATGTTATAGTTCATCACGAAGCTCTAGTAGCTTGGTGGCAGTGACTTTGGAGAACCATCACTATCTCATCTAGAAGATTAACTCCCACTCGATTCAAGCGATTGTAGTACTCATACAATCTGAGCACATGCTCAACGATTGAGCTTTTCTCCTTAGTTTGCAGGCTTAAGAAACTTGTCAGAGGTCTCATACCTCTTGACATGGGCACTAGCCTGAAATCCCAATTTCAGTCCTTGGAACATCTTATATGTTCTGCGATGTTTCAAAAACGTCTTTGGTGCCTCAATTCTAAACCATTTAGCATTACGCACTGAACTATCATGTAGTCATCAAAACGTGTATGTCAGATGTTCGCATCCACAACCGATGCTCGAGGTTCAGCTAACTGAGCAGTGCATTAAGGACATAATCCTTCTGCGCAGCAATGAGGACAATCCTCAGTTTACTAACCCAGTCCACATAATTGCTACTATCAACTTTCAACTAAATTTTCTCTAGGAACATATCTAAAATAGTAGAACTAAAGCATAAGCTATGACATAATTTGCAAAGATCTTTTGACTATGTTCATGATAATTAAGTTCACCTGATTATTTAATGAACTCCCACTTAGATAGACATCCCTCTAGTCATCTATGTGATACATGATCCGAGTCAACTAAGCCGTGTCCGATCATCACGTGAGACGGACTAGTCATCATCGGTGAACATCTTCATGTTGATCGTATCTACTATACGACTCATGTTCGACCTTTCGGTCTCTTGTGTTCCGAGGCCATGTCTGTACATGCTAGGCTCGTAAAGTCAACCTAAGTGTTTCGCATGTGTAAATCTGGCTTACACCCGTTGTATGCGAACGTTATAATCTATCACACCCGATCATCACATGGTGCTTCGAAACAACGAACCTTCGCAACGGTGCACAGTTAGGGGGAACACTTTCTTGAAATTTTAGCGAGGGATCATCTTATTTATGCTACCGTTGTTCTAAGCAAATAAGGGGTAAACATGAGAAACATCACATGCAAATCATAAAGTGACATGATATGGCCAATATCATCATGCGCCTTTTGATCTCCATCTTCGAGGCGCGGCATGATCACCTTCGTCACCGGCATGACACCATGATCTCCATCATCGTGTCTTCATGAAGTTGTCTCGCCAACTATTACTTCTACTACTATGGCTAACGGTTAGCAATAAAGTAAAGTAATTACATGGCGTTTTTCATTGACACGTAGGTCATACAATAAATTAAGACAACTCCTATGGCTCCTGCCGGTTGTCATACTCATCGACATGCAAGTCGTGATTCCTATTACAAAAACATGATCAATCTCATACATCACATATATATAATTCATCACATCCTTTTGGCCAAATCACATCACATAGCATACCCTGCAAAAACAAGTTAGACGTCCTCTAATTGTTGTTGCATGTTTTACGTGGCTGCTATGGGTTTCTAGCAAGAACGTTTCTTACCTACGCAAAATCCACAATGATGATATGCCAATTGCTATTTACCCTTCATAAGGACCCTCTTCATTGAGTCCGATCCGACTAAAGTGGGAGAGACAGACACCCGCTAGCCACCTTATGCATCAAGTGCATGTCAGTCAGTGGAACCTGTCTCACGTAAGTGTACGTGTAAGGTCGGTCCGGGCTGCTTCATCCCACAATGCCGCTGAATCAAGATAAGACTAGTAACGGCAAGAAAATTGAACAAATCATCGCCCAAAACTACTTTGTGTTCTACTCGTGCATAGAATCAACGCATAGACCTAGCTCATGATGCCACTGTTGGGGAACGTAGTAATAATTCAAAATTTTCCTACGTGTCACCAAGATCAATCTAGGAGATGCTAGCAACGAGAGAGAGGGAGTGCATCTTCATACCCTTGAAGATCGCTAAGCGGAAGCATTACAAGAACGCGGTTGATGGAGTCGTACTCGCGGCGATTCAAATCGCGGAAGATCCGATCTAGCGCCGAACGGACGGCGCCTCCGCGTTCAACACACGTACAGCCCGGGGACGTCTCCTCCTTCTAGATCCAGCAAGGGGAGAGGAGAAGTTGAGGGAGAGCTCCGTCAGCACGACGGCGTGGTGGTGGAGCTCGTGGTATTCCTGCAGGGCTTTGCCAAGCACTACGGAGGAGGAGGAGGTGTAGGAGGACGGAGGGTTGCGCCAGCGAAGAGGTGCGGCTGCCCTCCCACCCCTCCACTATATATAGGGGCAAGGGGAGAGGGGGAGGCGCCCTAGGGTTTCCCCTAGGGGGCGGCGGCCAAGCAGATTGGATCTCCCTAGGGAAAATCCTAGGGAGACTTGCCCCCCAAGTCAAGCAGGTGGAGGCTTGCCTCCCAAGCCAGGTGGAGGCGCCCCACCTCCCCAAGTAACGTGGGAAAGGGTGTGGGGGGGCGCACCACCCCTTAGTGGGATGGTTTGGCCCTTCTCCTTTGGCCCATGAGACCCTCCAACACTAGCCGGGGCTCCCGAAACACCTTTCGGTCATGCTGGCCATAGCCTGGTACCCCCAAAACACTTCCGGACTCCAATACCCTTCGTCCAATATATCAATCTTCACCGCCGGACCATTCCGGAACTCCTCGTGACGTCCGGGATCTCATCCGGGACTCCGAGCTACCTTCGGTAATCACATACTATTTCCCATAACAACTCTAGCGTCACCGAACCTTAAGTGTGTAGACCCTACGGGTTCGGGAACCATGCAGACATGACCGAGACACCTCTCCGGCCAATAACCAATAGCGGGATCTGGATACCCATATTGGCTCCCACATGTTCCACGATGATCTCATCGGATGAACCACGATGTCGGGGATTCGATCAATCCTGTATTCAATTCCCTTTGTCAAATGGTATGTTACTTGCCCGAGATTCGATCGTCGGTATCCCAATACCTCGTTCAATCTCCTTACCGGCAAGTCACTTTACTCGTTACGTAACGCATGATCTCGTGACTAACTGCTTAGTCACATTGAGCTCATTATGATGATGCATTACCAAGTGGGCCCAGAGATACCTCTCCGTCATATGGAGTGACAAATCCCAGTCTCGATTCGTACCAACCCAACAGACACTTCCGGATATACCTGTAGTGCACCTGCCACCCAGTTACATTGTGACGTTTGGTACACCCAAAGCATTCCTACGGTATCCGGAAGTTGCACAATCTCATGGCCTAAGGAAATGATACTTGACATTAGAAAAGCTTTTCGCAAACGAACTACACGATCTTGTGCTATGCTTAGGATTGGGTCTTGTCCATCACATCATTCTCCTAATGTTGTGATCCCGTTATCAATGACATCTAGTGTCCATGGTCAGGAAACCATAACCATCTATTGATCAACGAGCTAGTCAACTAGAGGCTCACTAGGGACATGTTGTGGTCTATGTATTCACACATGTATTACGGTTTCCAGTTAATACAATTATAGCATGGACAATAGACAATTATCATGAACAAGGAAATACAATAATAACCAATTTAGTATTGCCTCTAGGGCATATTTCCAACAGTAAATAAGGCCCGGCGAGACGGATAGACAGAGAGAATGGAGCTAGGAGGTGGTGCGAGAAGCCCAGCTACTAGCTAGATAGGGGTAGGAGTGTGCGGTTGTGAGATCGATGAAAAGAGGGGCAAGAGTTTACACGTGTGTGGGACCGTATGAGAGACACTAGGCAAGTACACATAAAGGAGGAGATTGAAGGTGCGTGTGTATGTTGTAGGCGGACATCGCTGGAGAGGTTTATCGATCCGTGTGTGTCGGAAAGGAGTTGTGGAGACTGTGGGAGAACCACCTACAGAAAAAATATGAATGTGCGTGATGGATAGAATGCTGAGGGAGGGGGAGCGCGAGGAGGGCGTGTGCATGCACGAGAGAAAGTTAGTGGTAGCTACAAAGGTTAGAGGATTGTGTGGGTGTAAGAGACTAACAAAGATCATAATTTGATATGAAAGTGGATTCATATATTTGAATAGGAGATCATAGTGTTTTAAACAATTGCATGCATGATATAGCGGTGATACGCGTGTTGTGGTTTTGCACATGTTATACCATAATGTGATAATGCATGGCGTTTGTAACTCACAGCTAAATATCGAACAATCTAAACCATACTATACATCGAACAATTTCACATTTTATTTGAATTTGTGATAATGTGTGGCGTTTGCAGCTTACAACTAAATATCAAACAATCTAAACAATACTATATATCGAGCATTCTCACATTTTATTTGAATTTGTGGTAATGTGTGGTGTTTGCAACTCACATCTAAGTACTTGTAGGTGTAGGGGGCGGGGCACCATACATAATGTTATAAACACATTATACATATGAGGCATGGTTTAGATTATGAAGATCTAGCTAGAGCTTGAAATGTACTGTGATTTGAAATCAACATAAAGTGGATTCAAAAAATCGAGTTCGAGTTCATATAGTACGCATAGTTCATATGTAACTCCAGACTAATCATGTGGTGTGTTGTGAAGATAATACACAAACGATGGTCTAACTTGATAATAGTGATGATTGTAGATCTTATTAAAACAGCGAAACGAATTCAAATGCTTTGACTTCACAACAATCATTATTGTAGATCTTATTCAAATAGAGAAACGAATTCAAATTTAGTTCATATTGAAGCGGTAGTATATACGTTTGGAATGCACTAAGACGTTCATTTGAGTAGTAGGTTGCATGCATTATACATGTAGCGAAATATTTTAATTGAACATAACATGAATTCAAAGTTTTGCATGACATTTGTAGTGCGAATTGATTTGGTACAGTACACGTTAGGCTTGTCTGGAAACTTCAACCCGTGCCTTGTCAGCCCGAAATATTCAAGATATATCTTTGTCTCGTTGTGCTCCGACAACACCCTCCATCTCAACCTGCGCCTTGCTATTGCAAAATTACAACGCGCGTGAAAACTCCCACCTCCTGTGAAATCCCGACACGCGAAATGCCCGTGATACCCCTAAATCGAAAGAACTGCCTCAAATCGGTGGGGTTACTTTCGTAACTTACCCCACATTTCGGACAAGCGCGTCCCTAAGCCATGGTTCCCCACTCCCATCCCATCCGCCCACCCATTCGTACACCAAGGACGGGAAAACCCGCGAAGCCCCACACCCTCCTCCATCCGCCACCTAGCCGGAGCCTCTTCCTCGACAACATCGTCCACAGCAACACCTCGACGTCCCTCATCCACCGTACCGGATGAGGATCCGTCGTTGATCTGGTCGTCCCGCCGGTTCAGCCACCCTGTCCTCCACCTCCAAGGAGCTGCCCCGATGTTCCCCTCATCTTTCGCGCCACCTCAATTCCCACACCGTCGTCTTCACCTGCACCATCGGAAGAGCACCATCATCACCGTTTCCTCGGATGAAGCTGCAGCCTAATCGGCGCCACCAAATAGGTTGTACACTAATCGCCGCATTTTCTTCTTGATTCGATCTCACGGTGCTGCCGGCGCTCGGTCTCGAGCCGACACGGCGCAACTCCATCCACGGCGGCGTCGCCGGCCACTTCCTCCACGGCGGCGTTCCCTCGGCGGCAACGTCCACATCAGTTGGAGCTGCTGCTGTTTTAGCTCTCGCTCGTGCTGCTACTCTGCTCTTGCTCTCGGTCCCCTGCCTGGTCTGCTCTTGCTCTTTCTCTTGCTCGCGCTGCTGCTCTTGCTCTTGCTTGCGATGCTGCTCCGATTTAGCTAAACTTCAGTCGACTAAATCGACTTTTGGGTCAGTCGATTTTCAGGGGGTGGGGGAGGGGCTCGCCGGAGTTAAGGAAGAACCAGCCGCAGCGGGGAGGGGGGCTCGCCAGAGAGGTACACCACTATCTATCTTAGGGTTCAGGGTGGGGGCAGTGGTCGCCGACGGTGGTGGGGCGGTGGCGTGGGGATCACCAGAGAAAAAGCTCAGCACGGGGGGGGGGGCCTAGAGGGAATTCCGGGGCAGCGGCGGACTGGCGGTGGGGAGTGTTTTAGGGGCAGGCGGGGCGGCGGGGGCGACTGTTTGTCCGTTGGTGGATGGCGTCTCAGGGGGGTGGAGGTTGAAGATGAACTGCAGGCCCTTGATTTCGTATCCAACGGCTGCAAAATCGACTGACCAGAGATGAAAAAGTTAGTCGACTGACGTGTAGCCTCACCTCTAGTGCGTTCAGTTTCGACAGTAAAATTCAGTTTCGACAGCAAAATTCAGTTTCGACAGTTAAGTTCAGTTTCGACAGTTAAATTCAGTTTCGACAGTTAAGTTCAGAGATGAGCAGCTGATGTATTTTACATCTAGCACTTTGTGGTTATGTATTTTACGTCATCCATTGGAGATGATATTAGAATCCCACTCAGGTTAATGTTGTCTCTCTTGTCCTGCTTCAGCCTCGGCGTCGTACAACTCACTGGAGCTGCTCCAACGACGAAACCCTCCATCACAACGGAGCAGTACCTCGGGCTCTATCTCCAGACGCCTAAGATCTTCTTCCCCTCCTCCGACAACCAAGTCAGGCGGAGCATCCTCACCGGCGAACCCAATCACGCTGAGATCGACATGGCTTCGCCAAAGAGGTTGTACACTTGTTGCATCTCCTTTTTACTCTACATGTTATATATATTATCCACTGAGCACACGGAGTAACGGGAAATATGATTATTTTATCCTACTATATGACAAGCAGTGAGGTACCAGGCAACTTAGCTATCCGTGATGGACTCTCTTGAACGCCATCATTATTTATCTCTGCGTTTGAGCTGTGCATTTGTCGATGGCCCTGGGAGCTGAGCTAGTAGGGCAGTGGCCTGGGTCCAAAGTAATAGAAGTAGCACAAAAACATTTTTTAGTGTAGGCTTTTTCTTGCTCAAGCCTGCCTACTAGAATCACCAGTTCTTGACAGGAAAAGTGAATGAAAAACATAGGAATTGGAAAGTTTCCTATGGTACTACTTTTCATGAATTTGGTGCAAAGGAATGGAGCAAAGGAAAACTGTAGGATTTGTTCCTTTAGTGTCTCCTTGAAATAAAAACCGTAGGAATTTTAATTTTCACTTGTCCTCCTTTTCAAATTCCTATTCATGAAGCACAAGACTAAGAGATAGTAGCATAATAGCATTATAATCGTACATTTTCTTGTGGTTTGACTTAATCTCACCATGCTTCTTTGCATCATGTGATCTTCCAATTCTTGTGAACCAAACACCCAGATTGGCAGAAATCCTGTGTATTTTAAATTCTCTGTTTTGCACGTGCATTCCTATCCTATTCCTGTCTATTTCATATCCCTGCATTGTTAGAATCCTCAGATTCAAACAAGCCCTCACACAATTACTTCTGTTACAGATATGTGTCAAAGATAACCTTGTGTGGTTTGTCCTGCTCCCGCGGTGCTGTGTTCCACCCCAGCTCAGTTGCTCCAACGATGGAAGGGTTCACCACAGCAGGGATCCGCTCTCTAGACTGTCTTTCACTGCCTCAGATCTTCTTCCCCGTCGCCGGCAGCCACGACAACTGCATTACCATCATCAACTGAGCAGATGATCTTGAGGACTACACGGGTCTACAAGAGAGGTCGCACTCTTTTGTGTCTGCTTACGTTATGCATCTCTTAATATGATGACATGCTACTTTATCGTCATGTTCACCTATTAGACTCCGAGCCAGGTCCAAACTTATGCTGAAACTTGAGTTTTTAAATGGTTGTGGGGTACATATTGGGGCAGCAATCAGTACTATCTGTCTACTATCTGGTTAGTCTCGGGTGTCTACTATGAGTTTCATGTTGGGTGCGAACAAACATTAAAGGAACCATTATCTGTATTTTTTAACTAAAGCTATTATCTGCCTGCTATCATTGGTTTTGGGTCTATCCATAGTTTGCTACCATCACTCTGGATTTGTGCATGCACTCCTTACATAATCTCACTATGTTCTATTCCTATGCATGTTAGTTATTGTACACAATGGAACTGAAAATGTAGAGCAAAAGAGACGAGCCTTGCGTGGCAATAAAATTTCATGCAGACGTTGCTCCATGGTGGGTGCAAAGGCAGCCCCCCTCCACCCATTTCAGATCGTAATCAAGAGGAAGATAACTATTCTGAGGGGGATTCAGAAGCAGAGGACCACTCCTATTTACCCCATGAGGTCTTCGCTCTAACTTGGCATGCCGATGTTGGTAATATCATGCATATGGTGCCTTGCATTGCTTATAGTATACATCAAACATGTCATCTGCTTAGTTTAGACATGCTTTGTGTCAAGGCCATCTGTTTAGTTTCTTTATCGTATATGTGAATCATGCAATGCCATCTTGTTTAGCCAGGCATCATATATGTGAATTTTGCAATGCCACCTTGGTTAGCCAGTCATCTTATATGTGAATTATATCATGACATCATTTTTTTATTATGTGTTAAATTTTTCAACAATTTTAGTACATTCAATTACTCTTCCTGTGCATCAGCCATTCGGCACGGTCATGGAAAAATCTGGAGTGGAAAACAAGGTCTTCAGAGTAGACAATGCTATCTGACGAAGTGCATGTCTTGCTGGTTACAGAAGCTCCTCAGAGGAGGATTCAGAGACAGATGACCAGCCCTATTCCCCCCGAGGTGCATGCTCTAACTTGGCAGGGTTATGTTGCTCATATCGTGCGTATGGTATCTTGCATTGCTATGTCATTTGCTTAGTTTAGACATGCTTTGTGTGAATGCCACCTGTTTAGTGTCTAATTACCATATATGTGAATTATGCAATGCCATCTTGTTGCAAGACATTATATATGTGAATTATGCAATGATATCTTGTTGCAAGGCATTATATATGCGAATTATGCAATGCCATGTTGTTTAGCCAAGCGTCATATATGTGAATTATATCATGCCATCCTTTTTTGTATTTCCCATTGCTTTTGTCGACAATGTTTGTATATTCAACTGCTCTTCCTGTGCATCAGCCATTTGAATTGGTGATGGAGAAATCTAGAGTGAAAACAAGGTCTTCATAGCAGACAATGCTACCTGCTGAAGCAGATATCTTGCTGGTTATAGATAGCTCTTCAGAGGAAGATTTAGAGGTAGATGACCAGTCCTATTATCCCCCTGAGGTGTATGCTCAAACATGGCAGGGTTATATTACTCATATCATGCATATGTTGTATTTCAATGCTTAGTTTTTACATCATACACATGATATTGAATGCCATCTGCTTAGTTGACACATCATATATGTGATTGCCCTCTACTCACTTTCTTAGTATATAAATCATATATTTGAATTATATCATGCCATGATGTTTACATAGACAGCATGTATCTGAATTATGGCATGCCAACCCATTTTCTAAAGACATAATATGGTTATATCATCTCGTCCTGTTTACATAGTCATCATATTTTGAATTATGTCATTCTATCCGTGAATTATATCATGCCATCATGTTTCCATCGACGACATGTTTGTAATTTATGGCATGCCAACCACTTTAATAGACACATCGTATAGTTATATCATGTCATCCTGTTTACATAGTCATCATATTTTGAAGTATGTCATTCTATCCTGTTTAGTTAGCCATCATACATGTGAAATTGTGTCATGCTATCCTGTTTAATTAGCCATCATATATGTGAAATTATGTCCTGCTATTCTGTTTGGTTAGACAACATAAATGTGAATTATTTCATGCCCTGTTTACTTCCCTACTATCCATTGCACCTGTCTATCTTACAATGCATGTACGTTCAATTACTTTTCTTGTTTATCAGCCATTTCAATTGGAGGGGGTGATGGCAGTATCTATGGGAGTAGAAACATGGTCTTCAGAAAAGATCGTGCTACCTGTCGATGGAGATAGAACCACGGTTGTACTTGCCCAAGAACCAGCCCCACCACACATAACCCAGACTCACGCAGATTGTACCCCTACCCAGTTGGACAGAGAACCAGCTACACCCCTTCTAACCCCAAACCCAGCAGATAGTAACGCAGTTCCCGTTGACACAACACCATCTCCACCACAGAGCACCCAAACACGAGCAGTTAGTAAGGCAACTACAGTGCCCAAAGCACGAGGACCACCACTCCGAACCCCAAGACAACACTTAAAGCAGATGAAGAATTGTTCTCAGGTCAGGTTCCGTAGCTATGGTTCATACTACTTTGCTCTTGCATCACTGTATTTACTCATACCAACTAATTTCAAATTTGAAGGATGCAATTGAAACTCCAATGGCGCAACAGGTATGTTTTAAACCTGTTTATTTAACATGTTTGCTGTTGTAACTTGCTCTATGTTGATTTCAGTTTCAATTGAATAAACAGTTATGTTCTCATGCCATGCACATTACAAGTGTTGTTATTGCTGTGTAGTTTCACACACTTATATTCTGTCTATGCTGCTTTGTCTTAAATAGATATGATTCGAACTGTATCTCTCTTGATTTGGCAACATAAATTAGAATGATATAGACCATACAGTGACCATACTACATAGATATATGTTTGTTTCATGCTGTTATCCTGTCCAGCTTACTACTGAACTGGTTTACCAAAATGAGTTTCATATACTACATTGTAAACCTGTGATGTGTTTGTTTGTTTCTCTTTTAGAACACAGATAAAATATTGGAGAAGAGTACCCCGTTATGCAATGGCAAAGGAAATAATGCATATAAGGTTCAAGATAGTGAGACATCACTGTTGGTCTCCAAGAAAGCTGACAAAAACTATATTGAAGACACTGAGACAACCCCAAAGTCTTGTCTTGATGTACTGTTCGAGTTACTGGCTACTACTGCTGGCACCAGCTCTTCGAACTCGCTGCCTGAATTAGTCCGGCTTCTTGAGTCTCGACTTCAAGTTGAAAGACATCGATAAGATGTTATGCGATAGGAAGCCGAAAGACTGAGGAAGTCCCTGTAGAATTCAGATGCATACTTTCTGGTTCAACAGCAAGTGCTGGAGGATTTAAGCGCCAAACAAGAGAAAGTTAATAAGCTTGCTAAGCATCTTGCCAGCATTATGGGTACCCATGATATTGTTTCTTGAGCTCTTCTGAAGTGGTTTCAGTTCTGGGCTTGTTTTGCTGCGGCGTTTATATGCTGCTTTGTTCCCTATATTTGCACTGGTGGCGAACTTTGATGCCCAGTGGATGTAATATGTGTAATAGTTGTGATAGCCTAGCATAAGTTGCTTGCTAATTTATTTCCTTATTGTGTCGCCTGGATACTTAAGCTACAGTAATCCCCTACTAATGATGCCATGTCATCATATTACTGTTGCTAATTCTCGCTTGATCCAACTCTTAGTTCAAACTGAAATTCAAATTTAAAGCTCCAAATTCAAAATTCTCGAGCATGCAAAATAAAAAGTTCAAAGTGTGGCAAATAATCCCTGGATATTTTTCATGTTGGAACCAACCTCTTTTGGTTTCCCAAAGTGCCCCTGGAATTCTATTTAGTGGTCCAGCAACTTTTCTAATTGGCCTTTCCATTTTCTAAAAATGGTTAGACAACTCCTTTTGTCCTCAAACATTTTGTGACTTCTAGAAACAAGTTGCTTGATTTAACTGACAAGTGTTGTTTCTAACAAAGCTCATTTAGTTTTACCATTTAATAGAAAACAACAACTAAAGTTGAAAACAGAAAATAAAATGTGAAAAAGGAGAAAGAAAAGAAGATAAGTAAGAAGGAGAGAGGCAACCCAACAGCCGGAGTTGGCCCAAGGCTCACCTAACTCCCTCTTAACCCTAGCATGCCGCGATCCCCACCCTCTCCCTCCAGCACCGCCAAGGGAGAGCCCCACGCTCGATCCCCCACTTCTCTTGCTCCTGAACCCCACTCGCTCCCCCACACCTCTCTCCCTTACCCCGTCTGGATCGGGGCAGAGGGCCCCGACCCCTTCGCCATGACGCTGCCGCCCGGCGCCTCCGACCACCCGCTGCCGTCGCCTCGCATCCTCGCCCCTCCTTCGCACCGCGAGACGCCTCCCGAGGCCTCTACCTCGCCACGCCGTCACCGAACGTTGCCACCTTGTCGTGCCGTCGCCGGACCTCGACACCTTCGCCAGCTCGCCGGACTGCCGCCTCCTCGTCCGCTCCACGCCGGCCGCCCCGAACTTCGCCGACCGAACCCCTGCACCGGGGGTATGACCCCATCTCCCCTACCCCTTTCCCTAGGTCGTCTGCGCCGGTGTCACCCCATACTGCTGCCATCGTGCTCCCGGCCTTGCCGCGCTTAAGCACCATGCGCGCGCGCGAGCCGCGCCTCGCCCCGCAGCCATCTCCGCCTTCACCCCACCGCTTCTAGTGCCCGCCTCCGCTCGTCGTGGCTGCCGGCCGCGTTCTCGCCCCACTATGCGCTGGCCTTCGCCGGATCCGCACGTCCGCCCCTGGCCTCGTCTCCGGCCATAGGCCCGCTCGCCCCTGCCGCTCCTCGCCGTCCAGCCACTGCCCCACGGCGATGCCCTGGTTCGGCGCCCCCGGGGCTCCTTTCGGCCATGCCCGCACGCCCGTTAACCCGCTCCCGTGTGGACCTATGACATGTGGGCCCAGCCCAAAAAAATGAATTAAAATTAATTAAATAGATTAATTAATTAATTAACAATTTAATTAACAAATTAATTAACTTAATTGCTTTAGGTTAATTAACTTAACTTAATTAACCTGTCTAATTAACTAGCTAACTAAGTTAATTAGCTAACAGTCTATGACAGTGTGACCCCA
Organism: Aegilops umbellulata; assembly: GCA_032464435.1. Classification (NCBI taxonomy): domain Eukaryota; kingdom Viridiplantae; phylum Streptophyta; class Magnoliopsida; order Poales; family Poaceae; genus Aegilops; species Aegilops umbellulata. Next base: position 255,953,617 of record CP136056.1, read on the forward strand.
CATGTTAGGTTTGACCTGGCCAACCGGAAAGTTGACCTGCTGATGTCATCGTGACGTCACCTCCGCACTGTTCTGGATAATGTTGTTTTAAATAATTAATAATAATTTCTGAATATTACTAAACTTTAGAAAATCCTATAAAATAAACCGTAGCTCGGGTGAAAAAGTTTTCTACATGAAAGTTGCTCAGAACGACGAGACGAATCCGAATACGCCGTCCGTTCGTCTGTCACACGTCCCCAGCATAGCAAACGTTGAACTTTTCCCCTCCGGTTCATCTGTCTGACAGACGTCTGGAACCGGGAATACTTTCCCGGATGTTTCCCCCCTTCGCCAGTATCGCCTAGCACTGTGTTAGAACACCTCTAGCCCCGCTTATTGTCTTGTTATGCATATGTTTGCGTGCATTTACTGTTTCTTCCCCCTCTTCTCTCCGGTAGACCCCGAGACTGCCGCTGATGCCGCTGTGATCAACTACGTGATCGACGACCCCTTCTTCTTGCCAGAGCAACCAGGCAAGCCCCCCCTTGATCACCAGATATCGCCTATTCTTCTCTATTGCTTGCATTAGAGTAGTGTAGCATGTTACTGCTTTCGGTTAATCCTATTCTACTGCATATATAGCCTGTCATTGTTGCTACAGTTGTTACCCTTACCTGTTATCCTACTGCTTAGTATAGGATGCTAGTGTTCCATCAGTGGCCCTACACTCTTGTCCGTCTGCCATACTATACTACTGGGCCGTGATCACTTCGGGAGCTGATCACGGGCATATAATATATATACTTTACACTGTTACATTACCTGTGATACTGGGCTGAAGGGGCAGGTGGTTCCACCCAGGTAGTGGTGGGCCTGGGTTCCCGACGGCCCTCGACTGTTACTTTGTGGCGGAGCGACAGGGCAGGTTGAGACCACCTAGGAGAGAGGTGGGCCTGGCTCTGTTCGGCGTTCGCGGATACTTAACACGCTTAACGAGACCTTGGTATTTGATCTAAGTCTGGCTACTGGCCTATACGCACTAACCAACTACGCGGGGACAGTTATGGGCACTCGACGCCGAAGCACTTCGTGACGTCAGCGACTGAGTGGCGTGCGCCAGATTGGAACGTAAGCCTGCTCTTGTATTAAGGGAGCTAGTTCTGCTTCCGGTCGCGTACGCAACATGCAGGTATGCTAAGGGCGATGGGCCCAGACCCCTGTGCGCTTAGGTTTAGACCGACGTGCTGACCTCTCTGTTGTGCCTAGGTAGGGCTGCAACGTGTTGATCTTCCAAGGCCGGGCATGACCCAGGAAAGTGTGTCCGGCCAAATGGGATCAAGTGTGTTGGGTTATGTGGTGCACCCCTTCAGGGAAGTTAATCTATTCGAATAGCCGTGATCTTCGGTAACAGGACGACTTGGAGTTGTACCTTGACCTTATGACAACTAGAACCGGATACTTAATAAAACACACCCTTCCAAGTGCCAGATACAACCCGGTGATCGCTCTCTAACAGGGCTGCGAGGAGGGGATCGCCGGGTAGGATTATGCTATGCGATGATACTTGGAGGACTTCAGTCTACTCTCTTCTACATGCTGCAAGGCAGAGGCTGCCAGAAGCGTAGTCTTCAACAGGATTAGCTATCCCCCTCTTATTCTGGCATTCTGCAGTTCAGTCCACCAATATGGCCCTTTACACATATACCCATGCATACGTAGTGTAGTTCCTTGCTTGCGAGTACTTTGGATGAGTACTCATGGTTGCCTTGTTCCCCCTTTTTCCCTTTTCTTTACCCGATTGCTGCGACCAGACGATGGAGTCCAGGAGCCAGACGCCACCGTCGACGATGACTTCTACTACACCGGAGGTGCCTAATACTACGTGCAGCCCGCTGGCGACGACCAGGAGTAGTTAGGAGGATCCCAGGCAGGAGGCCTGTGCCTCTTTCGATCTGTATCCCAGTTTGTGCTAGCCTTCTTAAGGCAAACTTGTTTAACTTATGTCTATACTCAGATATTGTTGCTTCCACTGACTCGTCTATGATCGAGCACTTGTATTCGAGCCCTCGAGGCCCCTAGCTAGTATTATGATGCTTGTATGACTTATTTATGTTTTTAGAGTTGTGTTGTGATATCTTCCCGTGAGTCCCTGATCTTGATCATACACGTTTGCGTGCATGATTAGTGTACGATTGAATCGGGGGCGTCACACTTAATGTCTTGTTTATTTGTTTTCTTGTAGTCACTGCAGTTCTTTTTCCGCGGTTTGCTAGTGGCCGCAATAACCTATTTTTTAAAACTAGGCCACAATAACCATGGGCTACATATTTACTGTAGTTAACATGGGCCTCCTACGGGCCGCAGAAACAATGGGCCTTCTATGGGGTGTAGAAACAATGGGCCTTATACGGGCCGTAGACACAATGGGCCTTCTACGGGTCGTGTCATCAATGGGCCTTCTACGGGCCGTATGATCGGTTGGCCAAACATGGGCCAATAACAGACCACATTGGCCGTAAATGGGCTAGAGTTGAACTCGTCCATTCATGGGCCGACCATAACGGGTCATCGTTAATCGGTCGTATTTGATGACTCTATGAAGACGGCCCAACGTATTAACGGGCCACAAATGGGCCGACTGTAACCACGGGATGAATTTGGCCCACAAGTAGAAAATGACAGTAACGGGCCGTAAGTAAATGAATGCTGGAAATGAGCCCAAGAATAAATGGGCCCTGAGAAGGCCGAAAGATAACATGGGCTGGAAACGGCCCAATGGAATAATGGGCCGTTAATGGGTATAAAGTGATACACTCTTCTTTACGGGCCAGTTTCACCACGTGCCGTTAATGGGTATAAAGTGATACACTGTTCATTACGAGCTAGTTTTACCACGGGCCGTTAATGGGCCAAGAGTTACAAAGGGCCTCATATGGGCCGAAAGATGTTATGGGCCATACATGGGCCTGCACTACTAGAAATCACCATATTTCCGACGGTGAAATCTATTAGCCGACGGGCTGTCGGTTATTACTATAATAGCCGACGGTAGTATTAATGGCCGATGGTTATTGGCAACTCACACATATTACTACTAATAGCCGACGGTATAACAGATTACCCGACGGTGAAAATCCAACTCTCGGATATCAAATTTAATGCCCGACAGTTCAATATAATATTCGACGGTTTTAGTTACACCCATGGGGATTACATGTAATGCCCGACGATGAAATTTAATACTCGAAGGTGAAAACAAAACTCTCACTTATGAGTGAAAATGGACGACGGTACATGTGTGACTCTCGGTTATTTGAGTAAATGCCCGACGGGGTATAGCAATAACCGACGATTAACTTTCACTCTCGATGATATGTTTCAATTGACAACATCGATAAACATCTGGAATGACCGATGTTATATACCAGATTTTCCGAGAATTGAGATCTAGCATTTCTATTTTAAGTGCATTATGTTGTTTTCACAATTAATATGTATGATGCTTAATAAAATTGGTACTAAACAATACAAATAGGAGAAGCTCTTGTTCGTCAGTGAACGATGGCTCTCATTAACCAGGTATGTTGATGAGAGATGTTAGTGTGTCAGCTTGATCATTAAGTAGCAGTAAGCAAGAGTCAAAACTACAAGTAGAAGAGACACTCTTGTGTTGGCTTTAATTATTACTAGCAAATATGCCCGTGCGTTACAACGGGAGAAAACAACCCTCACGCGCCCTTACCCATTGAGCATGGCTAAAGACCTCACCCTCGTGCCCATAACATAATAAACATGACTAATACCTCATCCTCAGGTCGACATCCTCCATTTCAATATATCATCAGACACATGTTTCCGCTTGCCATCTTTGTTGTCCTCGCCGCTGATGGTCGCAGCACCAGTTTTCACTCACCAAGGTTGGCCAGGTCCAATAACTGGATTGTTGAGCCGCCTTTGCGTCCGACGAAGATCAAGAGCGTTGAAGAAAGTTTTTTTATCATCTGGCTAATATAATAGGGAAAATCACTGCACATAATATATGTCTGTGTCATCATGTAAATTGATTAGTTTGTGTTAGATAGACCATGAAACCTTAGTTGGGCTCCTCATGTATTTTGACGGGAGTCACTGGGCCGAGTGAGACTGGTTGTACGTGAAGACGTGACAGAGAAAAAGATTCTTTTCATATCCCTAGTTTAATACATTGAACTAAAACAATGCATCAGGTGGGCATATTTAGAAAACTCGCCAAGTTTTATTAATAGGTACAGATTAAAACAATTTAGCTATAGTACCTCCCAGTTTTTTTAAAAAAAACTTGTTTTAAAAAACTGTTTGACTTTTCAAATTCTTGTTTTGCGCGGGGAAGACTTTTCAAATTGAAAGCTAAAAAAAATATTTGTTTTTTAAAATGTTGCAAATTCGAAAAATAATCACAACAGTACCTCCTAGTTTTAGAACTTGTTTGTGTTTTAAAATATAGTCAGGTTTCAAAAAAGTAAAAAAATATGTTCTTAAAAAAAGTTCGAGTTTCATTTTTTTTATGTATCGAGTTTCATTTTTTTATTACTAACTTTGCAAAATTTCCACGTTCTAAAATATATTCACTTAAAAAAACGTTTTCTCTCAGTATCTGACGCGACTGTGAGCTTAATTTTAAGTTTCACGCTGCTAATTAAACACCAATTCTTATTTATTCTAGTGGCCAATATTCTGAGTGATCAAGCCTGAGGAGCTGGGTTCGATACCTCGTCGCGCATTGTTTTTTCTTGAAATATTTTTTACTGGCGCGGGCCGTGTGTACGCTAAATGGGCCGGCCCATTGCTGCTCTGTGCGTCACGTGATATTTTTTTGGCAGAAACCAATCGGGAGAAGGAGAAAACGCTCGCACGAGGAAATGCCTGACGTACGAAAATTTTCTAGGTCCCAGCATAAACCAAAATCTGGAGAATACGAAAATTTTCTGGGTCCCAGCATAAACCAAAAAACTGAAGAAACAATCCTCTCTTTAATATTAGGTAAAGATAAAGATAAAGATGAGGTACTATTAATATTTTCAATTTAAATAAGTATGATCTCTCGAGATGAAAGTTAAGAAGTTGACGTGTGTAAGAAACCTAAGGATATATATATATTTTTTCTTTTTTTAGAAAGCTTGGTCTCCAAAACAATGCAAATAAGATGTTTTTTTTCTAAAAAGGACACATCTTAAAATAATGCACTTACAATATGGTCCAAAATAATAAACAATTTGGTCCAAACTAATAGAAGTAGGATGGTTTAAAAATTGGTCTGAATAAATAGGAAAATTGCTCCAAAACAATACGAACAAGATGTTTCTTTAAATGTCATGTGTTTGAAAATGCGCACTACAATGTACCATGAAGTAATAATTAATATCCTAAATTATAATAAACATTTATTCGATATTTCAAAATTAAGAAACTGAACTATGTAAGAAACGTAAAAATATAAATGTGGTACTTTTGAAAGAGAAAATCACTCCAAAGAAAAAAAAAGATGGTTCTTAGAATAACGATACGTCTCGAGAAAGAACTGAAGGAGCATGATTCAAACTCAAGACCATAAGGTCTAACTCTAGCGACTTTACTAGGAAGATGTCAAAAGAGTTGTCATTCATGTGCCTTCAGATTATCTTATACATAGAGTGTTCTCTCCAACGTAGGGGGCCAAAGTGCCGCAACCGATTCACCCAATCGCCTCGGTCCTCACTCTCAACATCAGTTGTTACTTAGATGTACAATACCTCCTCACCTCACCTCTCTCAACACCAGTGGCCACCTAGATGTGTCGCGTGTCCTCTCCTTCCTCTCCTCCGTCACCGATAATCCTACATGAATGGACAACAATGGACCTTTACGGGCTCCCTTTACAGAAATTAACTCCCCCCCCCCCCCGATTTTCACTAATTCTATTGACATTAATGTATTTTTATTCAAGTTTTAACTATTTCAATAACATACACTGAATTTACTCCATTGTATTGAAGGGATGAAATATAAACAGGAACAATGTTCTAATGTGTATATAGAATATAAGAAAAAAAATCCCAAGTGTGTTTACACGGGCCGCTGAAAAAAATTTAACCCATAAGGGCGCGAGGAGAAATTCTAAATAGCCCACGCCGCACGAACTTGGTTTCCTATAACCACCTATGGCCTGGTCGTGGTCCTCGTGGATGATGGAGACATTTTCTCCTCTCCCTCCTCCCGTAGTAACCAGTCCACCAGATCTTGTCTCTCACCAGTTCCGGCGGCGCGCCGCAGCCCTCGGCGGTCTACGGCGCTAGGTTAGTGCATCCGCTACTCTCTCTCTCTCCCCGGAATTTCATCTCTCCTCTCGCCTTGGTCTCTTCTACCTTCTCTTTCTGCAGCGAGATCAACGCGAGCGGTGGTGGCGAGCAACAACGAGCGGCTGCGCGGGCTGATGGGGAGCTGCCGCCCTGGCTGATGCTCGAGCGGGCCGCGTGCTGATGGCCGTGCGGCAACGGGGGCTAATGAGTTGTGTTCTGCTATGTTCTCGTTCACATGCAGGGTCAAGGAGGCGGGATATCCATGTCGGCTTCATCCAAGGTCAGCTTACCACGACCACCCCACCACCAAGCAAAGCGAACAACCACATCACGGTGCCAAGGTATCCAACTCCATCCTCTTTCTTTCTCTCTCCCGTCCACTTTTTCATTGAAGTAACCCCTCCTGTGTGATGTGGTTGTAATCCATATCTTTCATGTTTGCAAGTCTCTCGGTGCAGTAATGCATACTAACTTGGATGATGGAAATGAAAATTGATCTGCAGCTATTCATTAAACATTGTAACTGAACTAGCCTTAATTACGATATATATGAACTGAATTTTTAATGTGTTTATTATAGCCCAGTTCAGACTCTGAAATTGGATTTGCATGGGGAAGCGATTCCTCTAACCAACATGAAACTGAACCAGTAAGAATTCTGTAGCATCTTATGTTAGTAATCACTTAATTGCTTGAAAATACATAATACTAATTTTAAAGAACTAGTACTCAAAATAAACAAGGAGGCCTGCATTACTAAACTCTCGTGGATAGTCAGACTCTACTAGCTAGTAATCCTCATAAAAAAATTCAGAGTACAAACTGTACTTTCATCTTTTGTTGTTACTAATCACAATTTTCATACGTACTTTTTCTTGTCTCATTTCATATCATATTATAACACTTCTGCATGCCCAGCAAAGGACATGACAAGTGCAGCGCTTGATTTCAGTTTAGTCTTCGGGCTTGTAGATAATGGGAAGCAATGCTGGAGGAAAGTCGCAATGATGGGAGCGATATCTATGGTCGTGAGCATAATATGAGGGGCAAAAAGACATAAGTGATTCTACCCAGTGAAGTTATGAAGCTTGAGTGTTGACGGTGTTTGACATCTTTGTACTATGTGTCTATAGAATATTGTTAAAAACATTTTGTTCTAGTTACTATTTCCTTCTTCATTCGATGAATTGTTAAGGTTCAAAGTGATTTGGATCTCACTCTTGTTGCGCTTGAACATCTTGAGATTGTAAAAAATATAACTAATCTTCCGTCATTTCGGACGGATATATTGATCTCCAAGCAGTTCTGAAGTAATCTCATGATTGTGAAATTTGCACTTTGTGCAATAGATCTGAAACGGTTTCTTTTATTATATGCTTATATAAGTGATGATGGCAAGCATGACTAAATTATACAACCTAGTGGGATTGTCAAATTGTTAGTAATTATAAAAATTGACGGTATTTGCAGAACACTTGCCTACAACAATGTCCAACAGTGTATGCACACTGTCAGCAATTATTATTCCCGATGGTGTTAGGCCACCTCTCGGCTATAACCATATCTACAGGACATATATACCGTAGGCCATTGGCAATGCTATAGGGAGAGAAACACCGTCGGAAAATACATAACTGACGGGGTACTGTCGGCTATAGTCATCGTCGAACCATCGTGAGGCGGCTGTTGCCCAATACATGGTTGACGGCTTACCGTCGGTTTTACACCGTAGGCAAAGAAGATAAACGACAGTACCGTCGGCTATTAATAGTAATGGCCGACCAAGAAAGGCCGACGGGAGATAGCCGGCGGTGCACCGTCGGTTATAGTTATACCCGATGGTGAACTTAAATATCTGACGGGGATTCCACCCTCGGCTATATTGGGAAATCTAGTAGTGCTGAAGTTAAAACGGGCTGGAATTATATTGGACGGCCTAGATGACGCTACTGGGCCTAATTAGGATAGGCCGTAAACGGGCCCTGGGTTAGCGGGCTGTAAATGGGCTATATGCGAACATGTCGTTAATAGGCTTGCCGTGGACCGGCCCGCCACCTTTTGACCAAGTCAAACGGGCCGGCCTTTTCACAGGAATGGGCCTCTGTAGGGCCATGCCACGTGTCGACGTATCATAGGTGCTTTGGGTCCAATGAGTGGATGTCATCTGTCCCAACGGTGAGGTGACACATGTTTCTTCCAGCCAATGATGATTTTACACATGGAAAATCCCCATTGGTCGGGGCTGTTAACGGGTTATCGGATCCAAAACCGGACCCGGTAGCTTAATGATGTTCCGTTACGGTGGATGCCATGTGTCGGTCACCCTTGACGAAAGCACTTCTGTGACGCGCGTTTTATTGTCATGGAAGTGGACACTTCCGTGATTATAATTTTGGTTATGTCACGGAACACTTCTACAATAGCGCAGGTATGACTATCTTGATTCTGTCATAAAATCGTCATGGATGTACATGTATGACAGAAAACGTGACCTACTGTGACAAACATTTATCATCACGGAAGTGTATTTTTTTGTAGTGGTAGCAAGGAGATAATTTCCATGATTATGTAACGTGACACCTTAGGGAAGGTGACTCATAGAATTATTCCCTTAAGTGGCAAAAAGAATTACTTTTGATACAAAGATCATTAAAACTCTTTATACCAGCCTAAGGCAATCACAATTGATCATTTGAAGGAGTTCGAAAGAATGACATACTCAGACTAGAATGGATGATGTGGATTACTTTGTTGAAGACAACGCAATGGATGATTTTTTTCTTACCATCGGAAATAGATGGGACCCATGGTAAGCCTACTTTTGAAGATGATCCTGAATAACAATTACTAAAAGTGCAGACCATAGCAGAATGGCATAATGCAAATGTTGTGAATGTTCCAACCATCATATCTGCCTAAGATTCAGATCTGGTTAGTAACAGGATACTCCAGACTCAACATGTCTGAAAAGGAAAGTTTGCAACACAAACCAACGAGACGATGTTGCGAGATTCTCAGGATATGAACTACGGTAGCAAGCTCCAAAACATGAGTGGTTTCTGCTACACACATGTGAACACGCTGTCCTAGACAAGCATGACCACACAATAGTCTTATAATAAAACACTACAAAGTTAAGGTTGGGAACCATCATCGAGGATAATGAAGTCCTAGCATAAGTCATGATTCTTAAGAAGGAACTTCTTCTCCTTGAACAAATCGATCAGTGGCTTGGTGTGCTAGGGAATACATATGGAATGAAGATGATCAGTCTGTCAGACCATAGAATACTTGGCACGTACATGACTGACTTGGGATGATTCCCGAGGAAGCAAAACAAGCCTTCTCGAATTCACGGTGGCAACTTACATTAGATACATGTGAATTAGAGGAAGTCACTTCTCTCATCCAAACATATACCCCATGAACGGAACACGAAGGCATTGTTTACAAAGTTTCCAACACTAGCTTAATGTTCAACATGAATCATGGAGAAGATAAAATGCTGCTAATGAGCTCAACAAGTCATCAAGATTCCCATGAAGATGGAATCCCACAACTATGCGAACAAGGCGATAGTATTGGTCAGACCCAAAAGATATAATGGTATATGCTCGAGGGACAACCACGAGTAAGACAACATTACGAACATCGTTGGTTCTGATTTGATTTGACTATAGACCACACTCAAATCAAAGTTTCAACAAGACAATAAATCCAACAACTGAACACGAGGGTCAGTCGATGAAGATTTCATCTTGCTTGAACACATACACACCATAGATACCCCTTCAAAACGAACTAAGTTAGACAAACTTTTATCTTCTAACTCTCCTAACGGCGAGCAGAGCTTGCCGAGGGATGCGAGCAGAGGCCGACATAGTGATACGTGGCAAATAAGACGAACTATGCGAGCGATGTCAGAGACATCAAGCACGAATCATATTAGAGTTGCGTGTGCGATATGTGGCATACAGTTGGTCCATCCGAGTTGTTTGTGATGGAATAAGCGATGTATGTTGTGGGAAAACGCTTGTTGGTATATAACTGTTTGCCATTGATGAATTCATCGCCGACGGGTTACCTAGTGTGGTCTGTGTGCGATGTGATATGATCTGTCTGCAGAACATCTATGCTCTGTGTACAGAAGAACAACATATATATACCTGTAACAGGACATGATTGCAATACCAAATTAAACATCCAATTATGTTATATAACAAATACCATAAATATTGCAAGGTTCAAATTCAAAGATTACAAGGCTCAAACTATTCAGACATATAAAATTCATCTTCTTCATAATCTTTTTCATGCATTATTTCTGTGAAAGGATCAGCAACCGAGAAGTCATATAGCGGCTCGATACAGTGACTTCCGAATAATCTATCATATGAAGTTACAAACTGAAATTCAGCTTGTGCAGAGCCTTTTCCATTCATCTATAGACGCCTGCGCTCTTTAGCAATCCATTCACTTTTGCACAATAAATATAGGGCAAACCTCATTACCTTGAGCAACCTTGCTTTCTCAACAAAGAACCTGACGAATTTAATTTCTGGTGTGGTGCCTCGGTACTCGTTGAAAGTAATTTTTGTGAGATGAAGATCAAGGCATTCAACGGGATTGTTATATTCCCCAACATTTTCTACTTTCGTGCCTGCTAGTATCTGCAAACGAAGACAACATATTAGTGCATAGCAGCAGATTTGAACACTCCAGGCCTCTTTGATTTGCAGGATTTCTAAAATACACGAAAAGAGTGAAATGCCACCTTCAATCTTTCATGATAAACTTTTATCACGAAAGCATGTCGGGCGAAGGAATAAAACGCGTACAACACTAGCATCTCCAAAAAAATATGTATTTAAATCCTCCAAATTTCCTTTAGAAATCATTCTACATTTGTCACTGTAATCATGGTTAAAAGTAACAAAAAATTGACCTCCATTGTGGTTAACAATTAACAAGAAAGGAGCATCACCTCGATGTATAGCTTCTCTGTGCAAGGAAAGCATCTAAGGAATCTAACAACTTCATCCAGATCGGGGCCGACATATTGTAGTGCCAAGATCTTCACTATGCGTAGAGGCCAGGTCGAGCTTGTGGGAATCATTTTCTTGATGACAGGTGAACATATAGATCCAAAACAATTAGATAAAATGTGATGTCCGATAATATATAAGAAGGAGAAGAAGAAGATTGTTGTACCTGAACGGATAATGATCCAGTAACAAGTTCGTTGAATTTAGCACATGGATAGCCCAACACTATCAATTTCGGTGCGTGAATAACCCTGATTCTTGTTGGACCTAATTTATCATGTATATACAATCTCTTGAGGAAATGCACATTCTCAATGACAATATCGTGAAACACCTCAACTATCAGCCTTAGTCAGCTCCAGCAATGCACATAAATCGCACGGACATACATCGAGGTGATGTGGAGGCTACCGAACCCATCCATCGCATGAAGACGAAGGTACTCGTGCGTTGTACAGCCGGCGAGCAAGTGCTCCAAATCCTCCTTCGAGATGCTGACGACAGTGAGCTCGAGGTGCTTAAGTTTAGGGAGATGAAGAACGAGCGCGGCATCGATCCGGGGGAAAATGCACCACATGAATGTAGCGCAGCGCAGCGTGGGCGTCAGGCGGAACACAGACGGCGGCAGCGAGCAAGGACGTCGAGCATGAAGGCTGAGCTCCTCGAGCCGATCAAGGGCCGGGGATAGGAACCAGTAGTGCAAACTGGGTTCGGTCTTGTTGTGGGGATTGATCCTGCCGATAGAAGGCATCTGACCGGCCCAGGGTGCGTGTCGAGGATGTGGGACAATGGGTCCAGGCGTTGCTGCTCCCCGCTACAGAACTCATGATCGATGATGAGGTCCAGGGGGTGCATCGCCAGAGGGGGCGCCACCGCCGCGAGAGGACAGTGGTCCACACGCTATACTTGATGGGGAGGTGGGATATGATGGTTACCAACATCTCATAGGGGAGGCTACTATTGAAGTCCACATTTGTCGGAGGCTCTTGCGGTTCTGGATCGACCCTCCCCCGCTTGTTGGCCGGCTCGTCCTCCATCTCGCAGCAGGCGGCGGTCCTCGGCGGCGGTGCTTGTAGATGAGAACGGAGGACTGCTCACAGTCGTCCTGTCTAATCAAACAGCCGCCCGCAGTAGTAAATGGTTAGTTGAACGCCCATGGTTTCACTAATACGACCGTTTGCGACAATAATGTGGTGGCCATTTGTTAAAAATGACTAGGAAAATCAATGTATAAAAAGGCGAAACGAACCCTGAATAATTTCATATGTTTAGCACAGTTGCATGTTGCCTCTGTAAAATAAATCAAGGCGGGAAGATACAGCGTGTGTCGTTTCACGACCAGATCATGTGACCAAGTTCGCTCTTAGAACCATGAGGCTTCTTGATAGAAGTTCTGGTTTGTATGAAAGAAAATATGGGTCAAAGACGAGTTGAAAAGGGCAGCAATATCTTACCCCAGCTTACAGAAGGTACAAAAGCACGATGATTAATTGTTCATCAGGTTTACACAAAATCCAGATTGAACAGGACAATAACAACTAACTCAACCAAAGTTTTGAGCAGTCACAGTGAAATGGATCGGTCTGATCCATAAAATCAAGATCCTCGACCTGAAAATCTACTTGTACATGATAAAAAATTCTTGTAAATAGAAGCCGAGCATGTTCAGAAGCCCTTTTGTCCACCTGAAACTTCTTTTTATGTTGTTCAACGTGTCCATCCATGAGAAAGTGTCTTTCAAAAAACTTAATCCTCATGGACAATAGTACTCTTGCATTCAACACGAAGAATGTGACAAAGCTAGTGTTTGCATGGTTGGATGCATATCCTTGCAGCGTTATTGTCCGAAAACGAATGTCATGAGAACTGAGAAAATCCCGGTGCTTCTTATGCCACCGATTGGTTATACCTTTTTGTCCATGTCCTTTAGCCTAAATAGACATGAAAACTGAAAACAGTTAATGTCTAAAAAAATAGTACAATTGAATGGTTAGTTCAAGTAAAGTATATCAATGTGCTTGACATCATCACATGTATATACAAATTCTCCAGACATGGAAAGCATCACAGCAAGACGATAACCATGTTCAGATCAATACACCACGTACTGATATGTAAGGTCTTGACAGAATCCAGCACCATTGATAGGGTACCCATGGACAAACTCTTCATTGAGCATAGAACATAATATTAGTACCAAAAGCATACTCCAAGATTATATAAAGATTATGCGCACAAATGGAAAATGCAGCTTATGATTACAAAAGTGTTGATGATATAAAACTTACGCACACAAATGAAAAATGCAGCCTATGATTATAAAAGTGTTGATGATAATAAACAGTACCTGAATAAGTGTGGAGCCAACCACCATCTTGTAACCTTCAAATGGATCAGGAATTACACCCAAGGTCTCCAGTTTAGGTGCGAAGACCACAGTTATTTGCGAAGGCCCATAACGATAATCAAGAAGTAGCCTTCGGAGTGAAGGGGTGTCTTTGATGATGAGCTCCTCTCCTTTAAATAAAATTCCCGTGCTTACAAGGTGAGGCGACTTTATTTGGAGACAACGGGTACGAATTTCTTTTCCAAAAACAAGAAGCAAGCGCTCCAGGGCAGGGCGGCAGGAGTGGATGATGTTGTGCAGTGAGGCCTTCAACAGATTGACCACCACAAGCGCGAGTTTTTTAGTAGTGGGAGTTGAAGCATTTGTACCAGATTGTCTGGTAGATGACACCGGGCCAGGGTGGTTGTGTGGAGAGAGGAGGAAAACCATGAGATGGACACTGGTGGTGAGGGCACAACTACAATGCTTGATGGACAACTATTTGCATAGTAATGGTAGAACTCAAGATGTTGGAGTTTTTTGAATTGACGGGATGTCAGTCATGCGTTCACCATGTCTAAGGAATTGACGGGATGTGCAGCAGGCAGCATGCCAGGATGCATAGGCGGAGCCCTCATGGGACAATTAATCACTAACCATAGATACCATTCAAACAATCAATACACCACACATGTCTAAGGAATCTTACTCTGATTTCATGGACTGGGTGAACATAACCAAGGGTTTCTGTTCCCAACAAAAGGGGGGGGGGGACTAACCGGTTTTCCTTCGGAGTCAGAGTCGTTGCCGGAGTAGCTGTGGACCTCCGGATCTGGCTGGGGAGGCACGACGATGGCGACGAAGTCAAGATTGCGCTACTACCCACACGAGGCCTCGTCGGCGGCGACAACAACCTCTGCGCCCAGCTTCATGCGTTGCGCGGGTGCTTCACCAGTCGAGGTGTGCTTCGGCAAAATTCCAATACACTCCAAGCGGCGGTGACAACTGTGGATGGGGTGTGTGGACGTGGATCGGCGCGCCATTAATATGGAGCAGTGGGAGCGAGGTGTGCGGCGGTCAAAGGGCTGGCTCGCCTCCTGGTGAGCCTGCATAGCGGACTGCTGGCACGCCTAGCATCCTTTCACACAGCTACTAGCACACCCCACGGTGAGTGCGTAGCGAACACGCGCATGCCTCGGCCTCCCGGTCTGCCTGATAGCATGCGTCTCGTCAACTCACGCGTGCTCATACGGCACACGGGACGCGTGTGCGGCACATATTATATTGATTTTTTTATTATTAATTTTGCCGCTTTATTGCTTAACCGAAGCACTGCACTTACATTTTGTTGGTATAAAGCACACGGTTCAAATAAAGAGTTCGTTTGCGATATTGGTTGGTAATTATTTATAATTTCCTATATGTAAGAAGATTATATCAAAACTTGTCTCAAATTTGAAAAAAAATATCACAGTCTATTGGTGTCCATATGACACCACGATAAGTTTCATGAATTTCAACTTAGTTTTGGATTTATTGGATTTTAAATTCAAGATTCTAGATGTTAGAAATTTCTTGCATGGGGACTAAACATGCACCCAGGGACACGTACACATATGATTTTACAATCCATTTGTGTGCACTATCACGGGTCTCATGTAGATCGAATTTGATTTTTGCACATTTAAATCCCTGTGAAATCAATCAATGTATAAAAACGGATAGTTGTTGTCTAATTTTTTTTCATTTTTCAACACTAAACTCCTTTGGTTGCATGTTCACTACACAAAAAGTTTGACATGCATCTTTGGGCCACATGCATGCAGTGGTCCTAGGACACTCACTCGCGTGGGCCTGCAAGGTCGCCGTCCAGCACTAAGACATGTGATGAGAGTGGTTAATTTGACCAGCATGGATGGTCATTTTTTGGTTTTTGTCATACGTACGGTAGGATTATATATATAGTACGCGTTGAAGAGGGTGGTCGGGGGCAATACTACGTGTCATATAGGACACTCACTCGCGTGCGATGCTTCCATCCGTGGGCCCGCGAGGTTGTCCTCCATCACTTTGACCCATCAAGGAGGTTTCTTTTTGGGTTGTGTTGCGATAGGAGTATATAGTATGCGTCAAAGAGGGGAGGAGGGGGTCGGGGCAGCACATATATACTACACACACATCATGGATTGATCTCGCTCCATGTGGGAACTTTTCGGTTTCCGAGGCAGGTGCCGCAAAGAAGTTGTGGATATTGGGTATTAAAACATCACCGACACATTGGGTCATCTGCGGACGATGGTTGTCACTCATTCGCCTACGACCCTTCCCTCCATGGGCCCGCGAGGTCATCGTCCATCTAATATATGGCACAATGAGAAAGGTAATTTGACGAACAAGGAGGATTATTTTTTGGGTTGTGTTACGGTACGTAGGAGTATATATTACGAGTCGAAGAGGGGAGGGGGGCAACATATATATACTATGTATCATGAACCTCGGTTCGTGTGGGGGACTTAAAGGTTTCCAAGGCAGGTGCCACATCAAAGTTCTGCATATATATTAGGTATTCAAACATCACAACCACACATCTCCATACATGTGTTTGGCCCACAAGCAAGCGATGGCGGTTGTCCTCTAGCACTCACTCACGAGGTTATCGGCGAGATGCTTTGTCCATCTCTGTGTGCCCGCTTCATCAATCACTTCGACTGAGAGTGATAGAGGTTAATTTGACTTATAATTAGGAGGGGATTAAATTTTGGTTCGTCTTATACGGTTCGGTACATGCAACTATATACTTCGCGCGCATGTGTACGCACGAATCCCTCCCACCGGGTCGAAGTGGGGGGGGGGCGAGCACGCGACGCATCATGAACCAGATCTGTGTGGGGACTATGCGTTTTTCGATGCATGCATGCGCCACATCAAAATGTTGTGCTTTTTGTATTCAAACATATATGCATGCATCACGCATGTCCATACATATGTTTGGGGGCACATATATATACATGCAGTGGTTGTCTTTGGACACTCTCCCTCGCTTGGTTATCGTCAACGACCTATATATTCGTGGGCCTGCGTGGACATCCATCACTTCGACCAACAACGCGAGAGAGGTTACCAGGGTGGATTCTTCTTCTCTTGGTTCGCGTTACCATATAGTCATACATCGATCATGGTGAGATTCGAGACCTAAGTTCGAGGGCTCGCATACACGTGAATCCCTATATATATACACACACTAGCAAAAAGGCCCGTGCGTTGCAATGGGAGAAAAAAATCCTCTCATATCTCTAGCTGGGTCAGTTTGACAAACTGTCTATGGCTGGTTGCCAGATTATGAGATCGAACCCTTCCATCGGCAATTTTATTTTTTGCTAGCTCTTTGTACCTGGGCCATAGTACACCGTCACATGGTCTTCCTTCATTGGGCCAAAACGGGTGGCAAGTAATGAAACCAAATAGCGTACGTGAAATTAATTGAAGCGGGACCAAACGAAGCGGGACGAAACCAAGAATATCACCTCCCTTTAATAGTAGGTATATATATATAGATATATATAGCGCATGAAGTACAATGCACAGAAATGTGTGCAAGCACACAATGAAGCTGAGAAGAGATGTGACACCCTGGTTTTTGCCCTCTTCTATTTGCCTGATTTTCATTTGGATTTATTTTGGGAAGTTGGAGTTTTATGAATCTTTTCATATGGACTTAAACACTTGGGTACCCTTGGCTTTCACCCAAGTGCCTCATTTTCCTCTCTGGTTCACCCCAAAATAATATTTGGAATATTTTTCTTTAATGAAAAATATTCATTTTCCTCTCTAAAACCCTAGCTAGCTCAATGTGCTCCAAAGCAACCCCAATTTTTCTTGCCCAAAAAAATCTGAGAAAATTCACAAATATTCTTTGAACCCTAGGGCACCTTCCTGAGAAAAAATATGTCAGCACTTTTTGGAATATTTTTGCCACATAAAATATTTTTTGTTCTGGACAGAAATGGTGGTTTCTACAGCAACTACCATTTTACTTGCTCCATTGTGGCTGATTTTTCTTGTGCATCATCACCTTAGTAGATGACTTCTAGACTCCAAAGCACAACCCCAAACTTCCAGCCATTTGACCTCAGTAACCTCTCAAAGTTATTGATCAGAAACTTACTTGGCTTGTAAAATCTTTCCTACTGCGTCTGGATCCAAACCAAAGCGTGGTAATCTTCAAAACTACCACGAACAACAAGCCAGACATGATCTTTGGATGTAGGCCAGCTTGAGGGCAGAGTTCACGCGGTGACCACGCGTGTTCGCGATGCCAGCCTGCGTGTCGACGCGCTCTGAGTGCCGCCGAGCGCTCTGTTTCATGTGTGCTCGCTTCCCCGACTGCCAAAGCGTGCCAAACCTCGCCACCATCTTCGTCCCAACCCCCTTAACTCCCGCTGGCACTCGCCGACACCAGAGCTCACCGCAGCGAGCACGAGCGCGGTCCGGCCAACGCAACAGTGCGCTCTGCACTATGCTCGTCGCCTTCCTCTTGATCTTGTGCTCGTCTTCGTTCGCCCATAGTCCCCGCGTGAGTTGTGTCGCCTTCTCCCCCTCTCATTGACGCCGCTCGTCGCCGGGCGCAGTGTCTAGGTGTCGCCGGTGGAGCCCGATCCCCCTCCTGACGCTCGCCTATAAAAGGAGCCACCCCCAGCCTCCTCGAGCACCATCCTCCACACCCTCACACTCCACAAACTTATAGATAGACGTAGCCTGGCCGGGCAGGCCGCGGGCCACCGTCCCTGAGCTTGAGCTCGCCGGCGATCCCCTCGGGTCGCCGCGGTAGCTCCAGCCCCTCCGAGGCCTGGGCGACCCTTCCAGAGCCTTCGCCACTCTTCGGTGAAGCCGTGCCATCCTCTTGGAGCCCCTGGAGTTGCCTCTGTTCGTCGTAGTCCTCGTCTCCAGCGACCACCGCTTTCTGCCTCTGCTAGAGACGACGATTCCGACGTCGTCCGACCACCCCTGGCTACTCTACGGGTACGGCCAGGTGCGCCTCCGTCTCCTCTCTCGATCCCTCCCTCTCGTTTTGGCCAAGGAGCACTCGCCGCCGGCGTGAGCTCTGTCGAAGCAGCGCCACTCTCTGTTCCCCTCTCCCCCTCCACCTCACCTGACTAACAGGGCCCGCTTGTCAGCCACTCAGTACGCACGTGAAGCGGTACGAGTGGTGGCGCCCCGAGGCTTTACGCCTTCGACGTCACCCCCCTAGTTTGTTTTATTTAAATTCAAATTTATATATTTCCGAGAGAGCTTCAAACAGCTATATCTCTTCGACCATAAGTCCAAATGAATTGATTCTTTTTGCATTGTGTTCTTTGCAAATAAATCTAGTAGCTCACCAAAAATGAGATTATTTTGTGTTGTCTAGATTTTCTGGTGATTTTCAGAAGGGTTCTTGATATTTTCTTCTTGTGTTTAAAATTATTTTCAGAGGGTGAGGCTTGTCTTGAGGATCACCAAAAGGCTTGTGAACATCATCTGCACTAAGGCAAGCCACAACAACATTTTCATGGTGCCATTTCAATATTTATGATTTTCTTACTTGAATGAAAGATTTAATCCATGCATTTAAATAACTATTATGTTATTTATATTCTGTTAAGTGCTTGTTTTAGTTAATAGGCTTGATTTACATAATGTTTGAAACTAACTTAGTTAGTAAAGAAACTAGGATTCATTTGTGATGATGAAAGAATAATATTGTTATGCATATGAGTAATTATTTAAAGTTATTTTCTTGCATGAGTAAAATAATTAAATTTTCTAGAAAATATTCTATTTAAAGTGAGGTTTATCCTAACCAGAAAAGTGGCATGAGTTATTGATGTTTATGCTTAGTGTGAATATAGTTGACTCCGTCATTTCTGTTAATATGTGATGCATATGTAGTGTTGCATTTTCATGGCATGCGATGACACCAGTTATTTTTACTTGAAGTTGAACCTGAATATAACTCAACTTGAATATATCGTTGGCCGTGTCAGGGTGCCACTGAATCGAGTTTTTCCCAGTGCAACCACATTTGCCTTTATGGGAAGGCCTTGATTCGGTCCGTTGTCATGCCTCTGGTCGGTGCCTCCAACTAGGGAAGGTTATGGGCATGTTTACCCTGGCCCGGTAAGCAGGCATAACCTTGTGTGCCCGTTGTTGAGATTATGGTACCGGGTCCCCTTGTGGGATTGTTTTGGCCACGACGGTGGTCGTTGTGTCTTTGGTAGACACGGGGCCACCCAGGACTAGCCCGGTGCGGATTGAGTCGGAGTGGCCGGGAGAGTGTCATGGCAATGGAAAGGTTTCGTCGGAATGTCGTTGGTCCACCCAAATGGGAGTGAGGCCATGGGTTCCATGGTGTGGGTACAGTGTGCTACCTCTGCAGAGTGTAATAATATATCGATAGCCAAGTCCACGGTTACCGACATGCTCATAGTAGGTCACACCATGGGTCAACGTTTAATAAATTTTGCACACTAAGTTATGAACTTTCCACTGTTGATGATGGTGGGAAGGCCATCGAGATGTTCGAGACCAAGTATTGGTCGTGGTTGTGATCGCCGTAAGGATCACGAGATACCCCTAGTCAAGACCGCGATGGTGGTACGTTTGTGATCCAAGAATGATCACGGTTGGTAAGCCAGTCCCGAGGGACTTTTATCACAAGAGCATGATCACAGCATGTTGGAACATTATTGCATTATTAATTGGTTAATTATCATGATACTGTTTGTCATTATGATTATGCTTGTTGTGAGCTTGCAAGTACATTCCATGTACTGACCTGGCGTGTCATGCCAGATTTTAGGAAAGTCTCGTTGGAAAGGAGTGCTGCTCGAGTCTAGATCGTGTCCACATCGGTGTCCCTGTGCTATGGAGTTTCCGCTATGATATTGTTTCGCTGCCACGTAGTTGTTATGATCGAGGCCCCTTTATGTTCACTAAATAATGTACATATTGTTCAGCCGCACCGTGTGTGCCGCTTGGCCTCGACACCCGTTGTAAGATAAACTATGCTCCGCTGGCATCAATAAAGCGGTTGTTTTCTGTACCAAGATGTTGCGTGTTGCCAGAAGACATGGTCTCTGGGCTGGCAATGCATGGTAAACCAATCGCTCTGAGCCGGGGTGCCACAACGCTTGGTATCAGAGCCGCGCTTACTGTAGGCCACGCTAGACTATGACGTGTTAACTGGACGTTAGATACGAGTCTAAGTTGAGTGCTGGTAGAGATTATAGCGGGTTGTTGTATTGCATGCACTTGTTTTATTTTTGTGCAAACCTGCTAATGGTTGTGAGTGTAGATGGCTTCGGTGCCATATCCGTGCCAGTTGCAGCTGATACCGTTCACGTCGCCGCACCTCCTTTGCAACGTGTGGCGTCGGTTGTATCCCCTCGGAGACGATCCAGTCTATCGTGTGTACCGGGAGCGTCTAGCTGACTCAGTGTATGAGTGTCACGCAGTGGTTACTCTGCGCACCAGTTCCGATTCCAGCACTTACACTCGTACCTCTCGGAGCGGTTACGCTTCTACCGCTTCTCAGGCTGTCCAATTTGCTGCATTCGAGGTCCTTGTCGAGCTTCGTTACAACGAGGTCCGGATGCAAAACCACCCAGGTTTCTATTATCATCCTTATCTGCACGACAATGGTCGTGTTCGTTTCCCTATCATTGATCCGGATTCTGATAGTGTCGCTAGCCACCTTGCTCGTTATGTCACCGCTAGCTATCTTATGATCCATGAGCTGGCTCGAGAGCTGACTCATGCCCGTACTGCTTTAGCCACTGCTTTAGTCTCTACTAGATCTGCCACTGCTCCATCCTCCCTGGGATTTACTCCTTATATTCCAGCTAGTTCTAGTTCCCCTATTTCGCCAGTTACTCCTCCGAGTAGCTCAGGTGCCTCGACCGTAATCCTCTTAGTGCTCCTGCTGAGTGGGTTTCACTTCTCACTATTCCTGTAGCCCCGATGCTTCACCCTGCCCCTGCCCCTGAGGGAGAGCCCTCTAGGAAGCGTCATCGTGTTACCTTTAACCCGAAGGTCTCAGTTAACCTCGTCAGTTCAGGATCCGAGTCAGCTTCAGGAGAGGACACCGCAGCACTAGCAGAGCAGTAGTGCCCTTGAGTATTCACAGTCGTCAGTATGGGGTACGGATGTAGTAGTACGAGTAATGATGTTTCATTTCCTGTATGAGAGTAGTTGAACCTGGCATGTTGGTTATCTTTCATGTATGAGTCTATGTATAATTATGTTGGAACTCTATTTTATTCGCCATTTTCTTTGTCATTTCGGTTTTTCTCGGGCTTTTGTTGCTGGCTTTTCCCTAATTTATTTTGAATGTTTCTCATCTCGGTTGCGTTGTCTTGGGAAAAATCATAATAGGATGCCGCGGGGAGGCAGCGGTAGCAACGTTCGTGTGGGAACTCCTGTTCGTCGTTCCGCACGACAGGCAGGACACTCTCCCGAGCCGTATGTTCCGCCACCGCCTCCACCGCCAAATCCGCCCTCCACCGAGCAAATTCTGCGTATGTTTGAGGAAAGAAGGAACAATGATCTGATTGAAATATTAAGAAGTGTGCAAGCTATGGTTGGACAGATTGGAAATCAGAACGGTCATTACTCCAAGCTGTGAGGTTTTCAGAGGACCAAGCCCCCCAGTTTCAGTCAGGTTGTTGATCCCTTGGATGCCGACGATTGGTTGCGTACCATTGAGAAAAAGCTTGAGATTGCTTGTACTGAAGAAAATGATAAAGTTCCATTTTGCAACTCATTATCTTGAAGGCGCTGCTGCCATATGGTGGGAAAATGCAAAGGCCATGTGGCCTGCTCATGAAGAAATCACCTGGTCAAAATTCAAGGATCAGTTCCGGAAATATCATATCCCTACTGGAATTATGAAGACCAAGCAGCGAGAATTTCTCGCACTCATCCAAGGAAATCAATCTGTGGGTGAATATTTGCAAAATTTCAATCATCTGGCCTGTTACTCCCTTTATGACGTGGCCACCGAAGAAAGAAAGATTGACAGATTTCTTGGTGGATTAAATCCACAACTCCGGTGTACTCTCAGTATGTTTGATGTCCCAGATTTCCAAACTCTGGTGAACAAGGCTTTCATTGCTGAAAGGGAGCACAAGCTTGTATCAGATAATAGGCCTGCTAACAATGACCACGAGCACAAGTTTGAGCCAAGGAAGGAAGGACAACCAGTGCAAAAGGCTCGTACCTGGCAGCAGACTCAGGTGGAATACAAGCCCAATTGGCAACAGAATGTTAACAAGACCACCACTCAAGTCAAGAATGTCATGACCAACCCAGTGCATGAGGAGCGTCAGCGCAACAATTCTTGCTTTAGTTGTGGGGAAAATGGACATTATGCCAGACAGTGCCCCAAGAACAGCAAGGCAAATGCCCTATTCAGGCCACAAGTCAACTTTATGGAGTCATGCCCGAACCAGCAAAACTTTACTGGATAGGTGCATCACCTCTCTGCCGATGGAGCCCAAGAGAACCCCGAAGTCGTCATTGGTATGTTTTCTGTTAATAACATACCTACAGTAATTTTATTTGACTCTGGGGCTTCCCACTCTTTTATTTCTTGGAGTTTTCTTGCCCAAAACAAATTTCCTTGTTCGCTATTAGGCAAAAATATGCTGGTACAAACCCCGGGATCCTTAATCAAGAGCAATCTGGTTTGCCGTAATCTGGAAATCAATATCAACAGAGTCTGTTTTCCAACTTCTTTGATAATCATTGAGTCTGATAAGTTGGATGTTATCTTGGGTATGAATTGGCTGACTCAATATCAAGTATGCATAAATTGTGCGACCCGAGAGGTTACTTTAACCAGCCCGAAGGGGCAGACTACCAAATTCTATGCTCATAGAAGGATACCCAATAAAGAAATTGTCTTCACCGCTATGGCTGAATTGGAATTAATTCATGTGGTCAGTGAGTTTCCTGATGTATTTCCAGAAGAGCTGCCAGGCATGGCACCAGATCGAGAGCTTGAGTTTGCAATAGATCTTGTGCCCGGAACCGCACCATTATACAAGAAGTATTACCGGATGTCCTCGTCAGAATTAGTGGAGCTAAAGAAACAGCTTGATGAACTACTCCAGAAAGGATATATCCGTCCCAGCTCTTCACCATGGGGATCACCTGCTATTTTCGTGGACAAAAAGGACGGCAGTCTCCGCATGTGTGTGGATTACCGCCAGCTGAATGAGGTCACCATCAAAAATAAATATCCGCTGCCATGGATTGATGATCTATTTGATCAGCTCAGTGGGGCCAAGGTATTCTCTAAGATTGATTTATGGACGGGATATCATCAGCTCAAGATTAAAAAGGAAGGTATTCCTAAGACCGCATTCACTACTCGGTACGGTCTTTATGAATATACAGTTATGTCCTTTGGTCTCACCAATGACCCTGCTTTATTCATGCATATGATGAACAAAGTATTCATGGACTTCCTCGATAAGTTCATGGTAGTCTTCATCGATGACATACTCATTTACTCCAAGAGTGAAGAAGATCACAAGGATCACCTCCAAGCAGTGCTACAACGACTCTACGACCATCAGTTGTACGCCAAATTTAGTAAGTGTGAGTATTGGCTCAAGCAAGTTGGATTTCTTGGACATGTACTATCGGTCGAAGGTATAGCCGTGGACCCAAGAAAAGTAAAGGATGTGCTCGATTGGTTGCCACCCGCAACCGTATTACAGATCAAGAGTTTTCTTGGATTAGCCGGATATTATCGTCGTTTCATTGAAGGATTTTCCAAGATTGCTAAACCCATGACGGAGCTGCTCAAAAAGGATAAAAAGTTTGAATGAACTGAGGAATGTGAGAAAAGTTTCAATGAGCTAAAGATACGGCTGACGACCGCACCTGTATTGACTCTTCCAGATATCTACCGCAGTTTTGATGTGTACTGTGATGCCTCCAGATAAGGACTTGGATGCGTACTGATGGAAGAAGGTAAGGTAGTAGCATATGCATCGCGACAACTACGACCCCACGAGGGAAATTATCCCACTCATGATTTGGAATTGGCCGCGGTGGTTCATGCTCTAAAAATTTGGAGACACTATCTCATCGGGAAGAAGTGCCAAATTTTTACCGATCATAAAAGTCTCAAGTATATATTTACTCAGCCAGATTTAAACCTCCGTCAACGAAGATGGCTGGAGTTGGTCAAGGATTATGATCTTGGAATAAATTACCACCCGGGTAAGGCCAACGTGGTCGCCGATGCACTCAGTCGAAAGCCTGTCAGCCTGACTGTCATATTGGAATCCTTGCCTCCTAAACTTCAAGAGGAGATTGCTCAGCTCAACCTGGTCATAGTTGATGCTGGCCTTGCTAATATTTTGGAAGTTGCCCCCACACTTGAGGAAAAAATCCGCAAGGCCCAGCCAGCTGACATTGATCTACAGAAATGTGTCAAAAGCGCGATGGCAGGACAGACTCCAGATTTCTCAAAGGATAAATTCGGTACCCTCCGGTTCCATGTAAGGATTTGTGTACCCAATCAGTCGGAATTAAAGAAGAAAATCATGTCGGAAGCACACGAATCCTCATATTCTATTCACCGTGGAGGTACGAAAATGTATGAAGACCTTCGACAAATATTCTGGTGGGATGGAATGAAGAAAGACATTGCCTATTTTGTGGCCTGTTGCGACATATGCAACAATGTGAAGGCAGAGCATCAGAAGCCAGCTGGACTTCTCCAACCACTTCCAGTCTCACAATGGAAATGGGATGATGTCTGCATGGATTTCATCACATGACTGCCCAGGAATCAGCGATGCAATGATGCAATCTGGGTCATAGTGGACACCTTAACTAAGGTTGCTCACTTTATCCCGATCAGAACCACATATCGAGTGGATCAACTCGCACAGCAGTATGTATCCAGGATAGTCAGTCTGCATGGAGTACCTCCAACCATCACTTCCGACCGAGGTTCACTTTTTACGTCCGCTTTTTGGTCACGTCTCCATCAAGCCTTGGGGACAATGCTGAAATATAGTACCGCGTATCATCCTCAGACCGATGGACAGACAGAGCGGGTAAACCAAATACTCGAAGATATGCTGCGATCCTGTGCTTTGGCCCAAGGATCTAAATGGGAAGACTGTCTGCCGTATGTCGAGTTCTCTTATAACAATAGCGTCCAGACCAGTCTAAAGATGTCACAGTATGAGGCTTTGTATGGCCGTAAGTGCCGCACTCCTTTAAATTGGTCTCAAACTGGAGATAGCCGTATCTTCGGAACAGAACTCATGATGGAAGCTGAGAAACAAGTTAAGGAGATCAGAGACAGATTGCAATTGGCCAAATCTCGACAGAAGAGTTATTATGATGCAAAGCACCGACCAATCAGTTTTGAACCCGGAGAACACGTATACCTCCGAGTCACTCCTATGAAAGGAGTCAAGAGGTTCCAGACTCGTGGAAAGTTGGCACCCAGATTTATTGGTCCATTTCCAGTTATGTCCCGAGTCGGTACTGTTGCATATCAGTTGGAACTACCCCCTGAATTGTCGGACGTGCACAATGTGTTTCATGTTTCACAGTTGAGGCGATGCATATCGCCGCCAGAGAAAAAGACTGCTATGACTGAGATAGAGTTGGCAAGGGATTTAACATATGAAGAGAGACCGATTAAAATCTTGGATCAGATGGAAAGAGTCACTCGCAGTAAAGTAAGGAGGTTATACAAAGTTCAATGGGAGCATCACACGGAGTCAGAATCAACTTGGGAACGAGAAGAATTTCTAAGGGCACATTATCCAGAATGGTTTTCCCAAGCAACCGAATCTCGAGGACGAGATTCATTCTAAGTGGGGGAGGTTTGTGACAGCCTGGTTTTTGCCCTCTTCTATTTGCCTGATTTTCATTTGGATTTATTTTGGAAAGTTGGAGTTTTCTGAATCTTTTCATACGGACTTAAAGACCTGGGTACCCTTGGCTTTCACCCAAGTGCCTCATTTCCCTCTCTAATCATCATTCGTTCTCTCGTTCACCCCAAAATAATATTTGGAATATTTTTCTTTAATGAAAATATTCATTTTCCTATCTAACACCCTAGCTAGCTCAATGTGCTCCAAAGCAACCCCAATTTTTCTTGCCCACAAAAATCTGAGAAAATTCACAAATATTCTTTGAACCCTAGGGCACCTTCCTGCGCAAAAATATTTCATCACTTTTTGGAATATTTTTGCTACAGAAAATATTTTCTATTCTAGACAGAAATGGTGGTTTCTACAGCAACTACCATTTTACTTGCTCCATTGTGGCTGATTTTTCTTGTGCATCATCACCTTAGTAGATGATTGCTAGCCTCCAAAGCATAGCCCCCAACTCCTAGCTATTTGACCTCAGTAACCTCTCAAAGTTACTGATCAGAAACTTACTTGGCTTGTAAAATCTTTCCTACTGCGTCTGGATCCAAACCAAAGCGTGGTAATCTTCAAAATTACCATGAACAACAAGCCAACCATGATCTTTGGACGTAGGCTGGCCTGAGGGCAGAGTTCACGCGGTGACCACGCGTGTACGCGATGCCAGCCTGCGTGGCGACGCGCTCTGAGTGCCGCCGAGCGCTCTGTTTCCCGCGTGCTCGCTTCCCCGACTGCCAAAGCGTGCCAAACCTCGCCACCATCTTCATCCCAACCCCCTTAACTCCCCCTGGCACTCGCCGACGCTGGAGCTCGCCACAGCGAGCACGAGCGTGGCCCGGCCAACGCAACAGTGCGCTCTGCACTGTGCTCGTCGCCTTCCTCTTGATCATGTGCTCGTCTTCGTACGTCCACAGTCCTCGCGTGAGTTGCGTCGCCTTCTCCCCCTGTCACTGACGCCGCTCGTCGCCGGGCGCAGTGCCCAGCTGTCGCCGGCGGAGCCCGATCCCCCCCCCCGACACTTGCCTATAAAAGGAGCCACCCCCAGCCTCCTTGAGCACCATCCTCCACTCCCTCACACTCCACAAACTTGTAGATAGCCGTAGCCCAGCCGGGCAGGCCGTGGGTCGCCGTCCCCGAGCTCGAGCTCGCAGGCGATCCCCTCGGGTCGCCACGGTAGCTCCAGCCCCTACCAGGCCTCGGCGACCCTTCCAGAGCCTCCGCCACTCTTCGGTGAAGCCGTTCCGTCCTCTTGGAGCACCTGGAGTTCCCTATGTTCGCCATCGTCCTCGTCTCCGGCAACCACCACTTTCTGCCTCCGCTAGAGAGCACGATTCCGACGCCGTCTGACCACCCCTAGCTACTCTACGGGTACGGGCAGGTGCGCCTCCGTCTCCTCTCACGATCCCTGCCTCTCATTTTGGCCAGGGAGCTCTCGCTGCCGGCGTGAGGTCCGGCGAAGCCGCGCCACTCTCTGTTCCCCTCTCCACCTCCACCTCACCTGACTAGCGGGGCCTGCTAGTCAGCCACTCAGTACGCGCGCGAAGCGGTACGAGTGGTGGCGCCCCAAAGATTTACGCCTTCGACGTCACCCCCCTAGTTTGTTTTATTTAAATTCAAATTTATATATTTTCCAGAGAGCTTCAAACAGCTATATCTCTCCAACCATAAGTCCAAATGAATTGATTCTTTTTGCATTGTGTTCTTTGCAAACAAATCTAGTAGCTCACCAAAAATGAGATTTTTCTGTGTTGTCTAGATTTTCTGTTGATTTTCAGAAGGGTTCTTGATACTTTATTCTTGTGTTTAAAATTATTTTTAGAGGGTGAGGCTTGTCTTGAGGATCACGAGAAGGCTTGTGAACCTCATCTACACTAAGGCAAGCCATAGCAACATTTTCATGGTGCCATTTCAATATTTATGATTTTCTTACTTGAATGAAAGATTTAATCCATGCATTTAAATAACTATTATGTTATTTATATTCTGTTAAGTGCTTGTTTTAGTTAATAGGCTTGATTTACAAAATGTTTGAAACTAAGTTAGTTAGTAAAGAAACTAGTATTCATTTGTGATGATGAAAGAATAATATTGTTATGCATATGAGTAATTATATAAAGTTATTTTCTTGCATGAGTAAAATAATAAAATTTGCTAGAAAATATTCTGTTTAAAGTGAGGTTTATCCTAACCAGAAAAGTGGCATGAGTTATTGATGTTTATGTTAGTGTGAATAGAGTTGACTCAGTCATTTCCGTTAATATGTGATGCATATGTAGTGTTGCATTTTCATGGCATGCGATGACACCGGTTATTTTTACTTAAAGTTGAACCTAAATATAACTCAACTTGAATATTGAAGGAAATATTCCCTAGAGGCAATAATAAAGTTATTATTTATTTCCTTATTTCATGATAAATGTTTATTATTCATGCTAGAATTGTCTTAACCGGAAACATAATACCTGTGTGAATACATAGACAAACAGAGTGTCACTAGTATGCCTCTACTAGACTAGCTCGTTGATCAAAGATGGTTAAGTTTCCTAGCCATAGACATGAGTTGTCATTTGATTAACGGGATCACATCATTAGGAGAATGATGTGATTGACATGGCCCATTCTTTAGCTTAGCACCCGATCGTTTAGTATGTTGCTATTGCTTTCTTCATGACTTATACATGTTCCTATGACTATGAGATTATGCAACTCCCGTTTGCCGGAGGAACACTTTGTGTGCTATCAAACGTCACAACGTAACTGGGTGATTATAAAGGAGCTCTACAGGTGTCTCCAAAGGTAGATGTTGGGTTGGCGTATTTCAAGATTAGGATTTGTCACTCCTATTGTCGGAGAGGTATCTCTGGGCCCTCTCGGTAATGCACATCACATAGGCCTTGCAAGCATTGCAACTAATGAGTTAGTTGCGAGATGATGTATTACGGAACGAGTAAAGAGACTTGCCGGTAACGAGATTGAACTAGGTATTGAGATACCGACGATCGAATCTCGGGAAAGTAACATACCGATGACAAAGGGAACAACATATGTCGTTATGCGGTCTGACCGATAAAGATCTTCGTCGAATATGTAGGAGCCAATATGAGCATCCAGGTTCCGCTATTGGTTATTGTCCGGAGACGTGTCTCGGTCATGTCTACATTGTTCTCGAACCGTAGGGTCCACACGCTTAATGTTTCGATGACAATTATATTATGAGTTTATGAGTTTTGATGTACCAAAGGAGTTCGGAGTCCCAGATGAGATCGGGAACATGACGAGGAGTCTCAAAATGGTCGAGACATAAAGATCGATATATTGGACGACTATATTCGGACATCGGAAAGGTTCTGAGTGATTCGGGTATTTTCAGGAGTACCGGGGAGTTACGGGAATACGGGGGAGGAAGTATATGGGCCTTATTGGGATTTAGGGGAGAGGGAGAGACAGGCCGCGCGCCCCCCCATGGGCTAGTCCGAATTGGACTAGGGGGAGGGGCGGCGCCCCCTCCTTCCTTCTCTTCCCTCTTCCCCTTCTTGTCTCCTACTCCTAATACATGGAAGGACTCCTAGTTGGACTAGGAAAGGGGGAATCCTACTCCCGGTGGGAGTAGGACTCCCCTAGGGCGCGCCATAGAGAGGGCCGACCCTCCCCTCCTCCACTCCTTTATATACGGGGTCAGGGGGCACCCCATAGACACACAAGTTGATCTTCGTGATCGTTCCTTAGCCGTGTGCGGTGCCCCCCTCCACCATATTCCACCTCGGTCATATCGTTGCGGTGCTTGGGTGAAGCCCTGCGTCGGTAGAACATCATCATCATCATCACGCCATCGTGCTGACGAAACTCATCCCCGAAGCTTTGCTGGATCGGAGCCCGGGGAGCGTCATCGAGCTGAACGTGTGCTAAGAACTCGGAGGTGCCGGAGTAACGGTGCTTGGATCGGTTGGACCGGGAAGACATACGAATACTTCCTCTACGTTGCGTCAACGCTTCCGCTTCGGTCTACGAGGGTACGTAGACAACACTCCCCCCTCTCGTTGCTATGCATCACCATGATCTTGCGTGTGCGTAGGTAAATTTTTGAAATTACTACGTTCCCCAACAAATATATCGTTGGCCGGGTCATGGTGCCACTGAATCGAGTTTTTCCTAGTGCAACCACATTTGCCTTTATGGGAAGGCCTTGATTCGGTCCATTGTCATGCCTCTGGTCGGTGCCTCCAACTAGGGAAGGTTATGGGCATGTTTACCCTGGCCTGGTAAGCAGGCATAACCTTATGTGCCCATTGTTGAGATTATGGTACCGGGTCCCCTTGTGGGATCGTTTTGGCCACGACGGTGGTCGTTGTGTCTTTGGTAGACACGGGGCCACCCAGGACTAGCCCGGTGTGGATTGAGTCGGAGTGGCCGGGAGAGTGTCATGGCAATGGAGGGGTTTCGTCAGAATGTCTTTGGTCCACCCGAATGGGAGTGCGAGGCCATGGGTTCCGTGGTGTGGGTACAGTGTGCTACCTCTGTAGAGTGTAATAATCTATCGATAGCCGACTCCACGGTTACAGACACGCTCGTAGTAGGTCACACCATGGGTCAACGTTTAATAAACTTTGCACACTAACTTATGAAGTTTGCACTGTTGATGATGGTGGGAAGGCCATCGAGATGTTCGAGACCAAGTATTGGTCATGGCTGTGATCGCCGTAAGGATCACGAGATACCCCTAGTCAAGACCATGATGGTGGTACGTTTGTGATCCAAGAATTATCATGATTGGTAAGCCAGTCCCGAGGGACTTTTATCACAAGAGCATGATCACAGCATGTTGGAACATTATTGCATTATTAATTGGTTAATTATCATGATATTGTTTGTCATTATGATTATGCCTGTTGTGAGCTTGCAAGTACATTCCATGTACTGACCTGGCGTATCATGCCAGATTTCAGGGAAGTCTCGTTGGAAAGGAGTGCTGCTCGAGTCTAGATTGTGTCCACATCGGTGTCCCTGTGCTATGGAGTTTCCGCTACGACATTGTTCCGCTGCCGTGTAGTTGTTATGACCAAGGCCCCTTTATGTTCACTAAATAATGTACATATTGTTCAGCCGCACCGTGTGTGCCGCTTGGCCTCGACTCCTGTTGTAAGATAAACTATGCTCTGCTAGCATCAATAAACCGGTCGCTCTGAGCCGGGGTGCCACAAGAGAAAAGCACTTGGGAGTCCTGGCATCGACGCCAAGATGGCTGCCAAGAAGACCAAGAAGTCTGCTAAAGCTGAACCAAAATCTTCAAGGCAGGGCCAACCAAGCATTGTATTCCCTGCCAGCATGACTGGCTCGAAGCTAAAGTTCCCCTTAGTAGCTTCTGAGCAAAATAAGACAAGGCAAGCCGAAGTCGAAGCCAGGAAGAGGAAGCACCAAGACTCCTCTGAGGCTGCTCCCTCCACAAATAAATTGAAGACTAAGGCTTCAAAGTCTTCAAGAAAAGAGTGTGCCACTGCCCAAGCCCCGCTAAATGTCAAGCCAATTTCTGTTGCTCCACCTGACAACCGCGAGCGTCGTCTTGTGATTCATGAGCATGCTTCCACAGAGGCTCCAGGAAGTGAAGAGATTCCAGCTGTTGACCCCAACGCAGCTGAAGACATTGATCATGAAGACAATGTAAATGATGATGAAGTCCTTCCTTAGCTTGAACCCAACACGGTATCATCGCCTGCTCCCACGAGCAGTGAACTCATTAGCATTGGTTGTCCCCTGGCGCTAGTTGCTCAAGATGACTCATGGGTTGAGCAACAACAAGACACCCCCCAACAAGATGAGACCCCCCGTACTACACCAGCTCAAGTCACCACTCCGGTGCATGATGATGACTACATGGAACAGACCACTCCCTCTCCAAAGGCTCGCCTGCATTTCGTAGGCTTCGCAAAGGCCTCAGGCCATAGGTCTCCATGACAAGCATTCCAGAAGAGGATGTGCAACACACAAGCTCAGTAGCATGTAAAGTGTTCCCTGAAGCCATCCCTTATGTGTCTCCTTCTGAGTCTAAAGCTAAAGTTGCTGAAGACATTCCGGCTGCATCAGCCGATGAAGAAAAAGAAGAAGAGAGAGAAGCTACTCCCCCTGCCAGTGATCCAGTCCAACCCAAAGAGAATGTGATCGTGCCCAACCCTCCAATTGTTGATAAAATGGAGGTTGAAAAAAATGAGGCTACCACCACCAACACCACAGTCATGGCTGAAAACAGTGTGGATCCCGCAACCAATGCTACGACTAACACCATTGTGCAGCCAATCACTTCAGATGACACCGTTCCTACACCAAGGCCTCATACAGTAGAACACACGTTCAATCATAGTAGCGAGCTTGTCACATTCAAATGGCCTATCATGGTTCCACCCACTGCTCCCGGCCCTCAATATGATTACCACATGGAGCAGAAGCCTCGGGTTCAGAAGCCAAAGCCAAGATTGCCAAGGCTTCCCAGTGCTGCAACAACTTAGGACTTGTTCAATGTGCTCAGTTTCAGAGAGCATAACACTTTCTTTGACAGCGCCAAGAACCTGTACACGAAGCCCAAGATATCCTCCAACAGTTTTTGGAGCCATCAGCAGCGAAGCTACTACTCATGCATCTTATACAACCAGGACCGGATTTTTCCTCATAAGCGACTGGATTGTGATGCTATGGCTGGGCTGCCATGCCTTGAAGAGGCCCTTGACTGTTTCAGGTATGTTGGGCTGCTTCCATTTGTGACTGACAAAGAGCACTGTAACGAAGAGCTTGTGCTATAGTCTTATGCCACATTGCATATTTGAGGCTACAACAGGGATCCGAAGACTTGGATCCTTGAGTGGATGATAGGAGATATTCATCATGAAGCCAAAGCTCAGGACATCATTGAGCTTACTTCCCTGCCCACTCCAGGTGAGCTATTCGAACTTGGTTGTCAGCTTCATCAGAATGAACTGCAAAGTATATTCCAGAAGCCAGAGCCCAACATGAGCCAGATGCTGAGCATGATGAAGCCATTGCCCCACGACGCCGAATACCCCAAGGAGTTCTTTGTTAAGGACCTTGAGTACTTGCCACACACAGTTTCCCCCTGCGTACTCTCTGGCCAATCAAAGGCAATTCCACTGAAGCTAAACTTAGTTTTTTATATCATCAATGGCATCATATTCAACACACAGGATTTCTTCAGCTGACAACTTGCAGCCTCAAGGATTGATCTGTTTGGACTGAAGTTTTATGTTCCATGGGTGATGTGTTTGATCAAGGTTCATTCAACCATCAACTATCAACCTTCAGCATGCAACCATGTTGTATTTCTGCCTGATGTTGATATGTCCATTGAAGCCATCTACCCCGAACCAGCAAAGAAGCCACTCCACCTTCAAAATGCAGAATTTTAAAGCTTTACACAGCCAATTGAAGGCATTCATGTGCCAAATTCTGCTACACCTGCATATCCCTTGGCTGGCAACTTGCGTCTGGCACATCGTGCCAACACTGAAGCCACTACCAGCACCATTGCCCAAAGGCCTCAGAAGCGTCCCCGTGTCCTCAACGACCATGAGCTTCTGGTGTCTCTACATCAAAAGCAAGATAGGCATCATGACTGGCTGAAGCGTCAAATGCAGTGTCTCTTGGTGGATGTTAATCGCATTCGCAA
Source organism: Aegilops umbellulata (assembly GCA_032464435.1). Taxonomy (NCBI): domain Eukaryota; kingdom Viridiplantae; phylum Streptophyta; class Magnoliopsida; order Poales; family Poaceae; genus Aegilops; species Aegilops umbellulata. The sequence goes on from CP136056.1 coordinate 255,987,903, forward strand.
CTTGGGCCACCAAGAACTCATTCGCCGCGCATGAAGCCTGTCGGCGGTCCTGGAAGAGCCTCACATTGCTCTACTCTGAAGATGATCTCCGCGAAGATGGTTTCACCAAGAGCTTCAAGTTTGACTCTAGGCCTCCACAATCTGCAAGTTGGCATCGCACACCTTAAATTGAAGATTCTGAACATTCGTCTTCGGCTGCAACTGTTGTTGCAAGAGTCGTTGATGAAGAAGATGATGCCACTTCACCAACTCTGGCTGCACTGCACCACGATTCTGCTTCAGGCCCGTCTGCACCACCCAACTCAAACGTCGACCCTGCTCCAACATCGTCTCCTACTGGGAACGAGTAGATACTCTATGTCTTCAAACCTTTTTGGTCCTTACTGACAAAAGGGGGAGAAGCATATGAGGTTGATAGTCTTCAAGCGGGTCCATATGGGGTGGTTGCATTATTTTTGCTAAGTTCTTAAAACTCTCATTTTGAAACTATCTGGCTCTTGAGTTGTAACACTTAAACTTGATGGTCGTCTGCTACTTTTTCTACTACTTTGTGATGTGATGATAAATTCCGCATGAAGTCATTCTGCAGACGCCCATTTCTCATTATGCATGTCATTATCTTTGTTATTCTAATATATGCATGATGAATTGTCTTCATAAGTTGAAGAGGATCTCCACAAAGTAAAACCTGCCATGTGCATTTGCACTCAAAAGCAAACCACTTATATGCACATCTTCAAGGGGAGCCTTTTGCAACTTATGAAGACAATGATTTTGATCTTTAACTTTCACATACTTTTATCCGCGTTGAAAACTTCAACTAGTTTGTCATCAATCACCAAAAAGGGGGAGATTGTAAGTGCATCTAGTTCCACCCCTAGTTGGTTTTGGAGTATTGACGACAAACTTGGTTGAGGGACTAATGTGTTTGTGAGAATTGCAGGATAACACGGGTAGTAGTCCCTTATTGATTCGGTTTACCTACCAGAGATGACCCCCTAAAAATGTATGAAGACATTGAAGACAATGGTGGTTCGTGAAGACATCCACGATGAAGATTATGACATGTGAAGACATTCACTTTAAGACTATGGAGTGCAAAGACATGGTTGTTTCGTAGTTTCCTTTTCTTATTTATTGAGTCATAGGAACCACAGTACTGTTAAGTGGGTTCCAGGCGAACAAAGTCAGAGTGACTGATGTGATGTTCAACCAAAATCCTATGTCTTTGAGCAAAGACGATGAGAGTAAATCTTATCCAGAGCTGGATGAGTCATCTTTACTTGTAGCCCAAGTCAAGTTGTCGCGTGTGTTCGAAATCCACCGTTGGACATGTGTTGGTTCCTTAGTGACATAGGGTCATTTAGGACATATCAGGTTGGGTTGCCTCCTGGCTATAAATAGCCCACCCCTACACCATAAATTGGTGGCTGCTCAGAGTTAGTGCACGACTTTTGTCATTTGAGATCAACCCACCTCTGAAGCCTTTGAGAGATATATCCTTGCGAGGACAAATCCCAAAACACCCAGAGCCAAAGAGTGTTAGGCATCACTGAAGTCTTTCTGTCCGCGTGACCTGAAGACTTGTTACACTTGAGGACTGTGAATCCTCCAGCCGGTTAGGCGTCACATTCTGAGCATCCAAGAGCCATTGTGGATTGCTGGTGAACAAAGTCTGTGAAGGTTTGAAAGTCTACCTTGAAGACTTACCAGAGTGATTGGGCGAGGACTGGGTGTCCTTAGCTCAAGGGGAATACAGTGAAGACGCGGTCTTCTGAGTTCAATCTTAGTCTCCCTAACCAGACATACAGTTGTCACAGCAACTGGAACTGGTCTACCAAATCCTTATCTTTGCCAAGCAACTGGTTCTATCCCACACTTCCCTTTACTTTACTGTTTGTCTTCTTGAAGTCAATACTTGCCTGTCTGATCTGATTGACTTCATGTGTGAAGACTATTACTTGTTTGGTTTCATACTGTCTTCCATCCTGATCCATACTACCTAGCTGCTGATAGTCGTCGTACTTTCACTACATTGCTTATTTGAGTATGGCTTGTCTAGTGCAGTCTATCTTCCGCTGCATATAAATAGGTTCATTTCACCTGTTTGTCTTCAAAGACCTTGTGTTTTGAAGACTTTTATAAAAATCGCCTATTCACTCCCCCTCTAGTCAATAACTAGCACTCTCATGCACACTAACCTGCTTGGTGCTACTTGCACACTGACTTGCTTGGTCCTATTGGGGGAGATGAAGATCCTATCACTCCTGATGGTGTTATACACCCCATGCCCAATGCCCCTTTTGGTGGGATTTGGGAATATGCTAACTTTGTTGAAGATCATCAGATGCAACATGAACCTATGCTTGATGCCAATGGAATTCTTATGATCCCCACCCCTCCATTGAGCCCTGGTGTGTCTCATTGAGCACCTGCAACTAATGTACAGCCTATAGTTGAAGCTTTTGACTATTTTGTCGCTATGTAAGATATGATGCACAAGATTATGGCATCAGCACCTAAGATCCATAATAAACTTGAGGGCTACACTACGGAAAGAACTAGATGCCAGATGATGGATGCAGATGATGAGTATGGTTCAGTCAGGAAATGCTTACCGTCTATTATTACTGTAGTTGAAGAAGCACCTCTGCCAAGCACCTGTGATTACTGAGATCATGGACAATACGTTCCATATGGAAATCCATCAGTGGATCACTTCTGATAACCCACAAGTATAGGGGATCATAACAGTTTTGAGGGTAGAGTATTCAACCCAAATTTATTGATTCGACACAAGGGGAGCCAAAGAATATTTGCAAGTATTAGCAGCTGAGTTGTCAATTCAACCACACCTGGGTATTAATTACCTACAGCAAAGTGATCAACAGCAAAGTAGTATGATAGTTTTGATAGTAGTAGCAATAGCAATAGTAACGGTAAATGTGGTAGCAATGATTTTGTAGCAAGTTCAATAGTAACAATAGCAGTAGTAACTTAGCAAGAACAATATGAGAGAAATTCGTAGGCATTGGATCAGTGAATTCGTTGGATGATATTCATCATATAACAGTCATAACCTAGGGCGATATAGCACTAGCTCCAGTTCATAAATATAATGTAGGCATGTATTCCGTAAATAGTCATACGTGCTTATGGAAAGAACTTGCATGCCATATTTTGTCCTACCCTCCCGTGGAAGAGGGGTCCATATTGGAAACTAAGGGATATTAAGGCCTCCTTTTAATAGGGAACCGGAACAAAGCATTAACACATAGTGAATACATGAACTCCTCAAACTACGGTCATCACCGGGAGTGGGCCCGGTTGTTGTCACTCCGGGGTTGCCGGATCATAACACGTAGTAGGTGACTATAACTTGCAAGATCGGATCTAAAACATGGATATAATGCCGAATTCATAAACGGCTCAGATCTGAGTTCATGGCACCTGGGCCCAAATTGACAAGCATTAAGCATAGAAAAGTCATAGAAACATCAATCTAAGAACATAATGGATACTAGGGATCAAGGCCTAACAAAACTAACTCGATTACATGATGGATCTCATCCAACTCCTCACCGACCAGCAAGCCTATGAAGGAATTACTCACTCCCGGTGGGGAGCATCATGGAATTGGCGATGGAGAAAGGTTGGTGATGACAAAGATCAAAGATCCCCCTCTCTGGAGCCCCAAATGGACTCCAGATATGGCCTCCCGGTGAAGAACGGGAGGTGGCGGCGGCTCCGTCTCGTGAAACGCAATAATTCTTTCTCCCTAATATTTTTCTCCGAAAATGTGATTTTATAGCATCATGGTTGAGGTCTGCGGAGCCACCAGGTGGGGTCAACCCACCTGGGCGCGCCTGGAGGGGGGCCGCCCTAGTGGGTTGTGCCCACCCAGGTGCCCCCTCCGATGGTTCTTGGCTCTAGTATTTGTCATATATGATATAAAAAATCCTAGTAAAGTTTCATTCCAATCCGAGAACTTTTATTTCTGCAAAAAAACAACACCATGGTAGTTCTGCTGAAAACAACGTCATTCCAGGTTAGTTTCATTCAAATCATGCAAATTAGAGTCCAAAACAAGAGGAGAAGTGTTAGGAAAACTAGATACGACGAAGACGTATCAACTCCCCCAGGCTTAAACCTTTGCTTGTCCTCAAACAATTTAGTTGATAAACTGAAAGTGAAAAAGAAACACTTTTACGAACTCTTTTGCTCTTGTTTACATAAATAAGCTTAAGTAGCACCAATGTTTTTAGCAAAGATTATAACTAACCATGTCGACAATAACTCTTAAAAATTATATTAACTCATATTAATGGCATAATCAACTAGCGAGCAATAATAAGATATCTCAAACAACAACACTTTGTCAAAACAACCATGATGTAATGTGACAATAGTGGTATCTCTCTAATCCTTTCTGAGACCACAAAACACAAATGCAGAGCACCTCCAAAGTTCAAGTAGCGACTACACATTGTAATTCATGGTAGAGAAGATCCAATCATGATGCACCCAACATTAGTTACACACAATGTATGAGGATGACAATAGTGCTCTCAGGTTCTGGCACTTATTTGAGAAGGTGATGACACAACAAAAAAGTAAATGGATAGTCCCTTCCCAGAGGGATTTGCAGAGGTGCCAGAGCTCAAGTTTTTTTAAAACATAGGTAAATGAAATTTTGAGAAATGCACCCTTCTTGTTTACTTCGCGACCATTAGTTATCGGTATCTTCCATGCTAAACACATTAGTGGAGGTTCCCAAGCGATAAAAGTAAAGGTTTACTCCCCTGCACCAACAATCACACTCCACGGCTGGTCCGAAACAACGGGTACCGTCCATACCAACAACAGTCCTAGGGGGGTTTTGTTTAATTATTTATAATTTGAGTTTGGGACTAGGAATCCCTATTACCGCCCCTCTCGTGCAAGGGCGAGTGAATAAATACTCATCATGAGAATAACCCGCTTAGCATGGAAGATACTGACTACCTCCTGTCGCTGTATGAACAATCCAGGCACACAAAAGAGGATATTTATTTGAAGTTTTAGAGGTGGCACATGCAAATTTACTTAGGACGGCAGGGTAATACCGTATATAGGTAGGTATGGTGGACTCATCTAGGATAACTGGGGTTTCAGGATTTTTGATGCAGAAGCGGAATTCCCGCTTAGTACAGGCGAAGGCTAGCAAATAGGTTGAGAAGCGGCCAGCTAGAGAGCGAGAACGGTCATGAACATGCATTATGCATAAGTAACATTGGATACTAGCATGAGTAGGATATGAACACCATGAACATAAATATCATAGAGGCTATGTTGGTTTTGATTCAACTACATGCATGAACATGTGCCAAGTCAAGCCACTCGAATATTCAGAGGAGGATACCATATCATCATACTACATCACAATCATTTTAACGCAATGTTGACATCCAAGATAAATCATTCTCCACTCCTAGATACTTAAGCATGGCATGAGAAACTATAATCTCTAATTGTCATTGCAAACATGTTTGATCATAATTGGCTGAATCATGGATACTAGGTTACAGATATTTACAGAAACAGAACAAGTTGAGTTCATACCGGTTTCTCTCTGCCATAGCCAGTTCATCAAATATTGTCATTATTGACTTTCACTTGCATGACCGAACAATATGAAAATAATAATAGTTCAAGAGTGCGTTGACTAAGCTAGAATCTGCAAACATTTTATTCAAAAGGAGAAGACAAGGTAATATGGGCTCTCTGTTAGATCAACAATAATGCATGTGAGAGCCACTCAACATTTTCATTGTGGTCTTCTCCTCGGTATGGCTCAATGAAAAGAAAAGAAATTTAGAGAAACACACTGAAATATTTTTGGAGTTTTTGGGTTTTCTGGAAGAAAGCAAATTAAAGAAAGAAAAACAAAAACGAGAAAAACTATTTACACGGGAGGACTCCCAACAAGCAAAAGAATAACAAGGAAATATTTTGGGGTTTTCTTTTTAATATTACAACTAACTACACTAAAAAGAAAAATCAAAAGGAAGCATGAAACATTTTTGGATTTTCTCAATTTTTTTCAAATACACAAGAAGAACGCGAGAAAATAAATCTAACATGGATAATACAATAAAAAAAGTATGAACACCGACAACTGGAATGAAATGTGTGAACATGAATATAATGTCGGTGGGAACACGTACTCCCCCAATCTTAGGCTTTTGGCCTAACTTGGTAATCACCATCAGTAGCCTTCATAGTGGTCAGAGTGATAGCTCACGGAGGCTCTAGGTGCATACACCTCAGCCCATCGCATAGCAACAACCACTGCGTTATCTGCTCGGGCCTCGCTCTCAGGAACATAATATATTCCCTTGCTGTGAACATCAAAGAGAGCAGGCGCAGGCAAAAAGGTGTCCACAACAGACTTTTTTATTAAACAACAGGTTATAAGTAAAATAATGGGCTTTACCACGAAGGATCTTATGACGTTTCATAGCGTCGAAGTCCAAGTACTGCGTGGGTAGGATGGGGTCATAAGGCCAAGGTGAAACACCCAGCTCTCTTGCTAAGCGTGTGTGGCATAAATTCCACCATAAAAATATCCACTACCAGCATTGTGTTGCAACCTGCATGCAACAATCGCTCCAAGGTTATAAATTTAATCAATGGTGAGAGCGGTGCGTATGAGGCTCAAGTCTAGAGCACAAAGTGTACTACAATCCTGTTTGTCAACAATGTATTTTCCATTAAAAAGTGCAAACTATTGAATTGAGGGAAAATGAGTGCTCTTTATTCTACCTTGCATCACTCTTCTAGTCTCACCATAGCATAGACTAGTCAAAAATAACTCATACTCAGATCTTGGTGGTTCGTCCAACAAACCACAAAATGGAATTTTACAGTAGTTAGAAAATGCCTCTAACGGTAGAGTGAAAGGATAGTTGCCAACAAAAGCACGAGCCTTGCCAGATGAGCTCTTCTTATGAGATGAAGACTTGGACGAGGACTTGGAAGAAGACTTTGAGGATTTCTTCTTCGTCTTGTCATCAGAATCATATTCCTTGCTCTTCTTCTTCTTATTGTTGTTCTCATTGTCCCACTATGGACACTCAGAGATGTAGTGTCTAGGTTTCTTGCACTTGTGACATGTTCTCTTCTTGTAGTCATGAGTGGAAGCTTCATCATTTCTTCAGCTGGATTGTGAAGACTTTCTAAAGCCCTTCTTCTTAGTGAACTTCTGGAACTTCTTCACAAGCATAGCAAGCTCCTTTCCGATGTCTTCAGGATCATCAGAACTGCAATCAGAGTCTTCTTCAGATGAGGAAACAACTTTTGCCTTCAAAGCACGAGTTCGGCCATAGTTGGGACCATAGATATCTTTTTTCTTAGATAGCTGGAACTCATGTGTGTTGAGCCTCTCAAGTATGTCAGACGGATCGAGTGTCTTGAAGTCAGGGCATTCTTGTATCATCAGGGCAAGGGTGTCGAACGAGCTGTCAAGTGATCTCAGCAGTGTCTTGACGATTTCATGCTTGGTGATCTAAGTGGCGCCGAGAGCATGAAGCTCATTTGTGATGTCAGTGAGGCGATCAAACGTGAGCTGAACATTCTCATTGTCGTTTCTCTTGAAGTGGTTGAAGAGGTTGCGAAGAACACTGATCCTTTGATCTCTATGGGTTGAGATGCCTTCGTTGACCTTGGAGAGCCAGTCCCAGACTAGCTTCGACGTTTCCAGAGCACTCACTCGGCCATATTGTCCTTTGGTGAGATGACCACAGATAATGTTCTTGGCAGTAGAATCCAGTTGAATGAACTTCTTGACATCAGCAGGTGAGGGAGTCCTGGATTAGGGGTGTCCGGATGGCCGGACTATACCTTCAGCCAGACTCCTGGACTATGAAGATACAAGATTGAAGACTTCGTCCCATGTCCGGATGGGACTTTCCTTGGCGTGGAAGGCAAGCTTGGCGATGCGGATATTTAGATCTCCTACCATTGTAACCGACTTTGTGTAACCCTAACCCTCTCCGGTGTCTATATAAACCGGAGGGTTTCAGTCCGTAGGACAACAGAACATACAACAATCATACCATAGGCTAGCTTCTAGGGTTTAGCCTCCTTGATCTCGTGGTAGATCTACTCTTGTATTACCCATATCATCAATATTAATCAAGCAGGACGTAGGGTTTTACCTCCATCGAGAGGGCTCAAACCTGGGTAAAACTTCGTGTCCCTTGTCTCATGTTACCATCCGCCTAGACGCACAGTTCGGGACCCCCTACCTGAGATCCGCCGGTTTTGACACCGACATTGGTGCTTTCATTGAGAGTTCCTCTGTGTCATCGCTTTTAGGCCCGATGGCTCCTTCGATCATCAACGACGATGCAGTCCAGGGTGAGACTTTTCTCCCGGGACAGATCTTCGTCTTCGGCGGCTTCGTACTGTGGGCCAATTCGCTTGGCCATCTGGAGCAGATCGAAAGCTACGCCCCTGGCCATCAGGTCAGATTTGGAAGTTTAAGCTACACGGCTAACATCCGCGCGGACTTGATCTTTGACGGATTCGAGCCACAGCCGAGCGCGCCGCACTGTCACGATGGGCACGATCTAGCTCTGCCGCCTAACAGTGCCCTGGAGGCCGCACACGCTTCGGTTCCGACCCTTAATTCGGAGCCGGCTGCACCGATCGAGGATGAGCGGTTGGACGCCGCCTCGGGGGCTGTGATCTCAAAGGCGATTGAGTCGAACACCAGCCCCGTACTCCGCAAGGCCCGTGACTCCGAGGGGCAGGATTCCTCTCCGGACTCCAAACCCTCCACACGCCTGCCGATCGAATCCGATTGGGCGCCGATCATGGAGTTCACTGCTGCGGACATCTTCCAGTACTCGCCCTTCGACGACATCCTGAAGTCACTAAAGTCTCTCTCTTTATCAGGAGAGCCCTGTCCGGACTACGGTCAGCAAGGTTGGGATACGGACGACGAAGAAATTCAAAGCCCACCCACCACCCATCTAATAGCCACAGTCGATAATTTAAACGACGTGCTCAATTTCGACTCCGAAGACATCGACGGTATGGACGACGATGCAGGAGACGCATATGAACCAACGCCTATAGGGCATTGGACAGCCACCTCATCTCATGATGTGTACATGGTGGATACACCTAAAAGAAGCGACAACGAGGAACACGGGGATGCAACGAGGGATCAATCTCTCGAAAAGCAATCAAAGCGGTGGCGTAAACGCCGCCCCAATCCCCGCCTCGACACAGACCCAACCATAGAGCAGGGCGAGCCGGCAGACGACGAGCATGCCTTAGAGCAATCGTCCGAACAGGGCAACTCGGATAAAGAAACCGAACAACCCGTCCCCGGCGAAAATGGCTTTCCGGACGCCCTTACGCAGGATAAGGCCACGGAGCAGAAGAACCTCGACAAAAGGCTCGTTGCAACCGCAAATAGCCTGAAAAAGCAGAAGCGGAAGCTAAAAACTGTGGAAGATGCACTCAGAATCAGATGGAGCAAAGTAATCAATACCGCAGACAAATACGGCGACGGTCGCCGCACTAAAAGCTACCCGAAGCAAAAGCTACTGCCTGAATTCGATGAAGAGGCCTTAGAGCCCTCGCATGCAAAAGTAAGAAAGCCACTCGGTCGGATAGACGACAGCATGGCCAACATAAAACGGACCCACTCAAGGACTCGCATCAAAAAGATGGCCCAGCCAGGTCTATTTATGGGCCAAGAAAGCAAGCTCTCGAAAGCAATGCAACAAAACCAGTATCCGAACGCCACTGCACACCCAAATACAGGGGTGCTGCACACCCCCTATGTTTCATCGATGAGGTCCTGGATTATGAATTTCCAGCAGGATTTAAACCCGTAAACATAGAGGCGTACGACGGAACAACAGGCCCTGGAGTCTGGATCGAGGATTACATCCTCCACATACATATGTCCAGAGGAGATGACCTCCATGCCATAAAATACTTACCCCTCAAGCTTAAAGGGCCATCCCGGAATTGGCTTAAAAGCCTTCCTAAAAACACAATCGGAAGTTGGGAAGAGCTCGAGGACGCTTTCCGAGCAATTTTTCAAGGGACTTATGTCCGCCCTCCGGATGCAGACGATCTCAGTCACATAACTCAACAACCCGGAGAGTTAGCTCGGCAATTCTGGAACATATTTCTTACTAAAAAGAATCAGATAGTCGACTGTCCGGACACCGAAGCACTAGCAGCTTTAGGCATAACGTTCGAGACGAATGGCTAGCCATACACCTCGGCCAAGAAAAGCCAAGAACAATGGCCGCATTAACAAGCCTCATGACCCGCTTTTGCGTAGGAGAGGACAACTGGTTGGCGAGATGTAGCACCAGCGACCCAAGTACATCTGAAACTAGGGATGGAAACGGAAAGCCGCGACGCAACAAGGATCATCGCCGGACTAAGGAAAACAGTCCGAAGAGCACGGTAGTCAACGCGGATTCAAAGGCTCACGGCAGAATCAGAAAAAGCCGCCCCTCCAGGATAACAGAGATGATTTATCCAACCTAAACAAAATCTTGGACAGGATATGTCAAATACACAGTACTCCCGGGAAGCCTGCTAACCATACCCACAGAGATTGTTGGGTTTTCAAACAATCCGGCCGACTCAACGCTGAACACAAGGGGCTCGACACACCAAGCGAAGACGAGGACGAACCCCAAAAGCAGAGCACCAGGAAACAGAAGAATTTCCTACAAGAAGTAAAAACAGTAAACCTACTTCACATAACAAAACGTGCGGCGCCCATAAAGATACGCGCCATACGGCCTATCCCAAAGGAGTCCCGCCACTGGCTGACAAAAGCGATCGTCTTCGATCATCGGGATTACTCTAGAAGTATCAGGAGCGCAGGCTGGACTGCCTTGGTACTCGATCCAATAATTGGCGGACTCCAGTTTACAAATATCCTGATGGACGGCGGCATCGGTCTAAACCTAATATATCAGGACACAATCTGCCACATGGGGATAGAACCAACAAGAATTCGCCACAGCAAAACCTCCTTTCAAGGGGTAGCGCCAGGTCCGGATACCCATTGCATGGGCTTTCTCTGGCTTGAAGTCTTATTCGGCTCCCCCGATAACTCCCGCCGCGAAAAGCTAACTTTCCACATCATCCCATTCTCAAGTCGCTATCAAGCACTCCTGGGACGCGAAGTTTTCGCCCGCTTTAACGCAATACCGCATTACGCATCTCTTACGCTCAAAATGCCCGGTCCACGAGGCATCATCTCTTTAAAGGGAAAACATTGAGCCCCCCCCCCCCCCCCGTGGAGGATCGTGCAGCTGCCTTAACAGCCCCACAATAATACGGCTCCATCAGCCAAAAACATCCAAACAGGTCGTTAAGACCACGGACACAGTTGGACGAGTCCGGCGTAACCATACCATTAATAAAGGCTTAATAAGCCGTATACCCCTGCGCTAGGGGCTCCGCGCATGCACAACATGAGACAATCAAGCTCAATTTTACACATTTCAATCTATACTTTGATTATTTAGCATAACTTTTGTTCGGCATGACCATTTTTTATTTTTCAACTAAGTTCCTCTCTTTTACAGATGAACATCATGTTGCGCCCGTCCAGGATACGGCACAACGGAGACACAGGCGCAGACGTGCAGCAGGGACCTATTCCAAGGATTCTTTTTAGATTAAGACCCTGCGTAAACCTTTTTTTTTGTCTCTTGTTGATACACACCCTCCGGTTTTTCGTTATAATCAAGGAGGGGACTGACGTCTTGGCATGTGGCCACGTCAGGAATTTTGTGCGTACCTGGACACTAGGGGCTTATAACCAAGGGTGTTGTCCCGCCCGCACTCATAAAGACCGAATACCTTAGGGAGTGTTCGGCGTCGCGAGTTTGGCCTTATATGCATTAGCTCCGAATCATGTCTTTGGTCAAATGTTGGGTTGCCCGGCTCCTATGTTTGGCTGCCTTACATTCCGCACTATCGGCTTAGGCAGCACCAGGAGAACTACTGCGATTGTGCCCCGGTTCGGCCAGGCGAGCACCTCAGTAGAGAAAGCCGAAAACTGCCTGTCATGATATAGCGTGAGACTGGTCCACCACTCGATGACTCACCGGAATCTATAGGATTCCTCCGCATTAATGAAGGGCCGTTTCCCGGCCAGGCACATATGCACCCCGACTTCGGGCGAGCGCAGGTGCAGCCAGGGGCTATTTAAGTAGCCTCACTATCAAGCTCCTATGGCTAAGTGAAAATGTTAAAGCATTATAGTCCGGTTGCCTAGCCCGCTGCGCTATCACCTCCTTTGTAGGACCAAGACGTTGGATTAAGTGTGAAAATGCGCCTAATGCGAGCACCCCCGCACTATGTGCGTGGGGGCTGAAGCCAATGACTGCCATCTTTCAGATTATATATATATCTTAAAGCGGCCGCACAGGAGGTGTTTCAAATACTTGAAGGCACAAGTATAAAAGGCTACTACAATTTATCAAAATATTGCTTTACAATTAAATATGCTATTAGAACATAGCATCCTTCGAGCACTGCGTCTCTATTACACGAGCGCCTTCAAGAACTTCCTGAAAATAGTGCTCGGAGGGTACTCGGCTTTTGTCCGAATCTCGGGACGCAACAACGGTGGTCTCCATCCCCGCCCAGTATGTCTTGACACGGGCAAGAGCCATATGTGCGCCCTCTATGCATGTTGACCTCTTCATTGCATCGATACATGGCACCACACCAAGGAATTGCTGCACCAAGCTGAAATAACTCTTCGGCTCCGATCACCCCGGCCACAGATGACTCATGACGCACTTCATGGAGAGTCCGGACAACCTATTCAGCTCGGCCCATTCGGCCAGATGATCGGCCACTGACAGTGGACGCTCGGGATTGTGGAACTGCGACCAAAAGAGTTTCTCCACTTCGCGATCCCCTTGATCTCAAAAGTGTTCGGTCGCATCAACAACACTTGCCGCCAAATCCAGATAGGTGTCCGTCGTACTCCACAGCCAGTCCAACGGAGCATGCTTAGGATCACAAAACTTCCTCCGCAGCATAAAGGGCTTTCTAGCCGCGATCTCTCCGGCTTCACGAAGCTCCTCCCTCGCAGCTCTCATCGCAGAGCGAGCATCCTTGGCATCGGCAACGGCCTTCTTCAAGTCCGTCTGTTCTGCCTGATCTTCTTTTTCCAGAAGCTTGCAACGGTCAGCAACACTCTTTAGCTTCACGGCCATCTCGACCATCTCTTTCTTGCTTCGGCAGTGAGCAGCTTGTTCGGCTCTCAGCTCTTCAAGGGCCTTCTCGGCAGCCGCATCACTTTTTCTGGCTTGTTCCTTAGCTCGGGAAAGTTCCGCCCGAAGACTCTCCACAGCGGCCGCACCATCTGCGTCAAGCACACACATTGTAAGATACTGGCATAAAGCTCCTCTTACCGAGTGCCGCCCAAGGAATTACATACCTTGAGCCTCATCAAGCCGCTTGTTGACGAGCGCGATGTCGGCATCTGCCACGTCAAGTTGCCGCTTTAGCTCGGCAAAATCATCAGTCCGGTTGGATTCCGGACACTTCGCCACCTACACTTAAAGGCGACATTTTAGACCTGGGATTATGATCCTCTGCGTGCCGTCACTTTTTGACAACACACAGAGTCTCAGGGGCTACTATCTACACAGGGCGCATCTTATTTATGAGCAACTATCAGAAAATGTACATTATTTCACGTACCTCAAAACCTGTCAGTAAACTTCTGACAGCCTCGTGCAATCCGCTTTCCGCGGACGAAATCCTTTCAATCACCGTGCCCGTCAACGCATGGTGCTCCTCTAAGATAGAAGCTCTCCCTAGCAGATTCTTCAGCTCCTCCGACCGAGCACCGGACGGTGCCGGATTCATCCTATGGCCTTCTTAGAAGGCCGGACGCGGAGAACCTTGGGGGGCCATATAGCTACCTTCCGCCCCTACCGGATTCGGAGAAGCCCTCCACGACGACACCTCAGGGTCGCCCGCCTCGCTAGGTGGTACGGCAGGGGGAGGCGTCCCGCTCTCCATCATCTCCGAAAGAAGGTACCCCGAAGATGAGCTCTCCTGAGAAGGGCTGAGGTCCGAGCTACAAGGTAAAATTTCGGTTAATCTTCTCAGATATAAAGCAATGATTTCTCTCTCAAAAATATAATCTTTCTCTACTTACAGCTCGCTGGAGGGCTGGCCCCCTTGAGGGCATAGTTTCGCCGAGGTATCCCCCGGCGTAGGACCCTATGACAAGGATTTCTTCCCCGCTTTGAGGCCATAGTCTCCGGGTTTTCAGAGGAAGTCCTCTTCTTCCCCAGAGGAGAGGAATTTTTGGTTCCTCCCTTCCGAACAGCCTCCTTCGAGGAGGCTGTAGTTTCCTTGTCCCCTCCCTCATTTCCCCCCAAAGGCACAATCTTCAGCATCCTGACTAGCACAGGATCCGGCCTGGTCTCGGGGAGGGGAGCCGGTCACCTGATCAGCTTTGCTTTCGCTATCCACTCCTGTTCAAAAGGACGGCTCTTTTAGGGGCAAGTTTATGACAAATATACGGATAACGAGTCCGGGCACAAGGCTACTTACTTGAGTATTCGGGAGATTGCAGCTCAGACTTGCGTCCTCGTTCAATTCCGGACACATTGCTTGTGATCCGAAGAAAAGTTTATACATCTTCGCGGGTGTTGCGCCCATAAAATGCTGGAGAGCTCGTGGTCCCTCCGGATTAAACTCCCACAAACGAAGGGAGCGACGTTTGCCGGGCAGTGTTCGACGGATCAGCATGACTTGCGTCACTTTGACCAAGCTGAGACCTCTTTCTAAGAGATCCCTGATGCGGCCTCGCAACAAAGACACGTCTTGGGGTGGCCCCCAATCTAGGTCTTTACTGACCCATGACCCTAGCTGCTTTGGGGGACCCGAGCGAAAGGCAGGTGGCGCCACCCACTTGGTGCCCCTAGGAGCGGTGATGTAGAACCACTCTCGTTGCCACAAGCCGAGCTCCTCTTGAAAGAGGCCCTCGGGCCATGGAGCATCAGCCTTCTTGCTTATGACAACGCCTCCGCACTCTGTGTGCCGTCCCTCAATCATCTTTGGCTCTACCTTAAAGGTCTTGAGCCATAATCCGAAGTGAGGAGTAACGCGGAGGAATGCTTCGCACACGACGATGAATGAGGAAATATGGAGGATGGACTCCGGAGCTAAGTCGTGAAATTCCAGCCCATAATAAAACATCAGCCCCCTCACAAAGGGATCCACGGGGAAGCCTAACCCCCGAAGGAAGTGAGACACGAACACCACGCTCTCACCGGGCTGGGGACTGGGAATAGCATGCCCTTGAGCAGGCAACCTATGCGAAATTTCTCCGGTCAAGAACTTGGCCTCTCTCAACTTTAGCACGTCCTCCTCCGTGACGGAGGAGGGCATCCATCGGCCTTGATGGTCGGAACTGGACATTGTCGAAGGTCTGGAGCGCCTGAAATCTAGAGCCTAGGGTATTGGAACTCGAGGTGACGGGCGAACTCGTTTGAGATTGAAAGAAAGGGGTAAGGCCTTGGTCTCTTTATAAGAGGTTAAATACCAAGGGCCCTCCCCGTAACCCTTTGGGACTCGCCTTTAATCGAGAAAACGTGCTAACGGGCACGATTGGGTTACCCACATCCGTATTGATGAGAATCCCATAAATAAAGGGGACACGATCTCTGCTTCGACAAGACGTGCCAAGGAAACCGCCTCGCAAAGTGCGCTGAGGTGGGGAAGTGAAAACGATTCGGATAAAGGCTTGGCTGTAGTGTGATGTCACGCTACGGAATACGTCGACAGATTAGATTTGTGTAAATATTATTCTCTCTATGGAAATATGTGGAAACTTATTTTGCAGAGCCGGACACTATCCTTAGTGATTAACAATCTTTTATGAAGTACTTGGAGGAGGAACCCACCTTGCAATGTCGAAGACAATCTGCGCGCAGGACTCATCGTCATTGAAGCCTGGTTCAGGGGCTACTGAGGGAGTCCTGGATTAGATGGTGTCCGGATGGCCGGACTATACCTTCAGCCGGACTCCTGGACTATGAAGATACAAGATTGAAGACTTTGTCCCGTGTCCGGATGGGACTTTCCTTGGCGTGGAAGGCAAGCTTGGCGATGCGGATATTTAGATCTCCTACCATTGTAACCGACTTTGTGTAACCCTAACCCTCTCCGGTGTCTATATAAACCGGAGGGTTTTAGTCCGTAGGACAACAGAACATACAACAATCATACCATAGGCTAGCTTCTAGGGTTTAGCCTCCTTGATCTCGTGGTAGATCTACTCTTGTACTACCCATATCATCAATATTAATCAAGCAGGACGTAGGGTTTTACCTCCATTGAGAGGGCCCGAACCTGCGTAAAACTTCGTGTCCCTTGTCTCCTGTTACCATCCGCCTAGACGCACAGTTCGGGACCCCCTACCCGAGATCCGCCGGTTTTGACACCGACAGCAGGTGTGACACCTTCACCAGTCTTCGGAACACCATTCTTGATGACATACCAGAGGTCGACATCAATGGCTTCAAGATGCATGCGCATCTTATTCTTCCAGTAGGGATATTCTGTTCCATCAAAGACGGGGCAAGCAGCGGAGACTTTGATTATCCCTGCAGTCGACATAGCTAAAACTCCAGGTGGTTAAACCGAATCACACAAAACAAGGGAGTACCTTGCTCCAATACCAATTGAAAGTGCATGATTTGATATAACGAAGATAACGACATGCATAATGAAAAATGGACGTCTGCAATATGACTTCGTGCGGAATTTATCATCGCACATGCAGAATTTATCATCGCATCACAAAATAGCAAACAAGTAGCAGACAACCATCAAGTTTAAGTGTTACAACTCAAAGAACCAAATGTATCAAAAGAGAGAGTTGTAAACACTAGGCAAAATATAAAGCAACCGCCCATATGGACCCACTTGAAGACTATCAACTCAGATGCTTCTCCCCCTTTTGTCAGTAAGGACCAAAAAGGTTTGAAGACAGAGAGACTCTACTCGTTCCCAGAAGGAGTAGGAGAAGCTGCAGGGTCAGTGTCGGGGTTTGGCGGTGCAGAAGAACTTCATGCAGTGTCGATACACGCTGAAGTTGGAGGTGGTGAGGTAGTATCATCTAGATCATCTATGACTCTCGCATTCACCGTTGCAGCTGAGGAGGAATAGTCAGAGTCTTCAAGAGAGGGAGTTCGACACAAGACAACATTCCTTGGAGGAGTGGAGTCAAACTTGAATCTTTCAGTGAAGCCATCGTCTTAAAGATATGCTTCACCAATTAGCAATGTCAAACTCTTCCATGACCTCCGATAGGTTTCATGGGTGACAAAGGCATTTTTGGTGGCAAGGTTGCGAATGCGATTGACATCCACTAAGAGGCTTTGCATCTGTCGCTTTAGCCAGTAGTGATGCTTATCTTGTTTCTGATGCAGGGCGACGAGAAGCTCTCGGTTATTGAGAACACGAGATCGCTTCCGAGGCCTTTGAGCAATAGTGCTATCAGCGGCTTCAGTTTAAGCACAGTGAGGTAAGAGTGTATTGCCAGCCAAAGGATAAACACAAGTGACTGCCTGGACTCCTTCAATGGGCTGTGTGAAGCTTTGGTGATCAGCATTGTGAAGGCAAACAGGCTCCTTGGCAGGCTCCGGGTATATGGCTTCAACTGACATATCAACCTCTGGCAAAAATATCAGATGGTTGCGAGCAGAAGGTTGATAGTTGACGGCAGAGTGAAGCTTGATAAGGCGCATAACCCATGGAGCGTAGAATTTCAGTCCAAAGAGATCAGAGCCTGATGCAGCCAATTGCCTAATAAAGAAGTCTTGAGCATTGAAGCTGATGCATTGAAGATATAAAAGACCAAAGTCTTCATTGCTCCTTCAAGTTTTGCTGCTGAAGAATGTCCTTTGATAGGCCATAGAGTTTGCCTGATGATATGATAAATAGTGCGGGGTAGATATTCTAGGTCTTCAACAAAGAACTCTTTTGGGTATTCAGTGTCGCGTGGCAGAGGCTTCATCATGCTCAGCATTTGGCTCATGTTGGGATCTGGCTTCTGAAAGATGCTCTCCAATGCATTGCGGTGAAGATGACAACCAGGTTCATATAGTTCACCTGAAGTGGGCAGACCAGTGAGCTCAATAATGTCAAGAGCTTTAGCTTCATGGTGTACGTTGCCTGTCATCCACTCAAGGACCCATGTCTTCGGATCCCTGTTGTAGCCGCGAATGTGGAGGGTGGCATAGAATTGCAGCAGAAGCTCTTCATTCCAATGCTCCTTATCAGTCACAAAGTTTAGCAGTCCAGCATCACGGAAGCAGTCAAGGGCTTCTTCAAGGCATGGCAATCCAGCAATGGCTTCACAGTCTAGACACATATGTGGAAAGATGCACCCTTGGTCATAAAGAACACAAGAATAATAACTGCGCTGCTGATAGCTCCAGAACCGATCTGATGAAATCCTTGGCTTGGAATAGGGGTTCTTGGCACTATCAAAGAAAGTGTTGTGCGCAATGAAGCCATTTGCATTGAAGGACCCTGGTAAAGTGGTAGTACCTGGAAACCTGGGCAGTCTTGGCTTAGGCTTCTGGACCTGAGGCCTGTGCTCGACATGGTAATCAAATTGTGGACCATCAGCAGGTGGGGGAACCAGAATAGGCCATCTGACAGTGACCAGCTGACCATGATTGTATGCTTGCTCGATAGTGTGTGGCCTAGGAGGCGGTACAGGAGCAGTGGTAGTGGTAGTGGCTTCAGGTTGCAGGTTTGCATCAGGTGCAATCACAACGTCATTGGCTTCAGTGTTGGTGTTGGTGGTCGCCTCAATGTTGTTAACCTCCACTTGAGTAGTTGGAGGGTCGGACACGTTCTCCTCGAGAACAACTCCAGGGTTGGACGGGGGTGTAGCAACACGTTCTTCTTCCAATCTTGGCTCTTATTGTTCACCGGTTGATGCAGCCGGAATATCTTCAGCCGCTTTGGCTTCAGACTCGGGGATGTTCGCAGTTGGAGAGGCTTCAGGAAATACTTGGCGAGATACTGATTGGTGCTCTTCTCCTTCTAGAACACTTGACAGATTGACTTGTGGCCTTGGTCCTTTGCGAAGCCTGCGGAATGTTGGCGACGCTTGTGGAGATGGAGTTGTCTGGACCACAAAGTCTTCGTCTTCAAGCACCGGAGTGGTGACTTGAGTTGGGGGAGTAGCTAGTGTTTCTTCTTCTCGAGGGGATTTTTGAGGGTGATCAGCCCATGAATCATCCTGAGTGATTGGCGTCAAAGGACGACCAATGCTGATGAGTTCGTTGTTCGTAAGAACAGGCGATGATACCACATTGTGCTCGATCTGAGGAAGGACTTCATCATCTTCTACATTGTCTTGTTGACCAATGTCTTTAGCTGCGGTGGGGTCAACAGCTGGAATGTCTTCAGCTTCAGGAGCCTCTGGGGAAGCAAGCTCATGAACTATCAAATAGCGCTCTTGTTGTGTAGATGCAGGACGAGCAACAGAAATTGGCTCAACGACAAGGGGCTCTGTGGGAGCAGCCCGATCTTTCTTCTTGGTCTTGCGTTTCTTGGTGGGTGGAGCATCGTCCGTGGTGTTCTTGGTCTTGCACTTTCTGGCTTTGGCTTCAGCTGCCCTGGTTTTCTGAAGCTCTGAAGCCACTGTGGGGACCTTAGGCTTCACGCCTGTCATCGTGTCGGACCCGCTTGTCTTGCCAGATATATACATTTCCTTTCCAAATGTAAGGCA
Source organism: Aegilops umbellulata (assembly GCA_032464435.1). Taxonomy (NCBI): domain Eukaryota; kingdom Viridiplantae; phylum Streptophyta; class Magnoliopsida; order Poales; family Poaceae; genus Aegilops; species Aegilops umbellulata. The sequence goes on from CP136056.1 coordinate 256,007,725, forward strand.
TGCATGCTTTTTTTGTGTTACAATGATATTATCGTAAAATTTAATGTAATACATAAATGATTTTTCCAACCCATGATGGTTTGCTGTTGCATGTAGATGTAGTTCAAATTGGACTTATGGCCATCAAATGGCTATAAAATCACTTAAATGTCTTATAAAGGTCAAATGACCCCTGAAAAATTCCAAATTTAAACATGACATTTGTATTGGTGCATGTTAACAGTAGAAAAATTGTCCCGTCCAATTTTTCAAGGCCATAAGAGGAAGCGGCCTTCGGTTCATCATCAAACATGCATTATTGTTCTGTCTCTGAACCACGAGTCTTCTTGTGAGATGCGCTGGTGTGTGTCCAAACTTTCGTCAAACAGACCAATTTTTTTCCACGGCATCTTGGTGCCATGCCATTACATTAAGCAAGGTTTCATGTATTTCTGATCTTCTTGATTTTTTTTGGAATTTAAAATCTATGGCCCTACATGTTTGTGTCCAAACCGTGACACCAAGATGTTTGAAAATTTCTTCCAATTTACTACACGGGACATTAACTTGCACACAAGGACACAAAAATGATTTTCCAACCCATGATGGTTAGTTGTTGCATGTACATGTAGTTCAATTTGAATTGCGTCCATTAAATGGACAGTAAATCACTTAAATGTCTTAAAAAGGTCAAATGACCCCTAAAAATTTCCAATTTTTAGCATGACAGTTGTATTAGCGCATGTTAACGGTAGAAAAAGTTTCAAGGCCATACGAGGAAGCTACCGTCGGTTCGTCATCAAACATGCATTGTTCCCTCTTGGAACCACGAGTCTTTTCATGATACTTCGGTTTGTGATGGGTGTGTGTCCAAACTTTCATCGAACATGCCAATTTTTTTACCATGGCATCTTGGTGCCATGCCATTACATCAAGCAAGGTTCCATGTACTTCTAATCATTTTTTAATTTAAAAGCCATGGCGCTTAATGTTTGTGTCCAAGCCATGACACCAATATGTTTGAAAATTCCTTCCAACTTACTACACAGGGCATTAACTCGCAAACGAGGACACAAATATGATTTTCCAACCCACTTTGGTTACCTGTTGCATGTACATGTGGCTCAAATTTGAATTATGGCCATTAAATGGCTAGAAAATCACTTAAATGTCTTAAAAAGGTCAAATGACCCTCGAAAACATCCAAATTTTAACATGAAAGTTTCATTACTGCATGTTAACGATAGTAAAAGTTTCAAGGCCATATGAGGAAGCTACCATCGGTTTGTTATCAAACATGCATTATTTCCTCTCGGAACCATGAGTCCTCTCGTGAGATGCACCGGTTTGTGGGGGGTGTGCGTCGAAACTTTTGTCAAACGACCATTTTTTACCATGACATCTTGGTGCCACGCGAGTACATCAAGCAAGGTTCCATGTATTTCTGATCATTTTTTAATTTTTGGAATTTAAAAGCCATGGCAGTCAATGTTTGTGTCCAAGCCGTGAGACCAATATGTTTGAAAATTCCTTCCAATTTACTACATAGGACATTAGCTTGCACACGAGGACACAAGTATGATCTCCCAACCCATTATGGTTAGCTGATGCATGTACATGTAGCTCAAGTTTGAATTATGGCCATTAAATGGCTAAAAATCACACAAATGTCTCAAAAAGGTCAAATGACCCTCAAAAATTTCCAATTTTTAACATGATAGTTGTATTAGCACATGTTTACGGTATAAAATATTTCAAGGTCATGCGAGGAAGCTACCGCCGGTTTGTCATCAAACATGCTCGGAACCACAAGTCTTCTTGTGAGATGCTTCAGTTTGTGAGGGTTGTGTGTCCAAACTTTCGTCGAATAGGCTAGTTTTTTACCATGGCATCTTGGTGCCACGCCATTACATCAGGCAAGGTTTCATGTATTTCAGATCATTTTTTATTTTTTTGGAATTTAAAAGCCATGGCACTCAATGTTTGTGTCCAAGCCGTGACACTAATATGTTTGAAAATTCCTTCCAATCTACTGCACATGGCATCAACTCGCACATGAGGACACAAATATGATTTTCCAACCCATTATGTGTCAGCGTTCTGGGAACCAGGGTACCCAGACTTGCCTGCCTATGGCCCATGGCGTGGCTCCATCGATCTCCTGGTACGGCCCATCTTCAGCACCAGCGAGACAAGCCAAGCCTCGCGAGGCGGATGACGCCAAGACCTCCGGAGGGAGCGGCCTCCCCAGGCTGGCTCCCAAGGAGCGGAGATTCCTATGCAGGCACCCACCTCATGAGGTTGAGATGACTCAAGCCATGATGACCAGGGCTAGGCGGGTGCCAGCGGGCGCAGAGCAGCAGGTTTCCTCTTTGGTGCTAAGGAGGCAAGCACAAGCGCGGGGTCCCGAGGAATCACCCAAAGGTTTCCATTCCCGTGCAACAAGACCAAGACCGCCGGGACGGATGTCATCACCGAGCCCACCACGATGTCACGACCAGAGCTTTGCAGGCGAAGACCACCTTTCATCAGATAATATGTACTACTTGCCCCCCTTCAAAATTGGCCACTATGGGATCCCTTCTCTCCTTCGTTTTGGAGGAAGAGGACCGAGGCTACTATAAAAATAGCCTAGCCACCACCATAGGGAGGGATCGAATCCTCAGCTCACACCCACACAAGAACAAACCTCCAGAGGTTGTTCTTCCTCTGTACTAGTTCATTCTGAGCCCCTCGCGAGGCTAATCCACCCCAAAGCAGGAATAGGGTATTACACCGCAAGGTGGCCAGAACCTGGGTAAACTGTTGTGTCCCTTTCCTTTCTTGTTCATCGAGCTAGGCTGTGGGTGTGACTAACTGGTTGGCTGGGGAGGTTGAGTTCTTCGCACACGCCCCAGAGTTCGAACCTTTCTTGGGTCTGCGGAGCCCTAAAAAATCCGGCATTTGGCACGCCAGGTAGGGGCGTGTCGAAGCCTCTCTTCCACTGTTTGCTCCATCGCCGTTCCGCCGTTCCCATGGTTGATACTCGCCATCTCCGTGCCGAGCGACGGGCTGCTCATATCGCTCAGACGACACCTGGGGCAATGGCCCACCTCGCCGCTCTGCCTCCCTGGTGGCTAACGCTGTTGGGTAACGTAGCATAAATTCAAAATTTTCCTACGTGTCACCAAGATCTATCTATGGAGAAACCAGCAAAGAGGGGAAGGAGAGTGCATCTACATACCCTTGTAGATCGCTAAGCGGAAGCGTTCAAGTGAACAGGGTTGATGGAGTCGTACTCGTCGTGATCCAAATCACCGATGATCCTAGTGCCGAACGGACGGCACCTCCACGTTCAACACACGTACAGCCTGGTGACGTCTCCCATGCCTTGATCCAGCAAGGAGAGAGGGAGAGGTTGAGGAAGACTCCATCCGGCAATAGCACAACGGCATGGTGATGATGGAGGAGCGTGGTACTCCAGCAGGGCTTCGCCAAGCACGTGACGGAGGAGGAGAGGTGTTGGGGAGGGGAGGGGCTGCGCCTTCGATCAGGTGTGAAGTCCTCCATCTCCCCCACTATATATAGGAGGGCCAAGGGGGGGCGCCGGCCCTAGGAGATCCAATCTCCTACGGGGGGCGGCGGCCAAGGGACGTTCCCTCCCCCCCAAGGCACCTAGGGGGTGCCTTCCCCTTGTGGGACTCTCCCTTTAGGGTTTCCCCCACACTAGGCGCATGGGACCTAGGGGAAAGTGGCGCCCCAGCCCACTTTGGGATGGATCCCTTCCCACTTCAGCCCATGGGACCCTCCGGGATAGGTGGCCCCACCCAGTGGGCCCCCGGGACCCTTCAGGTGGTCCCGGTACAATACCGATGACCCCGAAACTTGTCCCGATGGCCAAAATAGGACTTCCTATATATAAATCTTTACCTCCGGACCATTCCGGAACTCCTCGTGATGTCCAAGATCTCATCCGGGACTCCGAACAACATTTGGTAACCACATACAAACTTCATTTATAACCCTAGCGTCATCGAACCTTAAGTGTGTAGACCCTACGGGTTCGGGAACCATGCAGACATGACCGAGACGTTCTCCAGTCAATAACCAACAACGGGATCTGGATACCCATGTTGGTTCCCGCATGTTCCACGATGATCTCATCGGATGAACCACGATGTCGAGGATTCGATCAATCCCGTATACAATTCCCTTTGTCTAGCGGTGTTGTACTTGCCCGAGATTCGATCGTCGGTATCCCGATACCTTGTTCAATCTCGTTACTGGCAAGTCTCTTTTACTCGTTCCACAACACATCATCCCGTGATCAACTCCTTGATCACATTGTGCACATTATGATGATGTCCTACCGAGTGGGCCCAGAGATACCTCTCCGTCACACGGAGTGACAAATCCCAGTCTCGATTCGTGCCAACCCAACAGACACTTTCGGAGATACCTGTAGTGTACCTTTATAGCCACCCAGTTACGTTGTGACGTTTGGCACACCCAAAGCACTCCTACGGTATCCGGGAGTTGCACAATCTCATGGTCTAAGGAAACGATACTTGACATTAGAAAAGCTTTAACATACGAACTACATGATCTTGTGCTAGGCTTAGGATTGGGTCTTGTCCATCACATCATTCTCTAATGATGTGATCCCGTTATCAACGACATCCAATGTCCATGGTCAGGAAATCGTAACCATCTATTGATCAACGAGCTAGTCAACTAGAGGCTTACTAGGGACATGGTGTTGTCTATGTTTCCACACATGTATCTGAGTTTCCTATCAATACAATTCTAGCATGGATAATAAACGATTATCATGAACAAGGAAATATAATAATAATCAATTTATTATTGCCTCTAGGGCATATTTCCAACAGTCTCCCACTTGCACTAGAGTCAATAATCTAGTTCACATCGATATGTGATTAACACTCAAGGTCACATCCCTATGTGACTAACACCCAAGAGTTCTGGGTTTGATCATGTTATGCTTGTGAGAGAGGTTATAGTCAACGGGTCTGAACCTTTCAGATCCGTGTGTGCTTTACAAATATCTATGTCATCTCCTAGATGCAGTTACCACGCTCTATTTTGTGCTATTCCAAATAACTTTTCTACTATACGAATCCAGTTTACTACTCAGAATAATCTGGATTAGTGTCAAAGCTTGCATCGGCGTAACCCTTTACGACGAACTCTTTTACCACCTCCATAATCGAGAAAATTCCTTAGTCCACTAGTTACTAAGGATAACTTTGACCGTTGTCCCGTGATCCATTTCTAGATCACACTTGTACCCCTTGACTGACTCATGGTTTGGCACACTTCAGGTGCGGTACACAACATAGCATACTTTAGAGCTTACGACTAAAGCATAGGGGACGACCTTCGTCCTTTCTCTCTATTCTGTCGTGGTCATGTCTTGAGTCTTGCTCAATACTCACACCTTGTAACACAGCCGAGAACTCCTTCTTTGCTGATCCATTTTGAACTCCTTCAAAATCTTGTCATGGTATGCGTTCGTCGTAACCCTATATGCTTACAGTAGAGCTTACGACTAAAGCGATTTTGATCTATCCTTATAGATCTTGATGCTCAATGTTCAAGTAGCTTAATCCAGGTTTTCCATTGAAAACACTTTTCAAATAACCCTATATGCTTTCTAGAAATTCTACATCATTTCTGATCAACAATATGTCAACAACATATACTCATCAGAAATTCTATAGTGCTCCCACTCACTTCTTTGGAAATACAAGTTTCTCATAAACTTTGTATAAACCCAAATCTTAGATCATCTCATCAAAGCGTACATTCCAACTCCCAGATGCTTACTCCAGTCCTTAGAAGGATTGCTGGAGCTTTGCATACTTGTTAGCATCTTTCAAGATCGACAAAATCTTCTGGTTGTATCACATACAACCTTTCCTCAAGAACAAGGAAACAATATTTTGACATCCTATCTGCAAGATTTCATAAATAATGCAGTACCTGCTAATTCCAACAGACTCTTAGCATCGCTACGAGTGAGAAAGTCTCATCGTAGTCAACTCCTTGAACTTGTCGGGAAACATCTTAACGATAAGTCGAGCTTTCTTAATGGTGACATTTACCATCATTGTCCGTCTTCCTTTTAAAATCCATCTGTACTCAACAGCCTCACGACCATCGAGCCGTTCTGCCAAAGTCTACACTTTCTTTTCATACATGGATCCTCTCTCGGATTTTATGGCCTCGAGCCATTCATCGGAAATGGGCCCACCATCGCTTCTCCATAGCTCGTAGGTTCATTGTTGTCTAGCAACATGACGTCCAAGACAGGATTACGTACCACTCTGAAGTAGTACGCATCCTTGTCATCCTACGAGGTTTGGGAGTGACTTGATCCGAAGCCTCATGATCACTATCATCAGCTTCCACTTCAATTGGTGTAGGTGCCATAGGAACAACTCCTGTGCCCTGCTACACACTAGTTGAAGTGACGGTTCAATAACCTCATCAAGTCTCCACCATCCTCCCACTCAATTCTTTCGAGAGAAAATTTTCCTCGAGAAAGAACCCGATTTGAGAAACAATCATTATTGCTTTCGGATCTGAGACAGGAGGTATACCCAACTGTTTTGGGTATCCTATGAAGATGCATTTATCCGCTTTGGGTTCGAGCTTATCAGGCTGAAACTTTTTCACATAAGCGTCGCAGCCCCAAACTTATAAGAAATGACAACTTAGGTTTCTCTAAACCATAGTTCATACGGTGTCATCTTATCGGAATTACGTGGTGCCCTATTTAAAGTGAGTGCGGTTGTCACTAATGCCTAACCCATGAACGATAGTGGTAATTCGATAGGAGACATCATGGTATGCATCATATCCAATAGGCTGCAGTTATGATGTTCGGACACACCATCACACTATGGTGTTCCAGGCGGTACTAGTCGTGAAACAATTTCCACAATGTCTCAATTGTGTACCAAACTCGCAACTCAGATATTCATCTCTATGATCATATCATAGATATTTTATCCTCTTGTCACGACGATATTCAACTTCATTCTGAAATTACTTGAACCATTCAATAATTCAGACTTGTGTTTCATCAAGTAAATATACTCAGTATCTACTCAAATCATCTGTGAAGTAAGAGCATAACGATATCCACTGCGTGCCTCAACACTCATTGGACTGCACACATCAAAATGTGTTACTTCCAACAAGTTGCTCTCTTGTTCCATTTTACTGAAACCGAAGCTTTCAGTCATCTTGCCCATGTGCACTACTGGAATCAGCTAATTTGCCATCTGCCAGCTCTTTGCCGTCAGCTAGCTGACGGCAAAGAAGCTCTTTGCCATCAGCTACCCATAAGCAGACGGCAAAGAAAAGGCTGACGGCAAATAAGCTCTTTGCCATCTGCCAGCTCTTTGCCGTCTGCCAGCGGACGGCAAAGATTCTTTGCCGTCCGCTGGCAGACGGCAAAGAGTGTGGTGGCCCCCACCCCCCGCTCGTTTGAAGAAATCTTAACGGCCCACCTCTTTGCCGTCCGCTAGCAGACGGCAAAGAGGCAAAAAGGCGGACGGCAAAGGCTGGCGGACGGCAAAGAGGGCACTAGACTAACGGCAGGTACCCCTCCGCCCGTTACTCACTTCCTCCTCACCCTTCTCCTCACCCCGCCAACGCCGTCGCCCGCCGCCCGCCGCCGCCCCGTCGCCCCACCGCCCCGTCGCCCCCCGCCCCAGCCCCCCGCCGCCCCGCGCCCCACCGCCGCCTCGGCCCCCGCCGCCCTAGGCCGCCTCCTCCACCGCCCCGCCCCGGCCCCCCGTCGCCCGGCCCCCCGCCCCGGCCCTCCGCCGCTCCTTCTCCTCCAGCGCCCCGCCCCGGCCCCCCGCCGCCCCGGCCCCCGCCGCCCCGCCTCCTCCACCGCCCTGCCCCGGCGCCCCGTCGCCGGCCCCTCCCCATCCCGTCGCCGCCCCCCACAGTGAGCCCTCCCATTTTTTTTTCTGTTTTTTTGTTTTGCTTTTCTGTTTAGATAAGGTTTTTTAGTTTAAGTTTTTTCAGTTTAGAATTAATTTGTTTAGGTTATTTAGTTTAATTAGTTTAGGTTTAATTAGTTTAAATAGTTTAGTTTTAATTAGTTTAGGTTTTTAGTTTAGGTTTAGGTTAAGTAGAAGGGGGAAGAAGAAGAAGAAGAAGAAGAAGAAGAAGAAGAAGAAGAAGAAGAAGAAGAAGAAGAAGAAGAAGAAGAAGAGGAGGAGGAGGAGGAGGAGGAGGAGGAGGAGGAGGAGGAGGAGGAGGAGGAGGAGAAAGAAGAAGAAGAAGAAGAAGAAGAAGAAGAAGAAGAAGAAGAAGAAGAAGAAGAAGAAGAAGAAGAAGAAGAAGAAGAAGAAGAAGAAGAAGAAGAAGAAGAAGAAGAAGAAGAAGAAGAAGAAGAAGAAGAAGAAGAAGAAGAAGAAGAAGAAGAAGAAGAAGAAGAAGAAGAAGAAGAAGAAGAAGAAGAAGAAGAAGAAGAAGAAGAAGAAGAAGAAGAAGAAGAAGAAGGAAAAAAGGAAGAAAAGGAAAAAGAGGAAGAAGAAGAAAAGGAAAAAAAACCGACCCGACACGGTACCCTGACCCCGACCCGGCACCCCGACACGACACCCCGAACCCGAGACCCCGACCCCGAGACCCCGACCCCGAGACCCCGACCCCGACCCCGAGACCCTGACCCCGACACCCCGACTCCGACTCCGATCCCGACACCCCGACCCCGATACCCCGACCCCGACCCCGACACCCCCACCCCCCAAGCCTGACCCGACACCCCGACCCCGACCCCGACACCCCGACCCCGACCCGACACGGTACCCAGACCCCGACCCGACACCCCGACACGACACCCCGACCCCGAGACCCCGACCCCGACCCCGAGACCCTGACCCCGACACCCCGACTCCGACCCCGATCCCGACACCCCGACCCCGATACCCCGACCCCGACACCGACACCCCCACCCCCCAAGCCTGACCCGACACCCCGACCCCGACCCCGACACCCCGACCCCGACCCGACACGGTACCCAGACCCCGACCCGACACCCCGACCCGACACCCCGACCCCGAGACCCCAACCCCGACCCCGAGACCCCGACCTCGACACCCCGACCCCGACCCCGACCCCGACCCCGACCTCGACACCCCGACCCCGACCTCATATATTTGTGAATTATTAGTTATATGTCATATATTTTTCGATTTTGTTATGAAAAACATTATATATAATTGTGTTGATCGTGTAGTTTTAAATGTGCAGTTGTTTCATCGCTGCGAGGTTTGGTGTTCGACGACCTCGCCGTGCATTTGACGAGCTCTGCCCCTTCGTTCGTGGGTGAGCACAAATGACAAGTCCTCCTCCCCCATTAATTATTTGATCTATTCCGATGAAACTTGATAGCTAGCTATATATGTGTCTTGAATCATCAGTATGCGTAACCAATATGTGTCTCCCGTTCGAAAGCGTCATAGTTATAAATATGCATGCATTTGCATATTTATAACCTTGATTCTTTCGAATTGTCCAACGCTATCCATGGACAGCCCGAGTATGTGTAGATTGGGTTCGTTTTCCCATATGCTTTGCTCCGGATCCGACACATAAATTTCGTCAGTGCCTCCCCTGTTGTTCTCCGGGTACACATCCTCTCTGTTTATTGCAGAGACGTGTATCAGGAGAACAGCGGGGAGGTGCTGCCGAAATTTTGCGTCGGATCCGGAGCATAGCATGGGAAAATGAACCCAATCTACACATACACGGGTGGGATTAGGATCTATCGTTACCTATTAGAGTGTAGGTTGCATGGACGTAATAAAATTGACAAAGTAGATCAACTGATGAATATATACATGGTGAATTACATATATAATTGTTGTGTGTCCAGTAGCTCTGAAAGTCAAGATGAGTGACCGTGCTTGGATGTATACCGGTCACACTGGTCAGAACAAATGGAGCGCTGAATGGTTCACAAAAACTAAGGGGTTTGTGTAAGCCGCATTTGCAAATGGCCAAAAGAAAACCTGGTGCCCCTGTTTCCGGTGCGGCAATTGGGAAAAGAAGACAGAGGCTGAAATGGGCAAACACCTGCAGAAGAGTGGTTTTACGCCCGATTATACGGTGTGGACATTTCATGGTGAGTCTGCCCAACGTGACCGAGCTGAGGTGGATCGTCGTCGCACTCACGAGCATGGTACCGAGATGGAAAACATGGTGCAAGGCTATGATGATGCTCGGGATTCGGACGAGGAGATGGAGGAATCTGCAAAGGCCTTCAATGAAATGTTGGAGTCTTCGAAACGTCCGCTACACGAGCACACTGAGCTTTGTCAGTTGGATGCCATCTCACAAGTAATGGCTCTGAAGGCTCAGTTCAACTTGGGCAGAGAATGCTATGACGCAATTATGACAGTATTTGGACGCTTTCTACCCAAAGGCCATGTAATGCCTGCAAACCTGTACCAGTCGGACAAAATCCTCCGTGCACTGAAGATGCCCTATGAGAAGATACATGCCTGTGAGAAAGGATGTGCCTTATTTAGGCTTGGCTATGCGGACTTGAACTATTGTCCCATTTGCAAGTCTTCCAGGTATATTGTGGTAGACAACGGTATGGGTGAGAAGACACAGACCAAAATCCCCGTTAGTGTTCTTCGGTATATGCCAATCATACCAAGACTTCAACGTCTTTTCATGGTCGAAGAGACGGCCAGACAGATGACATGGCACAAAACAGGCAAAAGAACCGAACTAGATGCAGATGGGAATCTGATGATGGTACACACATCGGATGGTGTTGCGTGGAAAAAGTTTGATGAATTACATCCTGACAAAGCGGCAGATCCGAGGCATCCTCGAGTCGGCATCAGCACGGATGGGTTCAGTGTGTTTGGTATGACGGCAGCCCAATACAGTTGTTGGCCCGTATTTGTCTTTCCACTCAATCTCCCCCCCGGACAGATTATGCAAAGAAAGAACATTTTCCTGACGTTGATAATTCCAGGACCCAACTATCCGGGCAAAAATATGAATGTGTACATGCAGCCGCTTAAGGACGAATTGCAAGAAGCCTGGGATAATGGGTTCAAGACATACGACGCCTTTAGCAAACGGAACTTCATAATGCGTGTCTGGTACATGTACTCGACGCATGACTTGCCGGCGTATGCGCTATTCGTTGGCTGGTGTGTGCATGGAAGGTTCCCGTGCCCCACATGCAAGGGAGCTCTTGAGTTTCGTTGGCTTCAGGCCGGTCGCAAGTTTTCTTGCTTCGACATGCATAGACAGTTCCTGGATCCTCGCCATAAGTTCAGGAAAGACAAGAAGAACTTCATGAGGGGTAGAGTTGTCAAAAACTCTGCACCACCTGCATTGACAGGCCAACAGACCCTGGATCAGTTAAACGCTCTCGAGCCAGATCCACAACGTCCAGGGTACTTCAAGGGGTATAATACTAAGCACGCGTGGACTCACAAAACATGCTTATGGGATCTGCCTTACTTCAAAGACCTCCTTTGCCCACACAACATCGACGTGATGCACACTGAGAAGAATATCGCTGAGGCACTTTTTGGTACATTGTTCGGCATAGATGGGAAGTCAAAGGATAATACTAAGGCTAGAGTCGATCTGGAGGCGCTATGTGATAGGCCATTACAAAACATGAAAGAACCGAAAGGAAAGCAGAACTGGACAAAGCCAAAGGCATGGTTCAATCTTGGAAGGCCAGCTATGAGGGAAATTTTCTTGTGGGTGCAACAACAGTTGATGTTCCCCGATGGGTATGCAGCGAATCTAAAGAGGGGAGCGAATCTTGATAAACTGAAGATATTTGGTCTCAAGAGTCATGATTGGCACATATGGATTGAGCGGGTAATGCCGGTGATGTTGCGTGGCTTCATCCCTGAGGATGAATGGCTAGTACTGGCAGAACTCAGCTATTTCTTCCGTGTTCTTTGTGCGAAAGAACTATCGCCTGGCGTGCTAGAAGAAATGGAAGAGTTGGCGCCGGAGTTGATCTGCAAGTTAGAGAAGATCTTTCCACCGGGCTTCTTTAATCCAATGCAGCATTTGATTTTGCATCTCCCGACCGAGGCAAGATTGGGCGGGCCCGTGCAAAATCGTTGGTGCTACCCAACTGAGAGGATGCAGAAGACGCTTCGAGAAAAATGTAAAAATAAACGTAGAATTGAAGCATCGATGGCTGAGGCATTCATCACAGAGGAGGCGGCAAACTTCGTAACAGCGCACTACGAAGCCAAAAATCGTCATTTGCATAATCCGAAGCCTCGGTACAATGCTGACGAGCCTAAAAAAGGTGGATCCAACCTCAGCCTATTCAAAGGGAATCTCGCACCAGCTAGTGTTTCACATCCAGTATCTTTGGATAACGAAGAATGGCGGACCATTTCGTTGTATACCTTCAACAACCTGATAGAAGTGCGGCCGTACATCGAGTAAGTTCTCGGTACATTGTTTCGCAACTTCTATTTCCTTTGAACTACTCTTATTCCTGGATATGTCATACAGTCGATACGTCACCATATTCTCGTATGGAGCGGAGATCCAAAAGGATTCCGTCCAAGAGTATGAGCTTCTCGCAAAGCAAGGAGGTGGCTATCCCGGTTTCATCTCTTGGTTCAAACAAACGGTAATTTCTATTAGACAATTTCATTTCATTCGCTAATTTGTGCATAGTGCAACAATCCTTTCATATTAAACTTGTAGGCTAATTCAGAGTCTATGGACGCCGAATTGAGACAAGTCGCTAATGGTTTTGACTATAAGGTTCGTTCATTTGACAAGTACGACATCAACGGGTATCGCTTTCGTACCTATGGCAAAGAGCTATCTATGGCCGACCGAAAGTCAACAAATTGTTGTGTATCTGCTATCGGCGAAGGAGGTACCGAGTATTATGGGAGAGTTGAAGCAATTTATGAACTTCTGTTCTATGGTGAAAATCCACCGAATGTCGTAGTCTTCAAATGTTATTGGTTTCAGCCGAAGGAGACTAGAGGGACTCATGAACATGTAGGGCTAGTTGAAATCAACCAAAGCACTCATTTAGATGTTCCAGATGTCTATATTATGGCTCAACAGGCGACCCAAGTATTCTATCTACCGTGGGCCTGCCAAACTAATCCAAATCTGAAAGGTTGGGATGTCGTTTATGAAGTGCCGCCACGTGCTAGACTTTCTCCCCCAAAGGAAGAAGATTATGAACCTCACATTAACCCAGACACATATGAAGGAGAATTCTTCCAAGAGACACGTCTTTCCAAAAAGCGTTTCAAGAACCGCTATACTTCACCCCAAAACATTGAAGTAGACAGCGACAATGAATCCGACATCACCCTAGAGGAGGAACAAGAAGAGCCGGAACAAGAAGAGGTTACTGCTGCGGATGACCTGTCAATGCTTGACCGATTACGTCAAGGTGGCCTTGCACATGTTGATGCCAATGAACCCTATGAGCCCGTCATTGATTATACTGATGATGATGATTATGCATTTACTGATGATACTGATCGAGATTATTAGTAGTATCAGGTATTACATTTTTTTATGTTGTACTTGATGATGATACACTTAAGTGATACACATATTATTATTCATGTCGGTCTTTTTTATGTTGTACTAATTTCGTTTACTGTTTGTCATGGCAGGTGTTGAAAGATGGTGGGCGCTGGTCGGGAGCGTGGTCTGAGGTCTTCCATTCCAGACGCACCTCTCCGCCGAGCGTTGCTGGACAGTATGGCCACACCGCCGGGCCCTTCTTCGTCGACCGCGGTGCCCAGCAGGGGACGAGGTAGGAAGAGAGGAGGTGGGGCACGTGGTCGTGGGAGAGGAAGTAGGGTGACTGCTACGGCGCCTTCCTCGCCGCCACCCCCAGCCGTTTCACCCGAGCACGTGACTGCTAGGGTGGACTCGTCCGAGGAGGAGGCTACACGGACTCCGGTCCACGAGCCTCCGGTCCACGGGTCTTGGGCCCACGAGCCTCGGGTCGACTGGCCTTCGGCCCCCGAGAGTTCGGCCCACGTGACCCCGGAGGAGCACACGTCCGGATGGGGTACCTGGCCGGATCAGCCCGAGGAGCCGAGTGGCCATGCTGATGATGGCGGGGAGCCGACTGATCTTGAGGAGGAGGGGGCACCGTCTACCAGCGTGGTGCTACACGGCTCCCGTCCGTGCCGGTGACCCGCGAGCAGAGGTGGTTGATTTTCCCTGATGGGGAGAGGTACGTAAGTGCATTTAATATTTTTGTACCTTGTGCATTCACGTTTTTATGCATTTAATATTTTCCCTGATGCTTCAGGGGTTGGGACCACCATCATAGTGTCCGCCGGCCCAACTCCGTCCTTCGAGTTCTTTGCCGGCAAAACTTCCCGGGGTTTGTCACGTTGCCTGGTGAGGGTCGGCTTCCAGAGCTTGGATTGAGCTGGGAGCACTACGTGGCTGCCCCGGCCCCGCCGGATGAGATTATCGATGGTGTCGTGTGCGACACGAGGGCAGACATGGTGATCAGAAAGTTCTGGGTAATTTCTCCTTTACACATTTAAAAATCTTCAACTAGCTAGTTATTAATTGTACTAATCAATATTGTCTCATTTGATCGCAGACATTCTACAGGTGTGAGGAGGGATACGAGGAGGACGCGGCACATGTTATCGAGAACGTCTGCAAGCGCCTACTCCAGAACTTACGGCACGAGGCTCGGGTGCAGGCTGTTCGAGACTACTACGCCTTGCGTGGTATCAAGAAGACCAAGCCGGCGTGCCGCGATAAGTTCCTGAGTAAGGAGCAGTACATGAAGGTAATTCTTAAGGCCTTCTCTACTTAAGTTCCTTCATTTAGTAATTCTTAGCGGTAGCGCTCAAGTTTCTATTTGCTAACTTAGGCGCCTCCGAGATGGTGTGCGGATCGGATGGATTGTTGGGAGGTGTTGGTCGATGAGTGGTGCTCACAACGATGGCTAGCCCTCCACAAGGAGGCCAAGGACAAACGTGCCCAAATGGAAGGTGTGCCACACCATCAAGGCAGCTCCAACTTATATCAGTTCGGGCGCAACTGGGTATGTGGTTTGCTTCATGATTCATGCAATTCATTCATCATGCTAGCTTGAGCCCTTTAATTACTAATTTTCATTGTTTCTCTCTTTCAGGCACGCTACAATAAGGCGGATAAGGTGCCAGAGGTGTACGACCTGTATGCGATGGCCCACACTGCCTCTTTCAAGAAAGTCAAGGCTTTCTCTCAGTCTGACCTCGATGATGCAAACAACTTCACCAACATCTCCTCCCACAACAAGCTCGTGAGATATAGAGATGAGGGGAAGGCGAGGAAAGGGGAGGACTTTAACCCGAGCCAGGGTCCCATTGATCCAGAGCTGTTGATGATATCTGGTGGCGGGAGGTCCCATGGCTCCATAGCCATTGGAGATGGACTTATCCGTTGTCCTAGCACTCTCCCGGAGATCAAGGCGCGTCAGTCGAGCTCCGCTCCTGAGATAAGGCCTCGTGAACGGCTAGTGCAACTCGCCATCAAGGTTAGTGATACGTACTCAGTTATCTTTCTCCATTACATTGTGTGCGCTTCCATCAATGATTACAAATTGTCATGTGAGTGGTGTTGCAGGCTGCTATACAGAGTGAGAGAGATAGAACAGAGAAACTTCTGGCGGAGGCGGCGGAGAGGCAGCGGGAGTTGGAGGAGAGGACGGCAAAGATGATGGAGGAGGAGAGGGCACGGAATGACATGCAGGCCAGGGCCATGTACGAGCTCCTTGTGGTAAGTTTCTTCTGCAGATTAGCCAAAACATTCATGTAGTGTTTGTCTCATTACTAACTAGTATGACTGAGTCATCAAAACCAAATGTGCAGTCTGTGTGCGAGAAGGCAGGTCAGACCGCTCCACCGATGCCAGTGATTGCTCCTGGGACCACGGTGAGTTTTATTTGAAAGGACATTACTTGCTAGTCTTAACATTTGAGTGTCATCATGCTAACAAGACATTGGAAATGATCTTTGGTGCAGCGTAACTCCAGACAAGCATCGCACGATCCTTCTCCAGCTACCGACACGAGCCACCACGCTCCTACACCTCCTGGATCTTGGTAAGTTTATCTAGTGTTTTGCTTAACACATGCATAAAGACCTAGACTTAGCTTTATTTCCTCCAATGCTTACCATAATGACCTAGACCTAGCTTCTTCTCCTCCAAAATGACTTAATAAGCTTACTGACCTCCAAAACCATCCATTTTACCTAAGTTAGCTCTAAAACGATCTGTACTTAGCTTACTTATGTCAAAAATTGCATAATTAGCTTAGTTAGCTCATAGACGATCCATTTTACCTAAGTTAGCTCTAAAATGACCCATTTTACCTAGGTTAGCTTATAAATGATCCAGTTCATCCAAGTTAGCTAAAAAATGACCCATTTTACCTAGATTAGCTCCTAAATGATTCATTTTACCTACGTTAGCTTTAAAATGACCCATTTCACCTAGGTTAACTCCAAAATGACCAATCTTACCTAGGTTATCTCATAAACGATCCATTTCAACTAATTTAGCTCATAAACGATCCATTTCACCTAGGTTACCTAAAAACGATCCATTTCACCTAAATTAGCTCTTAAATGATCCATTTCACCCAAGTTAGCTCAAAAAGATCCATTTCAACTAAATTAGCTCATAAATGATCCATTTCACCTAAGTTAGCTAAAAAACGATCCATTTCAACTAAATTAGCTCAGAAATGATCCATTTCAACAAAGTTAGCTCAAAAACGATCCATTTCAACTAAGTTAGCTAAAAAACGATCCATTTGACCTAAGTGAGCTAAAAAACGATCAATTTCACCTTAGTTGCCTCAAAAACGATCCATTTCACCTAAGTGAGCTAAAAAAGATCCATTTCTAACTTTCTTATTTTGCCATTTTGCAGATTTCATTATGTGCTGGATGGAGTGCTTGTTCTACTCTTCTTGTTCTTGTCTTCTCATTCTAGTCACCTTAGCTATGGAGTGCTTGTTTATGTATGGATGGAACTTGTTTATGTATGAAATGATGGATGGAACTTGTTTATGTATGAAATGATGGATGGAACTTGCTTATGTAATATGTACGGATGGAACTTGCTTATGAATGCCTGTGAAATACATGAACTTGCTTATGAATGCCTGTGAAATATATCTATATGTCATATATATTTTCTGTGCAAATTGTGGGATTTAATAAAAACAGAAAAAAAAACCCAATATGCAGGCTCTTTGCCGTCTGCCACAGACGGCAACGGCCTCTTTGCCGTCTGCCGCGGACGGCAAAGAAGACACGTGGCATCCAGCTGTGCTTCCTGGGAGCTGACCCATTTGGACAGTTTGCCTACAGTGGCAGACGGCAAAGACTTTGCCATCAGTGGCAGACGGCAAAGACTTTGCCATCAGTGGCAGACGGCAAAGAACCTGCCATGCAGTGACGTGTAGATGACATCGTACGGCGGACGGCAAAGACAGTGGCGGATGGCAAAGGCCTGCCGTTAGCCACTTAACGGACTGACAGCGCAATTATTGTCGTCCGCTCTCTTTGCCGTCTGTTGCGGTCTCTTTGCCGTCTGCGGCGGACGGCAAAGACTTTGCCATCAGTGACAGACGGCAAAGTAGCTGTTTACCGTAGCCTACGTTGCCGGAGCCTTTTGCCGTCCGCGGCTGACGACAAAGGGCTTTGCCGTCCGCTGTTCATGCCTTTGCCGTCCGCCATGGCAGACGGCAAAGTAGCTGATTCCTGTAGTGGTGGTATGATTTGCATGTCTCAAGCGATTCAAAATCAAGTGAGTCCAAACGGTCCATCTGCATGGAGTTTCTTCATGCGTACATACCAACAGACACGGTTAACATGTCTCAATCTTTTCAGAAATGAGTGAGTCCAAAGATCCATCAACATGGAGCTTCCTCATGCGTTTTATACCAATATGACTTACATGGCAGTGCCACAAGTAGGTGGTATTATCAATACTATCTTATATCTTTTGGCATGGACATGTGTATCACTATGATCGAGATTCAATAAACCATTCATTTTAGGTGCAAGACCATTGAAGGAATTATTCAAATAAATAGAGTAACCATTATTCTCCTTAAATGAATAACCGTATTGCGATAGACATAATCCAATCATGTCTACACTCAACGCAAACACCAAATAACAATTATTCAGGTTTAACACCAATCTCGATGGTAGAGGGAGCGTGCGATGCTTGATCATATCAACCTTGGAAGCATTTCCAACACATCTCGTCAGCTCACCTTTAGCTAGTCTCCGTTTATTCCGTAGCTTTTATTTCGAGTTACTAACACTTAGCAACCGAACCGGTATCTAATACCCTGATGCTACTAGGAGTACTAGTAAAGTACACATTCACATAATGTATATCCAATATACTTCTATCGACAGCCTTCTCATCTACCAAGTATCAAGGGTAATTCTGCTCTAGTGGTTGTTCCCCTTATTACAGAAGCACTCAGTCTCGGGTTTGGGTTCAACCTTGGGTTTCTCCACTAGAGCAGCAGCTGATTTGCCATTTCATGAAGTATCCCTTCTTGCCCTTGCCCTTCTTGAAACTAGTGGTTTCACTAACCATCAACAATTGATGCTCCTTCTTGATTTCTACTTTCGCGGTGTCAAACATCGCGAATATTTCAAGGATCATCATATATATCCCTGATATGTTATAGTTCATTACGAAGCTCTAGCAGCTTGGTGGCAATGACTTTGGAGAAACATCACTATATTATCTGGAAGATCAACTCCCATTCGATTCAGGTGATTGTTGTACTCACACAATCTGAGCACAAGCTCAACGATTGAGCTTTTCTCCCTTAGTTTGCAGGCCAAGAAAATCGTCGTAGGTCTTATACCTCTTGACGTGGGCACGAGCCTGAAATCCCAATTTCAGCCCTCGAAACATCTCATATGTTCCGCGACATTTCAAAAATGTCTTCGGTGCCTCAATTCTAAACCATTTATCATTGCCGAACTATCATGTAGTCATCAAAGCGTGTATGTCAGATGTTCGCAACATCCACAGACCATGTTCGAGGTCCAGCACACCGAGCGGTGCATTAAGGACACAAGCCTTCTACTGTCCGCATAATTGCTACTATCAACTTTCAACTATATTTTCTCTAGGAACATATCTAAAACAGTAGAACTAAAGCGCGAGCTTACGACATAATTTGCAAGGATCTTTTGACTATGTTCAGGATAATTAAGTTCATCTTATGAACTCCCACTCAGATAGACATCCCTCTAGTCATCTAAGTGATTACATGATCCGAGTCAACTAGGCCGTGTCCGATCATCACGTGAGACGGACTAGTCATCATCGGTGAACATCTTCATGTTGATCGTATCTACCATATGACTCATGCTCGACCTTTCGGTCTCTTGTGTTCCGAGGCCATGTCTGTACATGCTAGGCTCGTCAAGTCAACCTAAGTGTTTCGCGTGTGTTCCGAGGCCATGTCTGTACATGCTAGGCTCGTCAACACCCGTTGTATTCGAACGTAAGAATCTATCACACCCGATCATCACGTGGTGCTTCGAAACGACGAACTTTCGCAACGGTGCACAGTTAGGGGGAACACTTTCTTGAAATTTTAACGAGGGATCATCTTATTTACTACCGTCGTTCTAAGCAAATAAGATGTATAAACATGATAAACATCACATGCAATCAAATAGTGACATGATATGGCCATCATCACTTTGCTCCTTTTGATCTCCATCTTCGGGGCTCCATGATCATCGTCGTCACCGGCATGACACCATGATCTCCATCATCATGATCTCCATCATCGTGTCTTCATGAAGTTGTCTCGCCAACTATTACTTCTACTACTATGGCTAACGATTAGCAATAAAGTAAAGTAATTACATGACGTTTATGTTGACACGCAGGTCATAAATAAATTAAAGACAACTCCTATGGCTCCTGCCGGTTGTCATACTCATCGACATGCAAGTCATGATTCCTATTACAAGAACATGATCAATCTCATACATCACATGTCATTCATCACATTCTTCTTGGCCATATCACATCACATAGCATACCCTGCAAAAACAAGTTAGACGTCCTCTAATTGTTGTTTGCATGTTTTACGTGGCTGCTATGGGTTTCTAGCAAGAACGTTTCTTACCTACGCAAAATCACAACGTGATATGTCAATTGCTATTTACCCTTCATAAGGACCCTTTTCATCGAATCCGATCCGACTAAAGTGGAAGAGACTGGCACCCGCTAGCCACCTTATGCAACTAGTGCATGTCAGTCGGTGGAACCTGTCTCACGTAAGTGTACGTGTAAGGTCGGTCCGGGCCGCTTCATCCCACAATGCCGCCGAATCAAGATTGACTAGTAACGGTAAGCATATTGAACAAAATCAACGCCCACAACTACTTTGTGTTCTACTCGTGCATAGAATCTACGCAATAGACCTAGCTCATGATGCCACTGTTGGGTAACGTAGCATAAATTCAAAATTTTCCTACGTGTCACCAAGATCTATCTATGGAGAAACCAGCAACGAGGGGAAGGAGAGTGCATCTACATACCCTTGTAGATCGCTAAGCGGAAGCGTTCAAGTGAACGGGGTTGATGGAGTCGTACTCGCCGTGATCCAAATCACCGATGATCCTAGTGCCGAACGGACGGCACCTCCACGTTCAACACACGTACAGCCTGGTGACGTCTCCCATGCCTTGATCCAGCAAGGAGAGAGGGAGAGGTTGGGGAAGACTCCATCCGGCAACAGCACAACGGCGTGGTGATGATGGAGGAGCGTGGTACTCCAGGAGGGCTTCGCCAAGCACGTGACGGAGGAGGAGAGGTGTTGGGGAGGGGAGGGGCTGCGCCTTCGATCAGGTGTGAAGTCCTCCATCTCCCCCACTATATATAGGAGGGCCAAGGGGGGGCGCCGGCCCTAGGAGATCCAATCTCCTGGGGGGGGCGGCGGCCAAGGGAGGTTTCCCTCCCCCCAAGGCACCTACGGGGTGCCTTCCCCTTGTGGGACTCTCCCTTTAGGGTTTCCCCCACACTAGGCGCATGGGCCCTAGGGGAAAGTGGCGCCCCAGCCCACTTTGGGCTGGATCCCTTCCCACTTCAGCCCATGGGACCCTCCGGGATAGGTGGCCCCACCCGGTGGGCCCCCGGGACCCTTCAGGTGGTCCCGGTACAATACCGATGACCCCGAAACTTGTCCCGATGGCCGAAATAGGATTTCCTATATATAAATGTTTACCTCCGGACCATTTCGGAACTCCTCATGATGTCCGGGATCTCATCCGGGACTCCGAACAACATTCGGTAACCACATACAAACTTCCTTTATAACCCTAGCGTCATCGAACCTTAAGTGTGTAGACCCTACGGGTTCGGGAACCATGCAGACATGACCGAGACGTTCTCCAGTCAATAACCAACAGTGGGATCTGGATACCCATGTTGGTTCCCACATGTTCCACGATGATCTCATCGGATGAACCACGATGTCGAGGATTCGATCAATCCCGTATACAATTCCCTTTGTCTAGCGGTATTGTACTTGCCCGAGATTCGATCGTCGGTATCCCGATACCTTGTTCAATCTCGTTACTGGCAAGTCTCTTTTACTCGTTCCGCAACACATCATCCCGTGATCAACTCCTTGATCACATTGTGCACATTATGATGATGTCCTACCGAGTGGGCCCAGAGATACCTCTCCGTCACACGGAGTGACAAATCCCAGTCTCGATTCGTGCCAACCCAACAGACACTTTCGGAGATACCTGTAGTGTACCTTTATAGCCACCCAGTTACGTTGTGACGTTTGGCACACCCAAAGAACTCCTACGGTATCCGGGAGTTGCACAATCTCATGGTCTAAGGAAACGATACTTGACATTAGAAAAGCTTTAGCATACGAACTACATGATCTTGTGCTAGGCTTAGGATTGGGTCTTGTCCATCACATCATTCTCTAATGATGTGATCCCGTTATCAACGACATCCAATGTCCATGGTCAGGAAACCGTAACCATCTATTGATCAACGAGCTAGTCAACTAGAGGCTTACTAGGGACATGGTGTTGTCTATGTATCCACACATGTATCTGAGTTTCCTATCAATACAATTCTAGCATGGATAATAAACGATTATCATGAACAAGGAAATATAATAATAATCAATTTATTATTGCCTCTAGGGCATATTTCCAACAAACGCCGCCATCGGCCCCGCTGCCCGCGAGTAGCAGGACTCGTCGCTGCCACTGTCCATGTGTTGTGACGGCCGCACCGCGACTCCTTCTCCCACTCCGGCCACGGCGTCGCCTTCCCATGTTCGACGCGGGCCAGCAAACACGCAGGCTGCGCTGCTCATGGCGCGCGAGCTTCTGCGCTATCGTCCGGCCAATGATCTCTACGAGGATTGGCTGAGCCGTATCGCCGAGCTCGTCAGCGCCGCTGGAGAGGCTCCTGCGCTTTCTCGCTCGCTGCCTCCCCCACCGTCTCAGGCGGGCGTCATGGCCCATGGTGCACCTCCTTCTCCTCTTCAGCACGATGTCCTCCCCGAGCCAAGGCGTGAGGCCCCCCAGCGCGACTCGTTGTGCGGGGTGCCGACCTGCAATGAAGAAAGCTGCCAGGTGGTATAGCGGCCTCAAGGAGAGGCGCGCGCGCTCCCAGCACCGCCACGTCAAGACCGTGTGCCGCCAGAGGCGGCAGCACGCAGGCGTCAAGATCAGGCTCCCCCTCCGCCGCAGGCCCCTGTGAGCCCTGCAGGATGCCCTGCGTTCACCCCAGAGCTGCGCCGCGTCGTCAGGCCTAGGAAGTTCAAGCCGGATCTACCTCCACGCTATGATGGCACCCCTGACCCTACTGAGTTCTGCCAACTCTACGAGCTGAGCATCGAGGCAGTGAACAGCGACGAGAAGGTCATGGCGGACTGGTTTCCCATGGCCCTCAAAGACGGCGCCCGCTCGTGGCTCCTGAACCTCCCGGTGGGATTGATCTCCTCCTGGGACGAGCTGCGTGAGCGCTTCATCGCCAACTTCCAGGGTACTCGCGACTGCGCCCCTGCTGCAGGTGACCTGCGATGCATGAAGCAGCAGCCAGGAGAGACCTTGCACAAATACATATAGCGCTTCACCAATGTTCGCCTCAAGATCCCTAAGGTGTCGGACGAGGCCATCATTTGAGCGTTCACGGATGGCGTCCGGGATGTTAAGATGAAGGAAGAGATCGCCATACACGAGGACCTGTGCTCGGATCTAGAGATGTTCATCATGGCAACCAGATGCGCGAGGGCTCAGGAAGGTCGCCTCACCCTCCTTGAGCTCCCGGAGGCCGATCCTTAAGAAAAGAAGGACAAGGACAAGGATGTGAAGCGCAAGGGCCCGGCTGTGCTCGCGGCCGAACCTGAGATGAAGCACGACCGCGACCACCTGATACGTCTCCAACGTATCTATAATATTTTATTGTTCCATGCCGTTTTATTATCAATCTTCAATGTTTTATAATCATTTTATATCATTTTTTGGTACTAACCTATTGACATAGTGCCAAGTGCCAGTTGTTGTTTTCTGCATGTTTTTTACATCGCAGGAAATCAATATCAGACGGAGTCCAAATGCCACGAAACTTTACGATGACTTTTTATGGACCAAAAGGAAGAAGTTGGGCCCTGGTTGCACCTGGCGGGAGTCCCGAGGAGGGGACAACCCACCAGGGTGTGCCAGGAGACCCAGGCGCGCCCTGGTGGGTTGTGCGCACCTCGGGTGCGCCCAGACCGCCTCTTTGCTCTATAAATACTCCAAAAATCCAGAAACCCTAGAGGTGTCGACGAAATATTCATCCAGGCGGCGCAGAATGCAGAACCACCAGATCCAATCAAGACACCATCTCGGATGGGGTTCACCCCCTCCATTGGCGCCTCTCCGATGATGCGGGAGTAGTTCTTTGTAGACCTTCGAGTCCGTAGTTAGTAGCTAGACGTCTTTCTCTCTCTCGCTGAATTCTCAATACAATGGTCTCTTGGAGATCCATATGATGTAACTCTTTTCCCGGTGTGTTTGATGGGATCTGATGAACTTCGAGTTTATGATCAGTTATATCTTTTTATATCCATGAAAGTTATTTGAGTTTCTTTGATCTCTTATATGCAGGATCTCTTATAGCCGCATATTTCTTCTCTGATATTTGGGTTTTGTTTGGCCAACTTGATCTATTTATCTTGCAATGGGAAGAGGTGCCCGGTAGTGGGTTTGATCTTACGGTGCTTGATCCCAATGACAGAAAGGGAAACAACACGTATGTATCGTTGCTACTAAGGATAAAAAGATGGGATCTATATCTAACACAATAGATAAACGGATCTTGTCTACATCATGTCATCCTTCTTATTGCATTACTCCATTTTTCCATGAACTCAATACACTAGATGCATGCTGGACAGTGGTCGATGTGTGGAGTAATAGTAGTAGATGCAGGCAAGAGTCGGTCTACTAGTCTTGGACGTGATGCCTATGTAATGATCATTGCCTGGATATCGTCATAATTATTTGAAGTTCTATCAATCCCAACAGTAATTTGTTTACCCACCATTTGCTATTTTTCTCGAGAGAAGCCACTAGTGAAACCTACGGCCCCCGGGTCTTCTTTCTCATATATTTTCTTGCAATCTACTTTTCCTTTGCACTTTTATTCAGATCTACTAAACCAAAAATACAAAAATACTTTTCTGCACTTTATTTTATTTACGATCTATTATTTCAATCTATTACAATTTCTGGCATCGTTACCCGAAAGGGATTGACAACCCCTTTAATACGTCGGGGTGCGAGGTACTGTTATTTTGTGTGCAGGTGATGTTTATGTTGTGTTGCTTGGTTCTCCTACTGGTTCGATAACCTTGGTTTCATCACTGAGGGAAATACCTAACTTCGCTGTGCTACATCATCCCTTCCTCTTTGGGGAAATACCGACGTAGTCCTAGCAGACAGGAGCTTTCTGGCGCTATAGTCAGGGAGCAATCAAAAGGAATTTCTGGCGCTGTTTCCGGGGAGGATCTTCAACATAACCAGGTTCCTAATCACAAATCTCATCTCCTCACAATTTACATTATTTGCCATTTGCCTCTCATTTTCCTCTCCCCCACTTCACAAAAAATTGTCGTTTTATTCGCCTCTCTTATTCCGTTCGCCGCTTCCTTGCCAGATCTGTTTTTGAGTGCAATCTTGTTGTATGGTCATCATGACTCAAGAGAACACCAAATTATGTGATTTTTAAAATACAAACAATAATGATTTTATTGGCACTCCGCTTGCTCCTCCCTCCACTAGTGCGGAGACTTGTGATATTAATACTTCTTTGCTGAATCTTGTTATGAAAGATCAATTTTCCGGTACTCCTAATGAGGATGTAGCATCCCATCATAATACCTTCGTGGAATTATGCGATATGCAAAAGAAAAAATATGTAGACAATGATGTGGTCAAGATGAAATTATTTCCGTTTTCTTTGCGTGATTCTGCAAAAATTTGGTTCTCTTCTTTGCCTCGTAATAGTATCGATTCTTGGAATAAGTGCAAAGACGCTTTTATCACTAAGTATTTTCTGCCCACAAAAATTATTTCTCTTAGAACCCAGATCATGAATTTCAAGCAACTTGAACATGAGCATGTTGCACAATCTTGGGAAAGGATGAAAATGATGCTAAGGAATTGCCCAACTCATGGGTTAAATCTTTGGATGATCATACAAAAAATTTATGCGGGATTGAATTTTCTTTATCGTAATCTTTTAGATTCCACCACGGGTGGTACTTTTATGGAAATTACTTTGGGTGAAGCAACCAAATTGCTTGATAATATCATGGCAAATTATTCACAATGGCATACCGAAAGAGCTCCTACTAGTAAAAAAGTTAACTCGGTTGAAGAAATTTCTTCATTGAGTGATAAAGTTGATGCTCTTACGAAATTGGTTGCTAGTCAAAGTGCTCCTATTGATTTTAATGATATGCCTTTTTCTACTTTGATTGAGCAAAATAGTGATGCCATTGATGTGAATTTTATTTCTCGCAATAATTTCAACAACAATGCTTATAGAGGAAATTTTACTATTAGGCCTTTTCCTAGTAATTCCTCTAATAATTATGGTAATTCCTATGGAAATCAATCTTACAATAATAATAATAATAATAATAATAATAATAATAATAATAATAATAATAATAATAATAATAATAATAATAATAATAATAATAATAGGAATACCTCTGATCTTGAGAATAATATTAAATAATTTATCAACAGGCAAAAAGTTTTCAACACTTCCATAGAAGAAAAGTTGAATAAGATTGATGCTTTGTCTAGAAGTGTTGATAGAATAGCTCATGATGTGGAAAATCTCAAGTTGAAAATTTTTGTGCCTAAAGTTGATGAATCAATCACTACAAAAAAAAGATACATCCGTGACATTTCGGGCCGAACGAAAATCTTTTCTGTCATACTTATGACACTTCTATGACGATAATTGTGACAAAACCCGGTATCATCATAGATGTGGTGGGGTCTTACTTCTATGACAAAAACTCATGACAGAAAATGGGCTTTTCATCCTGGGCGGGCCGGAGATGCAGCTGCATGACATCTTTGGGCCATCCATGACAGAAAAAACCATGGTAGAAGCGAGGGCGCGGAAAATATCGGGGAGTCCCCGGTTACGGTGGGTGGTCGGGGGCCTTGCGATGCGCGTTTCTCTTGTACGTACACGCGTGTGTGCGAGGCATTGCGCTCTAACTGAACCAGAGCGAGGCGTTGGGCTCTAACTGAACCCGAGCGATTGCACTGCAGGCTACGTGTTACTGAACCCGAGCGATCGATCCATGGCTGTTAACTGAACCCGATTGAGCGATTCCTTCGCTACTGCTGCTAACTGAAGCCGATCGATGCTGCCTCTAGATGAACAGTGAGTGTTGCTGGGGGGGTGGATGAACAATTCACGGTGGGGGTGGATGAACAGGACCCCGTGGTGTTGCCTCTGGATGAACATGACCCCGATCGATCGAGCCGGTTGGGGCTGGATGAACAGGACCTAGTGGAGGGCAGGATGAACAGTAGACGGTGGAGGGCAGGATGAACAGTAGCCCGTGGAGGGGTGGTTGAACAGGAGCCCGTGGAGAGGGCTGGTGGAACAGTAGCTGGTGGAGTAGCGCGTGGTGGAGGCTGGACGAATAGGAGCTCGTGGATGAACAGACGCAGGTGGAGGCTGGAGGAGGTTGACGGTGGATGAACAGTAGCCCGTGGAGGTTGGAGGGGGGCGACGGTGGAGATGAACAGTATCCCGTGGAGTCCCGTTTTGCGGTACGCCACACCCCTCCCGATGAACAGGACCCCTGTTTCGACCGTAGCGCTCCAACACAAGTCCGTTTCCTCTGTTTTGCGGTACGCGACCCCCCTCCCGATCAACAGGACCCCCGTTTCGACCGTAGGAGGTCCATTTCCTACGTTTTGCGGTACGTCAGACCCCTCCCGATGAACAGGATCCCGTTTCGAATGTGGCCGGTTGAACACAAGGTTGTTTCCTCCGTTCTGCGGTACGCCAGGCCTCGTTTCCATCGGCTGTTCCGTCCAGGCCCTCCCGATGAACACGACGATGCATTCCATTCTGACCCAGCCAGTTGGCTCCCCATGAACACGACGACGACGATGTTTCTCCGTTCCGACCCAGCCATGTACACGAACCCTGGCCGTACGTATGCGCGAGTAGGCGTTCAAGACCTGCCCGTATGTACGTATGTGGCCGTATTTTCTTTCTTGCACACTGGTCGTTGTACGTACGTGTACATGCTACGTGCGCGCCTCTACTACGACACGTGCGCGCCTCTACATCGACCAGTATGTACGTACACGTTCGCGACCAGAATGACAACGCTACGTATGCTTCGACCAGGTGGGTCCCGACTGTCACGCACTTCCTTGCCTACGAAGTTGTAGCTGGTGGTATCCAGCAGTCAGGGGGCGAATCGTTTTTTTTTTTGCCAGGACGCACTTCCTTGCGTGCGAAGATGTAGCTGGTGGGTCCCAGCAGTCAGGGAGAAACATTTTTTTCGTGAAATATGGTGGCCCATCTGGTGGGTCCCCGTTGTCAGGTGGAGGAATAATTATTTTGCGCGTAATAAGGAGGCACTTCCTTGCTGCGGCCGTGGACCCAGCTGCCAGCCTCTCCACGTACAGTCCACATCCGATGGAAGCCGTTCCTTGACAACGTTGACCACGCCGCGCCGAGCGCACCAGGGCGGTGGACGACGGCGAGGCCTAAGAAGGGGACGACGCGGAGCTGGGGAAGACGCGGCAGTGGATGCCCACGCGTAGAGGAGTATGAGGGTTCACTGGTTCACTGTGGTGTAAAGTTGCCGTTGCCGCAAAATAACAGGGGGCGTGGGTGTGTAGAGGGATGGCCTGGCCAGCGGTGGGAGTAGTAGGGGCGGTGAGGCCTCCGCTGCATCGCAGCCAGCCACGGGAGGCAGGAGCACGAGGCACGACCGGGGCCGCTTTGGGCGGCTAGAGCAAGAAGACCAGAGGTTGAAGAAGCACTACGGCCGTTGGATGGACATCGTACGGTCACTGGAGCTAGAATCATGCATATTGACTAAGTTGACAAAGCCCTCCGTCCTCGTCAACTTAGTAGGCCCACAAGTCAGCCTGCCACTGTACTGGGTCCCAGCTAGCAGGGGGAGTATTCATTTTTTTGTGCATAATAAGGAGGCACTTCCTTGCGTGCGAAGATATAGCTGGTGGGTCCAAGCTGTCAGCGGCGGTAATGTTTTTTCATGAAATACAGAGGCCCTTTCGGTGGGTCCCAGATGTCAGGTGGAGGAATCCTTATTTTACGCGTAATAAGGAGGCATTTCCTTGCGTGCGGCCGTGGACCCAGCTGTCAGCCTCTCCACGTACAGTCCACTTCAGATGCATGTCAGTCGTTGACCACGTTGATCAGGCCGCGCCGAGAGCACAAGGGTGGTGGACGACGGCGAGGCCTAGGAAGGGAACGACACGGAGCCAGGGAAGACTCGGCAGTTGTTTCCCACGTGGAGCGGAGTACGACTGTACTAGGGTTTAGTGATTCGTCTGCCGTCGCCGGAGAATAACAGCAGGTGTGGGTGAGTAGAGGGATGGCTAGGCCAGCAATGGGAGTACGGTAGGGCGGTGAGGTCTGCGCGGCAGCACAGCAGGCCGTGGGGAGGAGGGAGCAGGCAATCCCGCTAGCGCTTGTTTGAGCGGCTGGAGCAGGAAGAGCAGAGATTGAAGAAGCACGACGGCCGTTGGATGGACACCTAATAGTCACTGCTTGTGCGTCAACCTTTTTTTAGGAAAGCCTCAAATCTGTGGAAAACATCATACAGTCCATCTGCCATTATTTCTAATAATTTACAGCCCATTTGCTAATTCTTAAGGTTTTTTTGGGAGCCCATATTCTTTTTGTTAGCATTACAGCCCATATTGTGGCCACGGTTAAAAAATTATACGAAATTTTGCATATTTCGGTGCGGTCCGAACTGTTTTTAATCCCGAAATTTCGAGTCACGTTCAAACTGATTTTAAAAATAAATGTATATCAATATAAGATCCAACATATTGTCCACGCATAAAAATCAATGCAATTTAAAATCTCGAAATGAAAAAAAAAAGAAATTTGAAACTAATTGCCGGTTTGATGTGTTTTAAAAATGTACAACCCATTTCTAATTACTGATAGGCCATTTTCTCGGCCAGCCGAATGAAGCTCTCCTCGTCTTGAAAGATTTGCAGCCCAACAGGCCTGACAAAGCGACTTACTTGGCAAATCACAAAAAAACTGGGTTGTGGCCGTGGACCCAGCTGTTAGCCTCTCCATGTACAGTACTCTTCCGATGGAAGTCGGTCATTGACCACATTGACCACGCCGCATCAAGAGCACCAAGGCGGTGGACGACGGCGAGGCCTAGGAAGGGGACAACGCGGAGCCGGGGAAGACGCGGCAGTGGATGCCCACACGGAGAGGAGTACGAGGGTTCACTGGTTCGGCTGCGGTGTGAGGCTGCCGTCGCCGCAGAATAACAGGGGGTGTGGGTGAGTGGAGGGATGGCCTGGCCGGCGGTGGGAGTAGTATGGGGGCGGTGAGGCCTCCGCAGCAGCACAGCCGGCCACGGGAGGCAGAAGCAGGCGGCACGACCGGCGTTGCTTTGGGCGGCTGGAGCAAGAAGACCAGAGGTTGAAGAAGCACTATCGCCGTTGGATGGACATCGTACGGTCACTGGAGCTAGAATCGTTCATATTGGCTAAGTTGACAAAGCCCTCTGTCCCCGTCAACTTAGTAGGCCCACAAGTTAGCCACCCACCATGGTGGGTCCCGGCTAGCAGGGGGTATTCATTTTTTATGCGTCATAAGGAGGCACTTCCTTGCGTGCGAAGATATAGCTGGTGGGTCCGACCTGTCAGCCGGGGGAATGTTTTTTTCGTGAAATACAGAAGCCCTTCCCGTGGGTCCTAGCTGTCAGGTGGAGGAATCATTATTTTGCGCGTAATAAGGAGGCATTTCCTTGCGTGCGGCCGTGGACCCAGCTGTCAGCCTCTCCACGTACAGTCCACTTTCGATGGATGTCGTTCATTGACCACGTTGACCAGGCCGCGCCGAGAGCACCAGGGCTGTGGACCACGGCGAGGCCTAGGAAGGGAACGACATGGAGCCAGGGAAGACTCGGCAGTTGTTTCCCACGCGGAGCGGAGTACGACTATACGAGGGTTTACTGATTCGTCTGCCGTCACCGGAGAATAACAGCAGGTGTGGGTGAGTAGAGGGATGGCTAGGCCAGCGATGGGAGTACGGTGGGGCGGTGAGGCCTGCGCGGCAGCATTGCCGGCCACGGGAGGAGAGAGCAGGCAGTCCCGCTGGCGCTTGTTTGAGCGGCTGGAGCAGGAAAAGCAGAGATTGAAGAAGCACGACAGCCGTTGGATGGACATCCAACAGTCACTGCTCTCGTGTGCATTATTTCTAATAATGTATAGCCCATTTGCTAATTCTTAAGAATTTTTTTGGATCCCATATTGTTTTTGTTAGCACTATACCCCATATTGTGGCCACGGTTAAAAAGTATACGAATTTTTTTGCATATTTTGGTGCCGTCAACTGTTTTTAATCCCGAAATATCGATTCACATTCAAACTATTTTGAAAAATAATTTGTATAAATATAAAATCCAAATAATTGTCCATGCATAGAAATCAATGGAATTTAAAATCTTGTAATGAAAAAAAATTGAAACTAATTCCCGGTTTGATGTGTTTTAAAAATGTACAGCCCATTTCTGGGCAAACCGAATGGAACTCTCCTCGTCTTGAAAGATTTGCAGCCCAGCAGGACTGATAAAGCAAGTAGGCCTCGTTTGGGTATTTGTTTTAAAAAATAGAACTGATTAGCCATTTTCAGCAAGAAAAAAACACAACTGGGCTCATGATGTGGTAAACATAAATAAAACCCTGGCTAGACGGGCCACAGCCCCCGCACAGCCCCATTGTTACCCTGATCCGTCGCTAAAACTAGTATAAATAACTGGTTGGGATTTGTTAGTTGTTACAATATTTCACTCCAAATTAAACGACTGGCAAGCCATTTGCCTTGCTTGAAAGAAAATATGACAGACACAACCGTGTTGAAAAGGGCAAGAACATCTAACTCTAGCTTACAAACTATACAAAAGCATGAGGATTAATTATTCATCAGGTTTACAAAAAAAACAGGTTGAAAAGGGCAACAACATCTAACTGCAACACTGTTTTTGGCGGTCACAGTCAAATGGATCGGTCAGGTCCATAGAATGAACATCATGGGTCGTAAAATTTACTGGATTGTGACCACAATATGTTGTAAATAGAAGCCCGACATGTTCAGAAGCTCTTTTGCCCACCTGAAACTCCTTTTTTTGCTCTTCCACATACCCATCCGTCAAAACTATGCTGCTAATAAACTTAAGCCTGATGGACAATAGTAACCTCGCATTCAGCAGGAAGAATGTGACAAATCTAGTGTTTGCACGATAGGCTACATATCGTTCTAGCGTTATTGTCTTCAATCAAATCTCATGAGAAGTGAGAAAATCCCGATGCTTACGAATCCACCGATTGGTTATAACTTTCTTACCCCGTCCTGTTGCCTAAATAGACATGAAGATTGAAAACAGTTAAGGTCTAAAAAAAGAGTGTCGAAAGAGAAACAGCTGAACGGTTAATTCTAGTACACTATATGTGGGCTTACAATGTGCGTGAAATTAGCACCTTTATATACAACTTCTCCAGACATGGAAAGCATTGCAGCAAGCCAATAATCTTATTCAGATCAAAACTATTCATTTGGATATATAAGATCTTGACAGAATCCAGCACCATTGATAGGCCATCCATGGAGAAACTCTTCATTGAGCATAGAACATAATATTAGTACAAAATGTGCACTCCAAGATACCATATAACTTATGCACAGAAACTTAAAATGCAGCTTATGGTTACAAGTGTGGATGATAATTAAAAGTACCTGAAGAGCTGTGGAGCCAAACACCATATTGAAATGAGCACAGAGATCATGTACTATACCCAAGGTCTCCAGTTTCGGCGCAGAGAGGACGGTTATTTGCAACAGTGAATAACTAGAATCAATGATCAACCTTTGAAGTGAAGGGGCATCTTGGATGATGAGCTGCCTTTCGTCAAAACAAATTCCAATTCTTACAAGGTTAAGAGACTTTATTTGGAGACAACCGATTCTAACTGTGAAAACAAGCACCAAGCACTCCAGGGCAGGGCAACTGGAGTGGATGATGTTGTGCAATGAGGCCTCCGATATACGAACCCGCACAAGTGAAAGTTTCTTCAGAAATGGGAGTAGAAGGTTTAGTACCAGATTGTCTGGTAGGTCACACAGTGCAAAGGTGGCGGTGTGGAGAGAGGAGGAAAACCGCGAGATGGACATCGGTGCTGAGGGCACATGTAGATGGCATTCGGTATCTGGTAGGTGATTTCCAGGGGAATAGTAGAACTCAAGCAACTATAGTTCTGTGAATTCAAGGGATTTCAGCCAGGCGTCCACCGTGCAGGGCATGGTATGCTTTCTCAGGTAGCATGACGGGATGCAGAGGCTTTGAACGGAGCCCTGGTGGGAGGAGATGATGGCTTTGGGGATTTCAAAATCATTGAAGAGAGATAGCTGACGACAATCGAGATTAAGGGGCACGATGCGCCATAGAGGGCGCCATCGAATTGAGAGGACTTGGGTGCGGCAGCAATCCTTGGTGGGGAGAAGCGAGATGATCTCCCCAAGGACGATGTCCGGGAGAACTTTGATGCGGTCCACCCAAGATTCTACGGGTTCCTGGGATCCGGTGGGGGCGGGGTCGCCGCTTCTCCCCGCGCTGCCAGGTGCGGGATCTATAACAGGCGTCGCCGCTGGCGGGAGCCCCATCTTCTTGTCCTGGGGTCAGTCGACTCCATTTTCCTCGAGGGCGTCGCGTCGCGCTCACGGGTTTGAGCAGAGTAACGAATGACGAGCCTAGTTGTAGTGCGAGTGAAGAAGAAGTGGAGCTGGGGTTTTTCTGTAGTAGTGAGGAAGAAGGGGAGTTGGGGTTTTCTGTAGGAGTGAGGTGAGGAATTTGGGGGTACGAGTGGAGCGAGCTGACGTGAGGTGGGAGGGAGTGAGGAGGAAGAAGAACACCCAGGTTTGTTTGGGGGCGGTGTGCTGAGTGTGGGTAGCGCCTCCCATTAGTAAATATATGGACTTTTGACTTGATTTTACTATTTACTAGTGTGGATGGGCTGCTTTGTCTTGGGCCCAGAGAAACAATTACTGCTAGTACAGTGGAGACACTCTACAGCTACCCAGAAAAACAATTACTACTAGTACAGTGGATACAATACCGCTTCTGGCTCCTCCTAGGTCATCGAAACGTCTCCGTCTACTGAATGCCGTTATACTTTTGTTCACCAACATGCGGGCCATGCAGCGGGCGGGCCCAAATGCCATCCACCTAATTAGAAGGCAGTATGCAGGCGGAGAGTCACCCCGGTCGTAGCGCGGCAATAACAAGCCGTCATATCACAAAACCCCACCTCCCCGCAGTCTAAGTTTAACTGACGAAGCAACCATCATTTCACTCTTCGCTGAATCCCCTTCTCCCTCACCGTCTTCAAGAAAGGCAACACTCACATCTGCCACTGTTCTTCTCTCCCAACGAAGGGAAGGTAAGCGGATCCGTGATGTTGGTATATTTTCGTTCAGAGAAAAAAAAAGAAATTTTGCAAAGCAATAACCGATCCTCACTCTCTTTTTTGTTTCATTGTCATTGCGATTGAGTTTTCCTTTCAATGGTCTCCTAGTATTCGTCAGTTTCATGTTGGAGCAAGGAGAACCAGGCAAAGATCTGCCGACATTGGAGCAGACACGGGAGGCTGATCCCCACGAGACAGAGAGCTCCAAGAAGATGGAGGCAGCCACCGAGCCGACCCTAGATACGCTCACGGCCACTTCTGAGATGGTCAATGCCGCGTTTGAGGTTATAGCCCCCGTGGCACTGCAGGAGCAGTTTTCCCCCTTGGAGGATGTGCCCCCCCCCCCCCCGCTGAGCTGCCCAAGGTGATTTTCTTCTTTGCCAATCTCGATTGTGGTTTTTCATCTAAGTATGTGGTGATGAATAATGCAAAAATTTATTAGCTTCAATGCCATGCTATACATAGTGGTTTAAATAACTTGTGTTTCTTATGTTGGAAAGTAATTTAGAATTTGTTTCTGTTTCAATTAGAGCCCTGATGCAGACAAGGATTGTGTGGTTGTACATGTCACTCGCTATGAGGCGGATGACCTGAATATACGCACTAGGAAAATAGAGTTTTTAGGTTGTTGGATCCTGGAAGCCATTTGCGCTTATACCAATGAAGAGTTGTATTCCAGCCTCACTTTTGTCAGGCGTGTTGTCCAGGTGTACTGAAGCACAAAAAGTTCAAAGCTACTTCTTCGTTTGTGAGGCATACTGTTCTTGTCAAGCTTACATAGGAAGATGACGTGGCATGCCTCCACAAACAAGTTTATCAGTGGCAAGACCACAAGGTTTTCTTCATGAAGGTTCACAAGATTGAGCTGTTGCCGGACGTCCTCGATGATGTTCATCGCAAGGTTCGTCTTGTGTCCAGCCCAAATTAGATATAGGCATGAAATACTTGCCCCAGCTAGTGTTTAATAGTAGTTTGGATTCTGTCTAATTATCTGAACCTTGCCTGTTATCGAGCCCTCTCGGGCTAGTACTCAGTTTGAATCCATCTATGGGAACTCCTGCTACTTTTGTGTGCCCGTGAATCATCGTAATTGTTGCCGAAACAGATGCGTCCTCACTAGTTTTATCATACGAGCAGTGTGTGTTTTGATGAAATAGAGTACTCGTTCGAGAACTGTCGGTGTACTAAAGTAGGGGTACCTCAGTACCCCGAACTTGTGCACGGGCAGTAGTAGCGTCCCGCGGCAAGGCCGGCCAAGGGAGCGACAAGAGTCTCCATGGCCCTTTCTGGGCCGGACGAAGGCCAAGTGATCGAGCCTAGAAGACCAAGCCCCGGCAAGAGGAGCTTGCCGGGCCGAGAAGGCGAGCCCCGGCAAGAGGAGCTTGCCGGGCCAAGGCGACAAGGCCCCGGCAAGAGGAGCTTGCCGGGACGACCAAGCCGGAGCACCAAGGCCCCGGCGGGAGGAGCTCGCCGGGGCGGCCAAGCCAAGGCACCCCAAGAGAAGCCCGCCGCGGCGCTCCGCGCGCCTCGGCAAGGCCTGACGAGCGGCAAGCTCTCAGGTGTGGCAAGACAACCGCCGCGGCAAGCCACTTGCCGCGGCAAACCACCACCTCAGGCATGCGCTCCAGCTCACCTGCCCACGCGTCGCTCTGGAGCTTCCCCGGAGACACGTGGCGGGGCGCCGCGCAACCTGGGGCGCGCATGACATGCGACGTTGGCGGAGGCGCCCCTAACGGTCCGCCTCAGCACTGTTCAGGCGATCCAGACGGGCATTTAATGCCTTTGTCCCCCGCCGTCAGAGTTAGGTGCGATAGCACTGTGCGGCCACTGTTCACACAGTTCCTTGCCATTTTTACCCTCACCTGCGTCGCTACCTGTGGGAAACCCCTTAGCATATAAAAGGAGGCCCATGCGTACGTATAAGGAGATCGAGACCCGGAGAGAGAGATCGAACCCTATAGGAGAACAAAAAACCAGGAGGACGCTCAGTAGACCCTCGTCTACGTCCTGCTCCAGCTTACTGTAGCTTCTTGCGCTCCAGAGCAAGAACTCCAATCAGCCAGACATGCAGCAGTAGGGTTTTATGCATCCATGCGGCCCGAAGCGGGGTAAAATCTTTGTGTGTGTGCGTCGCCTCGATCTGCTCTTTCTGCAGCCTCCGCCCCCCCCCCCCCCCCCCGCCGAACCGACAAGGGGCTCCGTCCCCATAGGTGCTCGTGGAGGCAGATATCCCCCGTCATCTCTGGCGCGCCAGGTAGGGGGTGCGTCGAGGTTGTGCGAACCAGATTTGGCGACCACAAGCAAGCTCAGGTATGGCCAGGAACCTTTCGGTTCTGACCCGCGAGGCGGAGGCATTCCTCCTCACGGACTCGCGCACGGCCCTCCTCGAGTACCCACTCGCGCAGAGTCCGGGCAAGAGCAGCTGCTCCTTGAGGAGGACCGCCTTCCGGCCGCTGAGCGAGTTTCTCGCCTCCAGCAAACTCTGCGCCGCTCCCGTAGCCGTAGAAGTTAGCACCGAAAGTTGCGGGAAAGGCGACCTCGTTCTTCGGCGAGCCCAGGCCGCCAAGATCCAAACGAGTCGACGCCGACCGTGGGAGGAACCTTGCCAGCGCGGCAGTCGGAACCCGTTCTGTCGGCCATCCCCTCTGTCCAAGTCTTGCCGCAGTTGCATGTAATCCTTGGTACAGAGGCGGGCGCAGGTCCCGAGCATAGCTTATGTGCCCCGCACATCTTGTCGATTTCGCGCCTCTCCGCTTGGCGCATGCATCACTCGACACGATTGTGCAGCACTCGACCCCGGCAAGCGATGGCAGGCCGCGAGGCCCCGAGCCTTCGTTATTCCCTTACCGCGAGAAGGGGGATGACAGGATAGGCTGGGCGTCGCCCGAGGAAGCTGCGCCTTGCCGGGCTGCAAACGACAGAGAAGCTAAGTTGCCAAAGTTTGAGCAATTAAGCTCCTTTTTATTCTTAAGTTATCTTCCTCGAACGGCCGAGCTTCGTATGGGAAACCTGTGCGAGGAGGGGCCGGCTCGTGGCTGGTTGCGCCCTTATTTCGTTTCGAGTCCGCTCAACGACTTAAGTGTGCTACATCCCGAGTAGCGTCCTTACTTGTTTCGAGCTCGCTCGGCAGCTTGAGTGTGCCGCGACTGCAGTCGCCACACCTACCTCGCCCTGAGCCTGCTCAACATTTAAGTGAGTTGCGCCAGCCGCGGCAAGGTTTCTTGCCGATGGAAGCCCCATCAGCGGGTTGCCGATGTCCCGCACTCGGCACCCGTGGCAAGGCGGAGACTTTCGCCGACAAGTTCCCGAAAGCGTAGGGCGTGAACGTACGAAGCACAAGGTCGAATGAGGGAGATAACAGCGCAATGAACTGCCTAAGATAAAAGTTATATTACAGAATGACTTGCCGCTGCTCTAACCAGCTGTTTCTATGACATGCTCAGCGGCGACAAGGGAAGAAAAGAAAGAGGTGGGCGGCCTAATCCGCGCGGTCGCCCTCGACCCACCTGATCCCCGCCACCCTTTCCACAATAGGGGTGACGAGGGCCCTGATCTCCGTCAGGTCGGCGTCTTCCGGCAAGTGCCTGAGGACGTTGGTGAGCCTGATGGTGGGGTTGCGGAAGACGATCTTCACCAACACCCTCTCGAGGGGCCCGGAGACGGCTTCCCGCGTCTCCTCGGCCAGCTGTTCTGGGATCGATTCCCGGAGGTGCCGGAGCACCCCCACCAAGCCCTTGAAGAAGGAAGTGAGCTTGGCGCTCGGCGGGACGTCCTCGCCGGAGGGGTACTCGTGGCCCTCCATCCCCAGCAGCTTCAGCTCCTGGTCGATGGTGGTGGCGATGTCGACGAGGCCTTCCGTCCACCGCTCCACCGTCTCCCGAAAGGCATTCTGGGTAACGGCGGCGCTTTTCAACAGCTCCTCGTTGCCAGCAACCTCCTTCCGCAAGGCCGCTTCCTACTCCTTGGCGCTCTCCAGCGCCTTGGCCAGGGTGTCCAGCTTCAGCTCGAGGACAGCCTTGGAGTCCTTGGCGGCGTCGGGGGCTGCAAATGCGAATCGATGCTTTCTCTGGTGAGGAGGAAGTGGCGGAGATTTTCGAGGAACAGCAACCGGCGGAATGGCGAGCTGCCCCTGTTCCCCTCTGCTTATAAAGGGGGGAAGGAGCGGGGGCGGACGTTCCGCCTTTCCAAATAAAGGAGTCGTGCCCGACGTGATGCATGCCTGCGGGCCTCAAGCCCCGCGCACGCCACCCACGTCACGCACGTCACGCACGCCTCGCCCCCCCACGACGCCGTGATAAGCGCGCGCCACTTGGGAAGGGCGCGACGAGCACGGAGTTAAGGAGCAGCGCAACCCAGGCCACGTGTGCCCGTGCACTGTTAGGGCCTGGCCCAACAACGCTCGGCACCGTGTATGGCCCAGACCCGGGGGCTCCTGTCGGTGTACTAAAGTAGGGGTACCTCAGTACCCCGAACTTGTGCACGGGCAGTAGTAGCGTCCCGCGGCAAGGCCGGCCAGGGGAGCGACAAGAGTCTCCACGGCCCTTTCTGGGCCGGACGAAGGCCAAGTGATCGATCCTAGAAGACCAGGCCCCGGCAAGAGGAGCTTGCCGGGCCGAGAAGGCGAGCCCCGGAAAGAGGAGCTTGCCGGGCCAAGGCGACAAGGCCCCGGCAAGAGGAGCTTGGCGGGACGACCAAGCCGGAGCACCAAGGCCCCGGCGGGAGGAGCTCGCCGGGGCGGCCAAGCCAAGGCACCCCAAGAGAAGCCCGCCGCGGCGCTCCGCGCGCCTCGGCAAGGCCTGACGAGCGGCAAGCTCTCAGGTGCGGCAAGACAACCGCCGCGGCAAGCCACTTGCCGCGGCAAACCACCACCTCAGGCATGCGCTCCAGCTCACCTGCCCACGCGTCGCTCTGGAGCTTCCCCGGAGACACGTGGCGGGGCGCCGCACAACCTGGGGCGCGCATGGCATGCGACGTTAGCGGAGCCGCCCCCGTGGCCAGCGGAGGCGCCCCTAACGGTCCGCCTCAGCACTGTTCAGGCGATCCAGATGGGCATTTAATGCCTTTGTCCCCCGCCGTCAGAGTTAGGTGCGATAGCACTGTGCGGCCACTGTTCGCACAGTTCCTTGCCATTTTTACCCTCACCTGCGTCGCTACCTGTGGGAAACCCCTTAGCATATAAAAGGAGGCCCATGCGTACGTACAAGGAGATCGAGACCCGGAGAGAGAGATCAAACCCAAGAGGAGAACAGAAAACCAGGAGGACGCTCAGTAGACCCTCGTCTACGTCCTGCTCCAGCTTACTGTAGCTTCTTGTGCTCCAGAGCAAGAACTCCAATCAACCAGACATGTAGCAGTAGGGTTTTACGCATCCATGCGGCCCGAAGCTGGGTAAAATCTTTGTGTGTGTGTGTCGCCTCGATCTGCTCTTTGTGCAGCCTCCGCCCCCCCCCCCCCCCGCCGAACCGACAAGGGGCTCCGTCCCCATAGGTGCTCGTGGAGGCAGATATCCCCCGACAAGAACTGTGCGCTGACATATACATAAGTACTTGTAAACACTGTTGGTGCTACCCCACTTGTAAGCAGTTGTGCAAAACACGACACAATGGCTCAGCTCGCTTCAACACTAGGCTATCGACCAGCTAACAATCAACAATCTGTTGTCTGACATATAAGCAACTATGTATCTTGTTACAGTGGTTCATGCAGCTAACTGAGGCCACAATGTAAATTCCAAACTTTCACACGCTAGTCCAGCGTTCATGTGGAACACTCACATTAAACTCGGCTTCATAAAAAACTTGAAAAGCATAAGTTAAGCAATTTTATACATCTCAATGATTCATAGAACATAACAAACATATACTAGTTAATAGCAAAAGACAAAGTTGTGAGAAGGTTTACAAATCAGGAAAAAACAAGCAAGGCTTCTCTTTGCAAAGGGCCTCCCGGCAGGCTTAAATTTCCTAGAGTTCACTCTGGTTTTTTCTTGTTGCCACCATCCAGGGTTAGGTTCTCTCATTCTAGAATAATCAATTATAATTGTGTTCTCAGCTGGAATGCTGAACTGAACCATGCAGTGTACTGACCAGCTAAAAGTCTTGTGCATTCCACTAAATTTAAGTGCCGCTATTTGCAGAAATAAGGAGACAACAATGCCTCTTGTCCGCGCACCTATCCCAAAAACCTCCGTGCAGCCATGCCAGCTTGTCCCCGGTCCATGGATGAACTAGAGGAAAGTGCATTCCAGACTAGGATGCAGATGTTTTCACTCGTCCCTGCACTGCAATCAGGAAGTAAAACGTATGAATCAGATTCTTTTAGATTGCGTTGGTCATTCTACCTAGTAACTACCAATGTAGGAATACCTGGAAGACGGGTGGTTAGACGACGGCAACGAGGGATAGCCATCTCATTTTGCGCAGTTCTACAAAAACTGAGGTGTGTGCTTTTGATTGCGCAGATAGAAACAATATGGAGACAGACATCCCGAAACGATATGGAGACAGACATCCCTGTTTGCGCAAATATGAAATAAGGTTATTTAAATAGTGACAGATATTTGTAGTGGCGTATGATTAACAGCAACATCTATTGTGTTA
This sequence comes from Aegilops umbellulata, assembly GCA_032464435.1. Lineage (NCBI taxonomy): Eukaryota > Viridiplantae > Streptophyta > Magnoliopsida > Poales > Poaceae > Aegilops > Aegilops umbellulata. The sequence continues at coordinate 256,048,655 of CP136056.1, forward strand.
TAATTGGCACTAGATTGACAGTATGAAAGTGCCCTAAAGTAAGTAGCATCACATCACATCAACACTGCCACTAGATTAACATGCAGAACAATAGCATTAGTATTACTGTCATGAGAGTAGCACATGGTCAGTAAATGTGCAGTCAAATTTGTGCAGTTCCACTGGGATGAAGCAATGTTAGCGGTGTGAGATTTAAGTGTAACTACAGAAACACAATTCATGGGAAATAAAGCAAGACGGAAGCACTTCATAAAATGGTGGTGGCATTGCTTCAATTAATCGACGGCACTAGACCATTACTTATAGTGACATTAGGTGGCATTGCTTAATGCTTCATGTGATTTTACATTAACGGTAGCGATATGGGCGTAGGGACAGCAGAGGCATAAAGTGGTGAGGTAGATGTGGTTGCCGAGAGCAGCAAACACTCAGGCAGCATGTCTGCATTTGTCCCATTTTTTATCTCCTCAGCGACATTTTCCTATGTGAGCACAGGAAATCTAGACCTGCTCATTCTCATTTGCGTTGTCCCCCAACACCCGTCACTTTCTTTCCTTTTTCAACCAAGAGATAGGTCCACTTCCCCCCACCCTTCGCCATCCACCATGCTTTCTTCGTCTTTTCAACCAAGAGACCGGTTGGGTAGCCAGTATCTACTACTTTCCCCTGTTTCCTGTTAGAACCAAGTCCTGGATTCATGCTACAGCTTTCCCACTTTCTTCCCTGTTTGAACCAACTCTTAGAGTCGACTGTATGAACTAGCTTTACCTCTAATAATAGTAAAAGTCTAGGTGGTTTGGAACAGCGGACAGAAGTAGAAAAAGATCCACATGAAGCCAAGTGGGGAGCTAGGGCAGTAGAGCAAGGCAGGTTTCGAAGGAATATATACCTGAGGGTCGTCGGCATGTGGCAAAGACGACGTCGGGAGGCCGCATCTTGTCCACAATACCGCAGGGAGGAAGAAGGGGTCGGAGGCCCTCTGGAGCCGGCGCTCTCTTGGAGAGAAAGGCACGGTCGTCAGAGGCACGTTGGTCTCCTCCCTCGCCGCCGACGACAGCGTGAACGATGCACCTACACCCCTGCCCCGGTCGAGGTTGTCCAGGCGGATTTGTGACCAGCCGTGGGCTGAGAGAGAGTGTGGCCACCTATGTCTTGCTTAGATCTGGAGAGCATGAGAGAGTGTACGAGAGGAACCCTAGTAAAGCAAGCGCTAAGGCTCCTGCTTATATATGTAGTGGAGTGATTTTGTTGTACCAGCTTCAAAAAAATGCGCTCCTACGTGTACCCGCGAGTGGGTGTGAGAGAACTAGTGCGTGTGTGCACCTCTTCTCTTCATGAGATTACCATATACTATGCCCAAAGAACGTTCACCACTAGAGTAATAGTATAAGTGTGTGACGTGTGAGCTAAAATAAAATGTGGGCGACGTCTTTTGTTTTTTAGAAGTTCTAAGGGTAGGGTGTGAAGAGCACATACGTGTGTGACGTCTACCTGGAGATAGACGTTGGGTGCGAGAGGACTCGGGAGGATGCGTGCGCGTGAGAGAGAGGGGGCAGGTATCAATGCAATGCATGTGTCCCTAAATCATTATCCGACAAACATTCGCCACAAGCCTTTTCCTGACGAATGTCGTAAGAACCGTTAGATCGGCATCCGACAGTGTCAGTTTTGCCATGTCATTTAACAGAACAACCACTCCTCCTACACACAAATCTTCCACGTGAGTGTTAGCAACTGTCGTATGCTCCCTCCGTTCCAAAATGCAGTGCATATAGCTTTATTGAAAATTCGAACCTCGCAAACTTTTACCGAGTTTTCGTGTACCAAATTGCACATGTAGAATACCCTGTATATATCATTTCATTCATCTTCGAGAGGTAACTATAAAGATGGGGGGGAGTCTACAAAGAAATACCATCGTCTCACCTGCAGCAATTTCAACCATCCTTTGGTGTCGAGGAATATCATAGGAACTCTGTATGATATGATTTTTATAGGATTTTTTCCTTTAGGGCCAATTGGTTCATAGGAATAAATTCATATACTCCACATTTCAAAGGAATTAAACATGATATCATTTCTATAGCTTTAGAGCCACTTGGTTCATATGAATGGATTCCTATACTACCACAATTTCAAAGCAAAATAAACATTAGCGTATATTCAATAGAAAAGTTCCTATGATATGAACCAAATTACATCTCTTTTCTAATCCCTCCTCATAGGAATTGAGATACATGTCATCACTAGATTCAATAGAAAAGTTCCTATGATGTCAACCAAATGACATCTCTTTTCCAATCCCTACTCATCGGAATTGAGATACTCCATGTCATCTCTTTCCCTACAACTTCCATGTATACATCTTATATTTCTAAATAGCTAGTACAACCCACTAGTAGCTTTTTTCCAAGACATGCAACTATGGCACAAGAACTATATAGTGTGCGAATAACTTGAAAGATGGTCGCTGGATGAAGCTAATCCGATAGTGCAGAGATGGCAAATCCGAGCACTATTGGCCGTTGGATATCATCAACATTCCTCCAGATCTACCACATGTACAATTTAGAAGACTCCATGGTTGAACTTAAGCATAATGCACAAACCTCAAAACACATGCACTTCTCCTTTATTCTAGAATCTTCCATATCATAATTGATTTTTTTGTAAATGAAATGACATTGTTTTTTTATGCTTTACAATGCACAACCCCATGAATCTTAACATTTTTATAAAACTAATTGATTTTGAATGAGATGAACTATAAGAACTAAACGAACATCTACATCATGCATATATGACTCAAAGCTTTACATGCTATAGTGTGTATTTATTCATAATTTGATTTTGAAATCTCATGCGTTCAATGCATGTGTACCTTACTAGTTTTGAGTAGAGTAGAAAATTCCACGCGGCCCCGGGTATATCAAAATGCAGGGCCCATGCATCATTGCCTTTCGGTCGAACCTACGTCCACAATTTTTCGTACGTACTATATCTCCACTGGTCCCCGAACCCAAAATGTTGCCTCGTTCCCCTAAAACCAAGCGGCCCACACATATTTAAGGCGTCAACTCGAACTCAATCCCTCTCCCGTTTACTATGACGTGGCCCCGCACGCCCTAGTAGTACTCCTACAAACCATACCGCCGCACGCATCATCAGTTTTCTTCAAGAGGACGAGGGAGAAGCCGATTTGTAGTGGAGGCGCTTTCAAAAAAAATGATTTGTAGTGGAGACCCCTACCCTAGGGTGCCCTAGGTAGCTGATGATGAAGTTATGTACCTAGGGTAGGGTCATGGACCTGTCCTAACTGCCCTACCCAAGGACATCCCTAGAAGGAATCACCTTTCAATCGACTTGGAGGCGTTCCACTCGACAGACTCGAAGACACTCAACCATGAAGCAGTCACCCGACCAAGATCCAACCACTCGACTGCCAGGAGACCTAAGGCCGCTCCGCACGCTAACGGTCGGTCATTGAGTAGTCTTTATGGTCATTATAGCACTTTATTAGAGGAGCTACCAGTAACGCCCAACCTTAATGTACCTTAAACCCTGCATAACTGAGGGCCGGAGGGGTCTGGCGAACTCTATATAAGCCACACCCCTCCTCAGTGTAAAGGGTTCGCACCCCTGTAATCCATACACACATAATCCAGTCGACCGCCTCCGGGCTCCGAGACGTAGGGCTATTACTTCTTCTGAGAAGGGCCTGAACTCGTAAACCTCGTGTGCTTACAACTACTCCATAGCTAAGATCTTGCCTCTCCATACCTACCCCCCTACATTACTGTCAGAGTTAGAACCACGACAGTTGGCGCCCACCGTGGGGCAGGTGTCTTAGCGACTTGTTGGAGAAGTTGCAATTTTTTCCGATCCGAATCATCATGGTTTCTGGCGGAGTTCTGGTGGAGGGCCACGAGATCCGTCTCGGCGCGCTCACGTTCATCGCCGACGACTCCGCTTGGCTTCAGGAGGCTCTGCTCGACGTTGACGCGCTTCCTGTCCGCGGGGCAACACACTTTCGCGCGTGTGTCTGCGGCGTCCTCTTGCGGCAACCGTCGACCCATTATCGGTCGGCCCCTGCATTGTCTTCCCTCCCTGTTTCCCGCCGGCGCAAGCACTCCGGTTGGTCGAGACTCCAGCGGTGGGTGTGACACGCGGTGGCACGCCAGTCGTCCACCCCCCAAGTCGCGGCGATCAAGCCCGACGAATCCCTCTACGGCCTGTTCGACTGGCTCCGTAGAGACCGCATCCGAGTGCGACAACAGTGATCCGGCGGCGGAGGTCCTGATGGTCGATGGGCTGCGCAGTCCTCCCGGTTTTCCCCACACCGACGGAGGCGCAGGTGGAGGCGACCCGTCGCAGCCCCATGAGGAATATCTCCCCGAGCCTCTCACGTCGCTGCAGAGAGAAGAACTTCGTCGCCGGAACATGGATGCACTGCACACTCCTATTGTTGGAGAAACCCCCGAGGCTCGTGCCTCGGAGGACGCGCGCCTGGCCAACTTGGCTGAGCGCACTCGACTGGAGAACCTCCAGCGAGCACTCGACGAGCGTGCATGACAACGGGTTCCAGAATCCACTTGCCGTCAGCTTTTTCCGCCCCCACAGGTATATCGAACTCCGATTCAGAATTTAGCAGCTACAACCCGTATAGCAGAGTTGATTCAGCCTTCCCAATCAGAGGCTGGCAGAGGCTTACTGCAGATCAGAGCGTTACTCCGAGCAGCAGGAGACCATAATTCCACTGTTTCTCAGTCACGGAACAGAATCCACAGAAGATCCATTGCTGCAGACACAGTCCCGTCGGCCCACAGCCCAAGATCGCCTCCGAGGCGTGAGGGAGGTGGCGACCCACGGGATCAGTATAGGAACCGTGAGCAGTATGGTCACCGATTCGATTGTGACGATCGACGTCGAGTGCCCACCCCTCCCCCGAGGAGTGGATCGTACGTGCCTCGACAACAGGATGACATGCGCCCTCATAGTGTTGGGCGGAGGATTCCAGTCGACCCCAGGGAACCAGGCTTTGATGCGAGATCCATTCTCGTTCAAGGTTTGGTCGACAGAAACAGAGCTCACCGAGAGGGTCACGACAGAGATGCACCTACCAGCAGCAGTGTGCATGTTTCAGGGCCAGAGTGCTTTAGTAGAGCCATCAGGGCCGCAGCGATTCCTCCCAACTTCAGGTTGGCGACTGGAGTCAGTAAGTTCACTGGTGAGTCCAAGCCTGATACTTGGCTTGAAGACTACCGAGTGGTTGTCCAAATTGGCGGTGGCAATGATGAGGTGGCCATGAAGCACCTGCCTCTCATGTTGGGGGTCTCGGCCAGAGCATGGCTGAATCAGTTAGCACCTAGCAGCATTTACACTTGGGAAGATCTCGCCCGAGTGTTTGTCACGTCATTTGAAGGAACTTGCAAGCGGCCGGCAGGGCTGACCGAACTGCGGTCTTGTGTGCAGAAGTCGAATGAAACTTTGAGGGATTACATCCAGAGGTGGATCACGTTGCACCACACTGTAGAGAATGTGCCTGACCACCAAGCAGTCTGTGCCTTCAAGGAAGGCGTCAAGAACAGAGAGCTGAATCTGAAATTCGGTCGAACCGGAGACGTGTCTCTGAATCGGATGATGGTGATTGCCACCAAGTACGCTAATGGTGAAGATGAGGATCGACTCCGGAGTGGCAAGCTCAAGTCAGTCGCCCAAGAAACCGGAGGAGGAAATTCCAATCAGAAGCAGAAGCGGAAAGCCGAGCCAGCTACTCCTGGGGAAACCTTGGCTGTAACTCAAGGAAAGTTTAAGGGGAAACCCAAAGGGCCTTGGAATCCCAAGAAAGTTAAAGACCAAGACGGAAATGATGTGTTGGATTTGCCATGTCACATCCACACAAAGAAAGATGAAGAGGGTAAACTCATTTACCCGAAACATACCACTCGACAGTGCCGGCTCTTGATCCAGCAGTTCCAGGGCAAACAGCCCAAAGATAAGGAAAAGGAGTCGGACAAAGTTGAAGACAAGGAAGACAGTGATGATGGATACCCCCACGTCAATTCCACCCTGATGATCTTTGCTGATGTTGAAAGCAAAAGTCGACTGAAAGTTATCAACCAAGAGGTGAATATGGTTGCTCCGGCGACACCCAGTTATCTGAAGTGGTCTCAGACTGCCATCACATTCGACCAGTCCGATCACCCAACGCACATTGCCACCCTTGGGAGGCAAGCTTTGGTGGTCGACCTAGTTGTCGAAGGCACTCGACTGACCAAAGTATTGATGGATGGTGGCAGTGGTTTGAACATACTATATGCAGAGACGTTAAAGGGGATGGGCATTCCGTTGTCCAGGCTCAGTACCAGCAACATGAGCTTCCATGGAGTCATTCCTGGGAAGAAGGCTGAGTCACTCGGCCAAATTTCTCTCGATGTGGTTTTCGGTGATTCCAAGAATTACCGCAAAGAAAAGTTGACGTTTGAGGTTGTGGACTTCCAGAGTGCTTATCACACCATTTTGGGCAGGCCAGCTTATGCATGCTTCATGGCTCGACCATGTTATGTGTATCTCAAATTGAAGATGCCTGGTCCTAAAGGAGTGATCACTGTTACAGGCAATCGGAAGAAAGCAGAAGAATGTTTTCAGAAAGGCTCAAAGATCGCTGATGCCCAGATGGCAGTGGTAGAACTGCAGGAGTACCAAAAGACGGCTGACCCGAGTGATTTGTTGCGAGCCAAGAAGCCTGCTACGGAATCAGCTTTCCAGTTGTCTGGCGAAACGAAGCCGATTCACATTCACCAGACCGATTCCAATGCTGCTCCGACTCATATCTCAACAACACTCGACTCCAAATAGGAAGAAGCGCTCATCCAGTTCCTCCGTGAGAACTGGGACATCTTCGCATGGAAGCCTTCTGACATGCCGGGTGTTCCCAGGGGGCTGGCTGAGCACCGCCTATGAGTTGACCCGAAAATGAAACCTGTGAAAGAACATCTCCGACGGTCCGCCGTCCAGAAGAGAAAGGCTATTGGTGAAGAGGTGGCTCGGCTTTTAGCAGCGGAGTTCATCCGAGAAATTTACCACTCCGAGTGGCTAGCCAACGTTGTCATGGTCCCCAAGAAGGACAAGTCACTTCGCATGTGCATTGACTTTAAACATATCAATCGGGCCTGCCCGAAAGATCATTTTCCTCTCCCCCGCATCGATCAGATAGTCGACTCGACTGCGGGATGTGAGCGACTGTCTTTTTTAGATAGTCGACTCGACTGTCTATTCTGGGTACCACCAGATCCGTCTGTATGGACCCGACGAGATCAAAATAGCTTTCATCACTCCATTCGGGTGCTTCTGTTATGTTACCATGCCATTCGGCCTCAAGAATGCCGGAGCCACGTTCATGAGGATGATTCAGAAGTGTTTGCTCACTCAAATCAGTCGGAATGTGGAAGCATACATGGATGATATTATGGTCAAGTCACGGAAGGGTTCCGACCTGCTGACTGACCTTGCTGAAACATTTGCCAACCTCAGAAGGTATGACATCAAGCTCAATCCATCCAAGTGCACATTCGGAGTTCCTGGCGGAAAGTTACTCGGTTTTCTCGTTTCCGAACAAGGAATCGACGCCAATCCAGAAAAAGTTGGTACTATACTCCGGATGAAACGCCCTGTGCGTGTGCACGACATGTAGAAGCTTATTGGTTGCTTGGCCGCTTTAAGTCGATTCATCTCTCGTCTTGGTGAAAAGGCACTGCCCCTTTACCGACTGATGAAGAAGTCAGACAAGTTCGAGTGGACTCCGGAAGCTGTTGCAGCGTTTGCAGAGCTCAAAGCTCTGCTCTCCACCCAGCCGGTGCTTGCTGCCCCAATCAGCAAAGAGCCTTTGCTGCTTTACATTGCAGCCACGGGACAAGTCGTCAGTACAGTACTTACGGTCGAGCGGGAAGAAGAAGGAAAAGCCTTTAAAGTTTAGCACCCAGTATATTATGTTTCTGAAGTTTTGACTACATCAAAGCAAAGATATCCTCATTACCAAAAGCTTGTATATGGGATTTATATGACCACGAAGAAGGTTGCACATTATTTCTCTGACCATTCCATTACAGTCGTCAGCGACGCTCCATTGTTAGAGATTTTGCACAACAGAGATGCAATGGGTCGAGTGGCAAAATGGGCGATTGAACTTCTTACCCTAGATGTCAAGTTTGAGGCCAAGAAGGCTATCAAGTCCCAAGCAATAGCAGATTTCGTCGCCGGGTGGATTGAACAACAACTACCGACTCAAGTTCACTCGGAGCACTGGACCATGTTCTTCGATGGGTCTAAGATGCTGAATGGTTCCGGTGCTGGGGTTGTATTGGTTTCCCCCCGAGGAGATAAGCTCAGATATGTTCTCCAGATTCATTTTGATTCCTCCAATAATGAAGCAGAATATGAAGCACTTTTGTATGGGTTGCGCATGGCCATTTCACTCGGCGTTCGTCGCCTCATGGTCTACGGCGATTCAGATTTGGTGGTTAATCAGGTGATGAAGGAGTGGGGCGTCAGAAGTCCAGCCATGACTGGTTATTGCAATGCTGTGAGAAAGTTAGAGAAGAAATTCAAGGGGTTAGAGCTTCATCACATACCCCGACTGAAAAATCAAGCAGCCGATGATTTGGCGAAAATAGGTTCCAAAAGAGAAGCCATTCCAAGCAACGTATTCTTGGAACACATCCACACGCCATCAGTTCAAGAGGATCCTTTCACTAAAGAAGCCCCGCAGCCAAAAAGTGCCACAGATCCGACTGAAGTTGAAGTTCCAGCAGTGGTCGACCTGATCATGGAAGTCTTAGTCATCACACCTGACTGGACGGTGCCATACATCGCGTACATCTTAAGGAAAGAACTCCCAGAGGACGAAGAAGAGGCTCGACAGATCGTCCGTCGATCCAAGGCCTTTAAAGTCATAAAGGGACAGTAGTATAGAGAAAGCGCGACTGGAGTCAGCCAGAAGTGTATAACACCAGAATAAGGTCAAATAATCCTAGATGATTTCCACTCGGGGACCTGCGGTCATCATGCGTCCCCTCGGGCCATTGTGGCTAAAGCATACCGAGCGGGATTTTACTGGCCAAGAGCAAATGAGATGGCGAAAGAGATAGTCGACAAATGTGAAGGATGTCAGTTCTACTCCAACATGTCCCACAAACCCGCGTCAGCCCTGAAGACCATTCCACTCGTCTGGCCCTTCGCTGTTTGGGGATTGGATATGGTTGGACCACTGAGAACAGGCAGGAGCGGATTCACTCATGTGCTAGTGGCAGTCGACAAGTTTACCAAATGGATTGAAGCTAAGCCTATCAAGAATCTCGATGCCTGCACTGCTATCAGTTTCATCAGAGAATTGATATTCAGATATGGAGTTCCGCATAGCATCATTACTGACAATGGGTCAAACTTCGATTCAGACAAGTTCAGAGCTTTTTGTGCCTCTCAAGGCACACGAGTCGACTACGCTTCAGTCTCTCACCCCGAGTCGAATGGACAAGCGGAAAGGGCAAATGGTCTGATTCTCAAAGGACTTAAACCCCGACTGATGCGCGATCTCAAGCACGCAACAGGCGCATGGGTCGACGAGCTTCCATCAGTTCTTTGGGGATTGAGGACTACCCAGGGTTGGTTGACTGGAAGAACCCCGTTCTTTCCGGTCTACGGAGCTGAGGCAGTTTTGCTGAGTGACCTGCTTCACAATGCACCCCGAGTCGAGCTTTACTCTGAAGATGAAGCAGAACAAGCCCGGCAGGACGCAGTTGACCTCCTGGAAGAAGAAAGAGAAATGGCCATGATCCGATCGACCATCGACCAGCAAGACTTCCGTCTATTCCATGCCAGAAGTGTGAAGAGTCGAGCCTTCCAAGAAGGAGACTTGGTCCTCCGAGTGGATCAACAGAAACCACACAAGCTTGCTCCTACTTGGGAAGGTCCCTTCATCGTCACCAGAGTCCTCCACAATGGAGCGTACCACCTTTACAACATTGATCACCAGATTGACGAGCCACGAGCTTGGAATGCGGAACTGCTCCACCCCTTTTACACTTGAATTCTCACTCGGATGACATGTAATAAGAAAAACTTTTGTAGTTTATTTATCAAAGACAAGAGTGTTATAACTTTTCCAGTAATTGTTGTTGCTTCTGTTTGCGTGAGAAATCCCCCAGTAGGTGGCTTAGCTGCGTATCCGGTTCGCCTAAGTTTGTAAAAAATATCCTACCGAGTGGTGAGCCAGCTTCTCACTCAGGGGCTTAGCTGCGAACCCGTTTCGCCTAAGTATGAAAAATCCTACCGAGTGGTAAGCCAGCCTCTCACTCGGGGGCTTAGCTCTGAACCCGTTTCGCCTAAGTATGAAAAATCCTACCGAGTGGTGAGCCAGCCTCTCACTCGGGGGCTTAGCTGCAAACCCGTTTCGCCTAAGTATGTAAAAATCCTATCGAGTGGAGAGCAAGCCTCCCACTCACGGGCTTAGTTGCAGTCCAGTACTCGCCTAAGTATGAAAAATCCTGCCGAGTGGTGAGCCAGCCTCTCACTCGGGGGCTTAGATATAGTCCAGTACTCGCCTAAGTATGTAAAAATCCTACTGAGTGGAGAACAAACCTCCCACTCAGAGGCTTAGCTGCAGTCCAGTACTCGCCTAAGTATGTAAAAATCCTACCGAGTGGAGAGCAAACCTCCCACTCGGAGGCTTAGCTGCAGTCCAGTACTCGCCTAAGTATGTAAAAATCCAACCAAGTGGAGAGCAAACCTCCCACTCGGGGGCTTAGCTGCAGTCCAGTACTCGCCTAAGTATGCAAAAATCCTACCGAGTGGAGAGCAAACCTCCCACTCGGGGGCTTAGCTGCAGTCTAGTACTCGCCTAAGTATGAAAAATCCTACCGAGTGGTGAGCGAGCCTTTCACTCGGGGGCTTAGCTGCAGTCCAGTACTCGCCTAAGTATGTAAAAATCCTACCGAGTGGAGAGCAAACCTCCCACTCGGGGGCTTAGCTGCAGTCCAGTACTCGCCTAAGTATGAAAAATCCTACCGAGTGGTGAGCCAGCATCTCACTCGGGGGCTTAGCTGCAGTCCAGTATTCGCCTAAGTATGAAAAATCCTACCGAGTGGTGAGCCAGCCTCTCACTCGCGGGCTTAGCTGCAGTCCAGTACTCGCCTAAGTATGAAAAATCCTACCGAGTGGTGAGCCAGCCTCTCACTCGGGGGCTTAGCTGCAGTCCAGTACTCGCCTAAGAATGAAAAATCCTACCGAGTGGTGAGCCAGCCTCTCACTCGAGGGCTTAGCTGTAGTCCAGTACTCGCCTAAGTATGTAAAAATCCTACCGAGTGGAGAGCAAACCTCCCACTCGGGGGCTTAGCTGCAGTCCAGTACTCGCCTAAGTATGAAAAATCCTACGGAGTGGTGAGCCAGCCTCTCACTCGGGGGCTTAGCTGCAGTCTAGTACTCGCCTAAGTATGAAAAATCCTACCGAGTGGTGAGCCAGCCTCTCACTCGGAGGCTTAGCTGTAGTCCAGTACTCGCCTAAGTATGAAAAATCCTACTGAGTGGTGAGACATCCTCTCAATCGGGGGCTTAGCGGCAGTCTAGTACTCGCCTAAGTATGAAAAATCCTATCGAGTGGTGAGCCAGCCTCTCACTCGGGGACTTAGCTGCAGTCCAGTACTCGCCTAAGTATGAAAAATCCTACCGAGTGGTGAGCCAGCCTCTCACTCAGGGGCTTAGTTGTAGTCCAGTACTCGCCTAAGTATGAGAAATCCTACCGACTGGTGAGCCAGCCTCTCACTCGGGGGCTTAGCTGCAGTCCGGTACTCGCCTAAGTATGTAAAAATCCTACCGAGTGGAGAGCAAACCTCACACTCGGGGGCTTAGATGCAGTCCAGTACTCGCCTAAGTATGTAAAATCCTATCGAGTGGTGAGCAAACCTCCCACTCGGGGGCTTAGCTGCAGTCCAGTACTCGCCTAAGTATGTAAAAATCCTACCAAGTGGAGAGCAAACCTCCCACTCGGGGGCTTAGCTGCAGTCCAGTACTCGCCTAAGTATGCAAAAATCCTACCGAGTGGAGAGCAAACCTCCCACTCGGGGGCTTAGCTGCAGTCCAGTACTCGCCTAAGTATGAAAAATCCTACCGAGTGGTGAGCGAGCCTCTCACTAGGGGGCTTATCTGCAGTCCAGTACTCGCCTAAGTATGTAAAAATCCTACCGAGTGGAGAGCAAACCTCCCACTCGGGGGCTTAGCTGCAGTCCAGTACTCGCCTAAGTATGAAAAATCCTACGGAGTGGTGAGCCAGCCTCTCATTCGGGGGCTTAGCTGCAGTCCAGTACTCGCCTAAGTATGAAAAATCCTACCGAGTGGTGAGCCATCCTCTCACTCGGAGGCTTACCTGCAGTCCAGTACTCGCCTAAGTATGAAAAATCCTACTGAGTGGTGAGACATCCTCTCAATCGGGGGCTTAGCGGCAGTCCAGTACTCGCCTAAGTATGAAAAATCCTACCGAGTGGTGAGCCAGCCTCTCACTCGGGGACTTAGCTGCAGTCCAGTACTCGCCTAAGTATGAAAAATCCTACCGAGTGGTGAGCCAGCCTCTCACTCAGGGGCTTAGTTGTAGTCCAGTACTCGCCTAAGTATGAGAAATCCTACCGACTGGTGAGCCAGCCTCTCACTCGGGGGCTTAGCTGCAGTCCAGTACTCGCCTAAGTATGTAAAAATCCTACCGAGTGGAGAGCAAACCTCACACTCGGGGGCTTAGCTGCAGTCCAGTACTCGCCTAAGTATGTAAAATGCTATCGAGTGGTGAGCAAACCTCCCACTCGGGGGCTTAGCTGCAGTCCAGTACTAGCCTAAGTATGTAAAAATCATACCGAGTTTAGAGCAAACCTCCAACTCGGAGGCTTAGCTGCAGCCCAGTACTCGCCTAAGTTTGAAAAATCCTACCGAGTGGAGAGCAAACCTCCCACTCGGAGGCTTAGCTGCAGTCCAGTACTCGCCTAAGTATGTAAAATTCCTACCGAGTGGAGAGCAAACCTCCCACTCGGAGGCTTAGCTGCAATCCAGTACTCGCCTAAGTCTGAACTCCACCCCGATCCGCAGGGACGACGAGGTGAAGGTCGACTGCTATCTTCTCCTTCGGAGCTATGCCACAAATACAAAAGTTGCATCGAGTGAAGAACAAGATCCACTCGGCAGAGAATTCACGAAAAACAAAGTTTGCTCGAAGGCAAAGGCAAGCATATTCAACGATAAACCATGTTCGGATAAATAGGTCCCAGACCGTAGATCAAAGTACTCGAGCATTCAGCCCGAAAGAGTTTAATGGTTACAAAATCACTCGGCATTCTGAGGCAAATTTAAGGTGGGGCATAAAAGTTTGATTCACTCCGCAGGAGGAGGACTGGCAGGCTCGACGAATTCGTCCAGGTCGACGCCGTCGATGATCCGAGTGGCTGCAGCAATGAAAGTCTCCATGAAAGATCGGAAGTCATGCCTCTAGGTTTTGGCGACCTTGATTGCTGCCAGCTTATCTTGTCGCGCCTCCTTGCAGTGGACACGGACCAAAGACAGAGCCACATCAGCGCCACACCGGGCAGAAGATTTCTTCCACTATTGCACTGGACCAGGGATCTCGTTAAGTCGAGTCATCAGAGACTCGAGATCATTCTGGAACGTGGCCCTTGGCCAAAGTGCCATGTCAATCCATGACGTGGCGACCTTCAGTCGAGCTAAGTAGTCCACAACACCGTCGATGCGGGATTCCAGTCGGAGCAGGTTCATGGCAGTTTCATCTTTCATGGGAGAATTGATGGGGTCCAAACCTGGCTCAATCCACCCAGTCTCCTCCTCGAAGTTCTGGCAAAACTCTGCATTCACAACTCGAGGATAAGTCAATTTTCGTATGCTGAGTCGACAAAGAAAAATCAGGCGGAACAAAATGTATACCTTCAAGCTTGATGAACAACTTCTTGGCAAGGCTCCTCAGATAGCTCTCCAGATCGTCTCTCCTGAGAGCGATGCCTTCCCTCTTCTCGTTCAGGTTGACCTTGTCCTTCTTCAAGCGCGTGACCTCCTTGTTGGCTTCGGCCAAGGCAGATTTGATTTTGGCATTCTCTTCTTCCAATTGGTCGACTAAAGCCAGCTTCTGTTCAGCCAGAGCAGTCTTGTCATCAGCTTTCTTCTAAGCAGCAGCCAAATCTTGATCCCTCTTCGCCAGAGCTTCCTTCAGTTTTTATGCAAAGAACTGGTGCTTGATTCAGAAAGAGTAGAAGGGTATCCAAGCTTAAGACAAACCAGTCGACAAAGTTCGTCTTACCATCGGCGTCGTCCTTGGCCTTTTGCAGCGCTGTCTTGGCCAATTCCAAGTCAAGGTTTAGCTGGATCTGCTATTTCTCCAAGTCAGCAAAATGAGCCCCAAGATCACAAGATTTTTGCAATCAGGGAGGAGAAGTTATTGTACAGCGAAAAACGACAAAGATAGTTAATATTAAGACTACGGTCGACTGCCCGCAGTCCACCATAGCCTCGGGGACTACACCCAGTGGGTGCACTCAACGTGCCCCCACCGGTTCAGTGAACACTCGACGAGAACCTTTCGGCGCGAGTGTAATAATAAAAAAAAGAGAAGAAGAAAGTCGACTGCCCGCAGTCGACCAAGATCTCATTCGACATGGCCTGGCCAGACCAAGCGAAGAAGTCCAAGCAAAACAACACAATATAAAGACTACAGTCGACTGCCAGTAGTCCACCGTAGTCTCGGGGACTACACCCAGTGGGTGCACTCAGCGTGCCCCCACTAGTCCAAAAAAGTCAATCGACACACCCACTGGGTGTACAGATACAAAGATCTTCGGAAAAGAGAGTCTTCAGATAGCATATCCTAACAAAACAAGCGGTGACTGACTAACCTGAACATTACTTTGGAGAGCCGAGCTGGCGTCATAGGCGGCTTGACTGGCGTCCCGCACCGTCTTCATCTTCTCCATCATAATGCTCGCCTGGTGTATGGCTTCCTTGGCGGCATCTACTTCGTCCTCCGGGACATGATGGGTGGCAAAAACTGAAGGTGGGTCGGCAGGAGCTTGAGCAGTCGACGAAGAAGGCAAGGCACTCGACAATGGCACGGCGAAGGTAACAAAACCCCGGTTGGCATCACCAGCGTCCTGAACGACTGGTTCCGCTACCGGCGTCGACTGTGACACCCTGCTGGCAGGAGCTTTCCTATTTTTCCTCGTCAAAGGCCTCTCAGGCTCTTCGTCGTCATCGTCGGGGAGGTCAATAATGTTAGGAGCTGTCCAAAGATCAATCACCAAAATTACATCACCCAATGGTACGCATTACAGTTGAGTCGACCAAATAAAGACAGAATGGCAGAAATTATACCCAGATTGGAAGTGACTGCATCCTCCATTGCCTCATCCTCTTCCCTGTAAGCTGAGGTCCCGAAAGTAGCAGCGCTGCCAGTTCCAAGGTTGATCTGGTTAAATCAAGGGAGAATAAACAGCACGAGACGTCGAGTGAATACAAAAAGGAACACTCACGCAGAAGCGACGGGGATGTCGATCTTAATCTTTGGCAGCGCCTTCTGAGACTTCTGCTCTATGACTTTGGGATGCTTTGACGCTTTTTTAGTTGGGATTGGTGAAGATGTCCGAGGACGCTTTGAAGACTGACCAGTCGGGGCAATCGCCTTTTCATGGGCGCTCGGCCGTTCTTGGTCAAGCTTGGATCGCCTCTCCCTGCGAGGAGGCGACTCGACTTCTTCTTCGTCACTTGAGTCGTCTCTTTCTTCGTCTCCTTCTCCGTCAGAATGATATTCGCCACTGTCACCGCCGCTCGCTTCTCCTTCCGGGTCTTGCTCTTGCTCTCCGTTGGGCATTGAATACATTTCGAGAAGGGCCTGAAAGAAAGCAGGAAGAATAAAGTCAATCGACGCAGTATAGACAGGTGCGCGAGTGAATTCGGATTATAATCAAAAGCTCAGAATCGGACCTTCTCTAGTTCATGGGACTGGTCGAATGGAGGAACTCTCCTCGCTCCCCTGGGGTTGTCCTTGTTTCCTGTGATGCCCGACAGCCACCCCTCCAGTGTGTCGTCATCGACCTCCTCCAGGTGGATCCGAGGGGTGTCGTCAAGACCCGAATACATCCACATCGGATGGTCACGGGCTTGAAGGGGCTGGATGCGCCGCTGAAGGAAAACCTCCAAGAGATCCATACCAGTGACCCCGTCACGGATAAGCTGGACCACTCGTTCGACCAGCACCTTGACTTGTGCCTTTTCCTCCGGGCTCACCTTCAAAGAGGAGGGTTTCCTCACTCGGTCCATGGTAAAAGGAGGGAGTCCAGTCGACTGCCCTGGTGTCGGCTGGTCCTTACAGTAAAACCACGTTGACTGCCATCCATGGACCGAGTCGGGAAGAATCATGGCCGGAAAGGAACTTTTCCCTCTCATATGAACACCAAGACCCCCACACATCTGAATCACTTGTGTTCTCTCGTCACTCGGATTGGCCTTTTTCACCGTCTAAGAACGACAGGTGAAAATGTGCTTGAAAAGGCCCCGGTGAGGCCGACAACCCAAGAAGTTCTCGCACAAAGACACGAAAGCAGCGAGATACACGATTGTGTTGGGAGTGAAATGGTGGAGTTGTGCCCCAAAGAAATCCAGATTTCCCCGAAAGAAAGGGTGAGGAGGCAAGGAAAACCCATGGTCGACGTGGGTGGCAAGGAGAACGCACTCACCCTCCCGAGGTTGCGGCTCGGATTCCTTTCCCGGAAGACGCGCCGGTCCATGGGGGATCAGCCCTCCATCGGCTAGGTCGTCGAGGTCTTCTTGACGGATTGTCGAGCGGATTCAGTCGCCCTGGATCCAGCCCTTTGGCAAGCTGGCTCGCGGGGAAGATCCGCCCCGACTGGTCGCCTTCCCCTTCGCCTTTGCCGTCGCCTTCTTCGCCCGCTCCAGAGCCACCGTCTTCTCCTTCCCCATCGTCGCTGGCGAGACACGTACGGAGCGGCAGCACTGGGGCGAGAGCGAGCGCAGCAGAGAAGCCTGGAGAGGAGAAGAGGAAATGAGAACGCACTATTCAAGAAACCCCGGTCCAACGCCTTATATGAGGCTACTTCCGAGTGGCTGATTGGTAGGCCCCGACGATCTTGTCAAATCCCGTAATAGTCGCACGCGCGATACGTGGCGAAAAAGGAGGCGCGGAGATCGAGGAGGCTCCGCCCTATCCCATCCGATTACTGTGGCCCTCCCCGTCCTGCGCGCTTCCCAAAATTCGAATCCTGCGAAATCCGCGGGCAGCCGAATGACTTGTCAAACGGAAGATTTCCTCCACACTGTCACTCGGAGCTTTTCAAGTAAAGAAACTCACTCGTCAAAAATTAAGAATGGATCAAGGCAACTGAAAAGGAAGTTGCTGTTATAACTCAGGTTCGTTGATCCGAAACAAGATATGCTCACGGCAGGAAAAATGAGTCGGAGAAGTTCTCAACTCCTTCCCCACTCAAACCTCGATCCATTCGGGGGCTAATGATGAAGTTATGTACCTAGGGTAGGGTCATGGACCTGTCCTAACTGCCCTACCCAAGGACATCCCTAGAAGGAATCACCTTTCAATCGACTTGGAGGCGTTCCACTCGACAGACTCGAAGACACTCGACCATGAAGCAGTCACCCGACCAAGATCCAACCACTCGACTGCCAGGAGACCTAAGGCCGCTCCGCATGCTAACGGTCGGTCATTGAGTAGTCTTTATGGTCATTATAGCACTTTATTAGAGGCGTTACCAGTAATGCCCAACCTTAATGTACCTTAAACCCTGCATAACTGAGTGCTGGAGGGGTCTGGCGAACTCTATATAAGCCACCCCCCTCCTCAGTGTAAAGGGTTCGCACCCCTGTAATCCATACACACATAATCCAGTCGACCGCCTCCGGGCTCCGAGACGTAGGGATATTACTTCTTCTGAGAAGGGCCTGAACTCGTAAACCTCGTGTGCTTACAACTACTCCATAGCTAAGATCTTGCCTCTCCATACCTACCCCCTTACATTACTGTCAGAGTTAGAACCACGACAGCTGTCGCACGCATCATTGGTTTTCTCTTTTCTTTATGCTCTTGCGCCCTAGAGTGAAATGATGGTTGCTTCGTCCGTCCAGCTTAATGCGGGAAAGGTGGGGCTTTGTGATTTGACCCCTCATCGCTCACTTTCTACTACTGCGGCGCTACGACCGGGGTGCCTCCAATTTCAACCGCTGCTCCAAACTGTAATTTGGTACATTGCACATGGAACAAGACGGTGGATGAGTCACATGTCGGCCAAAGGGGTCCTGTTAAGTGTGTCGCCATTTCGTGTGCGGACTGACCCTGCTTGAGTCGCTACGCCAACACGACAGGTGCATCCTACCACTTGGTTTTTCTCCTTGGTGAATCCCGACTATATTGATCTAAAAAGATACATACTGAACTACCCTATCTGTCTCCTTTTTTTAGACGTCTCGGTTTATAGGGTGTGCATGTAGTTCTAGGTCATCCATTTGACTAACTAAATCTGAGTTACTATGTCACAAAAAGTATATCATTGGATTATTAAGCAGATGTAGTTTCTAAACATATACTGTTCATCACATACATACCCAGTTAAATTCTCAACCTAGAACGACGTGCATGCCATGTAAACCGATACGGAGGAAGTATAGTAGTAAAAATGAGGTGATTTTACTGAGCGATCGGCGGGGGAGCATGGCCTGTCATGCGGTCCCACATGTCATGATGTACCAAGGCGATGCGCGTGTCCCTCTTGAGGGAGAAGCAATACTACATGGTTTGAGATGATGGCAAACCGAAGTGTCAAATAATGGTTGCTTCGTCCGTCTGGGAAGGTGTGGCATTGTGATTTGACGTCTCATTGCTCATTACTACTACTACTGGGGCGGTACGACAGGGGTGCGTCCCCCTGCTGTTCTGCACTATTATTTGGTGCTTGACACATCGACCCAGTTGCTATATGTCCCACATGTCAGCGACAAGAAGTACAGAATTCATGAAAGCGAGCATCAACGGAGGAGTACAAGACACGGCTTGGATTTTTGCTACTTCGCACGATCCATCGATACAAACCCGGAATAAAAAAAGGCGAGGGCGGGTCTTTTCCCACGTGGCTGGCAGGGGAGTTTGGCATAGTCTGTTCGGGGGGAGGAGGCAGGAAGGGAATCAAGCAAATAAAGGTTGAGCGACTTAGCTTTGGGAAAATGTGATTTTACGGAGTACGTACCCACTAGGGTTTATAGGTCTCATCTACAAAACATTCGTTTTTCCGTTTTATAAGTCTCAATTCTACTACTAGTAGTAGTACCATCACATGTTGGATTTCAAGGTGCGTTAGATCACCCGATGCAAGCAGTGTCAATAGAAAACTCACCAATGCATGTAGAAGTTCATGGAAATTTATTGGTCATTCATGCATTCATTCTAATTAATGCCTCGGTAAACATAACTTCTTGAGAAAAACGAGCGTACTAATTACTTGTGCAAACTAGGAGTACGAAATTAATTCGACCACTCATTGTCTACCTTGGTTGGAGAGATTTTGAAATTGAGCCATAAACTGGAAAGGAGGGAGTAGTAACTTTTGTCTCGATTACTATTTGTGGCCTTGTATAGATGCAAAACGTATTTTTTTATAGTGGCCTTGTATAAGTAAATGGAGGGAGTACTAAAGGACATATATATTCCAAACAATATGATAATCTCTCTAACCAAGGTAGTAGGGACAAGGAGTAAACGGAGGGAGTACTAGTAAAATTTTATCCTCGTCATGTGAGCCACCGCGCGCGTGGGCAAGGGAGCGGGCGTAAGGCGTAGTCAGCAAGCTTCACCTCATCCTGCGAGCCACCGCGCCCATGGGCGGGGGAGACGGCGTACTAAGCAAGATTCTCCTTGTTCTGCGAGTTGACGGGACACATCAAAAGTACTCCAGTGTATAGAGCCTTGCCTCTAAGGGAGGACCCACATGGTTTGCCTCTTTTTTAACATAACGCGTCAAGTCGCAATTTGTTTGTTCACCCGTGGTAGACGATCCTCCCTCCATCTAGTGGACAACCAGTACACATGTCAAGTTACCACGTGGGCTGCCTTTTCGTACGGAAATGAGCTCCACCGTGTACCCGCGCGGGTGTCGTTGGGAAAGAGACAGGAGTATGTGCGCCATGCGTGCACCTCTTCTCTTCATGCACGTCCCCCACCTACGTGGGTGTGTGTAAGAGGGACTATAGAGATACAAACCTAGACATAATACGACGTCCATCCCCATGCCTCCGCCCAGTCCGACCACCAGTCACCACCACGCCCCACTCCTCCTCACCTTATCTCTCATCTTTCTCCCTCCATTTTTATATACAAGGCCACTATCAAATTTACAATTTGCAGATATACAAGGCCACTAACACTAATCAATGTAATAGTAATGGTGTTTGCTTTGTAGTACTACTAGCAAAGGAGGACATTAATTATCCCTTGCATGCATGCGGGAGTGTGAGCATTGGCTTGATGTGCATGAAAGAGAATAATACAC
This sequence comes from Aegilops umbellulata, assembly GCA_032464435.1. Classification (NCBI taxonomy): domain Eukaryota; kingdom Viridiplantae; phylum Streptophyta; class Magnoliopsida; order Poales; family Poaceae; genus Aegilops; species Aegilops umbellulata. Next base: position 256,069,255 of record CP136056.1, read on the forward strand.
ATTAATTTACATGGCAAACAAGGAAACAAGGTGGCTTGCAACATTGAGTTCGAAGACATTAATTTTTGCCTTGGTACATGTAATATCGGTTTGTGGCCTTGTATACAAAAGTGGAGTCCGATAAAATTCTCGAGATACCATTTATCCGATAAAATTCTCGAGCAATCATTAGTTTTTACAAAATGGGATTACTCCTGCATGGGTCAATCACAATAGGTGTTTTGTAAAAAAATGCATCTTGATGTTCCGTGCAATGCACGGGCATCTTGCTAGTCCATGAAAACAACACATGGCAAAATCCGACGGCGAACGAGGGATTTGAATCTGTTGGGAGGGGCTGTTTGGATCTTGCCCGGGGTAGCCAAAATATTGGCGACCCTTTTGTCCACTGGTGCTTTTGCCACCGACGAACGAGGAATGGCTCGGGTTCTCATGCATCCTCCAGCGCGCACGTTGGAGACGAGCTCGCATGAGTTGTGTTCTTTTTGTCCCACCACACCGCCCGAGCCGCCCGCAGACCGACCGGCGACCCGCAAGTTACGCCATCCAACCGTAGCCGCACACATTATGACAGCAAGTCAACCAACCGGACGAAATTCGCGCAAACCCGGTGATATTTCATATAAACAATGACGGAAATCATATAAGATACCGGATTTTCATACAAACATGATGGATTTCATTACATTCAAATGAACTACGCGGTGCTAGTTCTAGACAGCACAGGTATATAATACCTGGCCTAAATGGTCGCCCGCCGATCGATTTGTGTTCCTCATGTCCGGCAGCACAATCATCGGACTGCCGGGAGCCCCGGAGGTATATGCGGGGTCGACGAAGGTCCTCGCAAGAAAAGGATCCGGCAAGACACCTGTTGTGTATGCCGGCGTCGCCTCCATGGTGGCCTTCATGGGACCCAAGCGGCGGCGGCCTCCCGTGTTCTACTTCTCCTCGATGATGGCGGCGGACGCGGAGGTGCTCGCCACTGACTCGAAACTCTCCGTGCACCCGACTTCTGTCGCTGTTTGCATGGCGAGGCCGCCGGCATGGGAGTCTCGGCCATAGAAACGGGAGACGCGGTATGAGGCGGCGGCGTGGACGGTAGCAACGACGCCCGTGTGCGGCTCCTCGTCGAGTTGGCCTGGAGCGGCGAGTTGTTGAACCGCGCGCCGGCTTGGAGCGGCAACTCGCTCCGTTGGGAGAGGGGAGGGAGGTGGATCAGTGAGCTGCATAGCTCGTATCCGGCGGGCTCGGTGGGCCACCCAGCCGGCTTGGATGCGGAATAAGTACTCTTCGTAAGCCATTGTAAGAGGGGACAAAATGGTGAAGGAGGAAATAGGGGAGCGGCGGAGGTGTGCGATTCTTGGTCGGCATTTGGCCTCGTTTAAATAGGAGATTAAATAGACGGCGAACGGGACGAGCTCGGCCGGCATTGTGTTTAATGCCGGCCCGGTCAGGAATGGACGTGCGTCTAGAGTGGGTTTCTCGGCTTCCACACGGGCGGGTTCATTGGAGGCGTTTGAATGCGGCAAGGAGGCGTGTTCAGCCGGGCGTGCAACGAGTGGCGCCCTCGACTCTGACGTAGGACAACGCGCCATTCTTCCACTAACGTGTGGGCTCTTTGGGTACATGGTCTGCATGTCAGTGGCCCAATGTAGGCAGCGCACAGCAGAGGAACCTTTGGTGGGCCAGGGCGGTTAGAAGCGGGCATTTCATAAACCGATGATTGTTCATTGAGTGTGACATCATCCTTTTCATGTAGATAAGCCTACTATGTTGATAGCCCGTTCGATACGTTGTGATTCATAAAGACCGCTACGAACATCAATGTTCTGCTTTATCACAGATAAGATTGATTAATACCCGTAACAATCCATGTCCTTAACAAAGGGTGCATGCACGTATAGGTTGAGCGTGTGTCTTGCGTCGTGTGTTGTGTGCATGCAGGCGTGCGAGTGTTGCGTGCGTGCAAGGGTACGTTTCAGTGTTGCATGCATGTGTGCGTACGTGCGTGTGTTCGTGAGTGCATGTGTACGCGTCAATGTTGCACACCTGCATACGTGCGTGTGTTTGTTATGTGTACGTGTCAGTGTTGCATGCCTGCATGCGTGCGTGTCTTACGTGCGTGCATGTGTACGTGTAGGGTGAGGCTACACGTTAGTTGACTGACTTTTTCATCTCTGGTCATTAGATTTTCCAGCCGTTGGATACAAATCAAGGGCCTGTAGTTTATCATCAAACTCCACCCCCCTGAGCCGCCAGCCACCACCGGCCGAACCGCCGGCCCGTGCCGCCACGTCGCCTCGCCCACCCCGGAACCACTCCTCACCGCCGGTCCACCACCACAACGGCCATCCCTCTAGGCCCCCCCGCGCCGAGCTTTTTCTCCGGTGATCCCCACCCCACCGCCCAATCAACGCCCCCCACCGCCAGGGCCTGCCAACCAGAGGTCTCACGACTTCGAGTACCCACCGACCACTAATTTATTACCATTTATGTCCTTCATATACGCACTGACGGGTGGGCCGTATGGTAATGTGCGCTGCTGAATGTTGACCGTTTGACTGGTCAATTGATCGTGTCATCAACAAATTACGGAGTTGTATGGTGAGCCAGTGACCGTATGATCACCCTAAAATGTATTTTATTAACACAGTACATACTCAAACTACCATTTCTTTCTTTCATATACGGGCTGATAGGTGGGCCCCACGGTTATGCGCCCCGATGGTGCAACACTAGTTGCGCCATGTGGAACGTTTGACTGGTCAATTGATTGTTTCATCAACAAAATACGGAGTTGTACGGGTGAGCCAGTGACCGTATAATCATGACATGTGTTTTTTTAACACGGTACAGATGCAAGGGCTCATATATACGCGCAAGCACTCACCGCTATAAGCCCACACACGCAGACCCTACCCCTATGAGCACCTTCGAGAGAGTGGGCCAGCATATGATCTTGAGATTTTACGAAGTCACCATAGGTGCCTCGTAGTCGAGTGGAACGTCTCCTCCCACCGAACGCACATCGCCGGAAAATACTGAAATTAACCCGAGATAAATGCGAGCACCGGGACTTTAACCATGGTGGGCTCGAGAAACCACTGTCCTCCTAACCATCCAACCACATGTTGGTTAGCATGACAAAATGTATGTGGTGACCATGATGAGCTTATTCTGAAGTCCAGTGACCATATCGTGCTTTCGCTTCAAATACAATGACCGTAAGTTTCATCAATAAAATACAGAGCACGCATCAAATGCAAAGTCCATCAGTGTCATCAAGAAAATATGGAGACGTATCGTGAGCTAGATACCATATGATCACCACGAGAATGTATACGGTGACCGTAATGAGCATATTATGAACTCAAGTGACCGTATAGTGCTTTAGCTTGAAATACAGTGACCGTCATGCGTGAATGTGTAGTGGGCATGCATACTTTTAGAGGGCCGAGAGATAGTTTGTGTGCGTACGTGAAAGTGGTAGGAAGAGGGGATGTCCGGTGGAGATAAGAGAGATATGTCCTTCGTTTCTCTTTCTCGTGACTGATATTTTAGGAGAATATATAAACATTCACAATGCAGAACAAATATTTTTGGATGCACCATGCAATTAACTTTCATGTATAACATTGTACTATTGTATATGCTTATTTTATTAGTGTTGGATTGCGTGTGTGGTGTGGTGGGCACATCATTTCTAGTTGTGGTGGGTCAACATGAGGACTCATGGGTCGGTTCCATCCTGCGCCACATAGGTTGGATCAAGACGCGTTATACGAAGACCCGTGTGGAGGACTCGGCGTACAACACGAAGCTAGCTACCAGAGTCGCGGAGGACTCTATCCCCACTGGTGATAAGCCGACTATATATGATTTGTAACCCTAGGCCCCCAGTATGTTATAGAAGCTTGGGGGCTAGTTCTTCGATAGTATACACACACGCACAATGCCTGGTATTCACGTGTACTTTTTACACACCCCTATCACTAATATACAGTACCAGGAGTAGGCTTTTTCCTCAACTGCAAGGGTCTGAACTAGGGTAAAAATTTGCCTCGTGTTACCATCCAGCCTAACAGTCATGGATATCCTACCGAATGATATTATGGAATCATATCTGCCAACTACTAAGAGAGAGGTGTGTCTGGGAGGGCAATGTGTGCGAGAGAGGCCTAAAGATAATGTGCGTGCGGGAGACACGTAGGCACATATATGTGCATACAGAGGGCTAGTAGAGACCGTGCGTGTGTATATATGCATGTGAGAGAAATAGTGTTTTCCAACTGAGATTAGTGAAAAGAGTGGTACATAGTAGTCAGAAAGAGAGAGAGAGAGAGATACAGAGAGAGCATGTGCGTGAGACTCCCCGACACCCCGAGAGAGATTGTGAGCATGTGTGAAAGAGAAATGCCGATGCATATAAAGTGTGTGCACTTATGCGGTAGATAGAGAGATATATAGCGCGTTTGTGAGAACGGGCCGACGCATAGTGCATCTACGTGTAAAAGGAGGTTCTACGCATTAAATTAAAATATAAATGGCATTATTATTTTTGGATGAGATCATGAATTTTGCAAATTGCATATCGACGAAAATCGGTCTATCAACACCAATACTCTATTGAATTCTAGCATGTGCATGTGTTTATTTCATATTATCGATCCATAGAGTGAGAGCGGTTTGAAATACATGCAATGGATGCTTTTGCAATTCATATATAAACATTAATTAGTGCACTCCATGTTGTTAGTGTGAAGCACTTTATACATTTGTCACTTGCATGGATACATTCCAAATTGCTAGCTACAAAATAGAATACATGTTGAATTCAACATAAAGGGGGTTTCGAAGATTCGAATTCATAGGAAGTGCATTCATCTATTTGAACCCGAGATAATGGAATTTGTAAATCAGATGTAAAAGAGGGCATCAATCTTTGTTGTGCATTTGAACATGCTATATATATTCATACGCATGTCTAACTTTTTTTTGCAACCAAGGAGATTATATCTGGGACCATGCATGACCCGAGGTAAGTTGCATATTTTTTAATATATACTCATGTACAATGTATATTCAAATGTACCACCTCCATTCCAAAATAATTGTAGCTTTAGGATTTTCAAGAGTAAAGATTTGTGAAGTTTGACAAATCCTGAATGTTCAATTCAAGAGAACCGAAAACCTTAATGCTTCTGCTCCCAAATATTGAACGAAGCGCCAAATAGGCCTCTGGTCACCCAAAACCGCGCGAGACTAATGTTTGGTGGTAGGAAATTACTGTCCTGACTTTGGCCCGTGTAGCCTATCAGCCCGATGTCCAAAGGTCTAAACCGGGGTAGGTTTGTAACTTCACCAAGACGTCGGTCTCAACCGCCTCTGAGAAGCATTCATACGCCGTGGGCGCCTAAACACCCATGCGCTCGAACGAAATCTATCCCGCCAACATTTGGGACACGTGAGATTACTGTCCTACCCCCACCCCGCAATATGTCCGAAATTTTAGATGGGGGCAAAGGTTGTAACTTTCCCCAAATTTCAAACAAGTGTGTCCCAAACCGAAACATTGTCCCCCCTTAGTTCCCCGCCTCCCTCCGTTTCCCCATTCATACTCCATGGGCGCCAAAACGCCCTCTCCACCAGCCGCGAAACCCCAGCCTCCTCCGTCCTCCACCCCATAGCACCCAATCCACCGCCGCCCTCCTCCATCACGCCGGAGCCGGTACCCCGACATCATCGTCCAACGCAACCGCAACCGCAACGCCCTCAAGAACTTAGTAGCTGAAGCCGAGGTAGAGCTGCCTCCACGACGCGGACGCCGACGTGTGCCGTACCAGAACCACTCCGACCAAGCCGTCCCGCGCCTCACTGTTGCCGCTCCACTATCGCAACCGTCCACCGCATCGAAGCTGTTCCCGCTACGCCGTCGTTCGCCGCCTCAGATCTGCTTCCCCGCTGCCGACAGACGGCCACCGCATGTCACGTCCAAGATGCGACCCTATCCTAAAGGAACTCGAAGGTCCCACCAAGGATAGAAGCGCATCTTGAAGACGCTTTTGCAAGGTGGATATCATTACATCAACAATACATAATAGGTGGGGATACATACAAGGCATACAAAGTCACATGAATACAACAATACATCATACAAGAGGAACATCATCCAGCTACGGATGAAACATAAACAGAAACTCAAACGACATCCACCCTGCTAGCCCAGGCTGCCGACCAGGAACCTAACCCAAGATCGACGAAGAAGAAGAACTCCAAAACAGGTAAACATCGCTCTCGCGTCATGACCATCGCATAACCTGTACCTGCAACTGGTGTTGTAGTAATCTGTGAGCCACGAGGACTCAGCAATCCCATTACCATGGGTATCAAAACTAGCAAAGCTTAATGGGTAAGGAAAGGGTAAGGTGGTGAGGTTGCAGTAGCGACTAAGCATGTATGGTGGCTAACTTACGCAAATAAGAGCGAGAAGAGAAGCAAAGCAAGCGGTCGTCAACTAATAATGATCAAGAAGTGATCCTGAACTCCTACTTATGTCAAACATAACCGAGAAACCATGTTCTCCTCTCGAACCACCCCGAAAAGAGACACTCACGGTTACGCACACGGTTGGTGTATTTTAGAAGAGTTTACTTTAAGTTTACTACAACCGGATATCAACAAATTCCCATCTGCCACATAACCGCGGGCACGGCTTTCGAAAGTTCAAACCCTGCAGGGGTGTCCCAACTTAGCCCATGATAACCTCTCACGATCAACGAAGGATATTCCTTCTCCCGGGAAGACCCGATCAGTCTCGGAATCCCGGCTACAAGACATTTCGACAATGGTAAAACAAGTCTAGCAAGACCTCCCAGCGTGCCGACACCCTGATAGTAGCCGCGCGTATCTCGTCCCAGGCCACGACCGGATAAGCTAAGCGTACAGGTACCAACATAACCCAAGTTGCCAAGGGACGGTCCCGCACGGTGCTCTAGTTTGGACCAACACTTAGACAAGCATTGGCCCGGGGGTTTAAAATAAAGATGAGGGATGCGCGACTCCCAAGGGAAAAAGGTAATAGGCTGAGGCAAATGTAAATCCAATGTTGGGTCTTGCTGGAAGAGTTTTATTCAAAGCGAACTGTCAAGGGGGTCCCATAAATCACCAAACCGCGTTAGGGACGCAAAATCCAAGAACATAATACCGATATGACGGAAACTAGGGCGGCAAGAGTGGAACAAAACACCAGGCATAAGGCCGAGCCTTCCACCTTTTACCAAGTATATAGATGCATTAATAATATAAGAGATATTGTGATATCCCAACATAAACATAATCTATGCATTAGAGGGGTTGAGCAAAAGCGGTAACATAGCCAAATAACGGTTTGCTAGGAAGGGTGACAAAGGTTAGAGGTTCATGGCAATTTGGAAGGCTTGATAAGCAAGTGGTAGGAAACGTAGCAAGGCAATAGAACGAAGCAACTAGCATAGCAATGATAGTAATGAGATCCAAGGTGAGGGTCATCTTGCCTGAAATCCCGCTAGGAAGAAGAACCAGTCCATGAATAAGATGAACCAACGTAGTCGAACGGATCCTCACAATCGCAACGTTACCGGAACTATCAAGAAGAAGCAATACCGGAAAGAAGCAAACAACATAGTAAACAAACAAGCATAACTGACATGGTGCACAACCAAGTATGATGCATGTCAAGGTTAAATGTTGTTAACATGGCAAGAGGTGAAGCATATGCAAACTACCTATTTAGGCAAGTTTAAATGAGGCCGGAAACACAAACAACAATTCCGGAAAATCCTCATAAGCATATTTCGAATTTGGTACTGTTCTGCCCTATACACAATTTTAATGTTGTTAAACAGCAAAATAAAGTGCAGCAGGTTAATCTATGCATTTTTCTAACCCATTTACATATAAAGAACATTTAAAACCGAGCTACGGTTATTTAGTTATGGAATAAACCATTTTAGCATGTCATTTTACAAATTAAATGCAAACATCCATTTTAAACATTTCAAACATGGACGAAAGATGAAGATTATGAAAGTACATGAAAAACTGAGCATTTTACATATATAACATGTTTTATTTGGATTAATGGACATTTACTTATGAGCATTTTAAAATGATGGCATTGATGTGAATACGCAGAAAATGAATAAATGCTGAATCACAAGGGATGGAAAAAAATACACGGGCCGGATTCAACGCACGGTGCGAGCCCAGAAGTAGAATTGGCCCAAGCTGAGTGTGTGTGCATGCAAAAGAAAAATAAAAACAGAGGAGAGGACAAAAGGGGGAGTACTGGGTTTTGAACCCAGGATTCCCTGGATCAAAGGGAGCGATGTTTGCCACTGCGCTGCTGCTGTGTGCTTGTGCATGACAAGGTCGTGGATCTAGTTGAACAAACTGAAGGCTAGGCCTTCTTCTCCGTGGTGCACGGTGGAACTCTGAGACGGCGCCTGCGAGCCAGGCCGCGACCGTAGGGACCACCGATCAATGGCGGGGGAGCGTGAGTGAATAGCTGCTGCTTGCGGGGTGGTGGTGTCCGTGCGGGTACTCGTGCACGAGCGGGCGCTCGTCCCGGTCATGGAGAAGGCTACGACCGGGTCTGCGGGTTGAAGCACTACGGCTGTTGCGCGTCCAGCGCGTTGGGATTGTAGGCGTGCGCAAGCAGAGAGGGTCGAGCTCGGGCGGGAGTGTGCAGGAGCAGCGAGGTGAGTTCCAGGAACTCATCCATGGCGGATATGGAGTTGGCGGCTCGAGAAGACGACTACGGCGACGGTATTGAACAAGAGGGGCTGGCAGGAGCGACTGCTCACCGAGGGGGTGCTGCTGGAGTTGTACGAGGTTGGCGGAGACCGGAGACGGCGAGAAGGCGCGCTGATCGGGGCGGCGTCCTCGGATCCGTGAAGCAGAGGAAGCAGGGGAGGAAGAAGACGACGGGGAAGAAGCTGGACTTGGCCATCCGGGGCTCCGAGAGGTGCGGGAAGGTGTTGCCAGAGTCGTGGGACTTGCCGCGGAGGAAGAAGGTCGGGGACGTCGGCTTCTACGCCGGGCGCGAGCATCAACTCGGCCCGGCCACGGGCACGGCGACGGCGATGACAGGGAGGCGCGTGGGGGAGGCTCCCACCCAACTAACTCCCGGGATCGATCGAGGACGGTGACGGGGCGCAGGACGACATGCCAGAGAGGATCCTGGCGCAGACCGGACGCGAGGACGACGATGGACGCCGGCGGTTTTCTTCTCTCGGGTGCTCTTTTCTTGAGGAAGAAGAACAACTAGAGAAGGAGAGGGGTTCTGGCGGCGTTGAAGGGAGGAGGAGAAGCTAGGGTAGGGCACAGACGTCGAGGGGTGGTATATAGGGCGCTAGGGAGCTGTATGGCAGCCCATCGAGCGGTGCCATGGCGATCCGATGGCTACTGTTGGTCGTACAGAGGTGACGTAGGTAGAAGAAGGAGCAGAGGTGGGCTTGGGCTGGATGGCTGTGGATATGGGCTGCTGCTGCTGCTGCTGGGCTGCATTGCTGCTGCTGGAGCTGGGCTCTCTCTCTCTCTCTCTCTCCCTCTTATTCTTCCTTTTCTCAATTTCCTCAAACAGAAAATAAGAGAGAAAAGCTCAGAGATAAAGGTAAGGCGTGAGAGGGATATGAGAATATATCTGGAGTCCCTGAATTATGCACAATTTGAAGAAATGGACTTGGCAATTTTTATAGATAGAAAAATAATTCAAGTTTGAGTTAAATTCAAACTTGAGCCATTTTTTAACCCAACCAAATCAAACCCACATGAGCTGAAACATTTAGGAGTAGGTCTTGGCATGGCCTAAGATTAATAGGGAAAGAATGAACATTTGCGGAGGAAGGGAAAAGGTCACTTGCCAAAATGAAAGAAAGAAGAAGGAAGGAGGTGATGATGCATGAGACATATGCATAGGGCAAGCAACATTGACAAACAAAGTGCAAGTACAACAAGATGAATACCACAATTCATATGAGATGATTTTGGCAACAACATGGGATGGCACAATGCAATATAGTGGCAAGAGGCACAATGCAAACACATGGCATAACAAGCGAAATGAGCATGGTGCAAGAAGCAAAGATATATGACAAGGCACTCAACATGCTCATGGCATAAACATATAGGAATGAAATATGCAAAACAATTATGATAATGCAACAAACATAATAAACACACGTCAACAACTAAAATAAATGGAAGGGCAACTGAAGCGTCGGTCTCGGGGCATTACACCGCACCACACTCAACAACTTGGCCATGGGTTCGTCCAAGGCTGCACCGTCCTGCACAACTTCTCGTTTCCGATGAACCACAAGAAGATCGTTGGAAAAACAGAAGGAGGACACAGCACCTCCAGCAGAAAGAGGTACTCCTCTTCCCTTATTCGTGCAAACCTTACGTCTCTGCTCACACCGTATTCATCCCACGAAAGAAACTAGTTGAGCGCTTCTTACTACATCTTCTTCGTGATACTAAATGCACAAGGTTTCCTCCCTTTACTATTTCACCTTTGCTAGAGGTCAGTAGCCCGCCTGGATTTCAATTCATAGTCTGTCGAACCGCAATTAAAAGAAGCAGCACCCGCTTAGGTGCGCGGAGCACCTAGTCCGCATGTTTGCTGGGGAAGCGGCGCATCAGTGTTTATCATAGAGGTGTGGGGCGCAGGAGCTGCTTGCGCTCGATCTGGAGGTCGGCGGGGCTTGAATGGATTGCCGAGGGGCGGTGCCAAGAACGGCGGTGCGGTGAGGTCGAGGGGCGGGCGCAGGCAGGGGACTGGGCCGATGGTCGCTGTCGTTTCGAGGAAGATCGTCAACACTGACTGGCTGGAGGTAGATGAAGGCGATCTGCCCGTTCTTTGTACATCGGACGGTGCAGAAAAAATGGATTGACCTATTTGTTTTCAGTCGAATGTTATTTTCATAGAATCCTGTAGTAATTTAGTGTGCCATGTATGTTGCAGAGCTATCATATGTCTCCCGACATTTATTTCTCACCGACCTGCTATGTGCTACCTTTACACTGTGCTAATTGTGCATACACTTCACCCATACTCACACTATTGTTTTTTCATGCATGGGTATTTGAGACTCTGACGCAGTGTTGATGAATGCTGAAAAGAAAAGACAGAAGTCGCTCTAGTGTAATTCGAAGATAAGCACTAAGCATTTCAGCGCTCTAAAGGATGCAGTGTCAGCAGTTGGAGACAGTAAACATAGCTCTGCAGTTGATGATCTCAATTGCCACACACAACCATCCCAGGTGCTTGCTTTAACTTTGCGTTGTCAAATGTGGTTGCATGTTGCATATGGTGTCTAGCTTGTATTGCTTCCAATTTGGTTAAATTTCATCTGCTTACTTTACACATTATACCTTTGATAATGACATGCCTTCCTGTTTTTGATACATACTCCCTCCGTTCGGAATTACTCGTCCAAGAAATGAATGTATCTAGATGTATTTTAGTTGTAGATACATCCATTTTTGTGACAAGTAACTCCAAACGGAGGGAGTACTACATATGTCTATTAACCATGTTCGTACATCAAACTAATGCTCTTTTGTATCCCTCGTCAATCACTTATGATGAGACAGTCACCCAGGTGGGTTACTGTGAGACGCCATACTCGTTTAAAGAGTGCAGTGTCATCCTCCCCACATGATTCTCAAGAAACAGCAAGGCTAAATGAAGATAGTCAACGTAGCTCTCTAGTTGATGACCGCAATTCCCCCACACCACCATCACAGGTGCTTGCTCTAACTTCGCAGTGTGATATGTGGTTGCATGTTGCATACGGTGTCTAGCTTGTAATGCTTCTAATTAGGGTAAATTGCATCTGCTTAGTTTACACATTATACCTGTGAATATGACATGCCTTCCTATTTTTGGTCACACTACATCTATGTGTTAACCTTGTTCTTACATGAAACTACCTCTTTTCTGTATCCTGCATCAATCACTTACGATGAGTCACCTTTATTCGTTGCATATTGCATATTATTTCTAGCATGTTGCCATGTATTGCTTCTAATTTGGTCAAATACATTTGTTAGGGCACCCTTTTAATTTGGCAGAGTGATATTGGTTTCATCTTTCATATGGTTTCTAGCTTGCATTGCTTCTAACAAGTTCAAGCACCTTGTGCACACTTTATACATCATACATGTCAATATGTCACGCCGTCCTTTTTTTCATACATATTCCATCCTCCTATCATGTGGCTGCCTTACATGAAAGTAGTGTTCGTCAGTATCATGCATCAATGAGTTCTGAAGAGCAAATTTTATTCCTTTTTCTTGTGGGTTTGACTTGACAAGGCAAAATCAAGAAAGAGGAAGGAAAACAGAAAGGAAGGCGATGATGGTGGTCCTCTGCAGCAACGTAAACGGAGCATCTGTACTAATTCTCCTTGTACTGATAGTGCATTACAAGGTCCAAGTCTCCGCTCCCCTACTCCACCATCCAAGGTGCTTGATCTAACTTGGCAGTGTGATATCTGGTTGCATGTTGCATATGGTGTCTAGCTTGTATTGCTCCTAATTAGTGTAAACTGCATCTGCTTAGCTTACACATGATACGTGTGAATATGACATGCTTTCCTGTTTTTGGTACATACTATATCTGTCTATCACACCATGTTCTTACATGAAACTACTCTTCTTGTGTATCCTGCATCAGTCACTTATGATGGAACACCTTTAAGTTGCAGTGTGATATTGGTTTGCATCTTGAATATGATTTCTAGCATGTATTGCTTCTAGTTTGACGAACGCCACCTATGACGAGACAGTTTTAACTTGGCAGAGTGATATTGATTGCACCTTTCATATGGTGTCTAGTTTGAAGTGTTTCTAATTTGTTGAAGTGCCTTCTTCTTAGTTACCACATCATAGGTGTGAATATGTCAAGTCGTCCATTTTTTCGTACATATTCCATCCCGTATCATGACTTTGCCTTTCATCAGAGTAGTGTTCGTCAGTATCATGCATGGATGAGTTCTGAAGAGTGAATTATATTCCTTTTTCTTGTCGGTTTGACCTCACAATGCAAAATCAATAAAGCTGAAGGAAATTGGCAAGGCATTGGATGATGGTGGTCCTTCCGAGCAACTGAAACGGAGGTTCTCTACAGATTCTACTCCGCCATCCTCCCAACAAGATTCGCAAGACAATGCAAGGCTAGACAGTCAACGTAGTAGTGTAGATGACGAGCACATCTCCCCTACTCCATCATCACAGGTGCTTGCTCTAACTTGGCACTATTATATGTGGTTGCATGTTGCGTATGATGTCTAGCTTGTATTGCTTCTAACTTTGTTGAATTGCATCTGCTTACTTAACACATAATGCCTGTGAATATGACACGTGTTCCTGTTTCTAGAACATACGTGTACATGATGAGCACATCTCCCCTACTCCACCATCACAGGTGCTTTCTCTAACTTGGAACTGTTATATGTGGTTGCGTTTTTTGTATGATGTCTAGTTTGTATTGCTTCTGATTATGTTGAATTGCATCTACATAGCTTACAACTTATACCTGCAACGATCACTTACCCATAAGACACATTTAACTTGGGACTGTGATGTAGGTTGCATCTTGCATTGTCTTCTAGCTTGTACTGCTTCTAATTTCTTGAAATGGCAGTTATGACGAGACACTTTTTACCTGATAGAGTGACATTGGTTGCATGTTCATATGGTGCCTAGCTTTCATTTCTTCTAATTTTTTTGAAATGCCTTCCGCTTACTGTTTTTTCATACATATTCCATCCTCCTATTGTACGTGTGAATATGAAACGTTGTCTTTTTTTGTATATATTCCATCCTCCTATCCTGCGCTTGCCTTACATCAAAGTAGTGTTCGTCTGTATCATGCATCAACTAGTTATGCAGAGCTAATTTTATTCATCTTCTTGTGGTTTTGACTTCATAAGGCAATATCAGAAAATAGGAAGGAAAAGAGTAAGTTAGGGGATGTTGGTGGTCCTCCGCACCGACGCAAACAGAGACTCTCTAGATTTTCCACTGCTACTACTAATGAAGTTGAAGTCACAGGTCTACATGATGATTTCATCTCCGGTACTCCATCGCAGGTGCTTGCTCTAAGTTGACAGTGTGATAATTGTCTTCATGTTGCATATGTTGTCTAGCCTGTATTTCTTCTATTTTGATTAAATTGCACCTGCTGAGTTCATATGTTATACATGTGCATATGACATGGTGTTCTGTGTCTAGAATACACTGCATCTATCTATCATACCATGTTCTTACATCAAAGTATTGTTGTTGTGTATCCCGCATCAGTCACTCATGATTGGACACTTTTAACATGGCAGTTTGATAGTGGTTGCATCTTGCATTGATTTCTATGTTGTACTGCTTCTAATTTTTCGAATTGCCACTTATGACAAGACACTTTTAACTTGGTAGAGTAATATTGGTTGCATCTTTCATATGGTGTCTAGCTTGCATCACTTCTATTTTCTTGAAAATCCTTCTGCTTAGTTTACACATCGTAGCTGTGAATATGGCATGCCATCCTGTTTTCCTTACATATTCCATCCTCATACGGTTGAATTACATCAAAGTATTGCTTGTCTGTACCATGCATCAATGAGTACGGAAGAGCGATTTTATTCTTTTGTGTTGTGGGTACGGCTTGACATGGCAAAGTCAAAAAAGAGCAAGGAAAATAATATAGTAGGGAGTGGTGTTACTCGTCGGGTGAAACGGAAAAGGATCGGCCATCCAGATTCTGCTGGTACTTATAGTGCAGTAGAAGGTCCAAGTCCACCGGCTAAATCTACAAACACAGTATCACCTGCTCCACCAGCTGGAGCATTCGCTTCAACTGTACCATCATCTCAACGAGTTACTCGTTCGATTGCTCCGGAACTGGCCAGTTCCCAAGCTGCCTTCACACCTAACACTACTTCTGAAGCACTGCTGACACAACATGACTTGGCAAGATCAGATGAACCTCATGAGCATCGACACCAAGACGGTACCTGACTGAGTCAAGTTGCAGTTGCATGCTCCTTTATATGTACTCTCACAGTTTGATGTACACTAACACTTTCCATATTCGTTGTTGAACTAGCACCACGATGCAAGCGGAAACAGACATCAGGGATAATGCCTGACAGATTAACAAAATCTAAAGGAGGAAGAATGGAGAACCATTTTGAGGCAGGTTTAAAAAGGCCATGTGATGCTACAGAGTCAGCCAAGTTAGTATCAGAGGCAGCCGTTGCCGTTAGGTGTCATGCACGTATCCTCCTAACGTGGATCCAGTACAGGAATGAGAAAGACAATACCCAGTTTAACACCTTCCTTGACCATTTATCCATAAGTAATGTTATTCATCACAATTAGTAATATTGTCTTGCTATGTCCCATACTTTCTAGCTTCCTCCTAATAAGACTCACATTCTTTTTTCAACAGATGAGGTTCAAGTTGCATCTGAAAGATGATGCAACTAAACAAGCATGCACTCATGTTTTTCAGTCTGCTCTGCGACAGTATCGGTACCACCTTAGAAAATCTCACTTTGAAGGCAAGGCTGACAATGAAATCGCCCGAACATCTCCAGTGGAACATATTACAGATGAAGACTGGACAGCCCTCGTTAAACACTGGTCTGATCCAAAGTATCAGGTAGGCTATATGTATTTGATCAGACCACATATTGAACTTGTATTTATGTATGTGCCTTACAAGTGTATCTTCTTCTAGGCTAACTGTTTGAAGAACAAGACCAACCGTTCTAAAGTGAAATTCCAACAGACAACAGGATCTCGTAGCTATATTGCACACTGTGAGGCTCTTATAAATAGCTACTACTTCCTTCTTTTTTCGGTGCCATATTATCGTATCTATATTGACTTGTTCCATATACAGAGCAAAGTATGTGCGCACCAAAAAGAACCTGAACCGAATGCAGTGCAAATCTTCAAGGATTGCCACACCTGCAAGATGAAGGGCATGAGCACAACAGTTCAAGCCGCTGTTGTAAGTCCTTACTCCTCCTGCCTTTGAACTGATTGGTACTGTGATGTGTTCATTTAACTACTTGGTTTGCAGCCAATGTCAGTTACTCTGTTCACTTTTATACACAGTTGTCTTAACGTATCATTTCGCCTTACATGGTTTAAAAGAGATGAAGGATATTCTTTTGGTCTTGATCTGTATTCTAGTTGTTACGTTCACGTGCGCACACAATGATAAAATAGTCTATTTGTTTTATATCTGTTTGCCCATGATATGAATGATGTCATACTATGTTCATCCTACTTTAAACCATGTATCTTTATCCTTAGATGTCAACGAATGTGAGGAAATAGACAATACAGTAGGCATGCTACATGGACATATGTTCCGAAAGTGATTTTATTATGTAGTTGGCACTACAATACATGCTAATGTATTACAAAAGTTCACCAAAATAAGTTATGTATAAACGTGAAACCTACTTTGTTTGTTTTGTCTCATTAGTAACTTATCTAGTACACTAATCTACAAGTTCAAACTTTCAGGAAGCTATAGAAAAAATGATTGAACAACCACAACCACCTGGAGGTGACGAGGCTACCACAGGCACAATGTCACCTCTTGATGCAGTGCGTCAGTATCTCTCCACTAACAGTGCAAAAAGCACCTTCCTGCGTAATTCTGGGTTGGTTGTCAAGGTAACCTCGTCCAAATCGCCTACTGAACAAAATCTTCATGCTAGACAGAGTGATATATCTGTGCTCCACACACAAGTCCAATCCCGAATTGACGTCGTTTTGGAAACAAGAATAGTGGTTGACAAATGTCGTCAAGATATGAATGGTTTTAAAACTAGACTATCACACATTCGCTTCGTTGTTCAACAGCAATGGCGGAAAAAAGGTGAAGATCGTGCTGCTCCATCAGATTCTACAGCCTGAAACATTAGCACTCAGGTCAAATGATATGTGCTTCTATACATCTGATGGTGCTTTTATCTGCAAGGACTGTAAACTTTATGCCAACAGGCCTTTTGTTGTGATACAACATTTATGTTGCTGCCAAAGGCTGCAATAATTACGACACTATTTTTGTATAGTGTAGGTTTATCTTAGTAATGTATTCGGCCGAGAGCTTCGTAGGAGCCCAACATGCCAACATTCGTCGGGCCCATTCCAATTGGGATAAAAACGATTATGGGCCTAAATTTGCATGTAGCCCACTAAAAATATCTGGGCCTAAATCAGCATAAGATTTCATATTTTTCTGGTAGGCATGTGCCCATAGTGGGCCTTTAACAGGCCTAAACATAATTTGGGCCCTCGGTAACAATAGGCCGTTTACAGGTGTAAATATCTCGAGCCCATTAAAAACATGGGCCTTTAAAAGATCGAAAGTGAGATTGGGCCCATTTACGATGCGGATCTTTCACAGGCCAAAATTCGGACGGGCCGTAAATGCGCTGACCTAATACACGGGCCTTTAACAGGCCGTAAGTTCGGTCGGGCTAGATTATTGTCATTTTTATATGGGTCGTTAATGGGCCCTATGTGACATTGGGCCACATATGGCCCATGGATTCGTCCGACGTTAACAGGCCGAAAATCACAACAGGCCGAAAGTGGCCCAAATCTATGGCGGGCCGCTAACAGGCTGAATGTCAGACATGGCCGAATATGACCCAAATCCTTCACGGTCATTTATGGGCCGAAAGTTTCAATGGCATGTAAATGGGCCCAAATGAAGCAGGACCTTTAACAAGCCGGAAATACACCGGGCCGTAATTCGGCCCATATACTTAGCGGACTGTTAATGGGCTAGAAGTGATCATGGGCCGTGATGATGACAAGTTTAGGACGGGCCGTTGACAGACCGATTTGACACTAGCCGTACGGGCCTTAACTGAGAATGTTGGGCCTTTATCTGGGCCGGCCCATTATGGT
Source organism: Aegilops umbellulata (assembly GCA_032464435.1). NCBI lineage: Eukaryota > Viridiplantae > Streptophyta > Magnoliopsida > Poales > Poaceae > Aegilops > Aegilops umbellulata. The sequence continues at coordinate 256,087,237 of CP136056.1, forward strand.
CCGCAAAATCTCGCGGGCCTTTAGCTGGGACGGCCCATTATGGCCTGCAAAATCTCATGGGCCTTTAGCTGGGCCGGCCCATTATGATATGAAAAATCTCGTGGCCTTTTGCTGGGCTGGCCCATTATGGACCGCAAAATCTTGTGGGCCTTTAGTTGGGTCAGCCCATTTAAACTTTATGGGCCACTTTTGGGCCGGTCCACGTGTCAGCATATCATAGGCGCATCTCGCCCATTGGATGAGTGACACCTGTGCCAACGCGGAGCTGACACGTGTTTCCGTCAGCCAATCAGAATTTTACACGTGGAAAATCCACATTAGTCCTGGCTGTTAACGGGTTATCGGATCCAAAACCTGACCCGATAGCTTAACGGCGTTCCGTTACGGTGGATGCCACGTGTCGGTCACCCTTGACGAAAGCACTTCTGTGACGTGCGATTTATCATCATGGAAGTGGACACTTCCATGATGATAATTTTGGTAATGTCATGGAACACTTCTACGATAGCACAGGTATGACTATCTTGATTCTGTCATAAAATTGTCATGGATGTACATGCATGACAAAAAAATGCGACCTACTGTGACAAACACGTATCATCACGGAAGTGTATTTTTTTGTAGTGAATTAAAGCTCTTTATGTTTCTATGGATGAAAGTAAGAAAAACTGCTATGCTTAGAGGTAAAAGAGAATTTTTAGAGAAAGCTTTTTCTAGTCATTATTCTTGCAAAAATGATGAAGATCTTAAAATGATTGGTGTTTCTTCTATTGATTCCTTGTTTAGTAAAGATAAGATTAATGAAAAAGGGACCGGAGAAGAGTCAACTTTAGGTAGAAGGCGTCCCATTATTTCGGAGGGTGATAATCTTATTGAGAAAATTGATGAAAGTGGGTTTGGAGAGGTCAAAACTTTAATTTTTGATGCACCCACTCTTTTGGACTACAAAGACTTTAATTATGATAGTTGCTCTTTGATTGATTGTATTTCTTTGTTGTAATCCATGCTAAATTCACCCCATGCTTATGAACAAAACAAAGCTTTTACTAAACATATTGTTGATGCTATGATGAAAGCTTTGGAAGAAAAAATGGAATTGGAAGTTTCAATTCCTAGAAAATTGCATGATGAATGGGAACCTACTATCAAAGTCAAGATTAAAATTTATGAGTGTTTTGCTTTGTGTGAATTGGGTGCTAGTGTTTCTACCATTCTGAAATCTTTATGTGATGTGCTTGGTCTTACCAATCTTGAAGAATGTTCCTTGAATTTGCACTTAGCGGATTCTACTATTAAAAAGCCTATGGGAAGAATTAATGATGTTATTATTATTGCAAATAGGAACTATGTGCCCACAGATTTTATTGTTCTTGATATTGATTGCAATCCGTCTTGTCCAATTATTCTTGGTAGACCATTTTTACGCACTATCGGTGCCGTGATTAATACGAAAGAAGGCAATATCAAGTTCCAATTTCCTTTGAGGAAGGGTATGGAACACTTTCCTAGAACAAAAATTAGGCCACCTTATGAATCAATCATGAGGGCATCTTATGGATCTCAGACCAAAGATGACAGAACTTAGATCCTTGCCTTACGCCTAGCTAAGGGCGTAAAACTATAGCGCTTGTTGGGAGGCAACCCAATGAATAAAATTTATATTTGCCGTTTGCTTTCTGTTCTTGAGTGTTTACACAATTATGTGACTAGTATGATTGTGTTTTTTATGTTTTAATTAGTGTTTGAGCCAAGTAAAGCCTTTAGGATCTTCTTGGGTGATAGTTGTTTGATCTTGCTGAAAAAGACAAAAACTTTGTGCTCACAAAAATAATTGTTAAAAATCACCAGAACGTGACAAAATGCCAATTCTTTTTGTAGAAGATCAATATGCAAATTACCCTGGTCGTCCTAATTTTTCAGAATTTTTGGAGTTACAAAAGTATTCGAAAGTTCCGGATTACTACAGACTGTTCTGTTTCGACAGATTCTGTTTTCTTTGTGTTGTGTGCTTATTTTGATGGCTCTATGGTTTTCTTTGTGACGTGCGATTTATCATCATGGAAGTGGACACTTCCATGATGATAATTTTGGTAATGTCATGGAACACTTCTACGATAGCACAGGTATGACTATCTTGATTCTGTCATAAAATTGTCATGGATGTACATGCATGACAAAAAAATGCGACCTACTGTGACAAACACGTATCATCACGGAAGTGTATTTTTTTGTAGTGAATTAAAGCTCTTTATGTTTCTATGGATGAAAGTAAGAAAAACTGCTATGCTTAGAGGTAAAAGAGAATTTTTAGAGAAAGCTTTTTCTAGTCATTATTCTTGCAAAAATGATGAAGATCTTAAAATGATTGGTGTTTCTTCTATTGATTCCTTGTTTAGTAAAGATAAGATTAATGAAAAAGGGACCGGAGAAGAGTCAACTTTAGGTAGAAGGCGTCCCATTATTTCGGAGGGTGATAATCTTATTGAGAAAATTGATGAAAGTGGGTTTGGAGAGGTCAAAACTTTAATTTTTGATGCACCCACTCTTTTGGACTACAAAGACTTTAATTATGATAGTTGCTCTTTGATTGATTGTATTTCTTTGTTGTAATCCATGCTAAATTCACCCCATGCTTATGAACAAAACAAAGCTTTTACTAAACATATTGTTGATGCTATGATGAAAGCTTTGGAAGAAAAAATGGAATTGGAAGTTTCAATTCCTAGAAAATTGCATGATGAATGGGAACCTACTATCAAAGTCAAGATTAAAATTTATGAGTGTTTTGCTTTGTGTGAATTGGGTGCTAGTGTTTCTACCATTCTGAAATCTTTATGTGATGTGCTTGGTCTTACCAATCTTGAAGAATGTTCCTTGAATTTGCACTTAGCGGATTCTACTATTAAAAAGCCTATGGGAAGAATTAATGATGTTATTATTATTGCAAATAGGAACTATGTGCCCACAGATTTTATTGTTCTTGATATTGATTGCAATCCGTCTTGTCCAATTATTCTTGGTAGACCATTTTTACGCACTATCGGTGCCGTGATTAATACGAAAGAAGGCAATATCAAGTTCCAATTTCCTTTGAGGAAGGGTATGGAACACTTTCCTAGAACAAAAATTAGGCCACCTAATGAATCAATCATGAGGGCATCTTATGGATCTCAGACCAAAGATGACAGAACTTAGATCCTTGCCTTACGCCTAGCTAAGGGCGTAAAACTATAGCGCTTGTTGGGAGGCAACCCAATGAATAAAATTTATCTTTGCCGTTTGCTTTCTGTTCTTGAGTGTTTACACAATTATGCGACTAGTATGATTGTGTTTTTTATGTTTTAATTAGTGTTTGAGCCAAGTAAAGCCATTAGGATCTTCTTGGGTGATAGTTGTTTGATCTTGCTGAAAAAGACAAAAACTTTGTGCTCACAAAAATAATTGTTAAAAATCACCAGAACGTGACAAAATGCCAATTCTTTTTGTAGAAGATCAATATGCAAATTACCCTGGTCGTCCTAATTTTTCAGAATTTTTGGAGTTACAAAAGTATTCGAAAGTTCCGGATTACTACAGACTGTTCTGTTTCGACAGATTCTGTTTTCTTTGTGTTGTGTGCTTATTTTGATGGCTCTATGGTTTTCTTTGATGAGTTTTTGCCATAGAAAAGTTGGAAATACAGTAGATATAATACAAAAACAAAATATGAATTGGTTTGATACAACACTTATAGTAGTGGTTTGCTTTCTTTTACTAACGGATCTCACAAAGGTTTTGTTGAGTTTTGTGTGATTGATGTTTTCAAGTTTTGGGTTATCTTATGATGGATGAAAGAAGGATAGAAGAGCCTAAGCTTGGGGATGACCCGACATCCCAAGCTATTATCCAAGGATGAGAAACCAACTAAGCTTGGGGATGCCCCCGAGTGGCATCCCCTCTTTCTTCTAACGATCATCGGTATTTTACTCGAGGCTATATTTTTATTCGTCACATGATATGTGTTTCGCTTGGAGCGTCTTGTATGATATGTGTCTTTGCTTGTTTTATTTTGTGTTTTAAGACATCAATCCTTGCTGGACACACCTATTTGAGAGAGCCAAAAATTATATCATGACTTGTTAGAATTGCTCTCTGTGCTTCACTTAAATCATTTATGAGCTAGGACTTGCTCTAGTGCTCCACTTATATCTTTTTTAGCACGGTGTGCTTAGTATTTTTGAAGAAATGCTCTCTTGCTTCACTTTATTTGAGAGTTAGTATTTTTGAAGAAATTATCTCTTGCTCCACTTAAATTATTTTGAGAGAAAGAAAATTTGTTATGCTCATGATCTTCACTTATATTTGTTTGAGCTTATGAAAAGCAACACATGAAAATTAGTCCCAAAGTCATAGATATCCAAGAAGGATAAAGTAAAAAAATGTCATGAAGATCATTGGACAAAATAAACTTGATTCTTAGTAATAGTTTTGAGATATGATGGTGTGATATGTGAGTTATGTTGATGAGTAATTGTGCTCTAGTAAGAATATTGGTGTTAAGGTTTGTGATTCCCTATGCATGCATGAAAGTCAATAATCATGCAATGAAAATTATATCCTACTTGTGGTGCATTATTCGGTGTTAATCATGCTTAATGCTTGCTTATGAGATTATTAGTTTCTTGGTTGGTTGCTTCTCAATCTTTTTGCTAGCCCTCATTTTGCACTAAGTATGACATCTACTTCTGCATCCAAAATCCTTTAAACCAGTTTTGCCATATGAGTCCACTATATCTACATATGTGCAGTATTCTTTTGCCGTTCTAAGCAAATTTGCATGTGCCATCTCTAATTTTCAAAATAAACTTCTCTTTTGTGTATTTATTTCGCTCGCGGAACGGTAACGGGTGGCTAATATTTTCCATGCTGGATGTGTTATTCTCACGATGAGTGTTTATTCACTTGCCATTGCACGAGAGTAAGGCAAAGGTTTTAGGGATTCCCAGTCCTGAAATGCAAAAATGAATTTACTTTATGTTGTCAAATAATAAATTCCTTGGAAAGTGTTGGTATGGAAGGCACCCGTGGATACGCTTAGCCATGGAAAGTGGAAGTATGGTGGAAAAGGAATAAAGTTTATTTTCTGTTTGGGAACCGCCTATGGCATATCTAGCATGGAAAGTGTTCGTAGCTCTATGTTGTTTTCGTTGGTGGGATGGATACACCTCCCAAAATGATTTTATCTCTATTTTCTTCGCTTTGAGCTCTGGCACCTCTACAAATCCCTACTTCCCTCTATGAAGGGCCATTCTTTTACTTTAATTGAAATTTTTATTTTTAATTTGAGTGTCCATCTTATCTTATAAAAGCACCAACTAAGAGGCAATATGATCGTGCTTAAGTATTGGGTATAGCTAATATTCGAGTGTGTCTCATGAATGGATCAATGTTTGAGCATGATGGGCTAGGGATAACTTATTTTAGCGTTAATATTTTGAAAGACATGGTTGCTTGTTGATATGCTTGAGTATCTAAATTATTATGTCAAAACTAGACTATTGCTTTGAATCACATAAAAGTCCAAATGTCCATGCTATAAAGAAAAGAATATGATATGACATGATAAACAACATTCCACATCAAAAATTCTGTTTTTTATCACTTACCTACTCGAGGACGAGCAGGAGTTAAGCTTAGGGATGCTGATACGTCTCCAACGTATCTATAATTTTTTATTATTCCATGTTGTTTTATTATCAATCTTAGATGTTTTATAATCATTTTATAGTCATTTTATATCATTTTTTGGTACTAACCTATTGACATAGTGCCAAGTGCCATCTGTTGTTTTCTGCATGTTTTTTACATCGCAGGAAATCAATATCAGACGGAGTCCAAATGTCACGAAACTTTATGATGATTTTTTATGGACCAAAAGGAAGAAGTTGGGCCCTGGTTGCACCTGGGGGAGTCCCAAGGAGGGGACAACCCACCAGGGCGCGCCAGGAGGTCCAGACGCGCCCTGGTGGGTTGTGCCCACCTCGGGTGCCCCTCGGACCACCTCTTTGCTCTATAAATACCCCAAAAATCCAGAAACCCTAGAGGCATCGACGAAATATTCATCCAGCGGCCGCAGAGTCCAGAACCAACAGATCCAATCTAGACACCATCTCGGATGGGGTTCACCACCTCCACTGGTGCCTCACCAATGATGGGTGAGTAGTTCTTTGTAGACCTTCGGGTCCGTAGTTAGTAGCTAGATGGCTTTCTCTCTCTCGCTGAATTCTCAATACACTGGTCTATTGGAGATCCATATGATGTAACTCTTTTTGCGGTGTGTTTGTTGGGATTTGATGAACTTCGAGTTTATGATCAGTTATATCTTTTTATATCCATGAAAGTTATTTGAGTTTCTTTGATCTCTTATATGCATGATCTCTTATAGCCTCGTATTTTGTAACGCCCTCGATGCGGCTATATCTCCCACGTGTCGAGGCACGACTTAGAGGCATAACCGCATTGAAAGCAATGTCGCAAGTGAGGTAATCTTCACACAATCCATGTAATAAATAAAGGGGAAAGATACATAGTTGGCTTACAATCGCCACTTCACACAAGTACATAAATAACATCCATCATACAGATTACACTCAAGGTCCGACTACGGCACCAAAATGAAAGAAGACTACCCCAAATGCTAAACAGATCCCCGGATCACCCAACTGGGCTCCACTACTGATCATCTGGAAAAGAAACATAGTAACAGCCACGTTCCTCATCGAACTCCCAAGTGAGCTCGGTCGCGTCATCTGCAATGACATCGTTGGTACCTGCAACTGAGGTGATAATATCTGTGAGCCACGGGGACTCAGCAATCTCACACCCGCAAGATCAAGACTATTTAAGCTTAAAGGTGGGAAAAGGATAGTGAGGTGGAGCTGCAGCAAGCGACTAGCATATGTTGACTACAGCGCAAAAGAGAGCGAGAAGAGAAGGCAAAGCACGGTCGAGAAGCTAGAAATGATCAAGAAGTGATCCTGAACAACCTACGTCAGGCATAACTCCAACAACCATGTTCACTTCCCGGACCCCGCCGAGAAGAGACCATCACGGTTACACACGCGGTTGATGTGTTTTAGTTAAGGTCAACTTCGGGTTTTCTACAACCGGACATCAACAAATTCCCATCTGCCTCATAACCGCGGGCACGGCTTTCGAAAGATAATACCCTGCAGGGGTGTCCCAACTTAGCCCATGATAAGCTCTCACGGTCAACGAAGGATATTCCTTCTACCGGGAAGACCCGATCAATCTCGGAATCCCGGACTACAAGACATTTCGGCAGCAACAAAACAAGTCCAGCAAAACCTCCCAGATGTGCCGACAAATCCCGATAGGAGCTGCACATATCTCGTTCTCAGGGCACACCGGATAAGCAAGACGTCGGGTTGGCATAGACCCTGGTTGCCCAAGGGGCGCCGGACATCGCTCGGTTTGGACCAGCAATCGAAGGAGAACTGGCCCGGGGGTTTAAAATAAAGATGACCCTTGAGTCTGCAGAACCCAAGGGAAAAGGCTTAGGTGGCAAATGGTAAAACCAATGTTGGGCCTTGCTGCAAAAGTCTCATTCAAAGCGAACTGTCAAGGGGGTCCCATAAATCACCCAACCGTGTAAGGAACGCAAACTCCGGGAACATAACACCGGTATGACGGAAACTAGGGTGGCAAGAGTGGAACAAAACACCAGGCATAAGGCCGAGCCTTCCACCCTTTACCAAGTATATAGATTCATTAATTAAATAAGAGGTATTGTGATATCCCAACAAGTAAACATGTTCCAAACAAGGAACAACAAGTCCATGTTCCAACAAGGAGCAAACTTCATCTTCACCTGCAACTAACAACGCTATAAGAGGGGCTGAGCAAAGCAGTAACATAGCCAAACAACGGTTTGCTAGGACATGGATGGTTAGGGGCTGACATGGCAATATAGGAGGCATGATATATCAAGTGGTGGGTATCGCAGCATAGGCATAGCAAAAGAGCGAGCAATCTAGCAAGCAAAGATAGAAGTGATTTCGAGGGTATGGTCATCTTGCCTGCAAGGTTCTCAGAGTTGTCGAAAGCTTGGTCCTCGAAAGCGTTCTCAACGGAATCCTCGTTCACGTACTCACCTCCCGGCTCTACCCAAGACAAGAGAACAAGCAAAGGAACCAATATCAACCACGATGCAATGCGCAAGCAACATGATGCAAAACATGGCATGATATGCGAGAGGTGATATGCAATGCGAATGCATGCTCCGGAAGGACAAGGATGAACAGGGCATAATCTTGGCAAACCAAGCATGCCACTGGATAGATGAGGTGATTTCGGTTGAAATCGATATAAAGTTCACCGGAATCGGATGCACGGTTTGCAAATGGCAAGCAAAACAAGAATGACACGAATCTGCCATAAACAGCATGAAGCTACTTAGCAAGCAACAAATAATTAAGCTACTGCACCCAAACATGACAACAAAGCATATGACAGCGATCTACACAAGATGCACGACAAAAGATGAACACTGAGCTACGGCTCAATCCCATCATAACAGGTCCAAACCATCATGGCAAAAGTGCACAAGATAACAGGTTCTCAGCCTTAGTGAAATTAACAACATAGCAGAAAACTAACATCAGGATGACATGTTCAGAGCAATGAAACAACATGCTAAAGGTTCAGAACATAGCAAAGTAATGCATGGCATGAATCTACTCAAAGCACTTGACAAAAATCACTTACTGACCATAAGCCAAAAAGGACCAGAAAATAAGATTACACCCATGTCAAATAAGCAAGTTTCGTTACAGGTTTCAGACTTAGCAGAAAACTGGACATGGCAGAAAACTAATAACGACTAGGCATGTTCGTGAGCTCGATGCACTCACTACAGAGAATTTCATGATAAACTAAGCATACATACATCAAGAAGACATGTCATAGTAACAAAGCATGGCAAGAACAACATCATATCATGTAAGGACCAACTACACCAAGCTTGGCAAAATCGAATAACATGTAAACAATCTGCCAGCAACATTTTGAAGCAAAAGTAGAGCTCGATTGACTCAAGCTATGGCACTCCATAATTGCAAACAAAGTCATGGATGGATTAAGAAAATACTCAAGTTCAAAACTCCCTTACTGACCATACTCAAACTATGCATGGATCTCTCAGAAACAACAAGAATACATGGCATGAAAATAACAGCAGTCAGGGACTTGGTGAAATCACTAAGTCTCTGAAATCAGCAACATCAAGTGACCTAGTTTGCATGCTTGTTCTAGTCACCACATAGATCACAAAAATACATGGCAAAATCCTCTGGATAGGTAACATGGCATATTACAAAACTCATGTAGGACTCAACTTCATAGGAGGTACACATCAATCATGGAAAAAATGACAAAAGTGCATGATCAGATAAGATCCAGCAACTAACATCCACTAGCCCTCTTCTAACAGCATTTCGGGCATCAATATGACTTCAAATGAAAATGGTTCAATGGAACAAAATAATGTACTCTTCGAGGCGAATAATTCTACATATTACACGCGCGAAACGGGGCTACAGATGCAAAGATATAGCATGTTGAACAGGAGCTGATGATGATGAATGGCAAAGACTTAGAGAAAAAGAGGGGGAAGGAGAGGTCAACCCTAGGCGTCTGGATCTGGCGGCGGGCACTGTAGCAGCTCGAGGAAGAGGGAGACCGGGGCGGCGCGGACGGGCGGCGGGGTCGGCGGCGAAGTCCGGCGTGGCGGCGCTGGGCGGCGGGGTCGGCGACGGGGCGCGGAGCAGGCGCCGATGGAGCACGCCGGGGAGGCGCCGGCGGGCGGAGGACGCGGAACCGGGCGGCGGCCTGGTGCGGGTGGCGGCGGCTACCGCGCGGCGGCGGTGGATCTCGGGCCCACGCGGGCCTGCCTCGGGCCCCGCGGGCCGCAGCGGCGGAGGGGAGAGAGAGGCGGGGGCCGGCGGTGACGTGGCGTGGAGGGATTGATGGGCACGGATTTCGAGGCGAAGTTAGGGTTAGGGTGATTTCTCTCTCAGATTTGGACGGGGAAGGCCTTTTTATAGATAGGAGGAGCTAGGAGGCTCCAAACGGAGTGCGGTCTTCGCCCACGCGATCGTGATCGAACGGCGGAGGACATGGGAGTGACTTAGATGGGTTATTGGGCTGTTTTGAAGGGGTGTTGGGCTGCAACACACACGAGGCCTTCACGGTTACCCGGTTAACCGTTGGAGTACCAAACGAACTCCGATTGACCCGAAACTTGACAGGCGGTCTACCGGTGCTATACCGAGGCCACATGTCAAACCTCGGCCCATTCCGAGAATGTTCAATACCCACTCACGAAGAAATGTAAAAGGGGACGCCGGGAGACATAGGAGCGCCGGATTGCAAAACGGACAACGGGAAAGATGCTCGGATTTATGAGACGAACGCGTATGCGTATGCGATGCACATGATGACATGATATGAAATGCATGACATGACCAAAATGCAAAACGGAGAGAACCCAACCACGGAGGGAATAACATAGCACATAGCCGGAAATGGCAAGAGTTGGATTACAAATATGGCAAGTTACATCTGGGGCGTTACATATTTATTCTCCGATATTTGGGTTTTGTTTGGCCAACTTGATCTATTTATCTTGGAATGGGAAGAGGTGTTTTGTAGTGGGTTTGATCTTACGGTGCTTGATCCTAGTGACAGAAAGGGAAACAACACGTATGTATCGTTGCTACTAAGGACAAAAAGATGGGATCTATATCTGATGCAATAGATAAACGGATCTTGTCTACATCATGTCATCGTTCTTATTGCATTACTCCTTTTTTCCATGAACTTAATACACTAGATGCATGCTGGATAGCGGTCGATGTGTGGAGTAATAGTAGTAGATGCAGGCAGGAGTCGGTCTATTAATCTTGGGCGTGATGCCTATGTAATGATCATTGCCTGGATATGGTCATAATTATTTGAAGTTCTATAAATTGCCCAATTTGTTTACCCACCGTTTGCTATTTTTCTCGAGAAAAACCACTAGTGAGACCTACGGCCCCGGGGTCTTCTTTCTCATATATTTGCTTGCGATCTACTTTTCCTTTGCACTTTTATTCAAATCTATTAAACCAAAAATACAAAAGTACTTTGTTGCACTTTATTTTATTTGTGATCTATTATTTCAATCTATTACAATTTCTGGCATCGTTACCCGAAAGGGATTGACAACCCCTTTAACACGTTGGTTTGCGAGGTGTTGTTATTTGTGTGCAGGTGTTGTTTACGTTGTGTTTCTTGGTTCTCCTACTGGTTCGATAACCTTGGTTTCATTACCGAGGGAAATACCTACCTTCGCTGTGCTACATCATCCCTTCCTCTTTGGGGAAATACCGACGTAGTCCTAGCAGACAGGAGCTTTCTAGCGCTATAGTCAGAGAGCAATCACCACCCCGAATCCTCCAAGGGTAGTCACCTATTCTGCATTTTCCACAACGTCCACGGCCACAACACCAACGACTACCAAGATCACAAGGTCATCCGCGACGGGTCCCTTGGCCGCCGCCCTGAGGGCAACGACCGTGGCTACGGCCGCGGAGGAGGCCATGGTGGAGGCCGCTGGGACAACCGCAACCCCCGCCAGGACTGGCATGATCATCCTCGTGAGGACCACTGGCAGGGCCAGCCTCGTGATGGCCCCTGGAGGGACTAGCCTCGTGATGATCATCCTCAGGGCAACGCCGACCTTCCTCCGCTCTTGGAAACCTACGACCACCGCCGAGATGATGGGGTCGGGGGCTTCCAAGAGCCTCACGCTATTGCCTGTATCCTGGGTGGCGCTCAGGCCCCCGCCTCCCATCGCATCTTCAAGCAGTTCGCTCGTGAGGTGAATGCAGCCCTCCCCAAGCTCGAGGAATCACGTCCCGTCAGGTGGTCCACGTACGCCATCACCTTCGACTCTATGGATGAGCTCAAGTGTGCAACCACCACTGGCGCACTCCCGATGCTCTCCTCGCCGACCATCAGCAACATCCTCATCACGAAGACACTCGTAGATGGTGGCGCGGGTCTCAATGTCCTCTCTGTTGAGACGTTCGATAGGCTCAAGGTGCCCTACGACCAGCTCCTCCCAACCAAGCCCTTCTCGGGGTGACCAACGGTTCCACCATTCCCCTAGGAAAGATTCGCCTCCCCGTCACCTTCGGCAAGCGTGACAACTGCCGCACTGAGCTCATCGACTTCGACATCGCCCACATTAGCCTCCCATACAACGCCATCCTCGGGTACCCAGCCCTCGCCAAGTTCATGGCGGTGACTCACCACGGCTACAATGTCCTCAAGATGCCAGGAAGCGGTGGCATCATCACGGTCGCCTGTGACAAGAAGGACGCGGTGTGCTCCCTCGAGCACGCCTACCAGGCCACGGCGGTCGAGAATTCATATGACGAGGGTGCCATCTATCCTCCTGAGGCCGTCCCCAAGAAGAAGAAGCAGCTCCTCCTCAGAGGTCCTCAGGAGGCTGGGGCGTCCGATGATCATGCCTCAAGCCCTGTGCTCACTGCTAGGGCGCTGTTCCCTCTCGCATAGGAAAGCGTGTTGGGCGCCCCTCTCGGGACGGGCTCGGGGCTCTCGTTTGGAGGGCCTCTGACCTGGTCAGCGTCACGAGGGAGGCGTTCGGGCACCATGTGGAGGTGTGTTTCAACGTGCGCTTCCATGAGCAGGGCGAGAGGTGACAGGCGCTCAGGAGTTCATCACCAAGGCAATCGAAGAGCTTCAGGAGGTGCGAGCCATGCGCGGAGAGCGCCGCCCCACATCGCTCAGCGCAGCTGCTACCCCTGACATGGGTGGCAAGCTGCGTGTCTACGTCAACATTCCAGGGCTCAACAGGGCTGCTTCTTAGGAGCTCTTCTGGCTGTCCCGTGATGGACGTAGTGGGGGCTGCCCCCGCAGCTATGTCTGCATGCTGTTCGGCCTGCTGAACATGGCTGCCACGCACCAGCACTACATTCAGGGCGTTCTGGCGGCTCACGAGGCCAGGAACCAGGCAATCTTGACGGAGGAGATGTTGGACCCTCGCGAGCCCCTTGGACCTTCGGAGCCCCCTGAGGCTCAGGAGCTAGATGACTCGTGAGGAATGACCTCTTCAGCACACACCTCCAACTACTCCAACACTTCTACGGCGACGGTACCAGGTGACTTTTTGGTTTGTTCAATTGAGGGTGCCCCTCGGGCTGCACCATCCTCAAGTTGTTAGGGTCAGTCCCGCAGCACAATTTTGATTCATGTACTCCGGACCACTATGCATGTTTGTGTTATCGTGGTTATCAATGGTATCCATGTTGTTTCGTTATCTATAGAGTTGCCCCTCGGTGCCTCTACGTGTTGCTAAACCCGCCTCTTGCTCATCCCGCAACGGGGGCTACTGGCACGGCACCTGTGCTCGGGTCCGTCCCTGCAGTGCTGATAAACTTGAGAGACTGAGCTCTGGCTCGCGGCTAGCCCCGCGCACGTCACCTTGCCAAGTCCTTAGTGCCTTCATCTTCTTGAGGAAAGATCATCGGCGGGATAGCAAGCGCGGATGCACCCTGTGTTTTCCTTTTTCGACTAACTCACAGGAACCGCCAGAGCATGGACCACTAGCGGCTTTGCCCGTCCCTCGAGACGCAGCACCTGCTGGGCACCCCCTCAGAGCCAGCCACTCTTTTCTCGTGCAAGTCGCTTGCACGTTAAAGGGGGGCTGAGAACCACGCCTCAGGGGCTCTTACTAGCTCTCGGGCCCTCACCCCCTGGCCTTGACCATGGCATCGTGACCTGGCATACCAGTGGCGGCTGAGCCTCACCTGAGAGCCGGGATCTGATGACGTAGAGCACCCGAACAAGCAAGAAGGATGGGGACGGCATGGGCCCTGCCCAGGGGCGCGTCGGGAGAAGGGCACAGCCTGATGTTACATAGGAAGTTCGTCCTCGCAACTAAAGAATCATCATGGGCTCGCCAAGATAAGTTACCCCACACCCGCATGATGGCGCGGACCTTACAATCAGTGCTCTGTCTCTAGAAATCTCGCTCGGGCAAGGACGTTTCCCTTTCAGCCTTTCGGGAGCTGCTTGCTGCTACTTCTTGAGCTTGCGTTGGTTTTTCCCTCGAAGAGGAAAGGGTGATGCAGCAAAGTAGAAATAAGTATTTCCCTCAGTTAGAGAACCAAGGTATCAATATAGTAGGAGAAGAACGCACAAATCACCAATACCTGCACAAACAATCAAACACTTGCATCCAACGCGATAAAGGGGTTGTCAATCCCTTCACTGTCACTTGCAAAGGTGAGATCTGATAGAGACAGATAAATAAAACTAAACTAAACATAAAATATTTTTGGGTTTTTGGTTTATAGATCTAAAAGTAAAAGATTGCAAAATAGTAGATCGGAAACTTATATGATGGAAAATAGACCCGGGGGCCATAGGTTTCACTAGAGGCTTCTCTCATGATAGCAAATAATACGGTGGGTGAACAAATTACTGTCGAGCAATTGATAGAAAAGCGCAAAGTTATGACGATATCCAAGGCAATGATTATGTTATATAGGCATCATGTCCGTGTCAAGTAGACCGACTCCTGCCTGCATCTACTACTATTACTCCACACATCGACCGACTCCTACCTGCATCTAGAGTATTAAGTTCATCAAAAACAAAGTAACGCTTTAAGTAATATGACATGATGTAGAGGAATAAACTCAAGCAATATGATGTAAACCCCATCTTCCTTGATGGCAACAATACAATATGTGCCTCGCTGCCCCTACTTTGTCACTGGGTGAAGACACCGCAAGATTGAACCTAAAGCTAGGCACTTCTCCCATTGCAAGAAAAACCAATCTAGTTGGCCAAACCAAACCGATAGTTCGAAGAGAATTACAAAGATATCAAATTGTGCATAAAATAATTCAGACAAGATTCAAATAATATTCATAGATAAGCTGATGATAAATCCACAATTCATCGAATCTCGACAAACATATCACAAAGAAGATTACATCAGATAGATTTCCAAGAACATTGAGGATAACATGGTATTGAGAATCAAAGAGAGAGAAGAAGCCATCTAGCTACTAGCTATGGACCCGTAGGTCTGTCATAAACTACTCACGCTTCATCGAAAGGGCAATAGGATCTCACGGGAACAGAAGGTTGCGGCGGTGGAAAAATGTTTTCATGGATACTTCTGGTGGTTTGGGAATATATGTGAATATATAGGATGAGTATCTAGGTCAGGGGGTCAACAAGGGGCCCACAAGGTAGGGGAGCGCCCTACCCCCTGGGCGCGCCCTCCCCCTTGTCGCCGCCTCATGGCTCTTCTGACTTGAACTCCAAGTCTCCGGGGTGTATTCTGGTCCAAGAAAAATCATCGCGAAAGTTTTATTCCGTTTGGTATTCATTTTCTGCGAAACTCAAAAACAAGGAAAAACAGAAATTGGCATTGAGCTCTAGGTTAATAGGTTAGTCCCAAAAATAATATAAATTAGCATATTAATGCATATAAAACACCCAAAACAGATAATATAGTAGCATGGAACAATAAAAAATTACAGATACGTAGCAACCTTGACTAGCTCGGAAGTGAGGACGTACTTGGTAACCATGTAGCGGGACACAAATGTCGTGACCACATTATTATCAAGTGGACGGAAAATATCCGTACTCGTCCAAGGAATAGGATAGTGGGGAAAACCGAGTCTGCTGACATTGCCCTTTCTTGATGACTAAAATCATTAAGGGTTGCCAAAATGACAAGATAGAAGGCATGATCCGAGGTAGCAACATGTCTACCACCGAAACGATGGGTGTGGCTGGAAAGGAGAAGTCGGTGTGATACCTGAGCACCATTTCTGCAAACATCGTTGGGATCACTTGGCCTCACTCTGCTGGGACAAAAATGACGCCAAACACCAAAGAACAGGCTCAAAGGAAACTGGAGGGATGCAGGGCTGAGCCGTAGTGGATCTGAACCGAGGCCAGCTACACTCACAAGCTAAACCGTTAGTAACAAATAATAAGGGCATATGCATGCTATGCGTCAAACAAACGCAACACCCGATGCAACAAACAAGCCAGACTCTATACTACCGATTACTACCGCTCGCGCTGACTAGGGCGTCCTATAGCCAGACCTGCTCTGATACGAAGCTCCGTGGCACTCTAGCTCAGAGGAACCAGAACACCCCGTATTCCAGCCCAGAGATCAAGTCTTCTCGAATACGACACTGCTTGACATAGAACAAATCAACTCTTATTACAAAGGATAAGGGTACAAAGGTCTGATGTTAAAAAAGATCACATTAGCATGGCGACACTACGCCTACTAGGGTAGCTCTATGCTAGTAGCGGAACAACTCGTAGCAGCGGAGAACTTCTAGAAGCGGAACAACGATGACAATGGCGAACTCCACTCCGCAAGGACTCTGGCTGGGACACGATCTAGCTCGCACGCGCGGTAACCTCGACAAACAATCAATCACGTCATCACCTGCAATTTGGCATGACACGCCAGTCAGTACATTGAATGTACTTGCAAGCTCACAACAACCAAAAGCATCAAGGCAAGACAATAACATAACATGTCATGGAATTGTCATGGCAGATGTCCTAGTAGAAGGACTTAGTCGTGGAGCCATCGCAACTAGGTTAGCTTAAAGGGGTTAAACGGGACAAAGGACACAAGGAGTTTATACTGGTTCGGCCCCTTGCGGCGAAGGTAAAGGCCTAATCTAGTTTGAGGTGGTATTGCTGTTTCGATTACCAAGGAGCGAATACGCTTGACCTAGCTTTCGATCTGTTGTTTCTTACCCTAAGCCGCCGCCGGGTCGTCCCTTTATATACACAGGTTGACGCCCCGCGGCTCACAGAGTCCCGGCCGGCTCATAAACGTGTCCGGCTCGGTGACTAATTACACTTTCCTTACAATACAAGTCATACATATATGGCGGTTTACACTTATGGGCCTTAAGTCGCCTTTGGGTTTCGGGCCCTTAGCAAGTCTGCGTCGTGAAGCGCCACCTTCAATATCTTCATGGGCTTTGTCTTGATAAACCGCCACTGGTATAACCCAGGCCCTCATAGGCGGGTCATATCGAATAGTTATATCCCCTACATTAGGCCCCAGGTTGATTTGAACTTGTTCATATCAATCTTCAATACTTAGAAAAAATCCTTCTTCATTTGTTCTTGCGAGATACTGTAACTTGCCATGATGTCATCTCCTGGGATTACGGAAACCCGCCATGACATCATCTGTCATTAATTTCGCACAATACCCAGCATATCTTAATAGATCCTTATCTTTAATAACCATCCTGAAGATCGAAAGCGTCTGAGCTACTATATGATCATTCTTTGACCTCCTCGATTCTCGCGCTCGCCTGTTACCCATTTCTTTATAAATAGGGTCAGGCAGCCTTTTCACTCTCCCCCTTTCCTTCTCTTCTTCAACCTCTCTCTCTTGTGACGCATCTGCACACCTGAGCACCGCCGCCGACGACCTCGTCAACTTCCTCGACCCCGGCCGCTGCATCGACCTGAACGAGACCAGAGAACTGCGGCACATCTCCGTTGCTTCAGCGGACCCAGTAAGCACCTTACCTTCCCGCTATAGATCTCCATTAGGGTTTTCTGAAGTTCTTAGGAGTTCATCATCGTTTTTCACCATACCTCCGTTTAATCCTTTCTTCGATCCAAAAACAGCTTTTAAAATATGCGGAATCTGTTTCTGTACCTTCTCTTAATCACTGAATATGCTTCCCAGATGCAGAAATCTTGCCAATATACTAGTTCCTCCGCTGTTGTGACATTAGGTTTTGATTTTACTTTCTTTTCCGAATAGCGACAGATCCAAAATTAACTGCACCAATTTCTAACACTTGTTTATCCAACACTTTAGCAGAATTCGCTCTTGATAGATCTTAAGTACCATTACTGTCATGGCGGCTTACATCACCAGTTATAATTAGTGATATGTCATTAGGCCCCGTTTAAGCCGCCAATGTGAATATATGTTGCACCGTTCATCTCTGGCTTAACAAATCAACTTAAACCAGAAAATTTTCTTTCTTTTAGGCTTCTTCCCTTACAATGCCGAAGACAGTCACCTCATGTAATTGGGTTCCCCCTATTTTCACCGAGAACATGCTCGAGGATTTTGTCAAAGTCGGATTTTTACCAGCAAAAAAACATCATGCATTGGCGCGCTCCCAAACCAAGTGAGAAAAAACCTCAGCCACGGGATGGTGAGATAATTGTTTTTACTGATCATATGAACCGGGGCTTCTCACCACCTGGTTCCAAATTTTTCCGAGACGTTCTGCACTTCTTTCAACTTCATCCTCAAGACATCGGACCCAATTCTTTGTCAAACATCTGCAATTTTCAAGTCTTCTGCGAAGTATACCTTCAAGAAGAACCCATCATTGAACTCTTCAGGGAATATTTTTATCTAAACCAGTAGAACGAGTTTACTAATTGTCGGGGGAAATTGGCCTCCACGAGCACCTATGGGGACGGAGCCCCTTGTCGGTTCGGCGGGGGGCGGAGGTTGCACAAAGAGCAGATCGAGGCGACACACACACACAACGATTTTACCCAGCTTCGGGCCGCACGGATGCGTAAAACCCTACTGCTGCATGTCTGGTTGATTCGAGTTCTTGCTCTGGAGCGCAAGAAGCTACAGTAAGTTGGAGCTGGACGTAGACGAGGGTCTACTGGGTGTCCTCCTTCTCTCCCTCTGTCCCCCTGTCCTACGTGCACATGGGCCTCCTTTTATATGCTAAGGGGTTTCCCACAGGTAGCAACGCAGGTGAGGGTAAAAATGGCAAGGAACTGTGCGAACAGTGGCCGCACAGTGCTATCGCACCTAACTTTGACGGCGGGGGACAAAGGCATTAAATGCCCGTCTGGATCGCCTAAACAGTGCCGAGGCGGACCGTTAGGGGCGCCTCCGCTTGCCACGGGGGCGACTCTGCCAACGTCGCATGCCACGCGTGCCCCAGGTTGCGCGGCGCCTCGCCCCGTGCCTCTGGGGAAGCTCCAGAGTGACGCGTGGGCAGGTGAGCTGGGGCGCAGGCCTGAGGTGGTGGTTTGCCGCAGCAAGTGGCTTGCCGCGGTGGTTGTCTTGCCGCACCTGAAAGCTTGCCGCTCGTCAGGCCTTGCCGGGGTGCGCGGCGCGCCGCGGCGGGCTTTTCTTGGGGTGCCTTGGTTTGGCCGTCCCGGCGAGCTCCTCCCGCCGGGGCCTTGGTGATTCGGCTTAGTCGTCTCGGCAAGCTCCTCTTGCCGGGAGCTTGTCGCCTTGGCCCGGGAAGCTCCTCTTGCCGGACCTCGCCTTCTTGGCCCGGCAAGCTCCTCTTGCCAGGGCTTGGTCTTCTAGGCTCGATCATTTGGCCTTCGTCCGGCCCAGAAAGGGCCGTGGAGACTCTTGTCACTCCCCTGGCAAGCCTTGCCGCGGGACGCTACTACTGCCCGTGCACAAGTTCGGGGTACTAAGGTACCCCTACTTTAGTACACCGACAGGAGCCCCCGGGTCTGGGCCATACACGGTGCCGAGCGTTGTTGGGCCAGGCCCTAACAGTGCACGGGCACGCGTGGCCTGGGTTGCGCTGCTCCTTAACTCCGTGCCCGTCGCGCCCTCCCCAAGTGGCGCGCACTTATCGCGGCGTCGTGGGGGGCGAGGCGTGCGAGGCGTGCGTGACGTGGGTGGCGTGCGCGGGGCTTGAGGCCCGCAGGCATGTGTCACGTCGGGCACGATTCCTTCATCTGGAAAGGCGAAACGCCCTCCCCCACTCCTACCCCCTTTATAAGCGGAGGGGAACAGGGGCAGCTCGCCATTCTGCCGGTTGCTGTTCCTCGAAGATCTCCGCCACTTCCTCCTTACTAGAGAAAGCAGCGATTCGCCCTCGCAGCCCCCGGCGCCGCCAACGCCGATAACTCCCCCTCCCCGTACCTGTCATGGCCCCGAAGAGCGACAAGGCGAAGGGGAAGGCCGTGAAGTCGGCCGAGGCGCTGCGGCTGGAAGCGCTTCGGAAGGAGACGGCGACGTTCCCCCCTCAGCTCGATGCGCTGAGGCTGAAGAACGGATACCGCCTCTTCTGGTCGACGGCGACGCGAGCGCATCCGCGCACGCGAGTTCTTCCCGCCATCGCCCAGAAGCTGTACCCGACCGGGTACCCTTTCTTCGCCGTGTTCTTCTATTGCGGGCTCTGCCCGCCTTTTTCCGAGTTCTTCTGTGACATCATGCACACCTACAACCTCCACCTCCTTGATTTCACCCCCAACGCCGTTCTGACAATGGCGGTTTTAGCACACCTTTGCGAGAACTTTGTCGGAGTCCGCCCCAACGTAGCCCTCTTCCGCCACTTCTTTACTCCTCGGGTGGAGAAAGGGGAGCCGCTGTCCGGCGGAGTCGCCTGGGTCTCCAGGACCGGCAAGAAAGAGGTCTACTTGGAGGGGGAACTCCGTGGCAGATGGGAGGAGTGGAGGGCCGAGTGGTGCCTGATCGTCGAGGAGAATCCGCTGCCATTCACCGCCGTGCGCCGAACTCCAGTGGTGCGCGGCCGTGACTGGAGCGACCTAGCCCCGGACGATGCCAAGCTGAAGATTGCCATCACCCGAATCCTGCGCCTCAGGTTTGCCGGGCTCACCGTCGGCGCCGTCGGCGCGGATTTCCTTCGCCGGCGTATCGCCCCCCTGCAGGAGAGGGGGAAGCCGACTTGGGAATTCCAAAACGCGGCGGACATCATGAGGCTGCGCCCGGGCCTTAACTACAACTTCACCGTTCTGGAGCTCGTCGGAGTGTTGAAGGAGCTGTTCAGGTACGACTCCGAGCACCCAGAATGGTTCAGGTTGCCGCCGGGCGTCGTCCCCCTGTGCAACAACTCGGCGCTCAGCCGCATCCTCGCGATGATGCCACTGTGCGACTCGCACAGGATCGACGCGACCTGGCAGGAGCCGGCGGACGACGTCGTGCAGGCCTTCTTCGACAACTTGGAGGAGGTGCCGGTCGACCCCGACGAGAAGAGGGGCCTTACGCGGGACACCACCCCCGAGGAGCTGGCCTACATCGCCTCCAGGATGGAGGAGGCGGCGGCCGCCGCGTCCGCGGGCGAGTCTGGCTTCACCCCGGCCGAAGCAGACGCGGCGGAGGCGGAGAGCCTCGCTGATCAAATGGAGTTCGCCGGCGCGGAGGAACCAGCCGGGCACGGTGGCGCGAACGAGCCCACCCAGGACGCGAGCGACTTGCCGGAGGTTGACGCTCCCTCCTCGCCGCTCCCGGGCAGCTCGTCGCAGGCGGAGCCCCCTGCCCAGCCGAGGAGGCGTCTCCGCAGGGCCAGAGAGGTGGTGCGGCAGGCCGACCAGCAACCGCAGCCCCGCGTGACACGCGCCTCCGAAGCAGCGGGAGCGGGGTCTTCACGGGCCACGGCTTCTGCTCCCGCCGCTCCCCGTACCGCGGCGGCAACGGGGGCGGGGTCGTCCACCGTCCCCGCCAAGTGGTCCCGGGAACCCACTCCCCTGTCTCCTCGCGCCTGGAGCAAGCCGGGTTTTGACTATTCCGCGCTTAGCTCCGACGACGAAGAGGAGGACGAAGAGCAAGTTCCTGGTAGAGCTTGTATCTTCTTGATTTCTGTTGCTTCATCTTGTTTCGTAGCCCACTCATCCTCCCCGAAACCGTTCCCATTCAGGAGCCTGGCCCAGAGGAGGGCGAAGAGGGCCAAGATCCCGCTGGTCGTCCTCGAGGGCCAATCTCCCCCGGCAACTGGGGAGGTGTCGGAGACGACCTTGCCGGACTTGGCAGCGGGTCCCCAGGGCGGCCCACAGCACAGCCCCCAGGGTGAGTGCACGGCCAGTTCTTGCTGTTTGGCGCGTGCGCGAGCTCCCCTTCTCTTTGTGGTTAACATGTGGCTGTTGTTGTTGTCGTTGGGTAGGAGCAGAGCAGCCCCAGCAGGCGACCCCGGGGGGCACTCCTGCCGCGCCGTCTGCGTCGACCACCCCGCCTAGGGAGAAATCTCCGGCAATTGAGGAGCCCCCGGCAGGGGAGACCTCCCCGGCAAGGGAGGAGCCCCCGGCAAGGGAGACCTCTCCGGCAAGGGAGGGATCTCCGGCGAGGGACGCGGCAAGCGATCCCCCGGCAGCGGAGGCCGCGGCCACGGACCCTGCCACCGGTAAGCCCCCCTGCATGGAAATCTGTCCCTGGTTATCTTTCCTTATGAGCTTTTTTGTCGGCTTCTCGGTTGACTCTTCTCCCCTCTTCCGGCCATCATACCCGCCCACCGCGGACCCGATGGAGACCGAGGTCGTCGTCGGGAGGGCGCGCGCGGCGACGCCGACGACGTCGTCGTCATCGAGGAGGCGGACGGCACCGATGACCCCGCAGGCGGCGGGGAGGCCGAAGCCGCCAAGGCCGCCGCGGGGGCAGACGGCGAGGGGACCGGCGACCGTGCCGACGGCCCCGGGGAGGCAGGGGCGTCAAGCACCCCGCCGTCCGGCGATCCCACTGCTGCCGCCTCGCCGGGCCCCGAGGAGCCCCCGGCGGGCGCCTACCTGAAGGCCGGCGATGGCGTCTTCATCAGGCTCCCCTGGGAGCCTAGCTCCATGGCGCCGGTCGAGGGGGAGGCCTTGGACGGAGAAGTGCTCGCCTCCGCCGGGCTGACAGTGGTCGACGCGCCAAGCACCAGCATCAGCGAGCCCGAGGAGGAGTGGCTGCTCCGGAAGCTTGTGTCGCTCTACCGCGCCCGGCAAGCTAAGGTGGAGCGCCAGGAGGCACTCGTCGCGAGGGCCGGCGCGGACATGGAGAAGCGTGCCGGGGAGCTCCGGGAGCTCAACCAGGAGGCTCTCCGGTCATTGGCGGAGGAGCGGAGGCTGCTCGACGAGGCGCGGATGGCCTTTCTCCTCGAGAAGGCAGAGGCCGAAGAGCAGCAGAGGCTTGCCGCTGCGGGGCTATCCGCGCGGGAAAGCGAACTGGTGCAGCAGAAGGCCAGCCTCGCCAGCCATGAGGAGGAGGTTGCCGCGCGCGAGCAGGCGCTTGGCGGGGCCCTGCAGAAAGCACAGGACGCTGCCGCGGCCGCCGAGGTCGCCAAGGGGGAGCTGGAGGCGAGGGTGGCGCAGCTCGTCGGCGACCTCAAGGCGAGCGGCGAAGAGCTTGCCGCGCTCAAACAGGAGCGCGAGAAGGGCGCTCACACCCTTGGCGAGCTGCAGGGCCGCTTCGCCGAGAAGATCCGGGAGCTCGACGCCGCCAAGGATTCCAAGGCCGACCTCGAGCTGAAGCTGGACACCCTAGACAAGGCGCTGGAAAGCGCCAAGGGGCAGGAAGCGACCTTGCGGAAGGAGGTTGCTGGCAACGAGGAGCTATTGAAGCGTGCCGCCGTTACCCAGAACGCCTTCCAGGAGACGGTGGAGCGGTGGACCGAAGGCCTCGCCGACATCGCCACCACCATCGACAAGGAGCTGAAGCTGCTGGGGATGGAGGGCCACGAGTACCCCTCCGGTGAGAACGTCCCGCCGAGCGTCAAGCTCACTTCCTTCTTCAAGGGCTTGGTAGGGGTGCTCCAGCATCTCCGGGAAACGATCCCAGAGCAGCTGGCCGAGGAGACGCGGGAAGCCGTCTCCGGGGCCCTCGAGAGGGTGCTGGTGAAGATCGTCTTCCGCAACCCCACCATCAGGCTTACCAACGTCCTCAGGCACCTGCCGGAAGACGCCGACCTGACGGAGATCAGGGCCCTCGTCATCCCCATTGTGGAAAGGGTGGCCGGGATCAGGAGGGTCGAGGGTGACCGCGCGGATTAGGCCGCCCGCCTCTTTCTTTTCTTATCTTGTCGCTGTTGAGCATGTCATAGAAACAGCAGATTAGAGCAGCGGCAAGTCATTTTGGAATATAACTTTTATCTTAGGCAGTTCATTGCGCTGTTATCTCCCTCGTTCGACTTTGTGCTTCGTACGTTCGCGCCCTACGCTCCCGGGAACTTGTCGGCGTAAGCCTCCGCCTTGCCACGGGTGCCGAGTGCGGGACATCAGCAACCCGCTGGCGGTGCCTCCACCAGCAAGAAACCTTGCCGCGGCTGGCGCAACTCACTTAAAATGTTGAGCAGGCTCAGGGCGAGGTAAGCGTGGCGACTGCAGTCGCGGCACACTCAAGCTGCCGAGCAAGCTCGAAACAAAGTAAGGACGCCACTCTGGATGTAGCACACTTAAATCATTGAGCGGACTCGAAACGAAATAAGGGTGCAACCAACCACGAGCCGGCCCCTCCGCGCACAGGTTTCCCATACGAAGCTCGGCCGTTCGAGGAAGATAACTTAAGGATAAAAAGGAGCTTAATTGCTCAAACTTTGGCAACTTAGCTTTTCTGTTGTTTGCAGTCCGGGAAGGCGCAGCTTCCTCGGGCGACGCCCAGCCTATCCTGTCATCCCCCTTCTCGAGGTAAGGGAATAACGAGGGCTCGGGGCTTCACGACCTGCCATCGCTTGCCGGAGTCGAGTGCTGCACAATCGTGTCAAATAATGCATGCGCCAAGCGGAGAGGCGCGAAATCGACAAGATGTGCGGGGCACATAAGCTATACTTGGGATCTGCGCCCGTCTCTGTACCAAGGATTACATGCAACTGCGGCAAGACTTGGACAGAGAGGGTGGCCGACGGAACGGGTTCCGACGGCCGCGCTGGCAAGGTTCCTCCCACGGTCGGCGTCGACTCGTTTGGATCTTGGCGGCCTGGGCTCGCCGAAGAACGAGGTTGCCTTTCCCGCAACTTCTGGCGCTAACTTCTGTGGCTACGGGAGCGGCGCAGAGTTTGCTGGAGGCGAGAAACTCGCTCAGCGGCCGGAAGGCGGTCCTCCTCAAGGAGCAGCCGCTCTTGCCCGGGCTCTGCGTAGTGGGCACTCGAGGAGGGCCGTGCACGAGTCCGTGAGGAGGAATGCCTCCGCTCCACGGGTTGGAGCGGAAAGGTACCTGGCCATACCTGAGCTTACCTGTGGTTGCCAAATCTGGTTCGCACAACCTCGACGCGCCCCCTACCTGGCGCGCCAAAGATGTCGGGGGAAATTGGCCTCCACGAGCACCTATGGGGATGGAGCCCCTTGTCGGTTCGGCGGGGGGCAGAGGTTGCACAAAGAGCAGATCGAGGCGACACACACACACAACGATTTTACCCAGCTTCGGGCCGCACGGATGCGTAAAACCCTACTGCTGCATGTCTGGTTGATTCGAGTTCTTGCTCTGGAGCACAAGAAGCTACAGTAAGTTGGAGCTGGACGTAGACGAGGGTCTACTGGGTGTCCTCCTTCTCTCCCTCTGTCCCCCTGTCCTACGTGCGCATGGGCCTCCTTTTATATGCTAAGGGGTTTCCCACAGGTAGCGACGCAGGTGAGGGTAAAAATGGCAAGGAACTGTGCGAACAGTGGCCGCACAGTGCTATCGCACCTAACTTTGACGGTGGGGGACAAAGGCATTAAATGCCCGTCTGGATCGCCTAAACAGTGCCGAGGCGGACCGTTAGGGGTGCCTCCGCTTGCCACGGGGGCGACTCTGCCAACGTCGCATGCCACGCGTGCCCCAGGTTGCGCGGCGCCTCGCCCCGTGCCTCTGGGGAAGCTCCAGAGTGACGCGTGGGCAGGTGAGCTGGGGCGCAGGCCTGAGGTGGTGGTTTGCCACGGCAAGTGGCTTGCCGCGGTAGTTGTCTTGCCGCACCTGAAAGCTTGCCGCTCGTCAGGCCTTGCCGGGGCGCGCGGCGCGCCGCGGCGGGCTTTTCTTGGGGTGCCTTGGTTTGGCCGTCCCGGCGAGCTCCTCCCGCCGGGGCCTTGGTGCTTCGGCTTAGTCGTCCCGGCAAGCTCCTCTTGCCGGGACCTTGTCGCCTTGGCCCGGCAAGCTCCTCTTGCCGGACCTCGCCTTCTTGGCCCGGCAAGCTCCTCTTGCCGGGGCTTGGTCTTCTAGGCTCGATCATTTGGCCTTCGTCCGGCCCAGAAAGGGTCGTGGAGACTCTTGTCGCTCCCCTGGCAAGCCTTGCCGCGGGACGCTACTACTGCCCGTGCACAAGTTCGGGGTACTAAGGTACCCCTACTTTAGTACACCGACACTAATGGACCCAGCTTAGAACTTGGCGGGGTCTCAATTCAACGGAGAAGAGATGCTATCTTCCCCTATGCTCGCCTACCGAGTCACCCCAAAGATTGGAACCAAACATGGTTCTATTGTAAAGATACTTCTCCAGCTAATGAGAATCCACTGTCGGGTTATCGGGTCGAACGGCTCAACCCCAAACATCATCTTCCCGAGTGGCTTACTACTGCTGAACGGTCAAAGCTTGCACCTACTCTTTCAAAGGTCAGGTCCCTACTGGGAAATGGGTTAACTGGTATTGACTTGGTTCGGTGTTGGGTTTCTTGGAGAATCATACCCTTGAGCTGTCGTTCTAGCTTAATGTGTACTTATACGGGTGATGCAAAAGATCCACCGCGCTACTGCTCCACGCGTTTAACTGATAATGCAATCAATGAGATGACAAAGACCTTTCTTAATGAGAGCCTGCAAAGCTACAGCAAAGTGGGACTGAACCCTTTCTGCACACTTAACCCGCCACCAGCCGTGAGTCTCCAAATTATTTATTTTACCTTATCATTCAAATGTTTTATTAACTCAACCTTGATGACTTTCATAGGCTGAATCCGCCTTTTGGAATAAGGAGTATGACCACGAAGTTGCCAAGAAAGCCAGGGCCAAAACAAAAGCCGCCAAGAAGAATAAGAAGAAATTAAGTGCTTCCGAGATGTTTGAACCGGACGACAGCACTGAGTCGAAGGTAGCCCTTGACTCCCTTGGCTCCTTTTTCAATTATCTTATTGACACTAATTATCATCAGGATGACACGGGGGGCAGTCAAGCGGCTGAAGAAGAGGTAATTATTATTTCCTCCGACTCAGCGCCTTTGCCAAGACAGAAAATTCGGCGAGTAACCCGGAAAGTAAGCTTTTCACACCCCTTAGCTCATTTGGATCCTCACTTTCTTTTGAAGCAATAGCAACATGAGAACCGGCGACAAACTCGGACCAGCGGATGTGGAGAGTTATCCTATGGTTTACCAAATACTCCAGCTCCACGGAAACGTCAACACGAGGTCCCTCCAAATTTAAACTCTTTTTATCCTCTGGCGGGTCTTATTCATCAGCCACTTAATTCTTTCGTTTCAAATTATCAGGGGATATCTAACTCCTCTTCTGGCGACTCATCACAGACCCAGTTGCCGGCCTTCAAGACTGCCCCTAGGTAAAAAATATATTTTCTACCACCTTGTATCCTTATACTTCTACTAACCTCCCACAACCCTTTGCAGTGGAAAGGCAAATCCTAGCAAGAAGGCAAAGGTGATCAAGTCGGCTGAAGACCCCAAAGTCCATGAACCGGAGCAGCAAATTCCAGCGTCTGAAGCCTCCGTACAACAACCAGAAGAGCCTGTCCATGATCTTCCACCAGAAATTCGTGACCTCTCCAGTGATCACACAAACGTCAATCCTTTGAACATTGAATCATCAAGCCCAATTAAACCATCAGAAACACATGCCGACGATGTTGTAATTACTGGCACCTCCTTCCAAGAACCGGGAAAACCTACTGTCTTGGCCAAACACTTTGCCAAAGGGGAACTTACTGAAAGGCGGAAAGTGAGATTTTACATTGCCAACTATTCTCAATTAAGCATCAGTGAAGTACTCTTTGGTTATCTCAACCAAGTGCATACCAACCGCGATCTTGAAATTGACATGGTGAAACAGATGCATCGGAAATATGAGGTATGAACTCCTGCTTGATAAATTATGCATATCCTGTCAGCCCCCAAGTCTACTGTGTATAATAGAATTGAATATGTTGTAGACTTAGAATAGCCATGAGTATAAAAAGCATCTTTGGTAGAATCCTTCAAAGGTCGGCTTTCACTGTCAGAGTTAAACCGGGTCTTTAACGTTTAACATTGCATTTGTAGCCCCCAAGAGCCGGTTTAATTAGCATGAATGAACCGGTACTGTTCACCATTGTTTATAAATCAAAGCTTAGTTGTGTAGCCCCCATGAGCCGGTTGTGGTCGTTTGCGGCACAACCGGGTCATCATAAAGTAGTAATGAAACGTGAGCAATATGCATTAGCCCCCAAGTGCCAAGTGCTCTTGCTTGCAAAGTGCTTGGGACTTATTCATACTTGTCGTTGTATGAAGAATTTTTATGTACGCATTATCCCCTAAGTGCCAAGTGTTGTTGCTTGCAAAAGGCTTCAAATTTTACTCTTGTGATCCAACTATGAACACGTATTCAAATCTGCTCGTCTATAGGATGCCACTGCTCAACTTGTATCACAATTGGCTGATGTGAAGATTTCACTGGAGAATCAAGAATCTGAGACTCGGAAAGCCGACTCAAAATTCAAATTTACCCTGGATGAAACAGAAAAACTGAAAACCAGCTTCAACACTGAAAGGAGCGCCTGGGCTGAAGAAAGAACTGCTCTTATACAGCAGGCTGAAAAGGCTGAAGCTTCTCTCCAAGAAATGACCACTGAGCTTACCGGCTTAAAACACCATATATCCCACATGGTCTCTCCTATCTTTGGTAAGCAATATTGCTAGAATCATAACCAATTCTTATCTTTCATGTTACAAACTATCTCTGATTAACTCCCCCATTGTTACACAGGGCCTAGGAGCAGCAACCTTGGTCAAGAAATGCTTGTGAAGCTCAAGGCCGTATACACACTTGTTGAACAACTATATATTGGAACTTAGAGCATGCTGGCCACTATTTCTCCAACTAACCAAGCACCCACTCTTCTGAGTGACGTTTTGAAAAAACTTTCTGTTCTACCTTCTAGGATTGAAGAGATAAAGCGGTCATCTGCAAGAGCTGGTGCCGTGATGACCTTAAGTCGGGCCAAAGCATGGCAAGCAGAGCTAGACCCGGCCGAGCTAGTTACTGGGTATCCAAGTTTGAAAGAAGATGGCACTCCCTTTGACAAGAAAGACTTCGCTGTCTGCATGAAGGAGATACGTCCCCTGGCCAGTCTGATTGCTAATGAAATGGGCCTTTAAAAATACCAAGCGACTTATGATATGGAGAATCAGAAGATGCTCACGCCGGCTTACAAAGCGATGGACCTGATCCCTCCAATCCGTAAGCATACTTTCACCCCTGAAGTTGATCTGTCTGAACTTATAGATGACGAAGCTGAATTCCAAGCCTTGTGTGGCATTGATTGGTCATCACCAAACTTCCAGACGACATAGGAGGACAAAGAACCAGCGAGGGATGATCCAGAAGCTTCAAACCGTCAAGGCCAAGAAAATTGATCCGCTGGGCGGTTCATATATTTGATCTTCTGAAAAAACACTTGATCATTTGGGCTCGCTGAGTCATGTAATAAATTAGTTGAACTCTGATCTGTCGTGCCATCGCACACGTTTTGTGTTACATAACACTGTTGATCCGCCAGTTGAAGATATGCCACTTATGCATATGATATCATCATGTAGGGCAGATTGTATTTCTTTGTTCTACATAAAAATAGATCACAAAATTGCCCTGGCAGTTTACCACCGGACGGGTCACATTGCCCAACATAAACCTGTTGGTGACTATAAAAGTCCATGACCAGGGTTGGTTTAATTATAACTTATATAAAAAACAAAGTACCATCCCTGTGATATTTGCTCACACTATCAGTTTAAGCAAACATGTGTAATAAGGGTTATAACCCATAAATTGAGAGCTCCACGTCCTGCTTGTAACGCCAAACACCGCAGGGGGTAGCATCCCAGTCCTAGAGTACTGTACTCTGAATATATTATTATTATTCCCTGGCGACTTAGAGTCTGCTGTCAGGGCGGGTTATAAAAAACCCAAAAAATGCTCAAATATGAGACATAGTCAGGGCTGCGTGGCCCGACTTGTAAAAACTATATGGTAAGGAAAAGAGGGTCCAAGACGAATAAAAATCCAAAAAACACGAGGCTTTCATAGGCCGCCGAGCCAAAATATCTTCTTCAATGAAACTAGCATGATAGCCATTAGAATATCCACGCTTTCTGTGAGCCGGCTTTCACATGACCCAATCGATATTTTAACCCGGATAAGCTCAGGGTCTTATTAAAAGATTGACTTATCGAGAGTATGCGGGGTTGGAGTAGCATTGTGCAAAATAGGCCGGTTTAACCAAGTTTCAAGGAAGGCGGCTTAATAGCCTGGGTTTATCCTTGCTTTCCATAAGTCGGCTCTCTTATGACGCAATCAATGTTTTAACCTTAACAAGTTTAGGGTCTTATTTAAAGATTGACTGTTAAGAACATGGCAGGTCATTCAGGATTACCAGATGGAGAAGCATCTGGCACACATGCAGAATAACCCTGGCGTCCATGCCAATCAAAAGGGTGAATATAGTTGTGTTCATTGAACAAGAAGGCCCCAAGTGATATATTTCTGAGCTGTGTTGTGCATCCAACTCTCTTCGGTCCCTGTAACTTGGTTGTCAAGACTCTTAAGTGATCATGTGTGATGACAATAAAGACTCAGTTTCGAAGAAATGAAATGACAGAGGCCCTGAATTATCAGGGATGTCGGCTTTATTATACTTATTATAATATATACATCGTCAAACTATGTACATCACAAGAGCCGGTGGCTCAAGTATAGTAAGGCCGAAGAAGAGCAATATTCCATGGTCGACGGGTCTCCTCCTCCGATGTGTGTGAGTCCTTGTGGTCTCGAACATCGATAAGATAGTATGACCCATTATTCAGATTCTTGCTGACCACAAAAGGCCCTTCCCAAGGTGGGAATAGTTTATGCATATCAGTCTGATCTTGGATAAGCCAGAGCACCAAGTCGCCTTCTTGAAAGGTTCTGGTTTAACCTGGCGGCTGTGATAACAACACAGATCTTGCTGGTAAATCGCCGAACGAGCCGCCGCAAGGTCACGCTCCTCATCCAACAGGTCAAGTGCATCCTGACGTGCTTTTTCATTATCAGCTTCAACATAGGCCGCCACACGGGGCAAATCGTGACGGATCTCACTAGGGAGAACCGCCTGTGGTCCATAAACCGTGAAGAAAGGTGTGTGACCTGTAGATCTGTTGGGGGTAGTATTGATACTCCATAACACTAAGGGTAACTCCTCCACCCAACAACCCGATGTTCTTTGTAAAGGGAACATAAGCCGGGGCTTGATGCCTCGTAGAATCTCTTGATTAGCTCGCTCAGCTTGACCATTGGACTGGGGGTGAGCCACTTAGGATATATCAAGTCAAATAAGCTCTCGTTGACAAAATTCTTTCATAGAACCCTTGCACAGATTAGTGCCATTATCAGTTATAATGCTGTGGGGAAAGCCAAAACGGAAAATCACCTTTTTGATGAATTGAACCGCCATCGCTGCATCACACTTACTAACCGGCTTTGCTTCAACCCACTTTGTAAATTAGCCACTAAAAGGTGGGTCTTTTATCCTTGGACCTTTTGATATGCCCAAGCATATCCAGCCCCCATGTCGCAAATGGCCAAGCAATTGGAATCATCCTCAATTCTTGAGCCGGCACATGAGCTCGTCATGAGAACTTCTGACAACCATCACATTTACTGACTAGATCCTCAGCATCAACATGAGCCGTCAGCCAATAAAACCCATGACGGAAAGCCTTGGCTACTAGAGACTTGGAACCGGCATGATGACCACAATCTCCTTCATGAATCTCTCGCAGAATCTCACAACCTTCTTCAGGAGAAACACAATGTTGAAACGCCCTTGTGACACTGCGATGATGCAACTCCCCATTGACAATAGTCATTGACTTAGACCGCCAGGTTATGTGCCTGGCCAAAGTTTCATCCTCATGTAACTCGCCCCGGGTCATATAAGCCAAATATGGAACTGTCCAGTCAGGAATAGCATGAAGAGCCGCCACCAATTGTGCTTATTGGTCAGGAATAGCAAGATCCTCCTCCATAAGCAATTTGACAGAAGGGTTATGCAGAATATCCAGGAAAGTGTTAGGTGGCATCGGCTTACGCTGAGACCCTAACCGGCTTAAAGCATCAGCCGCCTCATTTTTCCTGCGATCAATATGTTCAACTTGATAACCCTTGAAGTGACCCGCAATAGCGCCAACCTCTCGACGATAAGCCGCCATGAGTGGATCCTTAGAACCCCAAGTGCCAGAAACTTGCTCAGCTACCAGATCTGAGTCACCGAAACACCTCACCCATCTTAAGTTCATCTCCTTAGCCATCTGAAGACCATGGAGCAAGGCCTCATACTCAGCTGCATTGTTAGTACAAGGGAACATCAACTGGAGAACATAAGAAAATTTATCACCTCGTGGGGAAGTTAAGACAACTCCAGCCCCCGAGCCTTCCAGCTGCCTGGATCCATCAAAGTGAATAGTCCAATATGTGTTATCCGGCTTTTCCTCAGGCATCTGCAACTCTGTCCAATCATTGATAAAATCCACAAGTGCTTGCGACTTGATGGTCGTGCGAGGCATATACTTCAAACCATGGGGTCCAAGCTCAATGGCCCACTTGGCTATCCGACCTGTGGCTTCTCTATTTTGAATGATATCCCCTAAAGGAGCAGAACTAACCACAGTGATGGGATGACCCAGAAAATATTGCCTGAGCTTTTGACTAGCCATGAACACCCCATACACGAGCTTCTGCCAATGCGGATACCTATGCTTGGACTCAATAAGTACCTCACTGATGTAGTAAACCGGCCGCTGAACCGAATACTCCTTGCCTGATTCCTTCCTTTCCACCACAATGGCTACACTAACAGCTCGGCTATTGGCAGCCACATATAACAACAAAGGTTCTTTATCAAAAGGGGTAGAAAGAACCGGCGACTCAGCCAATTGTTTCTTTAAGGCCTCAAATGCCTGATCAGCAGCATCACTCCAAACAAAGTGATCTGTCTTCTTCATCATCTGGTACAGAGGGATAGCCTTCTCACCCAACCGGCTTATGAACCGGCTTAAGGCCGCAAGACGACCCGCCAAATGCTGAACATCATTGATACATGCCAGCTTAGCCAGAGAGGTGATAGCCTTTATCTTCTCCAGGTTAGCTTCAATACCCCATTCCGGAACCAGAAAACCCAAAAGCGTGCCTGCTGGCACACCAAAAACACACTTGGTCGGGTTAAGCATCATCTTATAAACTCGGAGATTGTCAAAGGTCTCCTTTAAATCATCAATCAGGGTCTCCTTCTTCCTGGACTTCACCACAATATCATCCACATAAGCATGAACATTACACCCGATTTGATTATGAAGGCAATTTTGCACACACCGTTGGTAAGTCGCCTGGGCGCTCTTGAGCCCAAAAGGCATAGACACATAGCAAAAGGCTCCAAATGGAGTGATGAAAGTTGTCTTCTCCTGGTCCTTACCTGCCATCTTGATCTGATGATAACCAGAATAAGCATCCAAAAAGCTCAAACGCTCACAACCCGCCGTAGCATCAATAATCTGATCAATACGAGGGAGAGCAAAGGGATCAGCAGAGCAAGCTTTGTTTAAGTCCGTATAATCCACACACATGCGCCAGGTGCCGTTTTTCTTAAGCACCAGCACCGGGTTAGCCAACCACTCAGGATGAAAAACTTCAACAATGAACCCAGCCGCCAAGAGCCGGGCTACCTCCTCACTCATAGCCTTACACCTCTCTTCATTGAAACAGCGAAGATATTGCTTGACCGGTTTAAACTTTGGATCAACATTGAGAGTGTGCTCAGTGTGTTCCCTCGGTAGACCTGGCATGTCTGAAGGCTTCCATGCAAAGATGTCCCGGTTCTCATGGATGAACTCGAGGAGTGCGCTTTCCTATTTCAGATCCAGATTAGCACTGATGCTGAACTGCTTGGACGAGTCGCCAGGAACAAAGTCAACTAACTTAGTGTCATCTGCCGACTTAAACTTCAACAAGGGGTCATGCTCTATGGTTGGCTTCTTCAAAGATGTCATATCCGCCGGGTCAACATTATCCTTGTAAAATTTCAGCTCCTCTGTTGCACAAACAGACTCAGCGTAAGCAGCATCGCCTTCTTCACACTCCAAGGCTACCTTGTGACTCCCATGCATTGTGATGGTTCCCTTGTGATCCGGCATCTTAAGCTGTAAGTAAACATAACAAGGCCTCGCCATGAATTTAGCGTAAGCCGGCCGTCCAAACAGAGCATGATAAGGGCTCTTGATTTTAACCACTTCAAAGGTCAGCGTCTCAGACCTGGAATCATACTCATCTCCAAAAGCAACCTCCAAAGATATTTTGCCCACTGGATATGCCGACTTACCAGGCACTACACCATGAAAAACAGTATTAGATGGCTTAAGATTTTTATCAGTTAGTCCCATGTGACAGAAAGTATCATAGTGAGGGATATTGATGTTGCTGCCTCCATCCATGAGGACTTTAGTGAATTTGCATCCTCCAACCTAAGGAGCTACTACCAGCGCCAAGTGACCCGGATTATCAACCCGGAGCGGGTGATCCTCACGGCTCTAGAGAATTGGGTGTTCAGACCACCGTAAGTAACGGGGCACCGCCGGTTCAACGGCGTTCACTGCCCTTTTATGGAGCTTTTGATCCCGCTTACATAAACTCGTGGTGAAGATGTGGTACTGTCCACTATGCAATTGCTTCTGGTTACTCTGATAACAAAACTGTTGTTGCCGATTCCCCTGATTATTCTGTTGGTTGTAACCACCTTGATTGCCTTGGCCTTGAAAACCGGAATTTGAACTGCCACCTCCATGACCCGGATCATGTGGGCCGAATCCTGAACCGCCATTCGGGCCATGGTTGTGCTGGAAAAGATGAGAATCCCTGAATTGTTTCATGATAAAACAATCCTTCCACAAATGGGCAGATGGCTTTTCATGTGTTTCGTGCTTCGGACATGGCTGATTCGTTATTGCCTCGAGGTCGAATTTTGCCCCCTAAGCCGGCCTCCCCTTACGACGCTGGTATTATTCTATACACCAGCGTTGGCCACGAAGTCTAAACTCCCATCAGCTTTGCCCTTACCATTGCGCCCTGACTGGCCGGGTTGTGCTGCTGTCTCATGCCGCTACTCTTCTTTCCCTTTCCCGACCTTTCATCATCAGAATTGGGGTCCTTGGTACTATCAGAGTTGGCATACTTGACAAGGGCCGCCATGAGCTCCCCCATGTCACTGCAATGGCGCTTAAGCCACCCAAGCTTCTGTTTGAGAGGGAGGAAACGGTAATTTTTCTCCAACATTAAAACTGCTGAGCCGATGTTTATATTATCTGATGAGTGTATGATAATCGAGACCCGACGTACCCAGTTGGTTGTTGAGTCGCCCTCACCTTGAACACAAGAAACCAAATCCACGATTGACATAGGCTGCTTGCACGTATCTTTGAAATTTTGAATATAGCGAGCCTTCAGCTCCGCCCATGACCCAATGGAGTTGGCGGGCAGCCCCTTCAACCAAGTATGAGCTGGCCCTTCCAGCATCATGGTGAAATACTTAGCACACGCTGCATCACTAACATCCAGCATCTCCATGGCCATCTCATAACTCTCAACCCAAGCTTCAGGGGGCTGATCTGCTGTGTAATTAGGCACCTTATGAGTACCCTTGAAATCCTTGGGCAAATGCTCGTTACGCAGAGCCGGTGCTAAGCATGGCACTCCCAAGGTTCTAGAGGTCATGCCTGCCTCCATCGAAGTCGTTGGGTAAGCCAACGCGTGTTGATGAGCCGCTAGCTGAGCCGCCAGCTTGGCCTCCCGACGTGCTTTGCCCTGATCCACCAAAGTCTGGGCATTGGCACCGTTGTGCGCCGGGTCATGTCCACGGGGCTGGTTACGGTGTTGTTCAGTACTTGACACCGCTGGCGAGTCAATATGCCTGCTGTAACTCCGGCTTGGATGAGGGGTTGAGTGAATCCGCTCACGACTATAAGAATAAGCCGCTTGCCGCTCCAATGCCGTCTGAAGAAGTTCTCTATCTCTCCACCTTTCAACTGTCGTCGGAGACTCGCCTTCAACTGGCAGAGCCACCAATCGCATCGCCGCAGCAATCATATTGTCCAAAGGGTTCGACTAATGACCCGGCGGTGTCAAAAAATGCTGAGGCGGGGTATTATTCACACGCGGAGAACCTATCACTCATGGCTGAACCGACGCTCCACTCCCCGGCGTTTCAGCCTTCCGGTTTACCACCGGTGGGTTACTGGTCCCTGCTCCAGGCGTGTTGAAGAGGTTCCTCGGCTCATAAACCGGGGGCAGATGACTTCGGTGTCTCCTCCTCAGGATCTCGTTTGTAGTGTTCTGATCCAATGTGAGTCGATAGGAATCCACTTGAATCCGTTGTGCCTGAGCATCCAAAACAGCCTGCTCCGCAGTCATCCTAGCGTTCTCAGCCGCCAGATCTTCCTTGGCTTAAGCTATCTCATCTCGCAGCTTAGCCACATCTACCTTATGTTGTTCCTGGTTGTCCGGGGTTACCTCAACCCCCATCAAGGTTGCCAGAGCCTCCAACAACTCTGTTAAAACTTGAGCCGGCGGGCGCGTTAAGCCGCCATCACCAGCCGCTGCTGCAGCCGCTGAATTAGAAATCATAGCCGCAGCAGCCGTTGAGCCAAGCACCAGCTGTGTACCGGCCACGAAGATCGCCACCCTGTTCGGCGGCTCATAGGGGTCCGGAATACTGTCACCATTGGAACAGCTGGCCGTCTTGCAGCTGATACATTGAATTGGTCTCACATGTGGACGATTCACCGTCGGAGTAGACAGCCATCTCTCTGCCAGACACAGATCCTTCCTCAAATTCCGCCACATGGATAAATCCAACGAAGGTGTGCTTCACGGCGCGTTGAACCCGGACGGGTTGTGTACGCTGAGCCATCTCGATGATGTCGGTGCAGATGTCCGGCTCAGGGCCCAGTTCGCCAATCTTGCCGATGAAGACGTGGATTCCGCCAAAGGGGACCCGGTACCCGTACTCGATTGAGCCAGCCTCGAGGCCCCAGCCTGCATCGTCGATGTAGAGCTTGATGCAACGAATCTTGGTCATCCGGCCCACAGCGTATCCCTTGATCCCTTCGAAGTTGCCCTGTAAGAACACGAAACCACCGTGCGCTGGCCCCATGGTGGGTGCCAACTGTCATGGAATTGTCACGGCAGATGTCCTCGTAGAAGGATTTAGTCGTGGAGCCATCGCAACTAGGTTAGCTTAAAGGGGTTAAACGGGACAAAGGACACAAGGAGTTTATACTGGTTCGGCCCTTTGCAGCGAAGGTAAAGGCCTAATCCAGTTTGAGGTGGTATTGCTTATGTTTCGATTACCAGGGAGCGAATACGCTTGACCTAGCTTTCGATCTGTTGTTTCTTACCCTAAGCCGCCGCCGGGTCGTCCCTTTATTTACATAGGTTGACGCCCCGCGGCTCACGGAGTCCTGGCCAGCTCATAAACAATGTGTCTGGCTCGGTGACTAATTACACTTTCCTTACAATACAAGTCATACATACATGGCGATTTACACTTATGGGCCTTAAGTCGCCTTTGGGCTTCGGGCCCTTAGCAAGTCTGCGTCGTGAATCGCCACCTTCAATATCTTCATGGGCTTTGTCTTGATAAACCGCCACTCGTATAACCCAGCCCCTCCTAGGCGGGTCATATCCAATAGTTATATCCCCAACATAACATTAATAGGTTAAGTTATCCACAACTATTATGATGTGAAATCAATACTAAGCATGATATGAAACTACTAGAATACTGATGAACCAACATCTCTAGAACCATCTCACTCTTGGCTATCAGGCCAGGCAATAAATCACCTCGATCGCCTCGTGATCAATACCACTGCGTGATCACCACATGATCACATCACAACTGAATGATCAACCTCAAGATCATCCCAATATCCTCATCATCATCCTGCCAAACTGTTACTGCTCACAATATATCAACATATATATCACCTATAAGTCATTCTGTCATGTAAGTGTTGATCGAATGGTGAACTTGTGCCCATGACCGAGGACGCTGCTATCGATAGATTAAATACACACTATGCAAAGGTTAATTAGCACACTATACCCACATCACAAAACCCATGGCCTCGTATTCCCATTCGGGTGGACCAACAGCGTTCCGACAAAACCGATCTACTATCATGACACTCTCCCAGCCACTCCGACAAACTCCCCATTGGGCTAAGTCATGGGTGGCCCCGATGTCACATCATGACACCCGACGGCCACCATCATGGCAAAACAAAAACGGTCCTAAACAGGGACAAGAGCGCTCAAACAACTCGGGCAGACAAGGTTATTGCCGCCTATCAGGCCAGGGTAGCGCGCGCACCTAAGCTTCCCTAGGTGGAGGCACCGGCGAGGCACATAACAATATACCACATTAGGGCCTCCCCATAAAGGAAAATGTGGTTGCAGTGGAAAAGCCCGGTTCGG
Organism: Aegilops umbellulata; assembly: GCA_032464435.1. Lineage (NCBI taxonomy): Eukaryota > Viridiplantae > Streptophyta > Magnoliopsida > Poales > Poaceae > Aegilops > Aegilops umbellulata. Next base: position 256,125,775 of record CP136056.1, read on the forward strand.
TGGCACCTGACCAACGAAATGACAGAATTTATCCCCAAGATAGATCTGTGATAACTGATACTCCAATATCATCTATCAACCTGTAATCCAAGTCATAGCAATATCCAACAAATAATCCAGATATAGTCATAAACTAATACTCCAAGGGTAGCATACAACTAAGACCATGATGAATCCAAGAATCAAGATACTACTAATCCAATAGCAAGATCAAAATATTAACCTAAGATCCACATGATAACATCATATCCAAAATAATACTCCAAAGCATAATATCCAATACCATCATGAAAATAATATAGGCCACTAATAATCCAATGGCAACATGTCATCCTCATATGTGCAACATATTAGTCCTAGGAATCCAATCAACATCATGGCAATAGCAAGATCAAACAACTCCAAGAAATGCCATGAACAAATCATACGTAGCTAATGCAAGATTTTAAATAAGTTCAAATAAATAAACCATGATATTGCATTGCAGTCATGCAAATGGAGGGTGTGGCTTGCCTGGGAGGGATGGAACCACCGGGTGGAAGTACGAGAAGCTCGCGGAAAGAATCGCCGGAAAAACCTCTCTCTCGGAGGAGGATGCATAAGGGCAAGGGCATAATGGTCATTTTCAAAATAGTTGTCACATGGTGAAAATGATTCCATTAGAACAAGCTCGATGAGACGAAGAAGTGGGCTTTGGAATCACCCGAATCGGAGTTGTGAGTGAAAAGATATGAGTAGATGAACTGCAGGGACCAATCTATAAAAGAATCTTCACAAAGAGGCCCCTGGCTGGAAAAACGGAACATGCCTTTCAGATATTACGCCTTCAGATCAGTGAAAAATTATTTTGGTCTAAAGAAACACGGAAGTACGGTTTCTAACCTGGAAAGCGCATTTCAGTGGATTACGCCTCCACTTAAATGACGTGGCGGCGACGAGGTCAATGGCCAAGAGGCCGACATGTGGGGCCCGCCAGCCTGGGTCGTCGTCGTCCACCTCGCGCTCGCCCGAATCCAGAGGAGGCCGCGTGCTTCGGCATCCGCCCCGGCAACTCTGGCCACCTCCGGTGGAGCTCGGACCACCGGAGTGACCAACGCGAGGAGACGCACCCGCCTGAGGGCTCTACCCACGTCGAAGAGCAGCGAAGTAGGTGGAACGATGGGCCGCGGCGGAGGAGGGCTTCAGCCACCGAGGAGACCATGGCAAACAGCCACTGGAGGAGGAGAAGATGAGATGGGGAGGATCTGCTGGCTCCCGAAGGTCTACTGGAGGTGGAAGAAGGAAGAGAGGAGCTCCAGGATCGCCGGAATTGAAGCGGACAGAGGCGGCGGCCATGGCGGCCAATCGTAGTGAGAAGGAGCTCTGGGGCTCAGTGGAGTGGATGGGAGGGGGGAGAGGAGTGAGGCGAGGAGCATGGGGCGGTCGGGAGGCCTAGGGGTCGCTTATATAGGAGAGGGAAGGATGAGGCCGAGCTAGATGCCGCCGTGGACGCACGGGCCTGCTCCGGCGATGGTCGAGAGTGTCACGGCGGCTAGCATCGGTGAGGAAGATAGAGGAGCGGAGAGGCTTCCAAAGCGACGACGATGGCAGAGGAAGCCGCTAGACACGCTCACGCACGCGAAGACGATGAGAGGCGAAGTGACTCGAGCAAAACAGCGCTCTGGACGCGGACTTGACCTGCAGAGCACGCGCACAGGTGCCAAACCGCGTGGTCATCGCCTGGCATGGCAAGGAGAGGACAAGAGGGGCCAAAACACCTTGTTTGGTGGCTAGTCCTTGCTCCCCAAGGTAGCCCAGAAGTGAAATATCAAGAGAAGGAGCCAAGAAGAGATGTGAGGCTTCGATGAAAGTTGGTTGTCACTACTGTAGGATGATGCTAACGTGACACTACGATCAAAGACCCTTCGACGAAACTGTGTGCGATGCCATAATCGCAAATGGTGGTGTAAAAAACCATCAAAAAGGGGGAAAACATTTGCGATGGAGGATGCATCAAACATGGCTCAAATTTTAGTTGCGTGTGTGATGCAGGGCATACGGTTCAATTCAATCAACCGTTTGCGATGAGGAGGAATAAAAGAAACGGGCAGCCAGATGAAGGTGTGTGCGATGTACAACATACGGTTCACTCGGATGAGCTGTTTGTGATTAGGCAACACAAAAGAAACGGTCGGCCCGATCAAGGTGTGTGCGATGAACAACATAGGGTTCACTCGGATGAACTATTTGTGATTAGGCAAGAGAACAGAAATGGTTCAATATAACAAGATGTGTGTGATACGCAACAAACAGGTATGTAATCAAAAATGTTTGTGAAGACCGACAATAACATAGACGATTGCTTCTAATATGATGTATGTGATATGCTCTTTCTACAGAACATCTATTGGCCATTGTGGGACGGGCGGTCATCCGGATACGCCATAAGGATGCGAAGAGGCATTCCTACCAGCAAGGACTAGTTGTTCCACCAGTAGCTCATGTAAGAAAACTATCAAGTTAAGTGTGCTCAGGCTGGAGTAGGCATCAGATGGGTGACTGGGTGGGAAATTAGCTGTTTCCTCAGCTAATTTAACCTCGAGGTCCTTGTTTTTTATTATTTTTTATTTTTTAACACATGTTAAAGAAGGTATACCACATTACTTTTTGACATTGTGCGATACGTGGCATACAGTTCATCCATCCGACCTGTTTGTGTTGGAATAGGCTGTGTGTGTTGTGGGCAAACGCTTGCTAGTATTCAACCATTTGGGATTGATGAATTCATCACCGACGGGTTCCCTAGTGTGGTTCGTGTTCATCTGATCATCATCTACTTCTTGTGCTAGCTCGATGTCCCTTCTATGCTATGTTTCCATAAATTGATGGCGTTTTATGAACAGGCCACCGTTTCCCGCCATTTCCTCACGTCTTTCCCGCCACCCTGCTCTATTGCGCATAGGCGGCGCACAACGTACGGAGGCGACAAGCGCAGCCTGTAGTACATTCGCCTTTTCCAAGCATGCCAACCCACCAAAGCGTCGCCTCTGCCATCAACCTCGTCGATGAGGAAAACGAGTAGGCGCCACGACCCGTCGAGGCCGAGGCGCTCCCCGGCAACGCGATTGTTGGTGGGAAATGACACCTATGGGATCACAGGAATCCCTACTACGGTTGCGGGGCGCGGGGTTGTGAAAAGAGCCAATCAAACAGATAGCACATGGTTCCTTTTCCCAGGTTCGGGCCGCAGGGATACGTAAAACCCAACTCCTGCTTTGGTGGATTGTATATCTGAGTTCCTGAGCTAGCTATGGGGCGTCGAGAGCTCCAAAAAGCCGAATCCTTCTCTTGGTCGCCTTGGGCCTCCTTTTATAGGAAAGGGGTTGCCACAGTGGCACACAGGAGGTGGAAAGGGTATAGTACTGCGCCTTGCTTAGGTGTCCTTGCTTTATCGGGGGCGGAGGAGAGCCCCGTCTCGTCCGTCGCCGCTCCCTCTCGCGTCGACACGCGCCCTGGCCAGCGGTGCCTGTGGTGCCATGTAGGCAGGTAGGCAGCTGAGGTGGCACAGTGGAGGATCTCCATGAAGATCTACATGCCGCCACGCAGGTGCCTGCCCAGCTGGTTGGGTTGACAGCTGCATGCGAACGACGGTGGGGGCGTGACTGGTGCGGGCCTGATGGTGGCCCTACGACGTCCTTGGCAAGGGTCTTGCCGCGGCCCCGGCAAGGGTCTTGCCGCGGCGCCTGCTGTCATCCCCAGCAAGGCTCTTGCCGGGGGCCTTGTGGTCCTCCTTGGCTGGGATCCCGCCAAGGATTATCATCTCCTGAAATGGGTACCTGGTCTTGAATGTCCTCACAAAGATCTGCATGCCACCACGGGGATGTCTCCCAAATCCTTGCCCCATGGGGACAGTGGACTCAAGGGTGACCTCGCTCCGTAAGTGGGGGGCGAGCTGCCACGGCAAGGATCTTGTCGGGCTAGCTAAAGCTGCCCCTCGGCAAGGATCTTGCCGGGAGAGGTCTGCTCTGTCCCCTTTGCTCTTTGTGGTCTTGGCGTTGTTCTGCTTCCCTTCAGCTTTGGCCTTACCTTGGCTTACCTCCCTTGCCGTGCTTGGCGTGGTGGCGCTCGCGGCTCAGACTGCTCGTGCACAGTTATAGGGGTACAAAAAGCGCACCCCCCTTTTTGTACACCGACAGGAGCCCCCGGGCCTGGGCCACACATAAGCGCAACGCGTTGTTGGGCTAGGCCCAAGAACAGTGCGCGGGCAGGCGGGGCGGTTTTTACCGCGGTAAGTTTCTTCGCGCGCTGCGCCTCCCTCGCTTCCCGCGTGTGGCGCGGCGTGGGGAGGCATGCGTGACGCGGGCGGCATGCATGGGGCTGAGCTCTGCATGCATGCGTCACGTCGTAGTAAAAGGGGGCCGTTCGTGCCTTCCCCATAAATGGAGGGAGGCATGGAGGCGCGGCCCTTTCACTGGACGTGGCCAAGGCGTGGTCTTCAAGGCGTCCACTCCCTTTGATCACGGGGTAGGGAGAGGTCGCCTCACCCGTCGCCTCAGTCCTGCACGCTCGCCACGTGGCGCCCATGCGCTTGGGGTAGCAATCGGTGGAGGCAGGATACCGGGCCGTCGCGGGCTGGAGCAGCGGGTTGGTCCTAGTTCCCTGCGTCTTCCACGTCCTGATTGGCGGAGCGGGGCGGCCGAGCCCCCACCCCGTCCCTTTATAAAGAGCAGGAGGGGGATGGCGTCCCGCATTCCTTCATCTCCTTCCTTCTTCAGCTTCTACTCCCCTCCCTCCCATTCGCCATGGAGAGAGGGAACCCTGGTCCTTCAACGGTGGCGACGCGGGTCGCCGCCAGACAACGCGTCCCTCCTTCTCCTGCACCCGTGGTGGCAGAGCCAGACGCAAGGGGAAGGGGGAGGGGCGAGACCGTGGGCGAGGCCAAAGTGCTTGGGGAAGAGGAGGACGGGGCGGCGCGCCGGCCTCGCCTCCACCAGCTGCTCCTCCTCCCATGGAGGGCCACGTTGGGGACGACCCTTGTGAGTTCTTCGTCAGGTTGCGTCGGCCGCCTCGCCGTCGCCTTCGTCTCCCGACTCCATTCGCGCGGGAGATGGAGCTTGATCCGCCGGAATCGCTTCGGCTGCACATGAGGGGCTGTGGGATCAGCGGTATGCGGGTTCGCGTTAACTTCCCAGCCCCTCACGTGATGTATCTTTGTTGAGGATGGAAGACGTTCGCCCACATCCACCGCTTGACGAAGGGGCTCACCTCCATTTCAAGCGGATGGAGGGCGGCCTTCTCTCGGTCAAGGTCTTCGGGTGCTTCGGGACTCGGGCAAGGTGCTGCCTGGAGAGCTCTTCCGATAGCGAAGACTCCTCCTCGGGCGGAAGTGGCGAGGATGACAGCGGCAGCGACGACGAGGATAGCGGTCGGCAGGATGACGGGTCCGACTAGGTGTCGGGCGCCGCCTCGCGCGGCACCGGCGTCCCCATCATCCGTGTCGCCGGCTCCCTGAACTTCTCGGGGTCGTCTCCTTGGGCGGCTGGCGTTGGGAGGCTGCGGAAGAGGAAGAGGACGGGCGGCAAGTCCATCAACTCGGAGTACGCGGGCACCGACGCCTTCGACGCGTGCTGACGTCCTGCCGCCTCGTCTTCGAGCCCTGCTTCCGGCGCCGCCATCACCACCCAGCCCCCGGACGGCCACCGAGATGTTCTCTTGGTGTCTTCTGCCACCCGTAGCTCGCCTAGGCGCCCCTTTTGCCCTCTTCGCCTCCTTGACCTGCCTCCTGAGGAGAGAGACAAGAAAGGGATTACGGGCACGTTATCTCTTTTTAGTTTGTAAGCCTTCGGGCCTTAGCTGAATTTAGAACTTGTAATCCCATCATTCATGTTCTTCATTCCCTATGGACTGTACCTGAATGGAATGTTTTTAATGAAAAAGGGATGCTTGCCAGGCCATTTGTTTGCGGGTAGATCCCACGACAAGGAGCGAATCCTTGATATCTTTAAGATAAACATTTCCTTGCCCGGCAACAGGCCTTGCCGTCTCCCCACCTCACTCAACCTTTCTCACGCTCTTGGTGGAGGCAGGGATGAGGCGGGTTCAGGCTCCTCGTTTCTTCCTTTCGCTGTCGTGACTACGACCAAACCTGGCCCCAGGGACGAGCCCTAGGGCCTAGAGTTAGGGAGTACGATAGTCCTTAGGAAAAACGAGGTTTCACATACCTCAGTCCATAAGGGAATGCATGATAAGGGATGAAGGACTTATCTGAAGCTGTAGCCCCCGGCAACTTTGGCTTGCCGGGGTGAATCTTTGCTCTTGCAACCCCCGGAAGTACTGGCTTGCCGGGGTCTAGATGCTGGTACGTCCCTCCTATCTTCTTCGTCCTTAGTGATCCGGCAAGGATATCATGAGTCCTGCGAACCAAGGAAGACAAAAGAACGGCGAAGGGACGCACACTCGACCTCTAAGCTAGGGGTTAGCCGCAGCCAAGCATTATCAACCCTAACCAAGGACGAGACTCGACCTAGCATGCATGCTATAACTTTAGGGCGCCAGCGCTTCATTTATTTATGCTCAGGGTCTGCGCCTGGCTTTGTACAAAGGGTTACATGCATCATCGGCAATGCTTGTACAAAAGGTGGCTAGTCGGGAGGCCCGGCAAGCCGCGCCTCACAGGTAAAACTTGCGAAGAAGCTAAATGTTCCAGGAGTTACTCACCGGAATGGCATCCTCAGTCTCCAGGCTGACTGCGCCGGGCCTGGTGACTCGTATTACCCGGTAAGGGCCTTCCCACTTTGGCGTCAACTTGTTGGAATTCCTGGCCGATTGAATGCGCCGAAGGACAAGATCGCCTTCCTCAAGGCTTCGGGCATGAACCTTGCGGCTATGGTAGCGGCGCAAGGCTTGCTGGTAGCGTGCTGCTCTCACAGCCGCCCGAAGACGATCTTCCTCAAGGAGCAGTGCGTCATCTTGCCGCAGTTGCGCTTGCTCAAGCTCATCATAAGCGAGCACTCGAGGTGACCCGTATATGAGTTCAGTGGGGATAACTGCTTCTGCCCCGTATACCATGGCAAAGGGTGTCTGGCCGGTGGCTCGATTTGGTGTCGTCCTGATTGACCAAAGAACCGTCGGCAACTCATCAATCCAGCGCCTCCCGCTCTTGTGCAGCCTGTCAAAGGTCTTGGTCCTTAAGCCTCGCAGCACTTCAGCATTTGCCCTCTCAGCTTGACCGTTGCTCCGTGGGTGGGCAACGGAAGCGAAACTGACTTTGCTGCCGAGGTCATGAGTATACTGCATGAAGGTGCGGCTTGTGAACTGTGTGCCGTTGTCAGTGATGACCCTGTTGGGTACACCAAAACGGCATACCAGCCCCTTGAAGAACTTGACGGCTAACTGAGCTGTGACCTTCCTCACTGCCTCCACCTCCGGCCACTTTGTGAACTTGTCGATTGCAACGTACAAGTACTCAAAGCCCCCGGCAGAGCGGGGGAAAGGGCCCAGTATGTCAAGCCCCCAGACCGAGAAGGGCCAGGAGAGAGGAATGGTTTGAAGGGCTTGAGCTGGTTGATGAATCTTCTTTGAATGGAACTGACATGCTTCACACCTGGTGACGAGTGTCGTTGCATCCTGGAGGGCGGTGGGCCAGAAGAAACCTTGCCGGAATGCCTTGCCGGCAAGGGCTCTTGACCTGATGTGGGATCCACATATGCCTCCGTGTATCTCTGCCAACAGCTCCAGCCCTTCCTCTCGAGGGATACACTTCAATTTCACACCGTTCGGTCTCTTCCTGTACAGGACGTCATCGACGAACTGGTACATGGCAGAGCGACGGGCTACTTTTTCCGCTTCTCCCTGCTCCTCAGGAAGTTCCCCTGTTTGGAGGAATCGGACGGTATGTTGTGCCCACGCTGGAGCCTGGGGCTCGACGGCGAGGACTAAAGGCATCTCCTCCGCTATAGGAGCGGCTGTCTCGACGGCAAGAGCTTGACGCTCCGCCGGAGCTAGTCGTCCCGTGGCGGGCTCAGTGTCCTCGGCAACAACCTTGCCGGCGGCTTCGGGGAGCTCGGCGGGAAAGTACTTGTCGGGCCCTGATTTCCTCCTCTTGTTCTACTCTGTTGATGGATCAACGGATGGCTGAGTTAGCTGAAGCACAAAGGTACCTGGTTCCACAGGTAGCTTGAGGGCAGCGCACTTCGACAGGTGATCGGCGATATCGTTCTCTGCTCGGGGAACGTGTTCGGCCTGTATACCGTCGAAACGCTCTTCCAGCTTTCTCACTTCATCAACATAGGCCTTCATCAACGGGCTCTGGTAATCCTTGTTGACTTGCTTGACGACAAGCTGTGAGTCGCCCCTGACGATGAGCTTTTTGATTCCGAGGTCCGCCGTGATCCTAAGACCGGCAAGCAGCCCTTCATACTATGCTGTATTGTTTGTTGACACCTCCCTGGGGAAGTGCATCTGGATCACGTACTTGAGGTGCTCTTCGGTGGGCGCGACGAGGAGTACGCCAGCCCCGACACCTTGTAGGGACAACCCATCAAAGTACATGATCCAATTGCAACTTGCCTCCTTGCCGGGGAGAGCAATCTCTTGGGCTTCTTCTTCAGGTGTTGCGGTCCACTCTGCAATGAACTCCGCCAGGACTCGGCTCTGGATCGTCGAAGTGCTTTCAAACTTGAGGCCAAAGCTGGACAGCTCCAGTGCCCATTCCACAATCCTTCCCGTCGCGTCTGGATTATGCAATATCCGTTGCAGAGGGAGGCGAGTGATGACAGTGATGTCGTGTGCCTGGAAGTAGTGACGCAGCTTCCTCGAGGCCATAAGGAGGCCGAAGAGCAGTTTCTGCACGCCGGAGTACCTTGACCTAGCCCCCTGCAGGAGGGAGCTAACAAAGTAGACCGGGTGCTGCATCATTTTCTTCTTCGGCGGCACTTCAACTGACTGTGTCGTCTCCGCATTGGTGGCATCGGGCTCTGTCGCTGCCATTTCCTTGTCGCCAACCTCCCTCTGCGCTACTAGTGCGGCGCTGACCACCTGGTTCGTTGCCGCTAGGTATAGCAGCAACGACTCCTGGGGACTAGGCGCAACTAGTGTTGGCACGAAGGAGAGGTACTTCTTCAAATCTTGCAAGGCCGCTTTGGCTTCTGGCGTCCACTCAACCGGGCCCGCCTTTTTTAGGATCTTGAAAAAGGGAAGGGCGCGCTCGGTAGACTTGGATATGAACCTGCCCATGGCAGCAACACAACCAGCAAGCCGACGCACATCCTTGATTCGCTTGGGTGCCTCAATCTGCTCTATAGCCTTGATTTTATCCGGATTGGCCTCTATCCCACACTGTGACACAAAGAACCCGAGAAGCTTGCCGGACGGAACGCCAAAGACACACTTCTCAGGGTTCAGCTTGAGGTTGATCTTGCACAGGTTTGCAAATGTTTCTTGCAAGTCTGTGATGAGGGTTGCCCTGTCCTTTGTTTTGACCACTATGTCATCCATATAAGCTTCCATATTTCTATGGAGCTGGGGTTCAAAACCAATCTGGACTGCCCTTGCAAACGTCGAAACAACACTCTTCAACCCAAAAGGCATCCGTATGAAACAATACATACCACATGGGGTGATGAATGTTGTTTTCTCTTCATCTTCTTTTGTCATGAAGATCTGGTGGTAGCCGGAGTAGGCATCGAGGAATGACAACAGATCACACCCAGCCGTGGAGTCAACAATCTGGTCGATGCGCGGCAACGGGAAGGGGTCTTTAGGACAAGCCTTATTGATATCTGTGTAATCAATACACAGCCTCCACTTCCCGTTTGCCTTGTGCACCACGACCGGATTGGCCAACCACATTGGATGGAGCACTCCTCTTACCAAACCCGCTGCTTCCAGTTTCCGGATCTCTTCCGTGATGAACTCTTGCCGTTCCAAAGCTTGCTTCCTGACCTTCTGCTTGACGGGCCGCGCATGAGGACAGACAGCAAGGTGGTGCTCAATCACCTCCCTGGGAACGTCGGGGATGTCGGAGGCTTGCCAGGCAAACACATCGACATTCGCCTGCAGGAAGGTGACGAGCGCGTCTTCCTATTTGTCGTCAAGGGTGGAGCCTATAGTGAAAGCTCCTCCCTTGTCGTCCTTATTGACAGGAACCCTCTTGGTTCCCAGCGGAATGGCCCTGGGCTTCTTGTTCCCGCCGCCGGAGCTCTCTGGCACGTCCTCGACGGCAGCGCTACACTCCGAAGAGGTGCGCTTGCCGGAGTGGGTGCTCGAGGTCTCACCGGCCTTCTTCTTCTTCTTCCCTCCCGGGGTCCCAGTGGCAGGAGCAAGTGCCCCAGCGGCGGTAGCTGCTGCAACTGCCTACTGGTATAGTTGGTCAGCGCAAATCAGCGCATCTTTCTTGTCGGAGGGGATGGTGATGATTGTCACGGGCCCCGGCATCTTCAGGGTGTTGTAGGCGTAGTGTGACGCCGCCATGAACTTGGCCAGCGCTGGGCGGCCAAGGATCCCGTTGTAGGGAAAGGGGATCTTGGCAACATCAAACACGATCCTCTCCATCCTGAAGTTCAGGTCGCTTCCAAAAGTTGCGGGCAGCGTGACCTTTCCCTTGGGTTGGCTTCTTCCCGGGTTTACCCCTTGAAACGTGCCCGTCTCTTCGAGGTCTTTGTCAGGAATCTGGAGCTTCTCGATCACGGCAGGCGAGATCAGGTTCAGACCGGCCCTGCCATCGACTAGCATCTTTGTCACCTTGAGGTTGCGTATTGTTGGTGAACCAACAACGGCAAGCACCCGACCGCAGTAGTGCGATCAGGATGATCTTCAGTGTCAAAAATGATAGGTGTGCTAGACCACTGCAGCAGCCTTTGGGCATCAAACGACGGCTCTGCCGCTGTAATCTCTCGCGCCCACTGTTTAAGCCGGCGGTGAGAAGTGTGCAGCGAAGCGCCGCCGTCGACGCACATGGCCTCTGTAGCCTTCTAAAACTCTTGGTCGCCGGACTCGTCGTCCTCTTCATGATCGTCGTCTTCTGGCTTTCTGTCACGGCCCCGGGCGGGCCTCTCCTGTTGTTTATCCTTGCCGCGACAGCCCGCCTGGCCGTCACGCTTCTTGCAGGATCCCTCAGCACCGTCTTGGCCCTTCTCCTTGTCCCGCCCCTCATATTCAGCCCTCTGCTTTTCAGCGAGGAGCTCAACCTGTCGGCAGTCTTGGAGAGCATGGCCTTTGGTGCGATGGATCTTGCAGTACCGCTTGTCGGAGTTGCCTGGCTTCTCGCAGCTGCCAAGGCCTGGCAGGCGACACATCCGGCAATTTCCTTGCCGGGGTCATCTGCCTTGGTTTTCTTGGTTGAGCCGGTGTCATCAGACCCCTTGACGACAAGCACGACTTTTCCTTTGCGCTTACTGTTGCGGTGTCGGCCTTTCTTTGCCGGGGCGGCGGTATCCTCATCTGAGGAGTCGGTTTCCACGCCGGCATCTTCGCTGGGGTACTTCCTTCCCTCTTCAGCCCGGGCACATCTGTCGGCGAGAACATAGAGTTCTGCGACATCTTTCACCTTGTTCATTGCCAGCTCTTCGCGCATCTTGCGGTTCCGCACGTTCTGATGGAACGCGCTGATGATGGCGGCAGGATGAACATCAGGGATGTTGTACTGTATCCGGCTGAACCTCTGTATGTACTTGCGGAGACTCTCGCCTTCCTTCTGGGGAATGACGTGCAGATCGCTCGCTTGGCCATGAGCTTGGTGACCGCCAGTGAAGGCGCCCACGGATTCATGGCACAAGTCCGACCAGGAGGAAATGGAGTCTACCCGCAAGTGCATCAACCATGACATGGCGTTGGGTTTAAGAGCCAACGAAAAGTAATTCACAAGCACCTTATCGTCACGGGCTCCGGCAGCCTGCATCGCGATGGTGCAGATGCTGAGGAACTCGGACGGGTGAGTCTTGTCGCCGTACTTCTCGCCCACGTCAGGTTTGAAGGTGCGGTGAGTGGGCCACTGGAACTGCCGCAGCTCACGGGTAAAAGCCGGGCAGCCTACCTCGTAAGGCAGGCCTCTAGGGCTCCCCGGTGCCGGGTGGTCCACAGCAGGCCCTGCTCGCCTGTCTGACTGGTGGCGCGCTCCGCGCCGGCACTCGATAGTGGTCCGAGCGTCTTCATGCTCCCGATCCCGAAGGACCTGGCGCTGGTCACGGTGGGTCCGCGGGTCAGACGACGCTATGGAGATTTCGTCGCCCGTAACGTCGCGACGGGCAGGTGTCTGTGGTACCGGGCGAGGAGGAGGCGAATGCACCGTGGTCGCGGCACCGCCAGCTTTCCTGCCACTGGTACGCGGGACTCCGTCGGAACGTCGACCCGGGGGCTCCGTCGGGCTTGGTTCGTCTTTGTTGGCCACCGCAACAAGGCTTCGGATGGTGGCTCTCCATTCATCGAGTCTCCCCGTAGTGGGAGGAAAATTGAGGAGCAACTGCGCGCGCGCCAAGGCTTCTGCTGGCGTCGGTGGTAGCAAAACCTGCATAGATCGCGACGCGCTTCGACTTCTGACCATGTCAGAAGGAGCTCTATCAAGATCGCGCGGTCGCATGCCATCTTCACCAGCGCCTCGGCGAGCGGGCAGGTCTTCTACGTCGCGGGAGTGGCGCTCGGGGCTCTTCCCGCGGCAACGCCCGGGGTCTTCGGTGTGATTACGCCGCTCATCGCGCGCCGCTTGAGAGGAGCGCGCCGTCGGTGCCAGCGTGGGAGTCTTGGAAGCCCTTGCGTCGCCCTCGGGCGGGGCGGCAGCGATCCTGGAAGGCCCCACGCCACCCGCGGAGGGACCGGCTCCGTCCTTGGATTTGGCGGCGTGCGGCCCGCTACCAGGCGCACGAACATCGCCTCCTCCCAAACTCCGGCTGCTGGGACGGTGTTGGTGTTCGCGAACAGCGCCCCGGGTCCTTTCTACGACCGGTCCGCTGCTCGCCCGCGTCGGGACGGGATGCCCGGCCTTCGACGGGCCAACCGCCACCGTCGTCTTCTTCTTGGGCGTCATGGCGATGAAGAAGCGTCGAACTAACTGCTAAAGCCGATTCTCACAACTGCGCCCCCCTACCTGGCGCGCCAAAGATGTCGGTGGGAAACGACACCTATGAGATCACACGAATCCCTACTACGATTGCGGGGCATGGGGTTGTGAAAAGAGCGGATCAAACAGATAGCACACTGTTCCTTTACCCAGGTTCGGGCCGCAGGGATGCGTAAAACCCTACTCCTGCTTTGGTGGATTGTATATCTGAGTTCTGAGCTAGCTATGGGGCGTCGAGAGCTCCAAAAAGCCGAATCCTTCTCCTGGTCGCCTTGGGCCTCCTTTTATAGGAAAGGGGTTGCCACAGTGGCACACGCGAGGTGGAAAGGGTACAGTAGTGCGAGGTTATCCTTCGCATTACATGACAAGGCGCATTTAATGCGCCTTGCTTAGGTGTCCTTGCTTTATCGGGGGCGAAGGAGAGCCCCGTGTCGTCCGTCACCGCTCCCTCTCGCGTCGACACGCGCCCTGGCCAGCGGTGCCTGTGGTGCCATGTAGGCAGGTAGGCAGCTGAGGTGGCGCAGTGGAGGATCTCCACGAAGATCTGCATGCCACCACGCAGGTGCCTGCCCAGCTGGCTGGGTTGGCAGCTGCATGCGAACGGCGGTGGGGGCGTGACTGGTGCGGGCCTAATGGTGGCCCTACGACATCCTTGGCAAGGGTCTTGCCGCGGCCCCGGCAAGGGTCTTGTCGCGGCGCCTGCTGTCATCCCCGGCAAGGCTCTTGCCGGGGGCCTTGTGGTCCTCCTTGGCTGGGATCCCGCCAAGGATTATCATCTCCTGAAATGGGTATCTGGTCTTGAATGTCTTCACAAAGATCTGCATGCCACCACGGGGATGTCTCCCGAATCCTTGCCCCATGGGGACAGTGGACTCAAGGGTGACCTCGCTCCGTAAGTGGGGGGCGAGCTGCCACGGCAAGGATCTTGCCGGGCTAGCTAAAGCTGCCCCCCGGCAAGGATCTTGCCGGGGGAGGTCTGCTCTGTCCCCTTTGCTCTTTGTGGTCTTGGCGTTGTTCTGCTTCCCTTCAGCTTTGGCCTTACCTTGGCTTACCTCCCTTGTCGTGCTTGGCGTGGCGGCGCTCGCGGCTCAGACTGCCCGTGCATAGTTATAGGGGTACAAAAAGCACACCCCCCCTTTTTGTACACCGACAACGATGGACGATGTCGTGATGTGCGTCATCGCCAGGGTTGAGCAGACCTTTGGCGCATGGTGCTTGAGCGCCGTGGATCAAAATAGGCATGGCAACGCTGACAGGCTGCAGCTCGCTGCACAACATGATCGATGGCGCGCCGTAGAGCAAGCTAGGCGCGTCCGCGCCGATAGGCTGCGGCTCGCCGCACGGCCAGACCATTGGAGCACCGCAGAGCGAGAGGCGCGGCGCGCCGCACAGCAATAGAGGATCCATCGACGCTTGCCTGCTGTCGACACGGCATCGCAGCTGGGTACACGTCCCCTCAGTACCCCCATTCCTCGCCAAGAGTGGGCAGAGGCCCTCAACGCTGTACTTGCACCAGAGGTCGGCCGTGTCGTACTTACACCGGACGCCCGCCGCGCCATTCCCATGGGTGCTGTCGTTCGCCTTGTCCACGGCCCGCTGGATACCAACGCGCTGGTCCATAGGCTCGACTGCCTCCTTGGCCCAGGTGTCCACCTGGGCGCAGTAGAGAAACATGGTCGTCGCATCCTCGAGCTGGTGATCTCTGATGAAATAGCCAACTTCGAGCTCGAGATCGCGCTCCAGATGTACCGCGAGCGTGTCAACCACTTGGACGAACGCCTGTACGAGTTCAGGCAGAGCCAAGAGCTACCCTAGGCAAGGGCCGCTGGTCATGGTCTCATGGACGCGTTTTATTTTGAAAAGTCGTTTCGACGTGGATAGCTATGTATTCACAGCAATCATAGTATTGCTCTATTTATTGCTTTGTTTGAATGTGTGTACTCTATTTTCCATTCTTATATATTCGGTTTCAATGTGTGTATATACGATTTCCATTCTGTATATGTGGATGATAATAGCTAGATTCAAAGTAGTATACAAAAACAGATAGAAAATGGAATTCATAATATATATATATTAATTGTTCATTAGATCATCACAGAATATATATATATATAATATCATCACATATACGTGATGATACTTAACTACTAGGTACAATGCATAAAACTGAAAACGAACAATTGTAAAACTAATAATCCCTCCTGGGGCCAGTATTCCGGCAGCCCCTCGCCAGCAGCTCCCTGGTACGCGGCGTCTTCCCAGTGCGGAAGCAGTACTCCAACTCCTTTGCCTCGCAGCGCTTGACATACCGATCTGCCTCTTGCTGGCGGACGCACGCGGCTGATCTTGCCATTTCGCTGGGCGCCCACCGGAGCTCCTCGTCGGTGGCATGCTGGAGCTTATCGGCCCACCTCCATGCAGCGACGAGGCGCCCAGCACCTATGACCTTCCTTGTGAAGTACCCGTCTTCGTACACCTCCTCGGCACGACGACGCGCCCGCCCCCAAAGCTCCGCCGCCTCCTTTTTCCAGGCGGCATCACGGGCTTCACAGGCCGCCTGGTACCTGGCTTCCTCCTCCGCCATCTCCTTCTTGAATGCCACTCGCCTGGCTTTCTCAGCCAGCGGCAGCGAATTCCATAGAGAAAGACTGCACTGGCCCCAAAACCAATCCAAAGTTGGGGGGTCCGGCGCAACCTCGTCAGGCGGCGTGTAGGGGTCCTCATCGCTGCTAATCGGGTGAGCGTCCTCGGGGGGCGGCGACTCCTCGTCGGCGCTTGGGCAGACCGGCAGCGCCATGGCAAGGATTTGAGAGAGAGAGAAGGGGGGACAGAGAGAGAGAGAGAGGGCGAGCGAGGGGAGGATGTAGATGAGAATGCAGGCCGGACGACGTGAGCAAGGTAGTATTTATTGGCAGCCGGAATCTAGATCGATGGGGACAGTACACACGCCGGTCGCCGGAATTTACGAGTACTGTAGATTGAATTACACACAATTCCCGCAGCGAATCCGTGTGTGAACATAATAGCTGACAGTTTCCAATACAGAACCGTGTCTGATTAATGATCCCCGCCAATCACCTACCAAACCTCGAGCCGCGAGATAGAGTGCCAATCGTGTGGGGGCCGATTGTCTTGCCAGATCTTTACATTTTCTTTTTTGAACACCAGATATTTACATCGTCTGATGATTTTTGAACTCGCACACAAGTACACAAAAATATGATTTTTCAAACCATTTTGGTTAGGCGTTGTATGTAGATGTAGTTAAAATTTGAATTATGGTCATTAAATGGTCAGAAAATCACTTAAATGTCTTTAAAAGGTCAAATGACCCCTGAAATTTACCAAATTTTCACATGACAGTTGTATTAGTGCATGTTAAACGTAGGAAAAAATTGAAGGCCGTAAGAGGAAGCTATCTCCCGTTCGTCATCAAACATGCATTGTTCCCTCTCGGAACCATGAACCTTCTAGAGAGTTGCTCCGGTTTGTGAGAGGTGTGTGTCCGAACGTTCGTCAAACATGCCAATTTCTTTACCACATCATCTTGGTGGCATGACATTACATCAACTAAGGTTTCATGTGTTTCTGATCATTTTTCTTTTTTTTAATTAAAATGCCATGTCACTCCATGCATACACGTAGGCATGTGTGTCCATGTCGTGAGACCAATATGTTTGAAAATTCCTTCTAATTTACTGCACATGGAATTTACTCGCACACAAGTACACAAATGTGATTTTTCAAACCGTTTTGGTTAGGCGTTGCATGTAGATGTAGTTCAAATTTGAATTACGGTCATCAAATGGTTAGAAAATCACTTAAATGTCTTTAAAAGGTCAAATGACCCCTAGAATTTTCCAAAATTTCACATTACAGTTGTAGTAGTGCACGTTAGACGTAGAAAAAAATTGAAGGCCGTAAGAGGAAGCTATCTCCTGTTCATCATCAAACATGCATTGTTCCCTCTCGGAACCACGAACCTTCTAGCGAGTTGCTTCGGTTTGTGAGGGCTGTGTGTCCAACCTTTCGTCAAACATGTCAATTTCTTTACCACATCATCTTGGTGGCATGACATTACAGTGCGGCCGCTTTCGCCGAGAGCACGTTTGCGGCAGCCGACAGGGCAGCTGCAGCAGCCGAGACGGAAGCTGCAGCAGCCGAGACGGCGGCTGCAAACGCCGAGAGCGCTCGAGCTGCCCGTCCGTGCCGCTGATGTCACCCTGGCCTGGGTCGAGGCCATCCACGCCAAGATCGAGGATGCACACGCCAAGATATTCCAGGCCACCTCGGACTCCAGCATGCAACCCATGTCTGAAAAGGTGGCGGTGTCCATGGAGCACCTGCTTCCTCATGAGGTCGCCGCGCGGTAGCTGAAGATGCAGGAGGCGGCGGAGATCGAGGAGCGCTGGGAGGAGGAGTTGCGCGTGGCCGAGGTCGAGGTAGAGAAGAGTCTGTCCATCGAGGAATCGGCAGTGGAGTACCAACGCGAGCTCTGGCACAGCCACTACTATGAGTACTACAACCTTGAGGGCGGCGCCGAGGATGAGGACGAGGACACGGCCAACTTCAGCAAGGGTATGCATGTCGCCAGGACAAGTCATTGACGTCTCATATCACACCAGCGATGCATAGGCCGGCGCGGAGGTGGATTTTTAATTATGCGTACTAAGGCTTTGTTTTTAATGCTCGTCTTTTGTTAGAGCAATGTTTAGGTCAACTGGCTCTATGTAATTACTAAAATCTCTCGATTCAGTAAGTGTGGTCTGTCTGCTGTACGCTCTTTTGTGTGCCCAAATTAGCAAGCGATGTTAAATTATGCAATGACGTACCCGGGGAAATTTCCACCAAAATTTGAATTATCAAACTCATCCCATGCGCGTAAAGCAGAAGAATCGTTTGCGATGCACACAATCGCTCAAAATGAATGGTTTGGTG
This sequence comes from Aegilops umbellulata, assembly GCA_032464435.1. Taxonomy (NCBI): domain Eukaryota; kingdom Viridiplantae; phylum Streptophyta; class Magnoliopsida; order Poales; family Poaceae; genus Aegilops; species Aegilops umbellulata. The sequence goes on from CP136056.1 coordinate 256,143,746, forward strand.
GCACCGCGCGCTTTCAAAGTGAATGTGCCCATGCCTTGAGACCAAAATTTGAATTATCAAACTCATCCCATGAGCGTAAAGCAGAAGAATCGTTTGCGATGCACACAATCGTTCAAAGTGAATGGTCCGGCGGCACCGCGTGCAAAGTTTCCCTCCACATTTCCAAAATTTTGTCCTACAGCCAAAATATCTACCCCTTCCCCCCTTCCCCACCCCCTTTTCTGCCCGACCACAAGTCACATTTCCACTGTTTCCTCCTTCCTTCCTTCCTTGCTAAGCTATAGCCGCTTCCTCGCTCTCGCCGTCTCGCATCCTACTGCCGGGGTCGCCATGGTCTTCTTCAAAGACATCTCCAGTGTTTCCTCCTCCGGCAACTACTCCTTCACCACCCGGGTATGCCTCTCTTCTCTCTCTCTCTCTCTCTCTCTCTCTCTCTCTCTCTCGGGCTATGACTTGGAATGAAGGATTTTTACCCGGAGGTCGATTTGAGTTGTTTCTTCCTCTTGTAGCTCCCTAAGACCATCAGTGGCAACGAATGGAGCGGAGTGGCTGAAGATCTATCTGCTCATTGTCACCATCAATCTCCATGCATGAAGCTAGTTGCGTTTAATTTTGTGGACTGTGGGAGGAAGTTTCTGGCATGTGCAGAGAAAGTTAGACCCTCTTTCGTTGTTACAAATCATTTGTTAGATGCGATTCAGACACTATCATGGTCCTAACCCATTCATACCACACCTTCAATCAAACGCATCCTAAGAAAGTGTCACAGTTTGTACCTAGTATCTTAAATTGTTGCCATCTCATCAGCGGTGCCATTAGAGAATTATTTGGCACCGCTTCAGCAGTTTGTGCAGCCAACTTTAGTCCACACATCCGAACAGCCAAGCAGTAAAATACTAAATCTTTATGGCACGAAGGAACTGGGCATCAGAGCAACTACGTGCTCCAGAGTCCGGGTCCCTGATTTTTTTTCCGCTGCATCGGCTCGCCAGTGCAGGGCACCGGTGCGAGATGTAGCAACAGTTGTCTTTACCCCAGTTTTGGCATACATAGTGGACAGCCTTAGTGCTATTAGTTCTATGTTACTAAATTTGTGCATGTACACACCTGTTAGTATCAATTTGTTGTCATCCAAACACTGTCACTATGTTGTTGCAGTTATATTTACCTTCCTCATAATAATTTCAATTTGTTATTTATTGTACATGAGTAAGAACTTGTAGCGTCATTGTAGTTAATTATAGCTTCTGATGTTCCAGAATTTGGTTGTTGTCTTAGTACCAATTATTTCATTTGCACATTGATCTTTTTTAGAAGATATGTCATAATTAACATGTTTCTTCAGTTTTTCAAAATAAGCATTGGTGATTTTCTATGTTGCTATAAACCCATTTCCCCTACAATTGTTACTGATCTAGTTTTAAATATTATAGGATGAACGGAAGTGTTCTTACTTGGAGTGGGTTGATCAAGAGTGGACACAGTCTTTGAAGATGTGCCTAACGAAGCTCTGGAGCATGTATGAGGAAGAGAACACACGTAGACTTAGAGAAAGTCTTGTCAACGCTGAAGCATATTTCAAGATGCGGGATAAAAAGTTGAAGGTGGAGAATGAGCTCAGATTTTTAAATCAGACTTTGCTAAGATGGTGTTGGCGAAGGAGGAGGCACTTCCCCAATTGGCCCGTGCAAAACGGGTTACTGAACTGAAAGCAAAGGTAGATAAGACGAGCCTGGATGATATCGATTAAGGAAATGAATATATTGTTCTTATGAAGTTGAACTAGCTATATGTTGTACTGTGTTGTTTTCATGTAGCTACCGTACTGTGATGTTATAATATATTTATGTGCCTGATATGAAATTGGCAAACAGTTGTTCGATATGAAATGTGAATTTGCGAAATACTGGAATTATTAATTGTAAACTAATAAACCTGCTAAATGTGTCATGGACCTTTGCAAACGGTTCTAGCAGTAAAAGCGCTTCCGATGGATAGCCCAATGCCACACAGTTTTCTTTATCAAATTGTGTGTGATATAGTTGATAAAAGCAAACCGTTAACCAAGGAAGACCGTGTGTGATAGTTACACCTTTCACACACGAGCCTACACATAAAACTGTGTGGGATGTACGTCCGAACGGAAATGTTTTCCCTGGATTGACTGTGTGGGATGTAAATAAGAACGGAAACATATTCCTTGGATTGACTGTGTGTGATATACATACGAACGGAAATGTTTTTCTGGGATTCACCGTGTGGGATGTACATACCTACGAAAATGATTTTCTCGGATTACCGTGTGGGATGTACATACCTACGGAAATGATTGGGTTTCGATGCCTCGCCCGATCGCACACGGCCCCAGCCTGGGTCCCAGTAGGGCCTATCCCCAAAGATTTCTGGGTTGTGTGGGAAGGACACATTATCGCACACACTCACTTGGCGACGGTGCCAAATGCCTTCACGGAAAGGGGTTAAAATTGTTTGTTTAGGACCGACACGCACCAGTGTGTAGCAAACTTGTCCACATTTCTGTTATCAACTGAGGAGAGCAAGGAGTCAAACGTGATGTCTGGAGGGTTTAGGTTACGAAGGACTATGATCCTGTGGAGTTAGAGAAGAAATGGAGCACAAATTAACACAGTTGCTTTGGAACTGCAATTTAGGTCCAGAAAAGAGAATAGGATAATACTCTCACATGGAGAATCCACTTGAGCTGAAATTTGGCATGGGATTATGATTTGGACATATAAAGATTTTGTAAAAATTCATACCATTTGGACTTGCCAAAATTGTACGTCCTTCACAGCTATTCTCTTTGTCCAGAAACTTGAGATAATTTTGGAGGGAAAATGGATTGTTGAAATGATCCCAAATTTGGTGGAGAGTAGTTATATTTGTAGTAGCATGATCTGGTAATTTCTCATAATTAATGAAGCAATATAAATTATACTTCCTTCACAACCTGAAAATATTGCCAGAAACAAATATTTGAAGGTGTGCTCACGTAGATCAAGGGATGGAGTTGCAAATTGGAGGAGTGTGATGATAAGAGCACATGGAGTGTGCGAAATTTCAAATCATTTGGATACTCCTAGCTAGTACTTCCTTCAACAAGGCTTCCATCAGACAGAAACTTTGAAAAAATGCTGAGGAAGATTCACTAGGCAAATGGAGCTGAATTTTGGCACGAGACAATGATTTGGATGAGATGGCATGCCCAGAAAGTTTGGGAGCAATCAGGAAAGGATAGGTGGCACTTCCTTCACAGAAAACCACTCTGGATAGAAATGAAGAATTAATATTGGGGAATTATTTTGAACTGGATGATGACAGTGGGACATATTTGGGGCATATATGATCGAAACAAATTTTGAAAATTATTGGGAATTTTGTGGAAGACAGAAATATAGGTTGCTTCACAACCTAGGGCAAATAGGGTTATTCCTTTAATAGAAAATGGGAATATTCCCTAGAAAAGAATTTTAGGGTTGAGCTAGAATGGAAGTGACATGATCTTGGGAAAGATTTGAGGATGATGAGCCACTAGGGAGAAGAAATGATGATGAGCCCCCGGGTTTCAAGTCCACAGATCCACTCTAAAAAGACAATCAGAGCAAAAACCAAATAAATCAAAAAGATAAAGAAAGGGCCAAGAACTAGGGCGTTACAATTCCCTTTCTTTGTGGAAATTGAAATTTAATATTCCCTTCTTTCATATCAATCACGGCACCTATAGTTCATAAAAATGGTCTACCAAGTATTATGGGACAATAAAATCTATATAAAGAACAATAAAATCTATGAGCATATAGTTTCTATTTGCAAGAATAAGAACATCATTAATCCTTCCCAAAGGTTTTTTAATAGTAGAATCCATCAAGTGCAAATTAAGAGAACATTCTTCCAACTTGGTAAAACCTAGCACATCACAAAGAGATTTCGGAATTGTGGAAACACTAGCACCTAAATCGCATAAAGCAAATGACTCATAGTTTTTAATCTTGACTTCAGTGGTGGGTTCCCATTCATCATATAATTTTCTAGGAATTGAAATATCTAATTCCAACTTTTCTTCTAAAGCTTTCATCAATTCTTCTTCTTCTTCTTCTTCTTCTTCTTCTTCTTCTTCTTCTTCTTCTTCTTCTTCTTCTTCTTCTTCTTCTTCTTCTTCTTCTTCTTCTTCTTCTTCTTCCTCTTCTAACTAAGGTAGGTAAAAATGCCATTTTTTAGCTAAGCTAGGTAAAAATGCTAAGTGTAGGTCATTTTAGAGCTAAGTTAGGTAAATAGGTCATTTTGGAGCTTAGTAAGGTTATTATGTCATTTTCGAGGAAAATAAGCTAAGTCTATGTCATTTTGGAGGTAACCAAGATTATCATGCCATTTTTTACCTAAGTATGCTAAGTATGTCAAATGAACCGAAGAAGCTAAGTATAGGTCATTTTCGAGCTAACCTAGGTAGTTATGCCATTTTTTAGCTAACTGAGCATATTTATTCATTTTGGAGGACAAAATGGCAAGTGTAGGTCATTTTAGAGCTATCCTAGTTAAAATCGGTCATTTTGGAGGTAGGTAAGGTTATTTGTCATTTTGGAGGAAAATAAGTTAAGTCTATGTCATTGTGGAGCTAAACCAAGGTTATCATGCCATTTTTTCCCTAAGTATGCCAAGTATGTCATAAATGAACTAAAGAAGCTAAGTATAGGTCATTTTTTAGCTAACCTAGGTAGTTATGTCATTTTTGAGCTAACTAAGCATATTTATTCACTTTGGAGGACAAAATGTTAAGTGTAGGTCATTTTGGAGCTAGGTAAGGTTATTTTGTCATTTTGGAGGAAAATAAACTAATTATATGATAGTTTGGAGCTAAACTAATGTTATTATGCCATTTTTTACCTAAGTAAGCTAAGTATGTCATAAATGAACTAGGTAAGCTAAGTATAGATCATTATTGAGCTGTCCTAGTTAGTTATGTCATTTTTAGCTAACTAAGCATATTAAGTCATTTAGGAGGAAAAATGCTAGGTGTAGGTCATTTTATAGCTATCCTAGGTAAAGTATGTCAGTTTGGAGCTAAGGTTATTATGTCATTTTTAAGGAAAATAAGCTAAGTATAGGTCATTTTGGAGCTAAACCAAGGTTATTATGCCATTTTTTTACCTAAGTGAGCTAATTATGTCAAATGAACTAGCTAAGCTAGTTATAGATCATTATTGAGCTATCCTAGGTAGTTATGCCATTTTTTAGCTAACTAAGCATATCAAGTCATTTTGGAGGGAAAATGCTAAGTATAGGTCATTTTATAGCTATCCTAGGTAAAATATGTCATTTTGGAGCTAAGTAAGGTTATTATGTCATTTTTGAGGAAAATAAGCTAAGTATAGGTCATTATGGAGCTAAGTAGGTCAATTCTTAAGCTAAGTATGCACTTTTTAAGCAAAACACTTGGGAAAACTTACCATCGTCACGACGGTGAAGGACCGGTCGGGTTTGCGCCAGTGCCAGACGGAGGACCGGTCAGGATTGCGCCAGTGCGAGACGGAGAAGGATCGGTTGATGCTTGTCGGGAGGCATGCTGCACCAAAGATCATTTGCAATGTTTTGTTAGCATGGTGCAACTCAAATGTGAATACTAGTAACTAATGGCCGTTCAAATGAAACTCATCGTGTCCGCTATACCAATCTGGGGCATCGGCGGAGGGATCTGACCATTTTTCTCGCGCACGGACTGCACATTTTGTTTTCACGAGTCAGTCATATTAGTTAGTAACGAAACGAACATTACGTGCATGATTTGGCTAATATGCATGAGAAACTTACCACGAGGAGCTCGTATAGGACCCGGTGAGACGCGTTGTTCCGGTTCCTCTCCGCCTCCAACAGACTAGTCGTCCTCTCTGCCTATTTGCCTTCGCCAGAAGCTCTTGGGCCCTAGCTCAATGGCGAGCTCCATTGGCCATGGACGAGGTGGTATCTCAGGATCGGAGCTCTTCTGGCACTTCTTGATCTTCGAGAGAATTCTAGGACAACGTATGAGTCCATCCCCAATGGCTACCGAGCCATTGTACCTCCCGCCACCAGATAGCATCACGATCTTTGGATCAAAAGGTCTCTGGCTTGGGTTGAAGTCCTCCCCTTTCCTCATCTTCCCAACGTCTCTATACCTCACGAGCTTGTTGTGGGAGGAGATGTTGGTGAAGCTCTCTGGATGATCGAGGTCATCCTCAGAGAATTCCTTGGCCTTCTTGTACGGGGCAGTATGGGCCATGGCATAGAGTTTGTACAGTGGTGTCATGTCCTTCTTGTTGTGTCGCGCCTAAAAGAGAGGAACAAAATATTATTTAAGGGCTCAAGCTAGCATGAAGAATGAAATTGCATGAATCGTGAAGCAAACCACATACCCAGTGATCCCCGTGCTCAAATAGGTTGGAGCTCCCTTGATGGTGTGGCAAACCTTGCATTTGGGCATGCTTATCCCTGGCCTTGTTGTGGACGGCTAGCCATTGGGGAGAGCACCACTCATCCACCAACGCCTCCCAACAGTCCATCCTATCCGCACAGCATCTCGGGGGCACCTAAGTTAGACAAAGAGAAATTTCACTAGGTAAGTTAGACAAAGAGAAATTTCACTAGAAGTACAAGGCCTTAAGAATGGGTAATTACCTTCATGTACTTCTCCTTACTCAGATACTTGGTGCGACACTTCTTCTAGGCCCTCTTAATGTTAGTCGAGGCATAGTAGTCTCAAACAGACTGCACCCAAGCCTCGTGTCGTAAGTTCTGAAGTAGGCGCTTGCACTCGGCTTCGAGAACCATAGCCGCGTCCGCCTCATGTTCCTCAAGACACCTGTAGAAGGTATGCAATCAAACAAGACAACACTGATTAGTAAAATTACTAGGTACTGTTGATTTTTAATTTTGTATAGGAGAAATTATCCAAAACCGCTGGATCACAATGTCGGCCATCGTCTCGCACAAGACATCATCGACTCTCTCCTCCGGCGGGGCCGGGGCAGCCACGTACAGCTCCCAGCTCAGTGCTAGCTGTGGAACCTGACCCTCACCAGGCAACGTGACCCACCCCGGGAAGTGGTGCCGGCAAAGCACACCAAGGACCTGGTTGGGCCTGCGGACACCAGGGGCGTGTTTCCAACCCCTGCAGTATGACAAGGCCAACACATTAGATATTAATTTAAAGAAACATGAAGGCAAAAGGTTAAAAAAAGAGTAAATGCACTTACTTCTCCCCATTAGGCTCAATCAACCACCTGTGATCACGAGTCGTCGGCACGTCCGGGAGCTTTGTACCACCATGCTGGTAGACCTTCTTGCCCCCCTCTACTAGCTCGCCCTCGCTATCGCTATCGTTAGAAAAGGTGTCCTCGCCACCATCAGCATGGCCACTAGCCTCCGGAGTCACGTGGGACGAAGACTCTGGGACCCGAGTCTCCTGGGACGAAGACTCTGGGGCCCGAGTCTCGTCGGACGAAGGCTCGGCGACCCGAGGCTCATTGGCCCGAGGCTCATGGACCGGAGTCCGAGACGGGTCCAAGTCAGACGGGTCCACCTGAGACGGAGCACTCCGGTGGTCCGGAGAATCAGCTGGGGGTGGCGGCAACGAAGGCGCAGTAGCCTTCCTACCTCTCTCGCCGCCACGTCCACCTCTAGCAGCCCTCTTCGTCTTCCCCCGACCTCTCCCGGCCGAAGAAGAAGCGCCCGCCGGTGTCTGGATGCTGTCTACCAACGCTCTCCGAAGGTGCTAGGGTGGAATAATAGCACCCCTTCCAGCACGCGCCAAGGAAGGAGGCTCGGAGCGCTCTTGACCCGCGCCCACCATCTGTCAACACCTGCAATGACAAAGAGTAAACGAAATTAGTACAACATAAACATAATAAAATATTTAAGTGTGTATCATCATCATGAACATAATAAAAAATTGAATACCTAATAACATGAACTAATTAATAATATATATATATATATATATATGTACATAATAATAATTGAATACCTGACCTAACTCATAATTCACAAATATATGACCCCGTCGGCCTCTGGAAGGCCGAAGAGCACCTTTTTCCGGAGGTGTCGGGGGTCGGGGTGTCGGGGGTGTCGTGTCGGGGTCAGGGTGCTGTGTTGGGGTCGGGTGCCGTGTCGGGGTCTCGGGTGTCGTGTCAGGGGTCGGGGTGTCGGGGTGCTGTGTCGGGGTCGAGGGGTGCCATGTCGGGGTCGGGGTGCTGTGTTGGGGTCGTGGTGTCAGGGTGTCGAGGCGGGGTCGGGGTGTCGTGTCGGGGTCGGGGAGTCGGGGTCAGGGGGTCGGGGCGGCGACCCTCGACACCTCGATCCTCGACCCCTAGACCCTCGACCCTCAACCCCTCGACACCCCGATCCTCGACCCCTAGACCCTCGACCCCTTTTCCCCTCGATCCTCGACCCCTTTTCCCCTCGATCCTCGACCCTTAGACCCTCGACTCCTTTCCCCCTCGATCCTCGACCCCTCCACCTCAATCCTCGATCCCTAGACCCTCGACTCCTTTTCCCCTCGATCCTCGAGCCCTCGACCACTCGGCGACCCTCTTTTCCCTCGACGACCCTCTTTTTCTACTTTTCCTACTTCTTTTTTCCATCTTCTACTTCTACTTCTTTTTTTCATCTCCACTTCTACTTCTTTTTCTTCTTCTTCCTTCTTCTTCTTGTCTTCTTTTTCTTCTTCGTTTTCCTTATTTTCCTTCTTCCTCTTGTCTTCTTTTTCTTCTTCAACTAATCAACCTAAATCAACTAAAATCTACTAACCTAAAATCAACTAAAATCTATTAACCTAAAATGTACTAACCTAAAATATGAAACTTTGGGTTCTTGGCTCACTGGCTAGTGGCTAACTTCTGGACTTGTGTGTCCAAAGTCAAATCACAGAATTTAAACAATATATTTAGGGCTTCTTTGGATTTCACGCATCTCAAAAGAAAAGTGATGCCTTTAGAGAGAGAAATGATGGAAAGTGAAGAGGAAAAACAGAAGAATGAGATTTAACATATCTCAGACATAAGGCAATTAAGAATCACACCTTTGGATCTCAAAAGTCAAAATATTAAACTTTTGGAAATGATGCCTTTGGATGCTTTACAGGGAAGGAGGTAGGGGCCTGTGTTGTTGTGTTCAACTCCATCCAGGCTCCAAAAACCTCAAATTTGACATTGCTCCAATTGGTGAGTTATGGATCATGGAGTCCTTAGGCAAGAGGTGGAGGAGTTGGAATTCTTTCTTGAAACTACAACACTACGATACTCATGAGACGGAAGAGGAATGCCTTACTGATCGAAACCCTCGTTCTCAAAGAACAGTGGCAATTTCTAGTTGCATACTGGAGTACTAAATATAAAAAACTAACCTACAATCTAAATCAACTAATTAACCTAAATCAACTAACTAATTAACCTAAATCTCCTTTTTTTGACTATGTACAGTAGGGTAAAACACCCCACTACTAACCTAAATTAACTAATTAACCTAAATCACCCCACTGCTAACCTAAATCAACTAATCAACCTAAATCAACCAATTAACCTAAATCAAAAAACGGCAAGAAAAAAAGAACGAAAAAGGGAAGAAACCTCACCAGGGGCGGACCGGCAACGGGCGGCGGGGGACGGAGCGTCGGGCGACGGGGGGCGGAGCGGCGGCGGGAGGCCTGAGCGGCGGGGCTCCGGGGCGCCCGGGCGGGGGGGGGGGGGTCGGGGGCGGAGGGCACGGGAGCGGCGCGGATGAGAGGTGAGGGAGAGAGAAATAGAGGGAAGAAAGGGAGGTGGGGCGCGGGGCCGACCATTTTTTAGTTAGGTTGAATTTCTTTGCCGTCTGCTAATAGACGGCAAAGAGCATAGCTAGTGGGGTGGGGTCGGAGGGGAACGGTCGTTAGGTTGGCTACGCTCTTTGCCGTCTGCTAGTAGATGGCAAAGAAAGTGGCCGTTAGGTGGTTTGCGTTAGTGGGCCACCCTCCCTCTTTGAGCAGACGGTAAAGCTTCTATGTCGTCTGCTTGCATACGGCTGGTTGACGGCAAACATGATCGTTGTCGTCAGCTTTCTGTAAGCTGATGGCAAAGAAGGAAAAGACCTTCTTTGCCATCAGCTGGCTGACGGCAAAGAGCTGACTGATGGCAAAGATCCTGATTCCAGTAGTGTATGAGGGGTTGCAAATTTTATGAATTATATTGGCAGATTGACATATGTCAAGTCAGTCATTGCATCAATGCCTATTTTTGCCATGTGCTCATTTAAAGTGCATTACACTATTTTGGACCATGTCAACAAATCCAGAAGAAACCTCCCTTGGTATGGGAATGACATTGAAAAGAAAGGAAATAGCTTGGCAAGCTGGAAGATGATTTGCAAACCAAAGAAGCAAGGTGGACTAGGTGTCCTTAATCGCAAACACTTGTGTTTCAAATCAAAGATTGATGGATGCAAAGCAGTAATGGGAATAGATCTCTTTATTGATGAGAGTGTTGCTATTTATACAAAGCCAAGGGACGCTTCTCAATAGGCGCCCATACAGGAGGATGCGAGCAACCGTCGCGACTGTTGCCAAAAGACAACTACCGCCGGTTCCTATAAAGCAGGGATTAACCCATTAATTAACACATATTAATTAATCCTAACACTCCCCCTAATCACGGCTTGTACTTTGTGAGCATCACCATCTTCTTAAAGACTCCTCCAAAAACCCTGTGGGAAAAATGTGAGGAGCAAGGTGTTTGATATGTTGCTAAAACTCCTTCAAATCCATTGGGAAAAATAAGGAGAAAATGATGCAACATATAATGGTTATTGTCTCTTTTAACTCAATACGAGGAAACTCATAGAGTTCAGAGGACAATAAATATGTCATTTATACTTTCTTAAAAACCCCGGTGGGAAAACAAAAAATACGACATATGGTCTTGTGTTGATATTACCTCATTAAAAACCTTTATGAGAACCTATAAAGTAAACTCATGAAGGGAAAAAGAGTATAATATGATGTTTTTAACAGGAACAATTTAGGAAGATACTCCCCCTGATTCTTGCATATTCCGAAGTCGTCATGTACCGGAACATATAAGTTGGTAGAGACCTGGTGAACAAATCAGTCGCATGATTTGACTTGCAAGATATGCAATATAGTGATATTGCTTATTATGTAACCTGTTTGCATCCGGGCAACACAAGAAACATTATCGTTGAGATAATGGTTAGTGGTTGTAGCCATGAGGTCTGTTTCGAAGACTCTTCATGAGAGGGCTACCACACCTAGTAGGAACACTAAGCTTGTCCACGATCTGACATAGTGGGGATCTGATCGATGTATCCAATGATATCGGTGTTCACATTTGGACAAGATGTTTGATGCCTTGGAGATATCGAAAGATATTCTTGAGTACAACCAATTGTGTTTGGTGGATCCGATGGCATTATGGAACGTTGAGTCCCAGTATCTCATTTCCAACATCTCTTGGTCTAAATAGATCTTTCTCTACGTCTAGAGATTGAACTACCATGAGAGTTATGGATGGATAAGATTTTTCCATAATGAATTTCTCCAATATAGTATGGATATAGACAACATAGTATACCATAATGTATGAATGAAGGTGCTCAATTTGTAGTAACGAGCGATGTTTTGGTTTACCCAAATCCTTCATTTTAAACTCCGTCATTTAGATGATTACATGTGTCGTCATTGCAGACACACATACATGGATAATCATCATTGTAGGAGTAATCCTTGCGTATAAGGAAATCACTACGTCGGTTATACCAAATGTACCGACAACAATAAGCCATATGGTGACTTACTGATTTTACACAATGTATGTTGCGTATTGCATTTCGATTCAGAAGTGAGATTCCATCGGGAATCAACCATATATGTCTGAATCTAGTGATCCACATGGATATGTGATCACTACATCTCTCAACTGCAGAGATAAATGATTTTGTACTGCCAATGATATAAGTTATCGGAAAGAGATTCCACCTCTGGAGAATAGTTGGGTATCTGCGTGAACCCTTGTGCTACAATACTTGCTCTTTGTTTCACCACCTCATTGTTCTCAATTCTGTTTCCAGAAGAAAACTGGTGTAGGTATTGCTTATGAATACCTTCTCATTATTGAGCAAGATTATTTCTACCTAGATTATACCCTTTGCTTGAGTTCAGTCCGAGTGTTCTTGCAATGACTGACTTGACATATGTCAATCTGCCAATATAATTCATAAAATTTGCAACCCCTCGTACACTACTGGAATCAGGATCTTTGCCATCAGTCAGCTCTTTGCCGTCAGCCAGCTGATGGCAAAGAAGGTCTTTGCCATCAGCTTACAGAAAACTGACGACAACGATCATGTTTGCCGTCAGCCAGCCGTATGCAAGCAGACGACATAGAAGCTTTACCGTCTGCTCAAAGAGGGAGGGTGGCCCACTAACGCAAACCACCTAACGGCCACTTTCTTTGCCATCTACTAGCAGACGGCAAAGAGCGTAGCCAACCTAACGACCGTTCCCCTCCGACCCCACCCCACTAGCTATGCTCTTTGCCGTCTATTAGCAGACGGCAAAGAAATTCAACCTAACTAAAAAATGGTCGGCCCCGCGCCCCACCTCCCTCTCTTCCCTCTATTTCTCTCTCCCTCACCTCTCATCCGCGCCGCCCCCGTGCCCTCCGCCCCCGACCCCCCCCCCCCGCCCGGGCGCCCCGGAGCCCCGCCGCTCAGGCCTCCCGCCGCCGCTCCGCCCCTCGTCGCCCGACGCTCCGTCCCCCGCCGCCCGTTGCCGGTCCGCCCCTGGTGAGGTTTCTTCCCTTTTTCGTTCTTTTTTTCTTGCTGTTTTTTGATTTAGGTTAATTGGTTGATTTAGGTTGATTAGTTGATTAGATTGATTTAGGTTAGCAGTGGGGTGATTTAGGTTAATTAGTTAATTTAGGTTAGCAGTGGGGTGTTTTACCCTACTGTACATAGTCAAAAAAAGGAGATTTAGGTTAATTAGTTAGTTGATTTAGGTTAATTAGTTGATTTAGATTGTAGGTTAGTTTTTTATATTTAGTACTCCAGTATGCAACTAGAAATTGCCACTGTTCTTTGAGAACGAGGGTTTCGATCAGTAAGGCATTCCTCTTCCGTCTCATGAGTATCGTAGTGTTGTAGTTTCAAGAAAGAATTCCAACTCCTCCACCTCTTGCCTAAGGACTCCATGATCCATAACTCACCAATTGGAGCAATGTCAAATTTGAGGTTTTTGGAGCCTGGCTGGAGTTGAACACAACAACACAGGCCCCTACCTCCTTCCCTGTAAAGCATCCAAAGGCATCATTTCCAAAAGTTTAATATTTTGACTTTTGAGATCCAAAGGTGTGATTCTTAATTGCCTTATGTCTGAGATGTGTTAAATCTCATTCTTCTGTTTTTCCTCTTCACTTTCCATCATTTCTCTCTCTCTAAAGGCATCACTTTTCTTTTGAGATGCGTGAAATCCAAAGAAGCCCTAAATATATTGTTTAAATTCTGTGATTTGACTTTGGACACACAAGTCCAGAAGTTAGCCACTAGCCAGTGAGCCAAGAACCCAAAGTTTCATATTTTAGGTTAGTACATTTTAGGTTAATAGATTTTAGTTGATTTTAGGTTAGTAGATTTTATTTGATTTAGGTTGATTAGTTGAAGAAGAAAAAGAAGACAAGAGGAAGAAGGAAAATAAGGAAAACGAAGAAGAAAAAGAAGACAAGAAGAAGAAGGAAGAAGAAGAAAAAGAAGTAGAAGTGGAGATGAAAAAAAGAAGTAGAAGTAGAAGATGGAAAAAAGAAGTAGGAAAAGTAGAAAAAGAGGGTCGCCGAGGGAAAAGAGGGTCGCCGAGTGGTCGAGGGCTCGAGGATCGAGGGGAAAAGGAGTCGAGGGTCTAGGGATCGAGGATTGAGGTGGAGGGGTCGAGGATCGAGGGGGAAAGGAGTCGAGGGTCTAAGGGTCGAGGATCGAGGGGAAAAGGGGTCGAGGATCGAGGGGAAAAGGGGTCGAGGGTCTAGGGGTCGAGGATCGGGGTGTCGAGGGGTTGAGGGTCGAGGGTCTAGGGGTCGAGGATCGAGGTGTCGAGGGTCGCCGCCCCGACCCCCTGACCCCGACTCCCCGACCCCGACACGACACCCCGACCCCGCCTCGACACCCTGACACCACGACCCCAACACAGCACCCCGACCCCGACATGGCACCCCTCGACCCCGACACAGCACCCCGACACCCCGACCCCTGACACGACACCCGAGACCCCGACACGGCACCCGACCCCAACACAGCACCCTGACCCCGACACGACACCCCCGACACCCCGACCCCCGACACCTCCGGAAAAAGGTGCTCTTCGGCCTTCCAGAGGCCGACGGGGTCATATATTTGTGAATTATGAGTTAGGTCAGGTATTCAATTATTATTATGTACATATATATATATATATATATATATATATATATATATTATTAATTAGTTCATGTTATTAGGTATTCAATTTTTTATTATGTTCATGATGATGATACACACTTAAATATTTTATTATGTTTATGTTGTACTAATTTCGTTTACTCTTTGTCATTGCAGGTGTTGACAGATGGTGGGCGCGGGTCGAGAGCGCTCCGAGCCTCCTTCCTTGGCGCGTGCTGGAAGGGGTGCTATTACTCCACCCTAGCACCTTCGGAGAGCGTTGGTAGACAGCATCCAGACACCGGCGGGCGCTTCTTCTTCGGCCGGGAGAGGTCGGGGGAAGACGAAGAGGGCTGCTAGAGGTGGACGTGGCGGCGGGAGAGGTAGGAAGGCTGCTGCGCCTTCGTTGCCGCCACCCCCAGCTGATTCTCCGGACCATCGGAGTGCTCCATCTCAGGTGGACCCGTCTGACTTGGACCCGTCTCGGACTCCGGTCCATGAGCCTCGGGCCAATGAGCCTCGGGTCGCCGAGCCTTCGTCCGACGAGACTCGGGCCCCAGAGTCTTCGTCCCAGGAGACTCGGGTCCCAGAGTCTTCGTCCCACGTGACTCCGGAGGCTAGTGGCCATGTTGATGGTGGCGAGGACACCTTTTCTAACGATAGCGATAGCGAGGGAGAGCTAGTAGAGGGGGGCAAGAAGGTCTTTCCAGCATGGTGGTACAAAGCTCCCGGACGTGCCGACGACTCGTGATCACAGGTGGTTGATTGAGCCTAATGGGGAGAAGTAAGTGTATTTACTCTTTTTTTAACCTTTTGCCTTCATGTTTCTTTAAATTAATATCTAATGTGTTGGCCTTGTCATACTGCAGGGGTTGGAAACACGCCCCTGGTGTCCGCAGGCCCAACCAGGTCCTTGGTGTGCTTTGCCGGCACCACTTCCCGGGGTGGGTCACGTTGCCTGGTGCGGGTCAGGTTCCACAGCTAGCACTGAGCTGGGAGCTGTACGTGGCTGCCCCGGCCCCGCCGGAGGAGAGAGTCGACGATGTCTTGTGCGAGACGATGGCCGACATTGTGATCCAGCGGTTTTGGATAATTTCTCCTATACAGAATTAAAAATCAACAGTACCTAGTAATTGTACTAATCAGTGTTGTCTTGTTTGATTGCATACCTTCTACAGGTGTCTTGAGGAACATGAGGCGGACGCGGCTATGGTTCTCGAAGCCGAGTGCAAGCGCCTACTTCAGAACTTACGACATGAGGCTTGGGTGCAGTCTGTTTGAGACTACTATGCCTCGACTAACATTAAGAGGGCCCAGAAGAAGTGTCGCACCAAGTATCTGAGTAAGGAGAAGTACATGAAGGTAATTACCCATTCTTAAGGCCTTGTACTTCTAGTGAAATTTCTCTTTGTCTAACTTACCTAGTGAAATTTCTCTTTGTCTAACTTAGGTGCCCCCGAGATGCTGTGCGGATAGGATGGACTGTTGGGAGGCGTTGGTGGATGAGTGGTGCTCTCCCCAATGGCTAGCCGTCCACAACAAGGCCAGGGATAAGCATGCCCAAATGCAAGGTTTGCCACACCATCAAGGGAGCTCCAACCTATTTGAGTACGGGGATCACTGGGTATGTGGTTTGCTTCACGATTCATGCAATTTCATTCTTCATGCTAGCTTGAGCCCTTAAATAATATTTTGTTCCTCTCTTTTAGGCGCGACACAACAAGAAGGACATGACACCACTGTACAAACTCTATGCCATGGCCCATACTGCCCCGTACAAGAAGGCCAAGGAATTCTCTGAGGATGACCTCGATCATCCAGAGAGCTTCACCAACATCTCCTCCCACAACAAGCTCGTGAGGTATAGAGACGTTGGGAAGATGAGGAAAGGGGAGGACTTCAACCCAAGCCAGAGACCTTTTGATCCAAAGATCGTGATGCTATCTGGTGGCGGGAGGTACAATGGCTCGGTAGCCATTGGGGATGGACTCATACATTATCCTAGAACTCTCTCGAAGATCAAGAAGTGCCAGAAGAGCTCCGATCATGAGATACCACCTCGTCCATGGCCAATGGAGCTCGCCATTGAGCTAGGGCCCAAGAGCTTCTGGCGAAGGCAAATAGGCAGAGAGGACGACTAGTCTGTTGGAGGCGGAGAGGAACCGGAACAACGCGTCTCACCGGGTCCTATACGAGCTCCTCGTGGTAAGTTTCTCATGCATATTAGCCAAATCATGCACGTAATGTTCGTTTCGTTACTAACTAATATGACTGACTCGTGAAAACAAAATGTGCAGTCCGTGCGCGAGAAAAATGGTCAGATCCCTCCGCCGATGCCCCAGATTGGTATAGCGGACACGATGAGTTTCATTTGAACGGCCATTAGTTACTAGTATTCACATTTGAGTTGCACCATGCTAACAAAACATTGCAAATGATCTTTGGTGCAGCATGCCTCCCGACAAGCATCAACCGATCCTTCTCCGTCTCGCACTGGCGCAATCCTGACCGGTCCTCCGTCTGGCACTGGCGCAAACCCGACCGGTCCTTCACCGTCGTGACGATGGTAAGTTTTCCCAAGTGTTTTGCTTAAAAAGTGCATACTTAGCTTAAGAATTGACCTACTTAGCTCCATAATGACCTATACTTAGCTTATTTTCCTCGAAAATGACATAATAACCTTACTTAGCTCCAAAATGACATATTTTACCTAGGATAGCTATAAAATGACCTATACTTAGCATTTTCCCTCCAAAATGACTTGATATGCTTAGTTAGCTAAAAAATGGCATAACTACCTAGGATAGCTCAATAATGATCTATAACTAGCTTAGCTAGTTCATTTGACATAATTAGCTCACTTAGGTAAAAAAATGGCATAATAACCTTGGTTTAGCTCCAAAATGACCTATACTTAGCTTATTTTCCTTAAAAATGACATAATAACCTTAGCTCCAAACTGACATACTTTACCTAGGATAGCTATAAAATGACCTACACCTAGCATTTTTCCTCCTAAATGACTTAATATGCTTAGTTAGCTAAAAATGACATAACTAACTAGGACAGCTCAATAATGATCTATACTTAGCTTACCTAGTTCATTTATGACATACTTAGCTTACTTAGGTAAAAAATGGCATAATAACATTAGTTTAGCTCCAAACTATCATATAATTAGTTTATTTTCCTCCAAAATGACAAAATAACCTTACCTAGCTCCAAAATGACCTACACTTAACATTTTGTCCTCCAAAGTGAATAAATATGCTTAGTTAGCTCAAAAATGACATAACTACCTAGGTTAGCTAAAAAATGACCTATACTTAGCTTCTTTAGTTCATTTATGACATACTTGGCATACTTAGGGAAAAAATGGCATGATAACCTTGGTTTAGCTCCACAATGACATAGACTTAACTTATTTTCCTCCAAAATGACAAATAACCTTACCTACCTCCAAAATGACCGATTTTAACTAGGATAGCTCTAAAATGACCTACACTTGCCATTTTGTCCTCCAAAATGAATAAATATGCTCAGTTAGCTAAAAAATGGCATAACTACCTAGGTTAGCTCGAAAATGACCTATACTTAGCTTCTTCGGTTCATTTGACATACTTAGCATACTTAGGTAAAAAATGGCATGATAATCTTGGTTACCTCCAAAATGACATAGACTTAGCTTATTTTCCTCGAAAATGACATAATAACCTTACTAAGCTCCAAAATGACCTATTTACCTAACTTAGCTCTAAAATGACCTACACTTAGCATTTTTACCTAGCTTAGCTAAAAAATGGCATTTTTACCTACCTTAGTTAGAAGAGGAAGAAGAAGAAGAAGAAGAAGAAGAAGAAGAAGAAGAAGAAGAAGAAGAAGAAGAAGAAGAAGAAGAAGAAGAAGAAGAAGAAGAAGAAGAAGAAGAAGAATTGATGAAAGCTTTAGAAGAAAAGTTGGAATTAGATATTTCAATTCCTAGAAAATTATATGATGAATGGGAACCCACCACTGAAGTCAAGATTAAAAACTATGAGTCATTTGCTTTATGCGATTTAGGTGCTAGTGTTTCCACAATTCCGAAATCTCTTTGTGATGTGCTAGGTTTTACCAAGTTGGAAGAATGTTCTCTTAATTTGCACTTGATGGATTCTACTATTAAAAAACCTTTGGGAAGGATTAATGATGTTCTTATTCTTGCAAATAGAAACTATATGCTCATAGATTTTATTGTTCTTTATATAGATTTTATTGTCCCATAATACTTGGTAGACCATTTTTATGAACTATAGGTGCCGTGATTGATATGAAAGAAGGGAATATTAAATTTCAATTTCCACAAAGAAAGGGAATTGTAACGCCCTAGTTCTTGGCCCTTTCTTTATCTTTTTGATTTATTTGGTTTTTGCTCTGATTGTCTTTTTAGAGTGGATCTGTGGACTTGAAACCTGGGGGCTCATCATCATTTCTTCTCCCTAGTGGCTCATCATCCTCAAATCTTTCCCAAGATCATGTCACTTCCATTCTAGCTCAACCCTAAAATTCTTTTCTAGGGAATATTCCCATTTTCTATTAAAGGAATAACCCTATTTGCCCTAGGTTGTGAAGCAACCTATATTTCTGTCTTCCACAAAATTCCCAAATAATTTTCAAAATTTGTTTCGATCATATATGCCCCAAATATGTCCCACTGTCATCATCCAGTTCAAAATAATTCCCCAATATCAATTCTTCATTTCTATCCAGAGTGGTTTTCTGTGAAGGAAGTGCCACCTATCCTTTCCTGATTGCTCCCAAACTTTCTGGGCATGCCATCTCATCCAAATCATTGTCTCGTGCCAAAATTCAGCTCCATTTGCCTAGTGAATCTTCCTCAGCATTTTTTCAAAGTTTCTGTCTGATGGAAGCCTTGTTGAAGGAAGTACTAGCTAGGAGTATCCAAATGATTTGAAATTTCGCACACTCCATGTGCTCTTATCATCACACTCCTCCAATTTGCAACTCCATCCCTTGATCTACGTGAGCACACCTTCAAATATTTGTTTCTGGCAATATTTTCAGGTTGTGAAGGAAGTATAATTTATATTGCTTCATTAATTATGAGAAATTACTAGATCATGCTACTACAAATATAACTACTCTCCACCAAATTTGGGATCATTTCAACAATCCATTTTCCCTCCAAAATTATCTCAAGTTTCTGGACAGAGAGAATAGCTGTGAAGGACGTACCATTTTGGCAAGTCCAAATGGTATGAATTTTAACAAAATCTTTATATGTCCAAATCATAATCCCATGCCAAATTTCAGCTCAAGTGGATTCTCCATGTGAGAGTATTATCCTATTCTCTTTTCTGGACCTAAATTGCAGTTCCAAAGCAACTGTGTTAATTTGTGCTCCATTTCTTCTCTAACTCCACAGGATCATAGTCCTTCGTAACCTAAACCCTCCAGACATCACGTTTGACTCCTTGCTCTCCTCAGTTGATAACAGAAATGTGGACAAGTTTGCTACACACTGGTGCGTGTCGGTCCTAAACAACAATTTTAACCCCTTTCCGTGAAGGCATTTGGCACCGTCGCCAAGTGAGTGTGTGCGATAAGGTGTCCTTCCCACACAACCCAGAAATCTTTGGGGATAGGCCCTACTGGGACCCAGGCTGGGGCTGTGTGCGATCGGGCGAGGCATCGAAACCCAATCATTTCCGTAGGTATGTACATCCCACACGGTAATCCGAGAAAATCATTTTCGTAGGTATGTACATCCCACACGGTGAATCCCAGAAAAACATTTCCGTTCGTATGTATATCACACACAGTCAATCCAAGGAATATGTTTCCGTTCTTATTTACATCCCACACAGTCAATCCAGGGAAAACATTTCCGTTCGGACGTACATCCCACACAGTTTTATGTGTAGGCTCGTGTGTGAAAGGTGTAACTATCACACACGGTCTTCCTTGGTTAACGGTTTGCTTTTATCAACTATATCACACACAATTTGATAAAGAAAACTGTGTGGCATTGGGCTATCCATCGAAAGCGCTTTTACTGCTAGAACCGTTTGCAAAGGTCCATGACACATTTAGCAGGTTTATTAGTTTACAATTAATAATTCCAGTATTTCGCAAATTCACATTTCATATCGAACAACTGTTTGCCAATTTCATATCAGGCACATAAATATATTATAACATCATAGTACGGTAGCTACATGAAAACAACACAGTACAACATATAGCTAGTTCAACTTCATAAGAACAATATATTCATTTCCCTAATCGATATCATCCAGGCTCGTCTTATCTACCTTTGCTTTCAGTTCAGTAACCCGTTTTGCACGGGCCAATTGGGAAAGTGCCTCCTCCTTCGCCAACACCATCTTAGCAAAGTCTGATTTAAAAATCTGAGCTCATTCTCCACCTTCAACTTTTTATCCCGCATCTTGAAATATGCTTCAGCGTTGACAAGACTTTCTCTAAGTCTACGTGTGTTCTCTTCCTCATACATGCTCCAGAGCTTCGTTAGGCACATATTCAAAGACTGTGTCCACTCTTGATCAACCCACTCCAAGTAAGAACACTTCCGTTCATCCTATAATATTTAAAACTAGATCAGTAACAATTGTAGGGGAAATGGGTTTATAGCAACATAGAAAATCACCAATGCTTATTTTGAAAAACTGAAGAAACATGTTAATTATGACATATCTTCTAAAAAGATCAATGTGCAAATGAAATAATTGGTACTAAGACAACAACCAAATTCTGGAACATCAGAAGCTATAATTAACTACAATGACGCTACAAGTTCTTACTCATGTACAATAAATAACAAATTGAAATTATTATGAGGAAGGTAAATATAACTGCAACAGCATAGTGACAGTGTTTGGATGACAACAAATTGATACTAACAGGTGTGTACATGCACAAATTTAGTAACATAGAACTAATAGCACTAAGGCTGTCCACTATGTATGCCAAAACTGGGGTAAAGACAACTGTTGCTACATCTCGCACCGGTGCCCTGCACTGGCGAGCCGATGCAGCGGAAAAAAAATCAGGGACCCGGACTCTGGAGCACGTAGTTGCTCTGATGCCCAGTTCCTTCGTGCCATAAAGATTTAGTATTTTACTGCTTGGCTGTTCGGATGTGTGGACTAAAGTTGGCTGCACAAACTGCTGAAGCGGTGCCAAATAATTCTCTAATGGCACCGCTGATGAGATGGCAACAATTTAAGATATTAGGTACAAACTGTGACACTTTCTTAGGATGCGTTTGGTTGAAGGTGTGGTATGAATGGGTTAGGACCGTGATAGTGTCTGAATCACATCTAAAAAATGATTTGTAACAACGAAAGAGGGTCTAACCTTCTCTGCACATGCCAGAAACTTCCTCCCACAGTCCACAGAATTAAACGCAACTAGCTTCATGCATGGAGATTGATGGTGACAATGAGCAGATAGATCTTCAGCCACTCCGCTCCATTCGTTGCCACTGATGGTCTTAGGGAGCTACAAGAGGAAGAAACAACTCAAATAGACCTCCGGGTAAAAATCCTTCATTCCAAGTCATAGCCCGAGAGAGAGAGAGAGAAGAGAGGCATACCCGGGTGGTGAAGGAGTAGTCGCCGGAGGAGGAAACACTGGAGATGTCTTTGAAGAAGACCATGGCGACCCCGGCAGTAGGATGCGAGACGGCGAGAGCGAGGAAGCGGCTATAGCTTAGCAAGGAAGGAAGGAAGGAAGGAGGAAACAGTGGAAATGTGACTTGTGATCGGGCAGAAAAGGGGGTGGGGAAGGGGGGAAGGGGTAGATATTTTGGCTGTAGGACAAAATTTTGGAAATGTGGAGGGAAACTTTGCACGCGGTGCCGCCGGACCATTCACTTTGAACGATTGTGTGCATCGCAAACGATTCTTCTGCTTTACGCTCATGGGATGAGTTTGATAATTCAAATTTTGGTCTCAAGGCATGGGCACATTCACTTTGAAAGCGCGCGGTGCCACCAGACCATTCATTTTGAGCGATTGTGTGCATCGCAAACGATTCTTCTGCTTTACGCGCATGGGATGAGTTTGATAATTCAAATTTTGGTGGAAATTTCCCTGGGTACGTCATTGCATAATTTAACATCGCTTGCTAATTTGGGCACACAAAAGAGCGTACAGCAGACAGACCACACTTACTGAATCGAGAGATTTTAGTAATTACATAGAGCCAGTTGACCTAAACATTGCTCTAACAAAAGACGAGCATTAAAAACAAAGCCTTAGTACGCATAATTAAAAATCCACCTCCGCGCCGGCCTATGCATCGCCGGTGTGAGATGAGACGTCAATGACTTGTCCTGGCGACATGCGTCCCCGTGCTGTAGTTGGCCGTGTCCTCGTCCTCATCCTCGGCGCCGCCCTCAAGGTTGTAGTACTCATAGTAGTGGTTGTGCCAGAGCTCGCGTTGGTACTCCACTGCCGATTCCTCGATGGACAGACTCTTCTCTACCTCGACCTCGGCCACGCGCAACTCCTCCTCCCGGCGCTCCTCGATCTCCGCCGCCTCCTGCATCTTCAGCTCCCGCTCGGCGACCTCATGAGGAAGCAGGTGCTCCATGGACACCGCCACCTTTTCAGACGTGGGTTGCATGCTGGAGTCCGAGGTGGCCTGGAATATCTTGGCGTGTGCATCCTCGATCTTGGCGTGGATGGCCTCGACCCAGGCCAGGGTGACATCAGCGGCACAGACGGGCAGCTCGAGCGCTCTCGGCATTTGCAGCCGCCGTCTCGGCTGCTGCAGCTTCCGTCTCGGCTGCTGCAGCTGCCCTGTCGGCTGCCGCAAATGCCCTCTCGGCGGAAGCGGCCGCACTGTAATGTCATGCCACCAAGATGATGTGGTAAAGAAATTGACATGTTTGACGAAAGGTTGGACACACAGCCCTCACAAACCGGAGCAACTCGCTAGAAGGTTCGTGGTTCCGAGAGGGAACAATGCATGTTTGATGATGAACAGGAGATAGCTTCCTCTTACGGCCTTCAATTTTTTTTCTACGTCTAACGTGCACTACTACAACTGTAATGTGAAATTTTGGAAAATTCTAGGGGTCATTTGACCTTTTAAAGACATTTAAGTGATTTTCTAACCATTTGATGACCGTAATTCAAATTTGAACTACATCTACATGCAACGCCTAACCAAAACGGTTTGAAAAATCACATTTGTGTACTTGTGTGCGAGTTAATTACATGTGCAGTAAATTAGAAGGAATTTTCAAACATATTGGTCTCACGACATGGACACACATGCCTACGTGTATGCATGGAGTGACATGGCATTTTAATTAAAAAATAGAAAAATGATCAGAAACACATGAAACCTTGGTTGATGTAATGTCATTCCACCAAGATGATGTGGTAAAGAAATTGGCATGTTTGACGAACGTTCGGACACACACCTCTCACAAACCGGAGCAACTCTCTAGAAGGTTCATGGTTCCGAGAGGGAACAATGCACGTTTGATGACGAACGGGAGATAGCTTCCTCTTACGGCCTTCAATTTTTTTCCTACGTTTAACATGCACTAATACAACTGTCATGTGAAAATTTGGTAAATTTCAGGGGTCATTTGACCTTTTAAAGACATTTAAGTGATTTTCTGACCATTTAATGACCATAAATCAAATTTTAACTACATCTACATACAACGCCTAACCAAAATGGTTTGAAAAATCATATTTTTGTGTACTTGTGTGCGAATTCAAAAATCATCAGACGATGTAAATATCTGGTGTTCAAAAAAGAAAATGTAAAGATCTGGCAAGACAATCGGCCCCCACACGATTGGCACTCTATCTCGCGGCTCGAGGTTTGGTAGGTGATTGGCGGGGATGATTAATCAGACACGGTTCTGTATTGGAAACCGTCAGCTATTATGTTCACACACGGATTCGCTGCGGGAATTGTGTGTAATTCAATCTACAGTACTCGTAAATTCCGGCGACCGGCGTGTGTACTGTCCCCATCGATGTAGATTCCGGCTGCCAATAAATACTACCTTGCTCACGTCGTCCGGCCTGCATTCTCATCTACAACCTCCCCTCGCTCGCCCTCTCTCTCTCTCTCTGTCCCCCCCCCCTCTCTCTCTCTCAAATCCTTGCCATGGTGCCGCCGGTCTGCCCAAGCGCCGATGAGGAGTCGCCGCCCCCCGAGGACGCTCACTCGATTAGCAGCGATGAGGACCCCTACACGCCGCCTGACGAGGTTGCGCCGGACCCCCAACTTTGGATTGGTTTTGGGGCCAGTGCAGTCTTTCTCTATGGAATTCGCTGCCGCTGGCTGAGAAAGCCAGGCGAGTGGCATTCAAGAAGTAGATGGCGGAGGAGGAAGCCAGGTACCAGGCGGCCTGTGAAGCCCGTGATGCCGCCTGGAAAAAGAAGGCGGCGGAGCTTTGGGGGCGGGCGCGTCGTCGTGCCGAGGAGGTGTACGAAGACGGGTACTTCACAAGGAAGGTCATAGGTGCTGGGCGCCTCGTCGCTGCATGGAGGTGGGCCGATAAGCTCCAGCGTGCCACCGACGAGGAGCTCCGGTGGGCGCCCAGCGAAATGGCAAGATCAGCCGCGTGCGTCCGCCAGCAAGAGGCAGATCGGTATGTCAAGCGCTGCGAGGCAAAGGAGTTGGAGTACTGCTTCCGCCCTGGGAAGACGCCGCGTACCAGGGAGCTGCTGGCGAGGGGCTGCCGGAATACTGGCCCCAGGAGGGATTATTAGTTTTACAATTGTTCGTTTTCAGTTTTATGCATTGTACCTAGTAGTTAAGTATCATCACGTATATGTGATGATATTATATATATATATTCTGTGATGATCTAATGAACAATTAATATATATATATATATATATATATATATATATTATGAATTCCATTTTCTATCTGTTTTTGTATACTACTTTGAATCTAGCTGTTATCATCCACATATACAGAATGGAAATCGTATATACACACATTGAAACCGAATATATAAGAATGGAAAACAGAGTACACACATTCAAACAAAGCAATAAATAGAGCAATACTATGATTGTTGTGAATACATATCTATCCACGTCGAAACGACTTTTCAAAATAAAACGCGTCCATGAGACCATGACCAGCGGCCCTTGCCTAGGGTAGCTCTTGGCTCTGCCTGAACTCGTACAGGCGTTCGTCCAAGCGGTTGACACGCTCGCGGTACATCTAGAGCACGATCTCGAGCTCGAAGTTGGCTATTTCATCAGAGATCACCAGCTCGAGGATGCGACGACCATGTTTCTCTACTGCGCCCAGGTGGACACCTGGGCCAAGGAGGCAGTCGAGCCTACGGACCAGCGCGTTGGTATCCAGCGGGCCGTGGACAAGGCGAACGACAGCACCCATGCGAACGGCGCGGCGGGCGTCCGGTGTAAGTACGACGCGGCCGACCTCTGGTGCAAGTACGGCGTTGAGGGCCTCTACCCACTCTTGGCGAGGAATGGGGGTACTGAGGGGACGTGTACCCAGCTGCGATGCCGTGTCGACAGCAGGCAAGCGTCGATGGATCCTCTATTGCTGTGCGGCGCGCCGCGCCTCTCGCTCTGCGGTGCTCCAACGGTCTGGCCGTGCGGCGAGCCGCAGCCTATCGGCGCGGACGCGCCTAGCTTGCTCTACGGCGCGCAATCGATCATGTTGTGCAGCGAGCTGCAGCCTGTCAGCGCTGCCATGCCTATTTTGATCCACGGCGCTCAAGCACCATGCGCCAAAGGTCTGCTCAACCCTGGCGATGACGCACATCACGACATCGTCCATCGTTGTCGGTGTACAAAAAGGGGGGTGTGCTTTTTGTACCCCTATAACTGTGCACGGGCAGTCTGAGCCGCGAGCGCCGCCACGCCAAGCACGACAAGGGAGGTAAGCCAAGGTAAGGCCAAAGCTGAAGGGAAGCAGAACAACGCCAAGACCACAAAGAGCAAAGGGGACAGAGCAGACCTCCCCCGGCAAGATCCTTGCCGGGGGCAGCTTTAGCTAGCCCGGCAAGATCCTTGCTGTGGCAGCTCGCCCCCCACTTACAGAGCGAGGTCACCCTTGAGTCCACTGTCCCCATGGGGCAAGGATTCGGGAGACATCCCCGTGGTGGCATGCAGATCTTTGTGAAGACATTCAAGACCAGATACCCATTTCAGGAGATGATAATCCTTGGCGGGATCCCAGCCAAGGAGGACCACAAGGCCCCCGGCAAGAGCCTTGCCGGGGATGACAGCAGGCGCCGCGGCAAGACCCTTGCCGGGGCCGCGGCAAGACCCTTGCCAAGGATGTCATAGGGCCACCATTAGGCCCGCACCAGTCACGCCCCCACCGCCGTTCGCATGCAGCTGCCAACCCAGCCAGCTGGGCAGGCACCTGCGTGGTGGCATGCAGATCTTCGTGGAGATCCTCCACTGCGCCACCTCAGCTGCCTACCTGCCTACATGGCACCACAGGCACCGCTGGCCAGGGCGCGTGTCGACGCGAGAGGGAGCGGTGACGGACGACACGGGGCTCTCCTTCGCCCCCGATAAAGCAAGGACACCTAAGCAAGGCGCATTAAATGCGCCTTGTCATGTAATGCGAAGGATAACCTTGCACTACTGTACCCTTTCCACCTCGCGTGTGCCACTGTGGCAACCCCTTTCCTATAAAAGGAGGCCCAAGGCGACCAGGAGAAGGATTCGGCTTTTTGGAGCTCTCGACGCCCCATAGCTAGCTCAGAACTCAGATATACAATCCACCAAAGCAGGAGTAGGGTTTTACGCATCCCTGCGGCCTGAACCTGGGTAAAGGAACAGTGTGCTATCTGTTTGATCCGTTCTTTTCACAACCCCGTGCCCCACAATCGTAGTAGGGATTCGTGTGATCCCATAGGTGTCGTTTCCCACCGACATCTTTGGCGCGCCAGGTAGGGGGGCGCAGTTGTGAGAATCGGCTTTAGCAGTTAGTTCGACGCTTCTTCATCGCCATGACGCCCAAGAAGAAGACGACGGTGGCGGTTGGCCCGTCGAAGGCCGGGCATCCCGTCCCGACGCGGGCGAGCAGCGGACCGGTCGCAGAAAGGACCTGGGGCGCTGTTCGCGAACACCAACACCGTCCCAGCAGCCGGAGTTTGGGAGGAGGCGATGTTCGTGCGCCTGGTAACGGGCCGCACGCCGCCAAATCCAAGGACGGAGCCGGTCCCTCCGCGGGTGGCGTGGGGCCTTCCAGGATCGCTGCCGCCCCGCCCGAGGGCGGCGCAAGGGCTTCCAAGACTCCCACGCTGGCACCGACGGCGCGCTCCTCTCAAGCGGCGCGCGATGAGCGGCGTAATCACACCGAAGACCCCGGGCGTCGCCGCGGGAAGAGCCCCGAGCGCCACTCCCGCGACGTAGAAGACCTGCCCGCTCGCCGAGGCGCTGGTGAAGATGGCATGCGACCGCGCGATCGTGATAGAGCTCCTTCTGACATGGTCAGAAGTCGAAGCGCATCGCGATCTGTGCAGGTTTCGCAACCACCGACGCCAGCAGAAGTCTTGTCGCGCGCGCAGTTGCTCCTCGATTTTCCTCCCACTACGGGGAGACTCGACGAATGGAGAGCCACCATCCGAAGCCTTGTAGCGGTGGCCAACAAAGACGAACCAAGCCCGACGGAGCCCCCGGGTCGACATTCCGACGGAGTCCCGCGTACCAGTGGCAGGAAAGCTGGCGGCGCCGCGACCACGGTGCATTCGCCTCCTCCTCGCCCGGTACCACAGACACCTGCCCGTCGCGACGTTACGGGCGACGAAATCTCCATAGCGTCGTCTGACCCGCGGACCCACCGTGACCAGCGCCAGGTCCTTCGGGATCGGGAGAATGAAGACGCTCGGACCACTATCGAGTGCCGGCGCGGAGCG
The DNA here is from genome assembly GCA_032464435.1 of Aegilops umbellulata. Classification (NCBI taxonomy): domain Eukaryota; kingdom Viridiplantae; phylum Streptophyta; class Magnoliopsida; order Poales; family Poaceae; genus Aegilops; species Aegilops umbellulata. The sequence goes on from CP136056.1 coordinate 256,172,097, forward strand.
CGCCACCAGTCAGACAGGCCAGCAGGGCCTGCTGTGGACCACCCGGCACCGGGGAGCCCTAGAGGCCTGCCTTACGAGGTAGGCTGCCCGGCTTTTACCCGTGAGCTGCGGCAGTTCCAGTGGCCCACTCACCGCACCTTCAAACCTGACGTGGGCGAGAAGTACGGCGACAAGACTCACCCGTCCGAGTTCCTCAGCATCTGCACCATTGCGATGCAGGCTGCCGGAGCCCGTGACGATAAGGTGCTTGCGAATTACTTTCCGTTGGCTCTTAAACCCAACGCCATGTCATGGTTGGTGCACTTGCCGGTAGACTCCATTTCCTCCTGGTCGGACTTGTGCCATGAATCCGTGGGCGCCTTCACTGGCGGTCACCAAGCTCATGGCCAAGCGAGCGATCTGCACGTCATTCCCCAGAAGGAAGGCGAGAGTCTCCGCAAGTACATACAGAGGTTCAGCCGGATACAGTACAACATCCCTGATGTTCATCCTGCCGCCATCATCAGCGCGTTCCATCAGAACGTGCGGAACCGCAAGATGCGCGAAGAGCTGGCAATGAACAAGGTGAAAGATGTCGCAGAACTCTATGTTCTCGCCGACAGATGTGCCCGGGCTGAAGAGGGAAGGAAGTACCCCGGCGAAGATGCCGGCGTGGAAACCGACTCCTCAGATGAGGATACCGCCGCCCCGGCAAAGAAAGGCCGACACCGCAACAGTAAGCGCAAAGGAAAAGTCGTGCTTGTCGTCGAGGGGTCTGATGACACTGGCTCAACCAAGAAAACCAAGGCAGATGACCCCGGCAAGGAAATTGCCGGATGTGTCGCCTGCCAGGCCTTGGCAGCTGCGAGAAGCCAAGCAACTCCGACAAGTGGTACTGCAAGATCCATCGCACCAAAGGCCATGCTCTCCAAGACTGCCGATAGGTTGAGCTCCTCGCTGAAAAGCAGAGGGCTGAATATGAGAGGCGGGACAAGGAGAAGGGCCAAGACGGTGCTGAGGGATCCTGCAAGAAGCGTGACGGCCAGGCGGGCTGTCGCGGCAAGGATAAACAACAGGAGAGGCCCGCCCGGGGCCGTGACAGAAAGCCAGAAGACGACGATCATGAAGAGGACGACGAGTCCGGCGACCAAGAGTTTTAGAAGGCTACAGAGGCCATGTGCGTCGACGGCGGCGCTTCGCTGCACACTTCTCACCGCCGGCTTAAACAGTGGGCGCGAGAGATTACAGCGGCAGAGCCGTCGTTTGATGCCCAAAGGCTGCTGCAGTGGTCTAGCACACCTATCATTTTTGACACTGAAGATCATCCTGATCGCACTACTGCGGTCGGGTGCTTGCCGTTGTTGGTTCACCAACAATACACAACCTCAAGGTGACAAAGATGCTAGTCGATGGCAGGGCCGGTCTGAACCTGATCTCGCCTGCCGTGGTCGAGAAGCTCCAGATTCCTGACAAAGACCTCGAAGAGACGGGCACGTTTCAAGGGGTAAACCCGGGAAGAAGCCAACCCAAGGGAAAGGTCACGCTGCCCGCAACTTTTGGAAGCGACCTGAACTTCAGGATGGAGAGGATCGTGTTTGATGTTGCCAAGATCCCCTTTCCCTACAACGGGATCCTTGGCCGCCCAGCGCTGGCCAAGTTCATGGCGGCGTCACACTACGCCTACAACACCCTGAAGATGCCGGGGCCCGTGACAATCATCACCATCCCCTCCGACAAGAAAGATGCGCTGATTTGCGCTAACCAACTATACCAGCAGGCAGTTGCAGCAGCTACCGCCGCTGGGGCACTTGCTCCTGCCGCTGGGACCCCGGGAGGGAAGAAGAAGAAGAAGGCCGGTGAGACCTCGAGCACCCACTCCGGCAAGCGCACCTCTTCGGAGTGTAGCGCTGCCGTCGAGGACGTGCCAGAGAGCTCCGGCGGCGGGAACAAGAAGCCCAGGGCCATTCCGCTGGGAACCAAGAGGGTTCCTGTCAATAAGGACGACACGGGAGGAGCTTTCACTATAGGCTCCACCCTTGACGACAAATAGGAAGACGCGCTCGTCACCTTCCTGTGGGCGAATGTCGATGTGTTTGCCTGGCAAGCCTCCGACATCCCCGACGTTCCCAGGGAGGTGATTGAGCACCACCTTGCTGTCTGTCCTCATGCGCGGCCCGTCAAGCAGAAGGTCAGGAAGCAAGCTTTGGAACGGCAAGAGTTCATCACGGAAGAGATCCGGAAACTGGAAGCAGCGGGTTTGGTAAGAGGAGTACTCCATCCAATGTGGTTGGCCAATCCGGTCGTGGTGCACAAGGCAAACGGGAAGTGGAGGCTGTGTATTGATTACACAGATATCAATAAGGCTTGTCCTAAATACCCCTTCCCGTTGCCGCGCATCGACCAGATTGTTGACTCCACGGCTGGGTGTGATCTGTTGTCATTCCTCGATGCCTACTCCGGCTACCACCAAATCTTCATGACAAAAGAAGACGAAGAGAAAACAACATTCATCACCCCATGTGGTATGTATTGTTTCATACGGATGCCTTTCGGGTTGAAGAGTGTTGGTTCGACGTTTGCAAGGGCAGTCCAGATTGGTTTTGAACCCCAGCTCCATAGAAATATGGAAGCTTATATGGATGACATAGTGGTCAAAACCAAGGACAGGGCAACCCTCATCACAGACTTGCAAGAAACATTTGCAAACCTGCGCAAGATCAACCTCAAGCTGAACCCTGAGAAGTGTGTCTTTGGCGTTCCGTCCGGCAAGCTTCTCGGGTTCTTTGTGTCACAGTGTGGGATAGAGGCCAATCCGGATAAAATCAAGGCTATAGAGCAGATTGAGGCACCCAAGCGAATCAAGGATGTGCGTCGGCTTGCTGGTTGTGTTGCTGCCATGGGCAGGTTCATATCCAAGTCTACCGAGCGCGCCCTTCCCTTTTTCAAGATCCTGAAAAAGGCGGGCCCGGTTGAGTGGACGCCAGAAGCCAAAGCGGCCTTGCAAGATTTGAAGAAGTACCTCTCCTCCGTGCCAACACTAGTTGTGCCTAGTCCCCAGGAGTCGTTGCTGCTATACCTAGCGGCAACGAACCAGGTGGTCAGCGCCGCACTAGTAGCGCAGAGGGAGGTTGGCGACAAGGAAATGGCAGCGACAGAGCCCGATGCCACCAATGCGGAGATGACACAATCAGTTGAAGTGTCGCCGAAGAAGAAAATGATGCAGCACCCGGTCTACTTTGTTAGCTCCCTCCTGCAGGGGGCTAGGTCAAGGTACTCCAGCGTGCAGAAACTGCTCTTCGGCCTCCTTATGGCCTCGAGGAAGCTGCGTCACTACTTCCAGGCACACGACATCACTGTCATCACTCGCCTCCCTCTGCAACGGATATTGCATAATCCAGACGCGACGGGAAGGATTGTGGAATGGGCACTGGAGCTGTCCAGCTTTGGCCTCAAGTTTGAAAGCACTTCGACGATCCAGAGCCGAGTCCTGGCGGAGTTCATTGCAGAGTGGACCGCAACACCTGACGAAGAAGCCCAAGAGACTGCTCTCCCCGGCAAGGAGGCAAGTTGCAATTGGATCATGTACTTTGATGGGTTGTCCCTACAAGGTGCCGGGGCTGGCGTACTCCTCGTCGCGCCCACCGAAGAGCACCTCAAGTACGTGATCCAGATGCACTTCCCCAGGGAGGTGTCAACAAACAATACAACATAGTATGAAGGGCTGCTTGCCGGTCTTAGGATCACGGCGGACCTTGGAATCAAAAAGCTCATCGTCAGGGGCGACTCATAGCTTGTCGTCAAGCAAGTCAACAAGGATTACCAGAGCCCGTTGATGAAGGCCTATGTTGATGAAGTGAGAAAGCTGGAAGAGCGTTTCGACGGTATACAGGCCGAACACGTTCCCCGAGCAGAGAACGATATCGCCGATCACCTGTCGAAGTGCGCTGCCCTCAAGCTACCTGTGGAACCAGGTACCTTTGTGCTTCAGCTAACTCAGCCATCCGTTGATCCATCAACAGAGTAGAACAAGAGGAGGAAATCAGGGCCCGACAAGTACTTTCCCGCCGAGCTCCCCGGAGCCGCCGGCAAGGATGTTGCCGAGGACACTGAGCCCGCCACGGGACGGCTAGCTCCGGCGGAGCGTCAAGCTCTTGCCGTCAAGACAGCCGCTCCTATAGCGGAGGAGATGCCTTTAGTCCTCGCCGTCGAGCCCCAGGCTCCAGCGTGGGCACAACATACCGTCCGATTCCTCCAAACAGGGGAACTTTCTGAGGAGCAGGAAGAAGCGGAAAAAGTAGCCCGTCGCTCTGCCATGTACCAGTTCGTCGATGACGTCCTGTACAGGAAGAGACTGAACGGTGTGAAATTGAAGTGTATCCCTCGAGAGGAAGGGCTGGAGCTGTTGGCAGAGATACACGGAGGCATATGTGGATCCCACATCAGGTCAAGAGCCCTTGCCGGCAAGGCATTCCGGCAAGGTTTCTTCTGGCCCACCGCCCTCCAGGATGCAACGACACTCGTCACCAGGTGTGAAGCGTGTCAGTTCCATTCGAAGAAGATTCATCAACCAGCTCAAGCCCTTCAAACCATTCCTCTCTCCTGGCCCTTCTCGGTCTGGGGGCTTGACATACTGGGCCCTTTCCCCCGCTCTGCCGGGGGCTTTGAGTACTTGTACGTTGCAATCGACAAGTTCACAAAGTGGCCGGAGGTGGAGGCAGTGAGGAAGGTCACAGCTCAGTTAGCCGTCAAGTTCTTCAAGGGGCTGGTATGCCGTTTTGGTGTACCCAACAGGGTCATCACTGACAACGGCACACAGTTCACAAGCCGCACCTTCATGCAGTATACTCATGACCTCGGCAGCAAAGTCAGTTTCGCTTCCGTTGCCCACCCACGGAGCAACGGTCAAGCTGAGAGGGCAAATGCTGAAGTGCTGCGAGGCTTAAGGACCAAGACCTTTGACAGGCTGCACAAGAGCGGGAGGCGCTGGATTGATGAGTTGCCGACGGTTCTTTGGTCAATCAGGACGACACCAAATCGAGCCACCGGCCAGACACCCTTTGCCATGGTATACAGGGCAGAAGCAGTTATCCCCACTGAACTCATATACGGGTCACCTCGAGTGCTCGCTTATGATGAGCTTGAGCAAGCGCAACTGCGGCAAGATGACGCACTGCTCCTTGAGGAAGATCGTCTTCGGGCGGCTGTGAGAGCAGCACGCTACCAGCAAGCCTTGCGCCGCTACCATAGCCGCAAGGTTCATGCCCGAAGCCTTGAGGAAGGCGATCTTGTCCTTCGGCGCATTCAATCGGCCAGGAATTCCAACAAGTTGACGCCAAAGTGGGAAGGCCCTTACCGGGTAATACGAGTCACCAGGCCCGGCGCAGTCAGCCTGGAGACTGAGGATGCCATTCCGGTGAGTAACTCCTGGAACATTTAGCTTCTTCGCAAGTTTTACCTGTGAGGCGCGGCTTGCCGGGCCTCCCGGCAAGCCACCTTTTGTACAAGCATTGCCGATGATGCATGTAACCCTTTGTACAAAGCCAGGCGCAGACCCTGAGCATAAATAAATGAAGCGCTGGCGCCCTAAAGTTATAGCATGCATGCTAGGTCGAGTCTCGTCCTTGGTTAGGGTTGATAGTGCTTGGCTGCGGCTAACCCCTAGCTTAGAGGTCGAGTGTGCGTCCCTTCGCCGTTCTTTTGTCTTCCTTGGTTCGCAGGACTCATGATATCCTTGCCGGATCACTAAGGACGAAGAAGATAGGAGGGACAGACCAGCATCTAGACCCCGGCAAGCCAGTACTTCCGGGGGCTGCAAGAGCAAAGATTCACCCCGGCAAGCCAAAGTTGCCGGGGGCTACAGCTTCAGATAAGTCCTTCATCCCTTATCATGCATTCCCTTATGGACTGAGGTATGTGAAACCTCGTTTTTCCTAAGAACTACCGTACTCCCTAACTCTAGGCCCTAGGGCTCGTCCCTGGGGCCAGGTTTGGTCGTAGTCACGACAGCGAAAGGAAGAAACGAGGAGCCTGAACCCGCCTCATCCCTGCCTCCACCAAGAGCGTGAGAAAGGTTGAGTGAGGTGGGGAGACGGCAAGGCCTGTTGCCGGGCAAGGAAATGTTTATCTTAAAGATATCAAGGATTCGCTCCTTGTCGTGGGATCTACCCGCAAACAAATGGCCCGGCAAACATCCCTTTTTCATTAAAAACATTCCATTCAGGTACAGTCCGTAGGGAATGAAGAACATGAATGATGGGATTACAAGTTCTAAATTCAGCTAAGGCCCAAAGGCTTACAAACTAAAAAGAGATAAGGTGCCCGTAATCCCTTTCTTGTCTCTCTCCTCAGGAGGCAGGTCAAGGAGGCGAAGAGGGCAAAAGGGGCGCCTAGGCGAGCTACGGGTGGCAGAAGACACCAAGAGAACATCTCGGTGGCCGTCCGGGGGCTGGGTGGTGATGGCGGCGCCGGAAGCAGGGCTCAAAGACGAGGCGGCAGGACGTCAGCACGCGTCGAAGGCGTCGGTGCCCGCGTACTCCGAGTTGATGGACTTGCCGCCCGTCCTCTTCCTCTTCCGCAGCCTCCCAATGCCAGCCGCCCAAGGAGACGACCCCGAGAAGTTCAGGGAGCCGGCGGCACGGATGATGGGGACGCCGGTGCCGCGCGAGGCGGCGCCCGACACCTAGTCGGACCCGTCATCCTGCCGCCCGCTATCCTCGTCGTCGCTGCCGCTGTCATCCTCGCCACTTCCGCCCGAGGAGGAGTCTTCGCTATCGGAAGAGCTCTCCACACAGCACCTTGCCCGAGTCCCGAAGCACCCGAAGTCCTTGACCGAGAGAAGGCCGCCCTCCATCCGCTTGAAATGGAGAGTGAGCCCCTCCGTCAAGCGGTGGATGTGGGCGAACGTCTTCCATCCTCAACAAAGATACATCACGTGAGGGGCTGGGAAGTTAACGCGAACCCGCATACCGCTGATCCCACAGCCCCTCATGTGCAGCCGAAGCGATTCCGGCGGATCCAGCTCCATCTCCCGCGCGAATGGAGTCGGGAGACGAAGGCGACGGCGAGGCGGCCGGCGCAACCTGACGAAGAACTCACAAGGGTCGTCCCCAACATGGCCCTCCATGGGAGGAGGAGCAACTGGTGGAGGCGAGGCCGGCGCGCCGCCCCGTCCTCCTCTTCCCCAAGCACTTTGGCCTCGCCCACGGTCTCGCACCTCCCCCTTCCCCTTGCGGCTGGCTCTGCCACCACGGGTGCAGGAGAAGGAGGGACGCGTTGTCTGGCGGCGACCCGCGTCGCCACCGTTGAAGGACCAGGGTTCCCTCTCTCCATGGCGAATGGGAGGGAGGGGAGTAGAAGCTGAAGAAGGAAGGAGATGAAGGAATGCGGGACGCCATCCCCCTCCCGCTCTTTATAAAGGGACGGGGTGGGGGCTCGGCCGCCCCGCTCTGCCAATCAGGACGTGGAAGACGCAGGGAACTAGGACCAACCCGCTGCTCCAGCCCGCGACGGCCCGGTTTCCCGCCTCCACCGATTGCTACCCCAAGCGCATGGGCGCCATGTGGCGAGCGTGCAGGACTGAGGCGACGGGTGAGGCGACCTCTCCCTACCCCGTGATCAAAGGGAGTGGACGCCTTGAAGACCATGCCTTGGCCACGTCCAGTGAAAGGGCCGCGCCTCCACGCCTCCCTCCATTTATGGGGAAGGCACGAACGGCCCCCTTTTACTACGACGTGACGCATGCGTGCAGAGCTCAGCCCCATGCATGCCGCCCGCATCACGCACGCCTCCCCACGCCGCGCCACGCGCGGGAAGCGAGGGAGGCGCAGCGCGCGAAGAAACTTACCGCGGTAAAACCGCCCCGCCTGCCCGCGCACCGTTCTTGGGCCTAGCCCAACAACGCGTTGCGCTTATCTGTGGCCCAGGCCCGGGGGCTCCTGTCGGTGTACAAAAAGGGGGGTGCGCTTTTTGTACCCCTATAACTGTGCACGAGCAGTCTGAGCCGCGAGCGCCACCACGCCAAGCACGGCAAGGGAGGTAAGCCAAGGTAAGGCCAAAGCTGAAGGGAAGCAGAACAACGCCAAGACCACAAAGAGCAAAGGGGACAGAGCAGACCTCTCCCGGCAAGATCCTTGCCGAGGGGCAGCTTTAGCTAGCCCGACAAGATCCTTGCCGTGGCAGCTCGCCCCCCACTTACGGAGCGAGGTCACCCTTGAGTCCACTGTCCCCATGGGGCAAGGATTCGGGAGACATCCCCGTGGTGGCATGCAGATCTTTGTGAAGACATTCAAGACCAGGTACCCATTTCAGGAGATGATAATCCTTGGCGGGATCCCAGCCAAGGAGGACCACAAGGCCCCCGGCAAGAGCCTTGCTGGGGATGACAGCAGGCGCCGCGGCAAGACCCTTACCGGGGTCGCGGCAAGACCCTTGCCGAGGACGTCGTAGGGCCACCATTAGGCCCGCACCAGTCACGCCCCCACCCTCGTTCGCATGCAGCTGTCAACCCAACCAGCTGGGCAGGCACCTGCGTGGCGGCATGTAGATCTTCATGGAGATCCTCCATTGCGCCACCTCAGCTGCCTACCTGCCTACATGGCACCACAGGCACCGCTGGCCAGGGCGCGTGTCGACGCGAGAGGGAGCGGCGACGGACGAGACGGGGCTCTCCTCCGCCCCCGATAAAGCAAGGACACCTAAGCAAGGTGCACTACTGTACCCTTTCCACCTCCTGTGTGCCACTGTGGCAACCCCTTTCCTATAAAAGGAGGCCCAAGGCGACCAAGAGAAGGATTCGGCTTTTTGGAGCTCTCGACGCCCCATAGCTAGCTCAGGAACTCAGATATACAATCCACCAAAGCAGGAGTAGGGTTTTACGTATCCCTGCGGCCCGAACCTGGGAAAAGGAACCATGTGCTATCTGTTTGATCGGCTCTTTTCACAACCCCGCGCCCCGCAACCGTAGTAGGGATTCCTGTGATCCCATAGGTGTCATTTCCCACCAACAATCGCGTTGCCGGGGAGCGCCTCGGCCTCGACGGGCCGTGGCGCCTACTCGTTTTCCTCATCGACGAGGTTGATGGCAGAGGCGACGCTTTGGTGGGTTGGCATGCTTGGAAAAGGTGAATGTACTACAGGCTGCGCTTGTCGCCTCCGTACGTTGTGCGCCGCCTATGCGCAATAGAGCAGGGTGGCGGGAAACAGGTGAGGAAATGGCGGGAAACGGTGGCCTGTTCATAAAACGCCATCAATTTATGGAAACATAGCATAGAAGGGACATCGAGCTAGCACAAGAAGTAGGTGATGATCAGATGAACACGAACCACACTAGGGAACCCGTCGGTGATGAATTCATCAATCCCAAATGGTTGAATACTAGCAAGCGTTTGCCCACAACACACACAGCCTATTCCAACACAAACAGGTCGGATGGATGAACTGTATGACACGTATCGCACAGTGTCCAAAAGTAATGTGGTATACCTTCTTTAACATGTGTTAAAAAATAAAAAATAATAAAAAACAAGGACCTCGAGGTTAAATTAGCTGAGGAAACAGCTAATTTCCCACCCAGTCACCCATCTGATGCCTACTCCAGCCTGAGCACACTTAACTTGATAGTTTTCTTACATGAGCTACTGGTGGAACAACTAGTCCTTGCTGGTAGGAATGCCTCTTCGCATCCTTATGGCGTATCCGGATGACCGCCCGTCCCACAATGGCCAATAGATGTTCTGTAGAAAGAGCATATCACATACATCATATTAGAAGCAATCGTCTATGTTATTATCGGTCTTCACAAACATTTTTGATTACATACCTGTTTGTTGCGTATCACACACATCTTGTTATATTGAACCATTTCTGTTCTCTTGCCTAATCACAAATAGTTCATCCGAGTGAACCCTATGTTGTTCATCGCACACACCTTGATCGGGCCGACCGTTTCTTTTGTGTTGCCTAATCACAAACAGCTCATCCGAGAGAACCGTATGTTATACATCGCACACACCTTCATATGGCTGCCCGTTTCTTTTATTCCTCCTCATCGCAAACGGTTGATTGAATTGAACCGTATGCCCTGCATCGCACACGCAACTAAAATTTGAGCCGTGTTTGATGCATCCTCCATCGCAAATGTTTTCCCCCTTTTTTGACGGTTTTTTACACCACCATTTGCGATTATGGCATCGCACACAGTTTCGTCGAAGGGTCTTTGATCGTAGTGTCACGTTAGCATCATCCTGCAGTAGTGACAACCAACTTTCATTGAAGCCTCACATCTCTTCTTGGCTCCTTCTCTTGACATTTCACTTCTGGGCTACCTTGGGGAGCAAGGACTAGCCACCAAACAAGGTGTTTTGGCCCCTCTTGTCCTCTCCTTGTCATGCCAGGCGATGACCACGCGGTTTGGCACCTGTGCGCGTGCTCTGCAGGTCAAGTCCGCGTCCAGAGCGCTGTTTTGCTCGAGTCACTTCGCCTCTCATCGTCTTCGCGTGCGTGAGCGTGTCTAGCGGCTTCCTCTGCCGTCGTCGTCGCTTTGGAAGCCTCTCCGCTCCTCTACCTTCCTCACCGATGCTAGCCGCCGCGTGCACGTGGGTGCATAGTGGCCGACAGCCTCTGTTCGTCGCTCGTCTTCTTCCTCCCTGTGCTCTTGGCCTGGCCCTGCTCGTGAACCTCCCCTTACTCTCTCCCGTCCCCTTTCTTGCCCCGTGACACTCTCGACCATCGCCGGAGCAGGCCCGTGCGTCCACGGCGGCATCTAGCTCGGCCTCATCCTTCCCTCTCCTATATAAGCGACCCCTAGGCCTCCCGACCGCCCCATGCTCCTCGCCTCACTCCTCTCCCCCCTCCCATCCACTCCACTGAGCCCCAGAGCTCCTTCTCACTACGATTGGCCGCCATGGCCGCCGCCTCTGTCCGCTTCAATTCCGGCGATCCCGGAGCTCCTCTCTTCCTTCTTCCACCTCCAGTAGACCTTCGGGAGCCAGCAGATCCTCCCCATCTCATCTTCTCCTCCTCCAGTGGCTGTTTGCCACGGTCTCCTCGGTGGCTGAAGCCCTCCTCCGCCGCGGCCCATCGTTCCACCTACTTCGCTGCTCTTCGACGTGGGTAGAGCCCTCAGGCGGGTGCGTCTCCTCGCGTTGGTCACTCCGGTGGTCCGAGCTCCACCGGAGGTGGCCAGAGTTGCCGGGGCGGATGATGAAGCACGCGGCCTCCTCTGGATTCGGGCGAGCGCGAGGTGGACAACGACGACCCAGGCTGGCGGGCCCCACATGTCGGCCTCTTGGCCATTGACCTCGTCGCCGCCACGTCATTTAAGTGGAGGCGTAATCCACTGAAATGCGCTTTCCAGGTTAGAAACCGTACTTCCGTGTTTCTTTAGACCAAAATAATTTTCACTGATCTAAAGGCATAATATCTGAAAGGCATGTTCCGTTTTTCCAGCCAGGGGCCTCTTTGTGAAGATTCTTTTATAGATTGGTCCCTGCAGTTCATCTACTCATATCTTTTCACTCACAACTCCGATTCGGGTGATTCCAAAGCCCACTTCTTCGTCTCATCGAGCTTGTTCTAATGGAATCATTTTCACCATGTGACAACTATTTTGAAAATGACAATTATGCCCTTGCCCTTATCCATCCTCCTCCGAGAGAGAAGTTTTTCCGGCGATTCTTTCCGCGAGCTTCTCGTACTTCCACCCGGTGGTTCCATCCCTCCCAGGCAAGCCACACCCTCCATTTGCATGACTGCAATGCAATATCATGGTTTATTTATTTGAACTTATTTAAAATCTTGCATTAGCTACGTATGATTTGTTCATGGCATTTCTTGGAGTTGTTTGATCTTGCTATTGCCATGATGTTGATTGGATTCCTAGGACTAATATGTTGCACATATGAGGATGACATGTTGCCATTGGATTATTAGTGGCCTATATTATTTTCATGATGGTATTGGGTATTATGCTTTGGAGTATTATTTTGGATATGATGTTATCATGTGGATCTTAGGTTAATATTTTGATCTTGCTATTGGATTAGTAGTATCTTGATTCTTGGATTCATCATGGTCTTAGTTGTATGCTACCCTTGGAGTATTAGGTCATGACTATATCTGGATTATTTGTTGGATATTGCTATGACTTGGATTATAGGTTGATAGATGATATTGGAGTATCAGTTATCACAGATCTATCTTGGGGATAAATTCTGTCATTTCGTTGGTCAGGTGCCACCGAACCGGGCTTTTCCACTGCAACCACATTTTCCTTTATGGGGAGGCCCTAATGTGGTATATTGTTATGTGCCTCGCCGGTGCCTCCACCTAGGGAAGCTTAGGTCCGCGCGCTACCCTGGCCTGATAGGCGGCAATAACCTTGTCTGCCCGAGTTGTTTGAGCGCTCTTGTCCCTGTTTAGGACCGTTTTTGTTTTGCCATGATGGTGGCCGTCGGGTGTCATGATGTGACATCGGGGCCACCCATGACTTAGCCCAATGGGGAGTTTGTCGGAGTGGCTGGGAGAGTGTCATGATAGTAGATCGGTTTTGTCGGAACGCCGTTGGTCCACCCGAATGGGAATACGAGGCCATGGGTTTTGTGATGTGGGTATAGTGTGCTAATTAACCTTTGCATAGTGTGTATTTAATCTATCGATAGCAGCGTCCTCGGTCATGGGCACAAGTTCATACTAGGTCACACCGTTCGATCAACACTTACATGACAGAATGACTTATAGGTGATATATATGTTGATATATTGTGAGCAGTAACAGTTTGGCAGGATGATGATGAGGATATTGGGATGATCTTGAGGTTGATCATTCAGTTGTGATGTGATCATGTGGTGATCACGCAGTGGTATTGATCACGAGGCGATCGAGGTGATTTATTGCCTGGCCTGATAGCCAAGAGTGAGATGGTTCTAGAGATGTTGGTTCATCAGTATTCTAGTAGTTTCATATCATGCTTAGTATTGATTTCACATCATAATAGTTGTGGATAACTTAACCTATTAATGTTATGTTGGGGATATAACTATTGGATATGACCCGCCTAGGAGGGGCTGGGTTATACGAGTGGCGGTTTATCAAGACAAAGCCCATGAAGATATTGAAGGTGGCGATTCACGACGCAGACTTGCTAAGGGCCCGAAGCCCAAAGGCGACTTAAGGCCCATAAGTGTAAATCGCCATGTATGTATGACTTGTACTGTAAGGAAAGTGTAATTAGTCACCGAGCCGGACACATTGTTTATGAGCTGGCCAGGACTCCGTGAGCCGCGGGGCGTCAACCTATGTAAATAAAGGGACGACTCGGCGGCGGCTTAGGGTAAGAAACAACAGATCGAAAGCTAGGTCAAGCGTATTCGCTCCCTGGTAATCGAAACATAAGCAATACCACCTCAAACTGGATTAGGCCTTTACCTTCGCCTCAAAGGGCCAAACCAGTATAAACTCCTTGTGTCCTTTGTCCCGTTTAACCCCTTTAAGCTAACCTAGTTGCGATGGCTCCACGACTAAATCCTTCTACGAGGACATCTGCCGTGACAATTCCATGACAGTTGGCACCCACCATGGGGCCAGCGCACGGTGGTTTCGTGTTCTTACAGGGCAACTTCGAAGGGATCAAGGGATACGCTGTGGGCCGGATGACCAAGATTCATTGCGTCAAGCTCTACATCGACGATGCAGGCTGGGGCCTCGAGGCTGGCTCAATCGAGTACGGGTACCGGGTCCCCTTTGGCGGAATCCACGTCTTCATCGGCAAGATTGGCGAACTGGGCCCTGAGCCGGACATCTGCAACGACATCATCGAGACGGCTCAGCGTACACAACCCGTCCGGGTTCAACCCGCCGTGAAGCACACCTTCGTTGGATTTATCCATGTGGCGGAATTTGAGGAAGGATCTGTGTCTGGCGGAGAGATGGCTGTCTACTCCGACGGTGAATCGTCCACATGCGAGACCAATTCAATGTATCAGCTGCAAGACGGCCAGTTGTCCCAATGGTGACAGTATTCCGGACCCCTATGAGCCGCCGAACAGGGTGGCGATTTTCGTGGCCGGTACACAGCTGGTGCTTGGCTCAACGGCTGCTGCGGCTATGATTTCTAATTCAGCGGCTGCAGCAGCGGCTGGTGATGGCGGCTTAACGCGCCCGCCGGCTCAAGTTTTAACAGAGTTGTTGGAGGCTCTGGCAACCTTGATGGGGGTTGAGGTAACCTCGGATAACTAGGAACAACATAAGGTAGATGTGGCTAAGCTGCGAGATGAGATAGCTTAAGCCAAGGAAGATCTGGCGGCTGAGAACGCTAGGATGACTGCGGAGCAGGCTGTTTTGGATGCTCAGGCACAACGGATTCAAGCGGATTCCTACCGACTCACATTGGATCAGAACACTACAAACGAGATCCTGAGGAGGAGACACCGAAGTCATCTGCCCCCGGTTTATGAGCCGAGGAACCTCTTCAACACGCCTGGAGCAGGGACCAGTAACCCACCGGTGGTAAACCGGAAGGCTGAAACACCGGGGAGTGGAGCGTCGGTTCAGCCATGAGTGATAGGTTCTCCGCGTGTGAATAATACCCCGCCTCAGCATTTTTTGACACCGCCGGGTCATTATTCCAACCCTTTGGACAATATGATTGCTGCGGCGACGCGATTGGCGGCTCTGCCAGTTGAAGGCGAGTCTCCGACGGCAGTTGAAAGGTGGAGAGATAGAGAACTTCTTCAGACGGCATTGGAGCGGCAAGCGGCTTATTCTTATAGTCGTGAGCGGATTCACTCAACCCCTCATCCAAGCCGGAGTTACAGCAGGCATATTGACTCGCCAGCGGTGTCAAGTACTGAACAACACCGTAACCAGCCCCGTGGACATGACCCGGCGCGCAACGGTGCCAATGCCCAGACTTTGGTGGATCAGGGCAAAGCACGTCGGGAGGCCAAGCTGGCGGCTCAGCTAGCGGCTCATCAACACGCGTTGGCTTACCCAACGACTTCGATGGAGGCAGGCATGACCTCTAGAACCTTGGGAGTGCCATGCTTAGCACCGGCTCTGCGTAACGAGCGTTTGCCCAAGGATTTCAAGGGTACTCATAAGGTGCCTAATTACACTGCAGATCAGCCCCCTGAAGCTTGGGTTGAGAGTTATGAGATGGCCATGGAGATGCTGGATGTTAGTGATGCAGCATGTGCTAAGTATTTCACCATGATGCTGGAAGGGCCAGCTCATACTTGGTTGAAGGGGCTGCCCGCCAACTCCATTGGGTCATGGGCGGAGCTGAAGGCCCGCTATATTCAAAATTTCAAAGATACGTGCAAGCAGCCTATGTCAATCGTGGATTTGGTTTCTTGTGTTCAAGGTGAGGGTGACTCAACAACCAACTGGGTACGTCGGGTCTCGACTATCATACACTCATCAGATAATATAAACATCGGCTCAGCAGTTTTAATGTTGGAGAAAAATTGCCGTTTCCTCCCTCTCAAACAGAAGCTTGGGTGGCTTAAGCGCCATTGCAGTGACATGGGGGAGCTCATGGCGGCCCTTGTCAAGTATGCCGACTCTGATAGTACCAAGGACCCCAATTCTGATGATGAAAGGTCGGGAAAGGGAAAGAAGAGTAGCGGCATGAGACAGCAGCACAACCCGGCCAGTCAGGGCGCAATGGTAAGGGCAAAGCTGATGGGAGTTTAGACTTCGTGGCCAACGCTGGTGTACAGAATAATACCAGCGTCGTAAGGGGAGGCCGGCTTAGGGGGCAAAATTCGACCTCGAGGCAATAACGAATCAGCCATGTCCGAAGCACGAAACACATGAAAAGCCATCTGCCCATTTGTGGAAGTATTGTTTTATCATGAAACAATTCAGGGATTCTCATCTTTTCCAGCACAACCATGGCCCGAATGGCGGTTCAGGATTCGGCCCACATGATCCGGGTCATGGAGGTGGCAGTTCAAATTCCGGTTTTCAAGGCCAAGGCAATCAAGGTGGTTACAACCAACAGAATAATCAGGGGAATCGGCAGCAACAGTTTTGTTATCAGAGTAACCAGAAGCAATTGCATAGTGGACAGTACCACATCTTCACCACGAGTTTATGTAAGCGGGATCAAAAGCTCCATAAAAGGGCAGTGAACGCCGTTGAACCGGCGGTGCCCCGTTACTTACGATGGTCTGAACACCCAATTCTCTAGAGCCGTGAGGATCACCCGCTCCGGGTTGATAATCCGGGTCACTTGGCACTGGTAGTAGCTCCTTAGGTTGGAGGATGCAAATTCACTAAAGTCCTCATGGATGGAGGCAGCAACATCAATATCCCTCACTATGATACTTTCCGTCACATGGGACTAACTGATAAAAATCTTAAGCCATCTAATACTGTTTTTCATGGTGTAGTGCCTGGTAAGTCGGCATATCCAGTGGGCAAAATATCTTTGGAGGTTGCTTTTGGAGATGAGTATGATTCCAGGTCTGAGACGCTGACCTTTGAAGTGGTTAAAATCAAGAGCCCTTATCATGCTCTGTTTGGACGGCCGGCTTACGCTAAATTCATGGCGAGGCCTTGTTATGTTTACTTACAGCTTAAGATGCCGGATCACAAGGGAACCATCACAATGCATGGGAGTCACAAGGTAGCCTTGGAGTGTGAAGAAGGCGATGATGCTTATGCTGAGTCTATTTGTGCAACAGAGGAGCTGAAATTTTACAAGGATAATGTTGACCCGGCGGATATGACATCTTTGAAGAAGCCAACCATAGAGCATGACCCCTTGTTGAAGTTTAAGTCGGCAGATGACACTAAGTTAGTTGACTTTGTTCCTGGCGACTCGTCCAAGCAGTTCAGCATCAGTGCTAATCTGGATCTGAAATAGGAAAGCGCACTCCTCGAGTTCATCCATGAGAACCGGGACATCTTTGCATGGAAGCCTTCAGACATGCCAGGTCTACCGAGGGAACACGCTGAGCACACTCTCAATGTTGATCCAAAGTTTAAACCGGTCAAGCAATATCTTCGCTGTTTCAATGAAGAGAGGTGTAAGGCTATTAGTGAGGAGGTAGCCCGGCTCTTGGCGGCTGGGTTCATTGTTGAAGTTTTTCATCCTGAGTGGTTGGCTAACCCGGTGCTGGTGCTTAAGAAAAACGGCACCTGGCGCATGTGTGTGGATTATACGGACTTAAACAAAGCTTGCTCTGCTGATCCCTTTGCTCTCCCTCGTATTGATCAGATTATTGATGCTACGGCGGGTTGTGAGCGTTTGAGCTTTTTGGATGCTTATTCTGGTTATCATCAGATCAAGATGGCAGGTAAGGACCAGGAGAAGACAACTTTCATCACTCCATTTGGAGCCTTTTGCTATGTGTCTATGCCTTTTGGGCTCAAGAGCGCCCAGGCGACTTACCAACGGTGTGTGCAAAATTGCCTTCATAATCAAATCGGGTGTAATGTTCATGCTTATGTGGATGATATTGTGGTGAAGTCCAGGAAGAAGGAGACCCTGATTGATGATTTAAAGGAGACCTTTGACAATCTCCGAGTTTATAAGATGATGCTTAACCCGACCAAGTGTGTTTTTGGTGTGCCAGCAGGCACGCTTTTGGGTTTTCTGGTTCCGGAATGGGGTATTGAAGCTAACCTGGAGAAGATAAAGGCTATCACCTCTCTGGCTAAGCTGGCGTGTATCAATGATGTTCAGCGTTTGGCGGGTCATCTTGCGGCCTTAAGCCGGTTCATAAGCCGGTTGGGTGAGAAGGCTATCCCTCTGTACCAGATGATGAAGAAGACAGATCACTTTGTTTGGAGTGATGCTGCTGATCAGGCATTTGAGGCCTTAAAGAAACAATTGGCTGAGTCGCCGGTTATTTCTACCCCTTTTGATAAAGAACCTTTGTTGTTATATGTGGCTACCAATAGCCGAGCTGTTAGTGTAGCCATTGTGGTGGAAAGGAAGGAATCAGGCAAGGAGTATTCGGTTCAGCGGCCGGTTTACTACATCAGTGAGGTACTTATTGAGTCCAAGCAGAGGTATCCGCATTGGCAGAAGCTCGTGTATGGGGTGTTCATGGCTAGTCGAAAGCTCAAGCAATATTTTCTGGGTCATCCCATCACTGTGGTTAGTTCTGCTCCTTTAGGGGATATCATTCAAAATAGAGAAGCCACAGGTCGGATAGACAAGTGGGCCATTGAGCTTGGACCCCATGGTTTGAAGTATATGCCTCGCACGACCATCAAGTCGCAAGCACTTGTGGATTTTATCAATGATTGGACAGAGTTGCAGATGCCTGAGGAAAAGCCGGATAACACATATTGGACTATTCACTTTGATGGATCCAGGCAGCTGGAAGGCTCGGGGGCTGGAGTTGTCTTAACTTCCCCACAAGGTGATAAATTTTCTTATGTTCTCCAGTTGATGTTCCCTTGTACTAACAATGCAGCTGAGTATGAGGCCTTGCTCCATGGTCTTCAGATGGCTAAGGAGATGAACTTAAGATGGGTGAGGTGTTTCGGTGACTTAGATCTGGTAGCTGAGCAAGTTTCTGGCACTTGGGATTCTAAGGATCCACTCATGGCGGCTTATCATCGAGAGGTTGGCGCTATTGCGGGTCACTTCAAGGGTTATCAAGTTGAACATATTGATCGCAGGAAAAATGAGGCGGTTGATGCTTTAAGCCGGTTAGGGTCTCAGCGTAAGCCGGTGCCACCTAACACTTTCCTGGATATTCTGCATAACCCTTCTGTCAAATTGCTTATGGAGGAGGATCTTGCTATTCCTGACCAAGAAGCACAATTGGTGGCGGCTCTTCATGCTATTCCTGACTGGACAGTTCCATATTTGGCTTATATGACCCGGGGCGAGTTACATGAGGATGAAACTTTGGCCAGGCACATAACCTGGCGGTCTAAGTCAATGACTATTGTCAATGGGGAGTTGCATCATCGCAGTGTCACAAGGGCGTTTCAAAATTGTGTTTCTCCTGAAGAAGGTTGTGAGATTCTGCGAGAGATTCATGAAGGAGATTGTGGTCATCATGCCGGTTCCAAGTCTCTAGTAGCCAAGGCTTTCCGTCATGGGTTTTATTGGCTGACGGCTCATGTTGATGCTGAGGATCTAGTCAGTAAATGTGATGGTTGTCAGAAGTTCTCATGACGAGCTCATGTGCCGGCTCAAGAATTGAGGATGATTCCAATTGCTTGGCCATTTGCGACATGGGGGCTGGATATGCTTGGGCATATCAAAAGGTCCAAGGATAAAAGACCCACCTTTTAGTGGCTAATTTACAAAGTGGGTTGAAGCAGAGCCGGTTAGTAAGTGTGATGCAGCAATGGCGGTTCAATTCATCAAAAAGGTGATTTTCCGTTTTGGCTTTCCCCACAGCATTATAACTGATAATGGCACTAATCTGTGCAAGGGTGCTATGAAAGAATTTTGTCAACGAGAGCATATTTGACTTCATATATCCTCAGTGGCTCACCCCCAGTCCAATGGTCAAGCTGAGCGAGCTAATCAAGAGATTCTACGAGGCATCAAGCCCCGGCTTATGTTCCCTTTACAAAGAACATCGGGTTGTTGGGTGGAGGAGTTACCCTCAGTGTTATGGAGTATCAATACTACCCCCAACAGATCTACAGGTCACACACCTTTCTTCACGGTTTATGGACCAGAGGCGGTTCTCCCTAGTGAGATCCGTCACGATTCGCCCCGTGTGGCGGCCTATGTTGAAGCTGATAATGAAAAAGCACGTCAGGATGCACTTGACCTGTTGGATGAGGAGCGTGACCTTGCGGCGGCTCGTTCGGCGATTTACCAGCAAGATCTGTGTTGTTATCACAGCCGCTAGGTTAAACCAGAACCTTTCAAGAAGGCGACTTGGTGCTCTAGCTTATCCAAGATCAGACTGATATGCATAAACTATTCCCACCTTGGGAAGGGCCTTTTGTGGTCAGCAAGAATCTGAATAATGGGTCATACTATCTTATCGATGTTCGAGACCACAAGGACTCACACACATCGGAGGAGGAGACCCGTCGACCGTGGAATATTGCTCTTCTTCGGCCTTACTATACTTGAGCCACCGGCTCTTGTGATGTACATAGTTTGACGATGTATATATTATAATAAGTATAATAAAGCCGACATCCCTGATAATTCAGGGCCTCTGTCATTTCATTTCTTCGAAACTGAGTCTTTATTGTCATCACACATGATCACTTAAGAGTCTTGACACCCAAGTTACAGGGACCGAAGAGAGTTGGATGCACAACACAGCTCAAACATAGGTACCCACTGAGCACAGCTCAGAAATATATCACTTGGGGCCTTCTTGTTCAATGAACACAACTATATTCACCCTTTTGATTGGCATGGACGCCAGGGTTATTCTGCATGTGTGCCAGATGCTTCTCCATCTAGTAATCCTGAATGACCTGCCATGTTCTTAACAGTCAATCTTTAAATAAGACCCTAAACTTGTTAAGGTTAAAACATTGATTGCGTCATAAGAGAGCTGACTTATGGAAAGCAAGGATAAACCCAGGCTATTAAGCCGCCTTCCTTGAAACTTGGTTAAACCGGCCTATTTTGCACAATGCTACTCCAACCCCGCATACTCTCGATAAGTCAATCTTTTAATAAGACCCTGAGCTTATCCGGGTTAAAATATCGATTGGGTCATGTGAAAGCCGGCTCACAGAAAGCGCGGATATTCTAATGGCTATCATGCTAGTTTCATTGAAGAAGATATTTTGGCTCGGCGGCCTATGAAAGCCTCGTGTTTTTTGGATTTTTATTCGTCTTGGACCCTCTTTTCCTTACCATATAGTTTTTACAAGTCGGGCCACGCAGCCCTGACTATGTCTCATATTTGAGCATTTTTTGGGTTTTTTATAACCCGCCCTGACAGCAGACTCTAAGTCGCCAGGGAATAATAATAATATATTCGGAGTACAGTACTCTAGGACTGGGATGCTACCCCCCTGCGGTGTTTGGCGTTACAAGCAGGACGTGGAGCTCTCAATTTATGGGTTATAACCCTTATTACACATGTTTGCTTAAACTGATAGTGTGAGCAAATATCACAGGGATGGTACTTTGTTTTTTATATAAGTTATAATTAAACCAACCCTGGTTATGGACTTTTATAGTCACCAGCAGGTTTATGTTGGGCAATGTGACCCGTCCGGTGGTAAACCGCCAGGGCAATTTTGTGATCTATTTTTATGTAGAACAAAGAAATACAATCTGCCCTACATGATGATATCATATGCATAAGTGGCATATCTTCAACTGGCGGATCAACAGTGTTATGTAACACAAAACGTGTGCGATGGCACGACAGATCAGAGTTCAACTAATTTATTACATGACTCAGCGAGCCCAAATGATCAAGTGTTTTTTCAGAAGATCAAATATATGAACCGCCCAGCGGATCAATTTTCTTGGCCTTGACGGTTTGAAGCTTCTGGATCATCCCTCGCTGGTTCTTCGTCCTCCTATGTCGTCTGGAAGTTTGGTGATGACCAATCAATGCCACACAAGGCTTGGAATTCAGCTTCGTCATCTATAAGTTCAGACAGATCAACTTCAGGGGTGAAAGTATGCTTACGGATTGGAGGGATCAGGTCCATCGCTTTGTAAGCCGGCGTGAGCATCTTCTGATTCTCCATATCATAAGTCGCTTGGTATTTTTAAAGGCCCGTTTCATTAGCAATCAGACTGGCCAGGGGACGTATCTCCTTCATGCAGACAGCGAAGTCTTTCTTGTCAAAGGGAGTGCCATCTTCTTTCAAACTTGGATACCCAGTAACTAGCTCGGCCGGGTCTAGCTCTGCTTGCCATGCTTTGGCCCGACTTAAGGTCATCATGGCACCAGCTCTTGCAGATGACCGCTTTATCTCTTCAATCCTAGAAGGTAGAACAGAAAGTTTTTTCAAAACGTCACTCAGAAGAGTGGGTGCTTGGTTAGTTGGAGAAATAGTGGCCAGCATGCTCTAAGTTCCAATATATAGTTGTTCAACAAGTGTGTATACGGCCTTGAGCTTCACAAGCATTTCTTGACCAAGGTTGCTGAGTTAATCAGAGATAGTTTGTAACATGAAAGATAAGAATTGGTTATGATTCTAGCAATATTGCTTACCAAAGATAGCAGAGACCATGTGGGATATATGGTGTTTTAAGCCGGTAAGCTCAGTGGTCATTTCTTGGAGAGAAGCTTCAGCCTGCTGTATAAGAGCAGTTCTTTCTTCAGCCCAGGCGCTCCTTTCAGTGTTGAAGCTGGTTTTCAGTTTTTCTGTTTCATCCAGGGTAAATTTGAATTTTGAGTCGGCTTTCCGAGTCTCAGATTCTTGATTCTCCAGTGAAATCTTCACATCAGCCAATTGTGATACAAGTTGAGCAGTGGCATCCTATAGACGAGCAAATTTGAATACGTGTTCATAGTTGGATCACAAGAGTAAAATTTGAAGCCTTTTGCAAGCAACAACACTTGGCACTTAGGGGATAATGCGTACATAAAAATTCTTCATACAACGACAAATATGAATAAGTCCCAAGCACTTTGCAAGCAAGAGCACTTGGCACTTGGGGGCTAATGCATATTGCTCACGTTTCATTACTACTTTATGATGACCCGGTTGTGCCGCAAACGACCACAACCGGCTCATGGGGGCTACACAACTAAGCTTTGATTTATAAACAATGGTGAACAGTACCGGTTCATTCATGCTAATTAAACCGGCTCTTGGGGGCTACAAATGCAATGTTAAACGTTAAAGACCCGGTTTAACTCTGACAGTGAAAGCCGGCCTTTGAAGGATTCTACCAAAGATGCTTTTTATACTCATGGCTATTCTAAGTCTACAACATATTCAATTCTATTATACACAGTAGACTTGGGGGCTGACAGGATATGCATAATTTATCAAGCAGGAGTTCATACCTCATATTTCTGATGCATCTGTTTCACCATGTCAATTTCAAGATCGCGGTTGGTATGCACTTGGTTGAGATAACCAAAGAGTACTTCACTGATGCTTAATTGAGAATAGTTGGCAATGTAAAATCTCACTTTCCGCCTTTCAGTAAGTTCCCCTTTGGCAAAGTGTTTGGCCAAGACAGTAGGTTTTCCCGGTTCTTGGAAGGAGGTGCCAGTAATTACAACATCGTCGGCATGTGTTTCTGACGGTTTAATTGGGCTTGATGATTCAATGTTCAAAGGATTGACGTTTGTGTGATCACTGGAGAGGTCAGGAATTTCTGGTGGAAGATCATGGACAGGCTCTTCTGGTTGTTGTACGGAGGCTTCAGACGCTGGAATTTGCTGCTCCGGTTCATGGACTTTGGGGTCTTCAGCCGACTTGATCACCTTTGCCTTCTTGCTAGGATTTGCCTTTCCACTGCAAAGGGTTGTGGGAGGTTAGTACAAGTATAAGGATACAAGGTGGTAGAAAATATATTTTTTACCTAGGGGCAGTCTTGAAGGCCGGCAACTGGGTCTGTGATGAGTCGCCAGAAGAGGAGTTAGATATCCCCTGATAATTTGAAACGAAAGAATTAAGTGGCTGATGAATAAGACCCGCCAGAGGATAAAAAGAGTTTAAATTTGGAGGGACCTCGTGTTGACGTTTCCGCGGAGCTGGAGTATTTGGTAAACCATAGGATAACTCTCCACATCCGCTGGTCCGAGTTTGTCGCCGGTTCTCGTGTTGCTATTGCTTCAAAAGAAAGTGAGGATCCAAATGAGCTAAGGGGTGTGAAAAGCTTACTTTCCGGGTTACTCGCCGAATTTTCTGTCTTGGCAAAGGCGCTGAGTCGGAGGAAATAATAATTACCTCTTCTTCGGCCGCTTGACTAGCCCCCGTGTCATCCTGATGATAATCAGTGTCAATAAGATAATTGAAAAAGGAGCCAAGGGAGTCAAGGGCTACCTTCGACTCAGTGCTGTCGTCCGGTTCAAACATCTCGGAAGCACTTAATTTCTTCTTATTCTTCTTGGCGGCTTTTGTTTTGGCCCTTGCTTTCTTGGCAACTTCGTGGTCATACTCCTTATTCCAAAAGGCGGATTCAGCCTATGAAAGTCATCAAGGTTGAGTTAATAAAACATTTGAATGATAAGGTAAAATAAATAATTTGGAGACTCACGGCTGGTGGCGGGTTAAGTGTGCAGAAAGGGTTCAGTCCCACTTTGCTGTAGCTTTGCAGGCTCTCATTAAGAAAGGTCTTTGTCATCTCATTGATTGCATTATCAGTTAAACGCGTGGAGCAGTAGCGCGGTGGATCTTTTGCATCACCCGTATAAGTACACATTAAGCCAGAACGACAGCTCAAGGGTATGATTCTCCAAGAAACCCAACACCGAACCAAGTCAATACCGGTTAACCCATTTCCCAGTAGGGACCTGACCTTTGAAAGAGTAGGTGCAAGCTTTGACCGTTCAGCAGTAGTAAGCCACTCGGGAAGATGATGTTTGGGGTTGAGCCGTTCGACCCGATAACCCGACAGTGGATTCTCATTAGCCGGAGAAGTATCTTTACAATAGAACCATGTTTGGTACCAATCTTTGGGGTGACTCGGTAGGCGAGCATAGGGGAAGATAGCATCTCTTCTCCGTTGAATTGAGACCCCGCCAAGTTCTAAGCTGGGTCCATTAGTGTCGGTGTACTAAAGTAGGGGTACCTTAGTACCCCGAACTTGTGCACGGGCAGTAGTAGCGTCCCGCGGCAAGGCTTTCCAGGGGAGCGACAAGAGTCTCCACGGCCCTTTCTGGGCCGGACGAAGGCCAAATGATCGAGCCTAGAAGACCAAGCCCCGGCAAGAGGAGCTTGCCGGGCCAAGAAGGCGAGGTCCGGCAAGAGGAGCTTGTCGGGCCAAGGCGACAAGGTCCCGGCAAGAGGAGCTTGCCGGGACGACTAAGCCGAAGCACCAAGGCCCCGGCGGGAGGAGCTCGCCGGGACGGCCAAACCAAGGCACCCCAAGAAAAGCTCGCCGCGGCGTGCCGCGCACCCCGGCAAGGCCTGACGAGCGGCAAGCTTTCAGGTACGGCAAGACAACCACTGCGGCAAGCCACTTGCCGCGGCAAACCACCACCTCAGGCCTGCGCCCCAGCCCACCTGCCCACGCGTCACTCTGGAGCTTCCCCAGAGGCACGGGGCGAGGCGCCGCGCAACCTGGGGCACGCGTGGCATGCGACGTTGGCAGAGTCGCCCCCGTGGCAAGCGGAGGCGCCCCTAACGGTCCGCCTCGGCACTGTTCAGGCGATCCAGACGGGCATTTAATGCCTTTGTCCCCCGCCGTCAGAGTTAGGTGCGATAGCACTGTGCGGCCACTGTTCGCACAGTTCCTTGCCATTTTTACCCTCACCTGCGTCGCTACCTGTGGGAAACCCCTTAGCATATAAAAGGAGGCCCATGCGCACGTAGGACAGGGGGACAGAGGGAGAGAAGGAGGACACCTAGTAGACCCTCGTCTACGTCCAGCTCCAACTTACTGTAGCTTCTTGTGCTCCAGAGCAAGAACTCGAATCAACCAGACATGCAGCAGTAGGGTTTTACGCATCCGTGCCGCCCGAAGCTGGGTAAAATCGTTGTGTGTGTGTGTCGCCTCGATCTGCTCTTTGTGCAACCTCTGCCCCCCGCCGAACCGACAAGGGGCTCCGTCCCCATAGGTGCTCGTGGAGGCCAATTTCCCCCAACATCTTTGGCGCGCCAGGTAGGGGGCGCGTCGAGGTTGTGCGAACCAGATTTGGCGACCACAGGTAAGCTCAGGTATGGCCAGGTACCTTTCCGCTCCAACCCGCGGAGCGGAGGCATTCCTCCTCACGGACTCATGCACGGCCCTTCTCGAGTACCCACTCACGCAGAGCCCGGGCAAGAGCGGCTGCTCCTTGAGGAGGACCGCCTTCCGGCCGCTGAGCGAGTTTCTCGCCTCCAGCAAACTCTGCGCCGCTCCCGTAGCCGCAGAAGTTAGCGCCGGAAGTTGCGGGAAAGGCGACCTCGTTCTTCGGCGAGCCCAGGCCGCCAAGATCCAAACGAGTCGACGCCGACCGTGGGAGGAACCTTGCCAGCGCGGCCGTCGGAACCCGTTCCGTCAGCCACCCTCTCTGTCCAAGTCTTGCCGCAGTTGCATGTAATCCTTGGTACAGAGACGGGCGCAGATCCCAAGCATAGCTTATGTGCCCCGCACATCTTGTCGATTTCGCGCCTCTCCGCTTGGCGCATGCATTATTTGACACGATTGTGCAGCACTCGACTCCGGCAAGCGATGGCAGGTCGTGAAGCCCCGAGCCCTCGTTATTCCCTTACCTCGAGAAGGGGGATGACAGGATAGGCTGGGCGTCGCCCGAGGAAGCTGCGCCTTCCCGAACTGCAAACAACAGAAAAGCTAAGTTGCCAAAGTTTGAGCAATTAAGCTCCTTTTTATCCTTAAGTTATCTTCCTCGAACGGCCGAGCTTCGTATGGGAAACCTGTGCGCGGAGGGGCCGGCTCGTGGCTGGTTGCGCCCTTATTTCGTTTCGAGTCTGCTCAACGATTTAAGTGTGCTACATCCAGAGTGGCGTCCTTACTTTGTTTCGAGCTTGCTCGGCAGCTTGAGTGTGCCGCGACTGCAGTCGCCACGCTTACCTCGCCCTGAGCCTGCTCAACATTTTAAGTGAGTTGTGCCAGCCGCGGCAAGGTTTCTTGCCGGTGGAGGCACCGCCAGCGGGTTGCTGATGTCCCGCACTCGGCACCCGTGGCAAGGCGGAGGCTTACGCCGACAAGTTCCCGGGAGCGTAGGGCGCGAACGTACGAAGCACAAAGTCGAACGAGGGAGATAACAGCGCAATGAACTGCCTAAGATAAAAGTTATATTCCAAAATGACTTGCCGCTGCTCTAATCTGTTGTTTCTATGACATGCTCAGCAGCGACAAGAGAAGAAAAGAAAGAGGCGGGCGGCCTAATCCGCGCGGTCACCCTCGACCCTCCTGATCCCGGCCACCCTTTCCACAATGGGGATGACGAGGGCCCTGATCTCTGTCAGGTCGGCGTCTTCCGGCAGGTGCCTGAGGACGTTGGTAAGCCTGATGGTGGGGTTGCGGAAGACGATCTTCACCAGCACCCTCTCGAGGGCCCCGGAGACGGCTTCCCGCGTCTCCTCGGCCAGCTGCTCTAGGATCGTTTCCCGGAGATGCTGGAGCACCCCTACCAAGCCCTTGAAGAAGGAAGTGAGCTTGACGCTCGGCGGGACATTCTTGCCGGAGGGGTACTCGTGGCCCTCCATCCCCAGCAGCTTCAGCTCCTTGTCGATGGTGGTGGCGATGTCGACGAGGCCTTCGGTCCACCGCTCCACCGTCTCCTGGAAGGCGTTCTGGGTAACGGCGGCACGCTTCAATAGCTCCTCGTTGCCAGCAACCTCCTTCCGCAAGGTCGCTTCCTGCCCCTTGGCGCTTTCCAGCGCCTTGGCCAGGGTGTCCAGCTTCAGCTCGAGGTCGGCCTTGGAATCCTTGGCGGCGTCGAGCTCCCGGATCTTCTCGGCGAAGCGGCCCTGCAGCTCGCCAAGGGTGTGAGCGCCCTTCTCGCGCTCCTGTTTGAGCGCGGCAAGCTCTTCGCCGCTCGCCTTGAGGTCGCCGACGAGCTGCGCCACCCTCGCCTCCAGCTCCCCCTTGGCGACCTCGGTGGCCGCGGCAGCGTCCTGTGCTTTCTGCAGGGCCCCGCCAAGCGCCTGCTCGCGCGCGGCAACCTCCTCCTCGTGGCTGGCGAGGCTGGCCTTCTGCTGCACCAGTTGGCTTTCCCGCGCGGATAGCCCCGCAGCGGCAAGCCTCTGCTGCTCTTCGCCCTCTGCCTTCTCGAGGAGAAAGGCCATGCGCGCCTCGTCGAGCAGCCTCCGCTCCCTCCGCCAATGACCGGAGAGCCTCCTGGTTGAGCTCCCGGAGCTCCCCGGCACGCTTCTCCATGTCCGCACCGGCCCTCGCGACGAGTGCCTCCTGGCGCTCCACCTTAGCTTGCCGGGCGCGGTAGAGCGACACAAGCTTCCGGAGCAGCCGCTCCTCCTCGGGCTCGTCGCTGCTGGTGCTTGGCGCGTCGACCACTGTCAGCCCGGTGGAGGCGAGCACTTCTCCGTCCAAGGCCTCCCCCTCGACAGGCGCCCTGGAGCTAGGCTCCCAGGGGAGCCTGATGAAGACGCCATCGCCGGCCTTCAGGTAGGCGCCCGTCGGGGGCTCCTCGGGGCCCGGCGAGGCGGCAGCAGTGGGATCGCCGGACGGCGGGGTGCTTGACGCCCCTGCCTTCCCGGGGCCGTCGGCACGGTCGCCGGTCCCCTCGCCGTCTGCCCCCGCGGCGGCCTTGGCGGCTTCGGCCTCCCCGCCGCCTGCGGGGTCATCGGTGCCGTCCGCCTCCTTGATGACGACGACGTCGTCGGTGTCGCCGCGCGCGC
Organism: Aegilops umbellulata; assembly: GCA_032464435.1. NCBI lineage: Eukaryota > Viridiplantae > Streptophyta > Magnoliopsida > Poales > Poaceae > Aegilops > Aegilops umbellulata. The sequence continues at coordinate 256,200,474 of CP136056.1, forward strand.
CCTCCCCGACGACGACCTCGGTCTCCATCGGGTCCGCGGTGGGCGGGTCTGATGGCCGGAAGAAGGGAGAAGAGTCAACCGAGCAGCCGACAAAAAAGCTCATAAGGAAAGATAACCAGGGACAGATTTCTGTGCGGGGGGGCTTACCGGTGGCAGGGTCTGTGGCCGCGGCCTCCGCTGCCGGGGGATCGCTGGCCGCGTCCCTCGCCGGAGATCCCTCCCTTGCCGAAGAGGTCTCCCTTGCCGGGGGCTCCTCCCTTGCCGGGGAGGTCTCCCCTGCCGGGGGCTCCTCCCTTGCCGGAGATTTCTCCCTAGGCGGGGTGGTCGACGCAGACGGCGCGGCAGGAGTGCCCCCCGGGGTCGCCTGCTGGGGCTGCTCTGCTCCTACCCAACGACAACAACAACAGCCACATGTCAACCACAAAGAGAAGGGGAGCTCGCGCATGCGCCAAACAGCAAGAACTGGTCGTGCACTCACCCTGGGGGCTGCGCTGTGGGCCGCCCTGGGGACCCACTGCCAAGTCCGGCAAGGTCGTCTCCGGCACCTCCCCAGTTGTCGGGGGAGATTGGCCCTCGAGGACGACCAGCGGGATCTTGGCCCTCTTCGCCCTCCTCTGGGCCAGGCTCCTGATTGGGAATGGTTTCGGGGAGGATGAGTGGGCTACGAAACAAGACGAAGCAACAGAAATCAAGAAGATACAAGCTCTACCAGGAACTTACTCTTCGTCCTCCTCTTCGTCGTCGGAGCTAAGCGCGGAATAGTCAAAACCGGCTTGCTCCAGGCGCGAGGAGACAGGGGAGTGGGTTCCCGGGACCGCTTGGCGGGGACGGTGGACGACCCCGCCCCCGTTGCCGCCGCGGTACGGGGAGCGGAGGGAGCAGAAGCCATGGCCCGTGAAGACCCCGCTCCCGCTGCTTCGGAGGCGCGTGTCACGCGGGGCTGCGGTTGCTGGTCGGCCTGCCGCACCACCTCTCCGGCCCTGCGGAGACGCCTCCTCGGCTGGGCAGGGGGCTCCGCCTGCGACGAGCTGCCCGGGAGCGGCGAGGAGGGCGTGTCAACCTCCGGCAAGTCGCTCGCGTCCTGGGTGGGCTCGCCCGCGCCACCGTGCCCAGTTGGTTCCTCCGCGCCGGCGAACTCCATTTGATCGGCGAGGCTCTCCGCCTCCGCCGCGTCTGCTTCGGCCGGGGTGAAGCCAGACTCGCCCGCGGCCGCGGCGGCCGCCGCCTCCTGCATCCTGGAGGCGATGTAGGCCAGCTCCTCGGGGGTGGTGTCCCGCATAAGGCCCCTCTTCTCGTCGGGGTCGACCGGCACCTCCTCCAAGTTGTCGAAGAAGGCCTGCACGACGTCGTCCGCCGGCTCCTGCCAGGTCGCATCGATCCCCTGCGAGTCGCACAGTGGCATCATCGCGAGGATGCGGCTGAGCGCCGAGTTGTTGCACAGGGGGACGACGCCCGGCGGCAACCTGAACCATTCTGGGTGCTCGGAGTCGTACCTGAACAGCTCCTTCAACACTCCGACGAGCTCCAGAACGGTGAAGTTGTAGTTAAGGCCCGGGCGCAGCCTCATGATGTCCGCCGCGTTTTGGAATTCCCAAGCCGGCTTCCCCCTCTCCTGCAGGGGGGCGATACGCCGGCGAAGGAAATCCGCGCCGACGGCGCCGACGGTGAGCCCGGCAAACCTGAGGCGCAGGATTCGGGTGATGGCAATCTTCAGCTTGGCATCGTCCGGGGCTAGGTCGCTCCAGTCATGGCCGCGCACCACTGGAGTTTGGCGCACGGCGGTGAATGGCAGCGGATTCTCCTCGACGATCAGGCACCACTCGGCCATCCACTCCTCCCATCTGCCACGGAGTTCCCCCTCCAAGTAGACCTCTTTCTTGCCGGTCCTGGAGACCCAGGCGACTCCGCCGGACAGCGGCTCCCCTTTCTCCACCCGAGGAGTAAAGAAGTGGCGGAAGAGGGCTACGTTGGGGCGGACTCCGACAAAGTTCTCGCAAAGGTGTGCGAAAACCGCCATTGTCAGAACGGCGTTGGGGGTGAAATCAAGGAGGTGGAGGTTGTAGGTGTGCATGATGTCGCAGAAGAACTCGGAAAAAGGCGGGCAGAGCCCGCAATAGAAGAACATGGCGAAGAAAGGGTACCCGGTCGGGTACAGCTTCTGGGCGATGGCGGGAAGAACTCGCGTGCGCGGATGCGCTCGCGTCGCCGTCGACCAGAAGAGGCGGTATCCGTTCTTCAGCCTCAGCGCATCGAGCTGAGGGGGGAACGTCGCCGTCTCCTTCCGAAGCGCTTCCAGCCGCAGCGCCTCGGCCGACTTCACGGCCTTCCCCTTCGCCTTGTCGCTCTTCGGGGCCATGACAGGTACGGGGAGGGGGAGTTGTCGGCGTTGGCGGCGCCGGGGGCTGCGAGGGCGAATCGCTGCTTTCTCTAGTAAGGAGGAAGTGGCGGAGATCTTCGAGGAACAGCAACCGGCGGAATGGCGAGCTGCCCCTGTTCCCCTCTGCTTATAAAGGGGGTGGGAGTGGGGGCGGGCGTTTCGCCTTTCCAGATGAAGGAATCGTGCCTGACGTGACGCATGCCTGCGGGCCTCAAGCCCCGCGCACGCCACCCACGTCACGCACGCCTCGCACGCCTCGCCCCCCACGATGCCGCGATAAGCGCGCGCCACTTGGGGAGGGCGCGACGGGCACGGAGTTAAGGAGCAGCGCAACCCAGGCCACGCGTGCTCGTGCACTGTTAGGGCCTGGCCCAACAACGCTCGGCATCGTGTATGGCCCAGACCCGGGGGCTCCTGTCGGTGTACTAAAGTAGGGGTACCTTAGTACCCCGAACTTGTGCACGGGCAGTAGTAGCGTCCCGCGGCAAGGCTTGCCAGGGGAGCGACAAGAGTCTCCACGGCCCTTTCTGGGCCGGACGAAGGCCAAATGATCGAGCCTAGAAGACCAAGCCCCGGCAAGAGGAGCTTGCCGGGCCAAGAAGGCGAGGCCCGGCAAGAGGAGCTTCCCGGGCCAAGGCGACAAGGTCCCGGCAAGAGGAGCTTGCCGGGACGACTAAGCCGAATCACCAAGGCCCCGGCGGGAGGAGCTCGCCGGGACGGCCAAACCAAGGCACCCCAAGAAAAGCCCGCCGCGGCGTGCCGCGCACCCCGGCAAGGCCTGACGAGCGGCAAGCTTTCAGGTGCGGCAAGACAACCACCGCGGCAAGCCACTTGCCGCGGCAAACCACCACCTCAGGCCTGCGCCCCAGCTCACCTGCCCACGCGTCACTCTGGAGCTTCCCCAGAGGCACGGGGCGAGGCGCCGCGCAACCTGGGGCACGCGTGGCATGCGACATTGGCAGAGTCGCCCCCGTGGCAAGCGGAGGCGCCCCTAACGGTCCGCCTCGACACTGTTCAGGCGATCCAAACGGGCATTTAATGCCTTTGTCCCCCGCCGTCAGAGTTAGGTGCGATAGCACTATGCGGCCACTGTTCGCATAGTTCCTTGCCATTTTTACCCTCACCTGCGTCGCTACCTGTGGGAAACCCCTTAGCATATAAAAGGAGGCCCATGCGCACGTAGGACAGGGGGACAGAGGGAGAGAAGGTGGACACCCAGTAGACCCTCATCTACGTCCAGCTCCAACTTACTGTAGCTTCTTGTGCTCCAGAGCAAGAACTCGAATCAACCAGACATGCAGCAGTAGGGTTTTACGCATCCGTGCGGCCCGAAGCTGGGTAAAATCGTTGTGTGTGTGTGTCGCCTCGATCTGCTCTTTGTGCAACCTCTGCCCCCCGCCGAACCGACAAGGGGCTCCGTCCCCATAGGTGCTCGTGGAGGCCAATTTCCCCCGACATCTTTGGCGCGCCAGGTAGGGGGCGCGTCGAGGTTGTGCGAACCAGATTTGGCGACCACAGGTAAGCTCAGGTATGGTCAGGTACCTTTCCGCTCCAACCCGCGGAGCGGAGGCATTCCTCCTCACGGACTCGTGCACGGCCCTCCTCGAGTACCCACTACGCAGAGCCCGGGCAAGAGCGGCTGCTCCTTGAGGAGGACCGCCTTCCGGCCGCTAAGCGAGTTTCTCACCTCCAGCAAACTTTGCGCCGCTCCCGTAGCCGCAGAAGTTAGCGCCGGAAGTTGCGGGAAAGGCGACCTCGTTCTTCGGCGAGCCCAGGCCGCCAAGATCCAAACGAGTCGACGCCGACCGTGGGAGGAACCTTGCCAGCGCGGCCGTCGGAACCCGTTCCGTCGGCCACCCTCTCTGTCCAAGTCTTGCCGCAGTTGCATGTAATCCTTGGTACAGAGACGGGCGCAGATCCCAAGCATAGCTTATGTGCCCCGCACATCTTGTCGATTTCGCGCCTCTCCGCTTGGCGCATGCATTATTTGACACGATTGTGCAGCACTCGACTCCGGCAAGCGATGGCAGGTCGTGAAGCCCCGAGCCCTCGTTATTCCCTTACCTCGAGAAGGGGGATGACAGGATAGGCTGGGCGTCGCCCGAGGAAGCTGCGCCTTCCCGAACTGCAAACAACAGAAAAGCTAAGTTGCCAAAGTTTGAGCAATTAAGCTCCTTTTTATCCTTAAGTTATCTTCCTCGAACGGCCGAGCTTCGTATGGGAAACCTGTGCGCGGAGGGGCCGGCTCGTGGCTGGTTGCGCCCTTATTTCATTTCGAGTCCGCTCAATGATTTAAGTGTGCTACTTCCAGAGTGGTGTCCTTACTTTGTTTCGAGCTTGCTCGGCAGCTTGAGTGTGCCGCGACTGTAGTCGCCACGCTTACCTCGCCCTGAGCCTGCTCAACATTTTAAGTGAGTTGCGCCAGCCGCGGCAAGGTTTCTTGCTGGTGGAGGCACCGCCAGCGGGTTGCTGATGTCCCGCACTCGGCACCCGTGGCAAGGCGGAGGCTTACGCCGACAAGTTCCCGGGAGCGTAGGGCGCGAACGTACGAAGCACAAAGTCGAACGAGGGAGATAACAGCGCAATGAACTGCCTAAGATAAAAGTTATATTCCAAAATGACTTGCCGCTGCTCTAATCTGTTGTTTCTATGACTTGCTCAGCAGCGACAAGAGAAGAAAAGAAAGAGGCAGGCGGCCTAATCCGCGCGGTCACCCTCGACCCTCCTGATCCCGGCCACCCTTTCCACAATGGGGATGACGAGGGCCCTGATCTCTGTCAGGTCGGCGTCTTTCGGCAGGTGCCTGAGGACGTTGGTAAGCCTGATGGTGGGGTTGCGGAAGACGATCTTCACCAGCACCCTCTCGAGGGCCCCGGAGACGGCTTCCCGCGTCTCCTCGGCCAGCTACTCTGGGATCGTTTCCCGGAGATGCTGGAGCACCCCTACCAAGCCCTTGAAGAAGGAAGTGAGCTTGACGCTCGGCGGGACGTTCTCGCCGGAGGGGTACTCGTGGCCCTCCATCCCCAGCAGCTTCAGCTCCTTGTCGATGGTGGTGGCGATGTCGACGAGGCCTTCGGTCCACCGCTCCACCGTCTCCTGGAAGGCGTTCTGGGTAACGGCGGCACGCTTCAATAGCTCCTCGTTGCCAGCAACCTCCTTCCGCAAGGTCGCTTCCTGCCCCTTGGCGCTTTCCAGCGCCTTGGCCAGGGTGTCCAGCTTCAGCTCGAGGTCGGCCTTGGAATCCTTGGCGGCGTCGAGCTCCCGGATCTTCTCGGCGAAGCGGTCCTGCAGCTCGCCAAGGGTGTGAGCGCCCTTCTCGCGCTCCTGTTTGAGCGCGGCAAGCTCTTCGCCGCTCGCCTTGAGGTCGCCGACGAGCTGCGCCACCCTCGCCTCCAGCTCCCCCTTGGCGACCTCGGTGGCCGCGGCAGCGTCCTGTGCTTTCTGCAGGGCCCCGCCAAGCGCCTGCTCGCGCGCGGCAACCTCCTCCTCGTGGCTGGCGAGGCTGGCCTTCTGCTGCACCAGTTGGCTTTCCCGCGCGGATAGCCCCGCAGCGGCAAGCCTCTGCTGCTCTTCGGCCTCTGCCTTCTCGAGGAGAAAGGCCATCCGCGCCTCGTCGAGCAGCCTCCGCTCCTCCGCCAATGACCGGAGAGCCTCCTGGTTGAGCTCCCGGAGCTCCCCGGCACGCTTCTCCATGTCCGCGCCGGCCCTCGCGACGAGTGCCTCCTGGCGCTCCACCTTAGCTTGCCGGGCGCGGTAGAGCGACACAAGCTTCCGGAGCAGCCGCTCCTCCTCGGGCTCGCCGCTGCTGGTGCTTGGCGCGTCGACCACTGTCAGCCCGGCGGAGGCGAGCACTTCTCCGTCCAAGGCCTCCCCCTCGACCGGCGCCCTGGAGCTAGGCTCCCAGGGGAGCCTGATGAAGACGCCATCGCCGGCCTTCAGGTAGGCGCCCGCCGGGGGCTCCTCGGGGCCCGGCGAGGCGGCAGCAGTGGGATCGCCGGACGGCGGGGTGCTTGACGCCCCTGCCTCCCCGGGGCCGTCGGCACGGTCGCCGGTCCCCTCGCCGTCTGCCCCCGCGGCGGCCTTGGCGGCTTCGGCCTCCCCGCCGCCTGCGGGGTCATCGGTGACGTCCGCCTCCTTGATGACGACGACGTCGTCGGTGTCGCCGCGCGCGCCCTCCCCGACGACGACCTCGGTCTCCATCGGGTCCGCGGTGGGCGGGTCTGATGGCCGGAAGAGGGGAGAAGAGTCAACCGAGCAGCCGACAAAAAAGCTCATAAGGAAAGATAACCAGGGACAGATTTCCGTGCGGGGGGGCTTACCGGTGGCAGGGTCCGTGGCCGCGGCCTCCGCTGCTGGGGGATCGCTGGCCGCGTCCCTCGCCGGAGATCCCTCCCTTGCCGGAGAGGTCTCCCTTGCCGGGGGCTCCTCCCTTGCCGGGGAGGTCTCCCCTGCCGGGGGCTCCTCCCTTGCCGGAGATTCCTCCCTAGGCGGGGTGGTCGACGCAGACGGCGCGGCAGGAGTGCCCCCCGGGGTCGCCTGCTGGGGCTGCTCTGCTCCTACCCAACGACAACAACAACAGCCACATGTCAACCACAAAGAGAAGGGGAGCTCGCGCACGCGCCAAACAGCAAGAACTGGCCGTGCACTCACCCTGGGGGCTGCGCTGCGGGCCGCCCTGGGGACCCGCTGCCAAGTCCGGCAAGGTCGTCTCCGGCACCTCCCCAGTTGCCGGGGGAGATTGGCCCTCGAGGACGACCAGCGGGATCTTGGCCCTCTTCGCCCTCCTCTGGGCCAGGCTCCTGAATGGGAACGGTTTCGGGGAGGATGAGTGGGCTACGAAACAAGACGAAGCAACAGAAATCAAGAAGATACAAGCTCTACCAGAAACTTACTCTTCGTCCTCCTCTTCGTCGTCGGAGCTAAGCGCGGAATAGTCAAAAACCGGCTTGCTCCAGGCGCGAGGAGACAGGGGAGTGGGTTCCCGGGACCGCTTGGCGGGGACGGTGGACGACCCCGCCCCCGTTGCCGCCGCGGTACGGGGAGCGGCGGGAGCAGAAGCCGTGGCCCGTGAAGACCCCGCTCCCGCTGCTTCGGAGGCGCGTGTCACGCGGGGCTGCGGTTGCTGGTCGGCCTGCCGCACCACCTCTCCGGCCCTGCGGAGACGCCTCCTCGGCTGGGCAGGGGGCTCCACCTGCGACGAGCCGCCCGGGAGCGACGAGGTGGGCGCGTCAACCTCCGGCAAGTCGCTCGCGTCCTGGGTGGGCTCGCCCGCGCCACCGTGCCCGGCTGGTTCCTCCGCGCCGGCGAACTCCATTTGATCGGCGAGGCTCTCCGCCTCCGTCGTGTCTGCTTCGGCCGGGGTGAAGCCAGACTCGCCCGCGGCCGCGGCGGCCGCCGCCTCCTCCATCCTGGAGGCGATGTAGGCCAGCTCCTCGGGGTGGTGTCCCGCGTAAGGCCCCTCTTCTCGTCAGGGTCGACCGGCACCTCCTCCAAGTTGTCGAAGAAGGCCTGCACGACGTCGTCCGCCGGCTCCTGCCAGGTCGCGTCGATCCCGTGCGAGTCGCACAGTGGCATCATCGCGAGGATGCGGCTGAGCGCCGAGTTGTTGCACAGGGGGACGACGCCCGGTGGCAACCTGAACCATTCTCCAAAGCAAGAACTCGAATCAACCAGACATGCAGCAGTAGGGTTTTACGCATCCGTGCGGCCCGAAGCTGGGTAAAATCGTTGTGTGTGTGTATCGCCTCGATCTGCTCTTTGTGCAACCTCCGCCCCCCGCCGAACCGACAAGGGGCTCTGTCCCCATAGGTGCTCGTGGAGGCCAATTTCCCCCGACAATTAGTAAACTCGTTCTACTGGTTTAGATAAAAATATTCCCTGAAGAGTTCAATGATGGGTTCTTCTTGAAGGTATACTTCGCAGAAGACTTGAAAATTGCAGATGTTTGACAAAGAATTGGGTCCGATGTCTTGAGGATGAAGTTGAAAGAAGTGCAGAACGTCTCGGAAAAATTTGGACACAGGTGGTGAGAAGCCCCGGTTCATATGATCAGTAAAAACAATTATCTCACCATCCCGTGGCTGAGGTTTTTTCTCACTTGGTTTGGGAGCGCGCCAATGCATGATGTTTTTTTATGGTAAAAAGCCGACTTTGACAAAATCCTCGAGCATGTTCTCGGTGAAAATAGGGGGAACCCAATTACATGAGGTGACTGTCTTCGGCATTGTAAGGGAAGAAGCCTAAAAGAAAGAAAATTTTCTGGTTTAAGTTGATTTGTTAAGCCAGAGATGAACGGTGCAACATATATTCACATTGGCGGCTTAAACGGGGCCTAATGACATATCACTAATTATAACTGGTGATGTAAGCCGCCATGACAGTAATGGTATTTAAGATCTATCAAGAGCGAATTATGCTAAAGTGTTGGATAAACAGGTGTTACAAATTGGTGCAGTTAATTTTGGATCTGTCGCTATTCGGAAAAGAAAGTAAAATCAAAACCTAATGTCACAACAGCGGAGGAACTAGTATATTGGCAAGATTTCTGCATCTGGGAAGCATATTCAGTGATTAAGAGAAGGTACAGAAACAGATTCCGCATATTTTAAAGGCTGTTTTTGGATCGAAGAAAGGATTAAACGGAGGTATGGTGAAAAACGATGATGAACTCCTAAGAACTTCAGAAAACCCTAATGGAGATCTATAGCGGGAAGGTAAGGTGCTTACTGGGTCCGCTGAAGCAACGGAGATGTGCCGCAGTTCTCTGGTCTCGTTCAGGTCGATGCAGCGGCCGGGGTCGAGGAAGTTGACGAGGTCGTCGGCGGCGGTGCTCAGGTGTGCAGATGCGTCACAAGAGAGAGAGGTTGAAGAAGAGAAGGAAAGGGGGAGAGTGAAAAGGCTGCCTGACCCTATTTATAAAGAAATGGGTAACAGGCGAGCGCGAGAATCGAGGAGGTCAAAGAATGATTATATAGTAGCTCAGACGCTTTCGATCTTCAGGATGGTTATTAAAGATAAGGATCTATTAAGATATGCTGGGTATTGTGCGAAATTAATGACAGATGATGTCATGGCGGGTTTCCGTAATCCCAGGAGATGACATCATGGCGAGTTACAGTATCTCACAAGAACAAATGAAGAAGGATTTTTTTCTAAGTATTGAAGATTGATATGAACAAGTTCAAATCAACCTGGGGCCTAATGTAGGGGATATAACTATTGGATATGACCCGCCTATGAGGGCCCGGGTTATACCAGTGGCGGTTTATCAAGACAAAGCCCATGAAGATATTGAAGGTGGTGATTCACGACGCAGACTTGCTAAGGGCCCGAAACCCAAAGGCGACTTAAGGCCCATAAGTGTAAACCGCCATATATGTATGACTTGTATTGTAAGGAAAGTGTAATTAGTCACCGAGCCGGACACGTTTATGAGCCGGCCGGGACTCTGTGAGCCGCGGGGCGTCAACCTGTGTATATAAAGGGACGACCCGGCGGCGGCTTAGGGTAAGAAACAACAGATCGAAAGCTAGGTCAAGCGTATTCGCTCCTTGGTAACCGAAACAGCAATACCACCTCAAACTAGATTAGGCCTTTACCTTCGCCGCAAGGGGCCGAACCAGTATAAACTCCTTGTGTCCTTTGTCCCGTTTAACCCCTTTAAGCTAACCTAGTTGCAATGGCTCCACGACTAAGTCCTTCTACTAGGACATCTGCCATGACAATTCCATGACATGTTATGTTATTGTCTTGCCTTGATGCTTTTGGTTGTTGTGAGCTTGCAAGTACATTCAATGTACTGACTGGCGTGTCATGCCAGATTGCAGGTGATGACGTGATTGATTGTTTGTCGAGGTTACCGCGCGTGCGAGCTAGATCGTGTCCCAGCCAGAGTCCTTGCGGAGTGGAGTTCGCCATTGTCATCGTTGTTCCGCTTCTAGAAGTTTTCCGCTGCTACGAGTTGTTCCGCTACTAGCATAGAGCTACCCTAGTAGGCGTAGTGTCGCCATGCTAATGTGATCTTTTTTAACATCAGACCTTTGTACCCTTATCCTTTGTAATAAGAGTTGATTTGTTCTATGTCAAGCAGTGTCGTATTCGAGAAGACTTGATCTCTGGGCTGGAATACGGGGTGTTCTGGTTCCTCTGAGCTAGAGTGCCACGGAGCTTCGTATCAGAGCAGGTCTGGCTATAGGACGCCCTAGTCAGCGCGAGCGGTAGTAATCGATAGTATAGAGTCTGGCTTGTTTGTTGCATCGGGTGCTGCGTTTGTTTGACGCATAGCATGCATATGCCCTTATTATTTGTTACTAACGGTTTAGCTTGTGAGTGTAGCTGGCCTCGGTTCAGATCCACTACGGCTCAGCCCTGCATCCCTCCAGTTTCCTTTGAGCCTGTTCTTTGGTGTTTGGCATCATTTTTGTCCCAGCAGAGTGAGGCCAAGTGATCCCAACGATGTTTGCAGAAATGGTGCTCAGGTATCACGCCGACTTCTCCTTTCCAGCCACACCCATCGTTTCGGTGGTAGACATGTTGCTACCTCGGATCATGCCTTCTATCTTGTCATTTTGGCAACCCTTAATGATTTTAGTCATCAAGAAAGGGCAATGTTAGCAGACTCGGTTTTCCCCACTATCCTATTCCTTGGACGAGTACGGATATTTTCCGTCCACTTGATAATAATGTGGTCACGACATTCGTGTCCTGCTACATGGTTACCAAGTACGTCCTCACTTCCGAGCTAGTCAAGGTTGCTACGTGTCTGTAATTTTTGATTGTTCCATGCTACTATATTATCTGTTTTGGATGTTTTATATGCATTAATATGCTAATTTATATTATTTTTGGGACTAACCTATTAACCTAGAGCTCAATGCCAGTTTCTGTTTTTCCTTGTTTTTGAGTTTCGCAGAAAATGAATACCAAACGGAATAAAACTTTCGCGATGATTTTTCTTGGACCAGAATACACCCCGGAGACTTGGAGTTCAAGTCAGAAGAGCCATGAGGCGGCGACAAGAGGGAGGGCGCGCCCAGGGGGTAGGGCGCTCCCCTACCTTGTGGGCCCCTTGTTGACCCCCTGACCTAGATACTCATCCTATATATTCACATATATTCCCAAACCACCAGAAGTATCCATGAAAACATTTTTCCACCGCCGCAACCTTCTGTTCCCGTGAGATCCCATCTTGGGGCCTTCTTCGACATCCTGCTGGAGGGGGATTCAATCATGGAGGGCATCTACATCAACCCTATTGCCCTTCCGATGAAGCGTGAGTAGTTCATGACAGACCTACGGGTCCATAGCTAGTAGCTAGATGGCTTCTTCTCTCTCTTTGATTCTCAATACCATGTTCTCCTCAATGTTCTTGGAAATCTATCTGATGTAATCTTCTTTGTGATGTGTTTGTCGAGATTCGATGAATTGTGGATTTATCATCAGCTTATCTATGAATATTATTTGAATCTTGTCTGAATTATTTTATGCACGATTTGATATCTTTGTAATTCTCTTCGAACTATCGGTTTGGTTTGGCCAACTAGATTGGTTTTTCTTGCAATGGGAGAAGTGCCTAGCTTTAGGTTCAATCTTGCGGTGTCTTCACCCAGTGACAAAGTAGGGGCAGCGAGGCACATATTGTATTGTTGCCATCAAGGAAGATGGGGTTTACATCATATTGCTTGAATTTATTCCTCTACATCATGTCATATTACTTAAAGCGCTACTTTGTTTTTGATGAACTTAATACTCTAGATGCAGGTAGGAGTCGGTCGATGTGTGGAGTAATAGTAGTAGATGCAGGCAGGAGTCGGTCTACTTGACACGGACATGATGCCTATATAACATAATCATTGCCTTGGATATCGTCATAACTTTGCGCTTTTCTATCAATTGCTCGACAGTAATTTGTTCACCCACCGTATTATTTGCTATCATGAGAGAAGCCTCCAGTGAAACCTATGGCCCCCGGGTCTATTTTCCATCATATAAGTTTCCGATCTACTATTTTGCAATCTTTTACTTTGAGATCTATAAACCAAAAACCCAAAAATATTTTATGTTTAGTTTAGTTTTATTTATCTGTCTCTATCAGATCTCACCTTTGCAAGTGACAGTGAAGGGATTGACAACCCCTTTATCGCGTTGGATGCAAGTGTTTGATTGTTTGTGCAGGTATTGGTGATTTGTGCGTTCTTCTCCTACTATATTGATACCTTGGTTCTCTAACTGAGGGAAATACTTATTTCTACTTTGCTGCATCACCCTTTCCTCTTCGAGGGAAAAACCAACGCAAGCTCAAGAAGTAGCAGCAAGCAGCTCCCGAAAGGCTGAAAGGGAAACGTCCTTGCCCGAGCGAGATTTCTAGAGACAGAGCACTGATTGTAAGGTCCGCGCCATCATGCGGGTGTGGGGTAACTTATCTTGGCGAGCCCATGATGATTCTTTAGTTGCGAGGACGAACTTCCTATGTAACATCAGGCTGTGCCCTTCTCCCGACGCGCCCCTGGGCAGGGCCCATGCCGTCCCCATCCTTCTTGCTTGTTCGGGTGCTCTACGTCATCGGATCCCGGCTCTCAGGTGAGGCTCAGCCGCCACTGGTATGCCAGGTCACGATGCCATGGTCAAGGCCAGGGGGTGAGGGCCCGAGAGCTAGTAAGAGCCCCTGAGGCGTGGTTCTCAGCCCCCCTTTAACGTGCAAGCGACTTGCACGAGAAAAGAGTGGCTGGCTCTGAGGGGGTGCCCAGCAGGTGCTGCGTCTCGAGGGACGGGCAAAGCCGCTAGTGGTCCATGCTCTGGCGGTTCCTGTGAGTTAGTCGAAAAAGGAAAACACAGGGTGCATCCGCGCTTGCTATCCCGCCGATGATCTTTCCTCAAGAAGATGAAGGCACTAAGGACTTGGCAAGGTGACGTGCGCGGGGCTAGCCGCGAGCCAGAGCTCAGTCTCTCAAGTTTATCAGCACTGCAGGGACGGACCCGAGCACAGGTGCCGTGCCAGTAGCCCCCGTTGCGGGATGAGCAAGAGGCGGGTTTAGCAACACGTAGAGGCACCGAGGGGCAACTCTATAGATAACGAAACAACATGGATACCATTGATAACCACGATAACACAAACATGCATAGTGGTCCGGAGTACATGAATCAAAATTGTGCTGCGGGACTGACCCTAACAACTTGAGGATGGTGCAGCCCGAGGGGCACCCTCAATTGAACAAACCAAAAAGTCACCTGGTACCGTCGCCGTAGAAGTGTTGGAGTAGTTGGAGGTGTGCGCTGAAGAGGTCATTCCTCACGAGTCATCTGGCTCCTGAGCCTCAGGGGGCTCCGAAGGTCCAAGGGGCTCGCGAGGGTCCAACATCCCCTCCGTCAAGATTGCCTGGTTCCTGGCCTCGTGAGCCGCCAGAACGCCCTGAATGTAGTGCTGGTGCGTGGCAGCCATGTTCAGCAGGCCGAACAGCATGCAGACATAGCTGCGGGGGCAGCCCCCACTACGTCCATCACGGGACAGCCAGAAGAGCTCCTAAGAAGCAGCCCTGTTGAGCCCTGGAATGTTGACGTAGACACGCAGCTTGCCACCCATGTCAGGGGTAGCAGCTGCGCTGAGCGATGTGGGGCGGCGCTCTCCGCGCATGGCTCGCACCTCCTGAAGCTCTTCGATTGCCTTGGTGATGAACTCCTGAGCGCCTGTCACCTCTCGCCCTGCTCATGGAAGCGCACGTTGAAACACACCTCCACATGGTGCCAGAACGCCTCCCTCGTGACGCTGACCAGGTCAGAGGCCCTCCAAACGAGAGCCCCGAGCCCGTCCCGAGAGGGGCGCCCAACGCGCTTTCCTATGCGAGAGGGAACAGCGCCCTAGCAGTGAGCACAGGGCTTGAGGCATGATCATCGGACGCCCCAGCCTCCTGAGGACCTCTAAGGAGGAGCTGCTTCTTCTTCTTGGGGACGGCCTCAGGAGGACAGATGGCACCCTCGTCATATGAATTCTCGACCGTCGTGGCCTGGTAGGCGTGCTCGAGGGAGCACACCGCGTCCTTCTTGTCACAGGCGACCGTGATGATGCCGTCGCTTCCTGGCATCTTGAGGACATTGTAGCCGTGGTGAGTCACCGCCATGAACTTGGCGAGGGCTGGGTACCCGAGGATGGCGTTGTATGGGAGGCTAATGTGGGCGATGTCGAAGTCGATGATCTCAGTGCGGCAGTTGTCACGCTTGCCGAAGGTGACGGGGAGGCGAATCTTTCCTAGGGGAATGGTGGAACCGTTGGTCACCCCCGAGAAGGGCTTGGTGAGGAGGAGTTGGTCGTAGGGCACCTTGAGCCTATCGAACGTCTCAACAGAGAGGACATTGAGACCCGCGCCACCATCGACGAGTGTCTTCGTGATGAGGATGTTGCTGATGGTCGGCGAGGAGAGCATCGGGAGTGCGCCAGTGGTGGCTGCACACTTGAGCTCATCCATAGAGTCGAAGGTGATGGCGTACGTGGACCACCTGACGGGATGCGATTCCTCGAGCTTGGGGAGGGCTGCATTCACCTCACGAGCGAACTGCTTGAAGATGCGATGGGAGGCGGGGGCCTGAGCGCCACCCAGGATACAGGCAATAGCGTGAGGCTCTTGGAAGCCCCCGACCCCATCATCTCGGCGGTGGTCATAGGTTTCCAAGAGCGGAGGAAGGTCGGCGTTGCCCTGAGGACGATCATCACGAGGCTAGTCCCTCCAGGGGCCATCGCTAGGCTGGCCCTGCCAGTGGTCCTCACGAGGATGATCATGCCAGTCCTGGTGGGGGTTGCGGTTGTCCCAGCGGCCTCCACCATGGCCTCCTCCGCGGCCGTAGCCACGGTCGTTGCCCTCAGGGCGGCGGCCAAGGGACCCGTCGCGGATGACCTTGTGATCTTGGTAGTCGTTGGTGTTGTGGCCGTGGACGTTGTGGAAAATGCAGAATAGGTGACTACCCTTGGAGGATTCGGGGTGGTGATTGCTCTCTGACTATAGCGCTAGAAAGCTCCTGTCTGCTAGGACTACGTCGGTATTTCCCCAAAGAGGAAGGGATGATGTAGCACAGCGAAGGTAGGTATTTCCCTCGGTAATGAAACCAAGGTTATCGAACCAGTAGGAGAACCAAGAAACACAACATAAACAACACCTGCACACAAATAACAACACCTCGCAAACCAACGTGTTAAAGGGGTTGTCAATCCCTTTCGGGTAACGATGCCAGAAATTGTAATAGATTGAAATAATAGATCACAAATAAAATAAAGTGCAACAAAGTACTTTTGTATTTTTGGTTTAATAGATTTGAATAAAAGTGCAAAGGAAAAGTAGATCGCAAGCAAATATATGAGGAAGAAGACCCGGGGGCCGTAGGTTTCACTAGTGGTTTTTCTCGAGAAAAATAGCAAACGGTGGGTAAACAAATTGGGCAATTTATAGAACTTCAAATAATTATGACCATATCCAGGCAATGATCATTACATAGGCATCACGCCCAAGATTAATAGACCGACTCCTGCCTGCATCTACTACTATTACTCCACACATCGACCGCTATCCAGCATGCATCTAGTGTATTAAGTTCATGGAAAAAAGGAGTAATGCAATAAGAACGATGACATGATGTAGACAAGATCCGTTTATCTATTGCATCAGATATAGATCCCATCTTTTTGTCCTTAGTAGCAACGATACATACGTGTTGTTTCCCTTTCTGTCACTGGGATCAAGCACCGTAAGATCGAACCCACTACAAAACACCTCTTCCCATTCCAAGATAAATAGATCAAGTTGGCCAAACAGAACCCAAATATCAGAGAATAAATACGAGGCTATAAGAGATCATGCATATAAGAGATCAAAGAAACTCAAATAACTTTCATGGATATAAAAAGATATAACTGATCATAAACTCGAAGTTCATCAAATCCCAACAAACACACCGCAAAAAGAGTTACATCATATGGATCTCCAATAGACCAGTGTATTGAGAATTCAGCGAGAGAGAGAAAGCCATCTAGCTACTAACTACGGACCCGAAGGTCTACAAAGAACTACTCACCCATCATTGGTGAGGCACCAGTGGAGGTGCTGAACCCCATCCGAGATGGTGTCTAGATTGGATCTGTTGGTTCTGGACTCTGCGGCCGCTGGATGAATATTTCGTCACTGCCTCTAGGGTTTCTGGATTTTTGGGGTATTTATAGAGCAAAGAGGTGGTCCGAGGGGCACCCGAGGTGGGCACAACCCACCAGGGCGCGTCTGGACCTCCTGGCGCGCCCTGGTGGGTTGTCCCCTCCTTGGGACTCCCCCAGGTGCAACCAGGGCCCAACTTCTTCCTTTTGGTCCATAAAAAATCATCGTAAAGTTTCGTGACATTTGGACTCCGTCTGATATTGATTTCCTGCGATGTAAAAAACATGCAGAAAACAACAGATGGCACTTGGCACTATGTCAATAGGTTAGTACCAAAAAATGATATAAAATGACTATAAAATGATTATAAAACATCTAAGATTGATAATAAAACAACATGGAACAATAAAAAATTATAGATACGTTGGAGACGTATCAGCATCCCTAAGCTTAACTCCTGCTCGTCCTCGAGTAGGTAAGTGATAAAAAACAGAATTTTTGATGTGGAATGTTGTTTATCATGTCATATCATATTCTTTTCTTTATAGCATGGACATTTGGACTTTTATGTGATTCAAAGCAATAGTCTAGTTTTGACATAATAATTTAGATACTCAAGCATATCAACAAGCAACCATGTCTTTCAAAATATTAACGCTAAAATAAGTTATCCCTAGCCCATCATGCTCAAACATTGATCCATTCATGAGACACACTCGAATATTAGCTATACCCAATACTTAAGCACGATCATATTGCCTCTTAGTTGGTGCTTTTATAAGATAAGATGGACACTCAAATTAAAAATAAAAATTTCAATTAAAGTAAAAGAATG
The DNA here is from genome assembly GCA_032464435.1 of Aegilops umbellulata. Taxonomy (NCBI): domain Eukaryota; kingdom Viridiplantae; phylum Streptophyta; class Magnoliopsida; order Poales; family Poaceae; genus Aegilops; species Aegilops umbellulata. The sequence goes on from CP136056.1 coordinate 256,217,815, forward strand.
GCCCTTCACAAAGGGAAGTAGGAATTTGTAGAGGTGCCAGAGCTCAAAGCGAAGAAAATAGAGATAAAATCATTTTGGGAGGTGTATCCATCCCACCAACGAAAACAACATAGAGCTACGAACACTTTCCATGCTAGATATGCCATAGGCGGTTCCCAAACAGAAAATAAACTTTATTCCTTTTCCACCATACTTCCACTTTCCATGGCTAACCGTATCCACGGGTGCCTTCCATACCAACACTTTCCAAGGAATTTATTATTTGACAACATAAAGTAAATTCATTTTTGCATTTCAGGACTGGGAATCCCTAAAACCTTTGCCTTACTCTCGTGCAATGGCAAGTGAATAAACACTCATCGTGAGAATAACACATCCAGCATGGAAAATATTAGCCACCCGTTACCGTTCCGCGAGCGAAATAAATACACAAAAGAGAAGTTTATTTTGAAAATTAGAGATGGCACATGCAAATTTGCTTAGAACGGCAAAAGAATACTGCACATATGTAGATATAGTGGACTCATATGGCAAAACTAGTTTAAAGGATTTTGGATGCACAAGTAGATGTCATACTTAGTGCAAAATGAGGGCTAGCAAAAAGATTGAGAAGCAACCAACCAAGAAACTAATAATCTCATAAGCAAGCATTAAGCATAATTAACACCGAATAATGCACCACAAGTAGGATATAATTTTCATTGCATGATTATTGACTTTCGTGCATGCATAGGGAATCACAAACCTTAACACCAATATTCTTACTAGAGCACAATTACTCATCAACATAACTCACATATCACACCATCATATCTCAAAACTATTACTAAGAATCAAGTTTATTTTGTCCAATGATCTTCATGACTTTTTTTACTTTATCCTTCTTGGATATTTATGACTTTGGGACTAATTTTCATGTGTTGCTTTTCATAAGCTCAAACAAATATAAGTGAAGATCATGAGCATAACAAATTTTCTTTCTCTCAAAATAATTTAAGTGGAGCAAGAGATAATTTCTTCAAAAATACTAACTCTCAAATAAAGTGAAGCAAGAGAGCATTTCTTCAAAAATACTAAGCACACCGTGCTAAAAAAGATATAAGTGGAGCACTAGAGCAAGTCCTAGCTCATAAATGATTTAAGTGAAGCACAGAGAGCAATTCTAACAAGTCATGATATAATTTTTGGCTCTCTCAAATAGGTGTGTCCAGCAAGGATTGATGTCTTAAAACACAAAATAAAACAAGCAAAGACACATATCATACAAGACGCTCCAAGCGAAACACATATCATGTGACGAATAAAAATATAGCCTCGAGTAAAATACCGATGATCGTTAGAAGAAAGAGGGGATGCCACTCGGGGGCATCCCCAAGCTTAGTTGGTTTCTCATCCTTGGATAATAGCTTGGGATGTCGGGTCATCCCCAAGCTTAGGCTCTTCTATCCTTCTTTCATCTATCGTAAGATAACCCAAAACTTGAAAACATCAATCACACAAAACTCAACAAAACCTTTGTGAGATCCGTTAGTAAAAGAAAGCAAACCACTACTATAAGTGTTGTATCAAACCAATTCATATTTTGTTTTTGTATTATATCTACTATATTTCCAACTTTTCTATGGCAAAAACTCATCAAAGAAAACCATAGAGCCATCAAAATAAGCACACAACACAAAGAAAACAGAATCTGTCGAAACAGAACAGTCTGTAGTAATCCGGAACTTTCGAATACTTTTGTAACTCCAAAAATTCTGAAAAATTAGGACGACCAGGGTAATTTGCATATTGATCTTCTGCAAAAAGAATTGGCATTTTGTCACGTTCTGGTGATTTTTAACAATTATTTTTGTGAGCACAAAGTTTTTGTCTTTTTCAGCAAGATCAAACAACTATCACCCAAGAAGATCCTAAAGGCTTTACTTGGCTCAGACACTAATTAAAACATAAAAAACACAATCATACTAGTCGCATAATTGTGTAAACACTCAAGAACAGAAAGCAAACGGCAAAGATAAATTTTATTCATTGGGTTGCCTCCCAACAAGCGTTATAGTTTTACGCCCTTAGCTAGGCGTAAGGCAAGGATCTAAGTTCTGTCATCTTTGGTCTGAGATCCATAAGATGCCCTCATGATTGATTCATAAGGTGGCCTAATTTTTGTTCTAGGAAAGTGTTCCATACCCTTCCTCAAAGGAAATTGGAACTTGATATTGCCTTCTTTCGTATTAATCACGGCACCGATAGTGCGTAAAAATGGTCTACCAAGAATAATTGGACAAGACGGATTGCAATCAATATCAAGAACAATAAAACCTGTGGGCACATAGTTCCTATTTGCAATAATAATAACATCATTAATTCTTCCCATAGGCTTTTTAATAATAGAATCCGCTAAGTGCAAATTCAAGGAACATTCTTCAAGATTGGTAAGACCAAGCACATCACATAAAGATTTCAGAATGGTAGAAACACTAGCACCCAATTCACACAAAGCAAAACACTCATAATTTTTAATCTTGACTTTGATAGTAGGTTCCCATTCATCATGCAATTTTCTAGGAATTGAAACTTCCAATTCCATTTTTTCTTCCAAAGCTTTCATCATAGCATCAACAATATGTTTAGTAAAAGCTTTGTTTTGTTCATAAGCATGGGGTGAATTTAGCATGGATTACAACAAAGAAATACAATCAATCAAAGAGCAACTATCATAATTAAAGTCTTTGTAGTCCAAAAGAGTGGGTGCATCACAAATTAAAGTTTTGACCTCTCCAAACCCACTTTCATCAATTTTCTCAATAAGATTATCACCCTCCGAAATAATGGGACGCCTTCTACCTAAAGTTGACTCTTCTCCGGTCCCTTTTTCATTAATCTTATCTTTACTAAACAAGGAATCAATAGAAGAAACACCAATCATTTTAAGATCTTCATCATTTTTGCAAGAATAATGACTAGAAAAAGCTTTCTCTAAAAATTCTCTTTTACCTCTAAGCATAGCAGTTTTTCTTACTTTCATCCATAGAAACATAAAGAGCTTTAATTCACTACAAAAAAATACACTTCCGTGATGATACGTGTTTGTCACAGTAGGTCGCATTTTTTTGTCATGCATGTACATCCATGACAATTTTATGACAGAATCAAGATAGTCATACCTGTGCTATCGTAGAAGTGTTCCATGACATTACCAAAATTATCATCATGGAAGTGTCCACTTCCATGATGATAAATCACACGTCATAGAAGTGCTTTCGTCAAGGGTGACCGACACGTGGCATCCACCGTAACGGAACGCCGTTAAGCTATCGGGTCAGGTTTTGGATCCGATAACCCGTTAACAGCCAAGACTAATGTGGATTTTCCACGTGTAAAATTCTGATTGGCTGACGGAAACACGTGTCAGCTCCGCGTTGGCACAGGTGTCACTCATCCAATGGGCGAGATGCGCCTATGATATGCTGACACGTGGACCGGCCCAAAAGTGGCCCATAAAGTTTAAATGGGCTGACCCAACTAAAGGCCCACAAGATTTTGCGGTCCATAATGGGCCAGCCCAGCAAAAGGCCACGAGATTTTTCATATCATAATGGGCCGGCCCAGCTAAAGGCCCATGAGATTTTGCAGGCCATAATGGGCCGTCCCAGCTAAAGGCCCGCGAGATTTTGCGGACCATAATGGGCCGGCCCAGATAAAGGCCCAACATTCTCAGTTAAGGCCCGTACGGCTAGTGTCAAATCGGTCTGTCAACGGCCCGTCCTAAACTTGTCATCATCACGGCCCATGATCACTTCTGGCCCATTAACAGTCCGCTAAGTATATGGGCCGAATTACGGCCCGGTGTATTTCCGGCTTGTTAAAGGTCCTGCTTCATTTGGGCCCATTTACATGCCATTGAAACTTTCGGCCCATAAATGACCGTGAATGATTTGGGTCATATTCGGCCATGTCTGACATTCGGCCTGTTAGCGGCCCGCCATAGATTTGGGCCACTTTCGGCCTGTTGTGATTTTCGGCCTGTTAACGTCGGACGAAATCCATGGGCCATATGTGGCCCAATGTCACATAGGGCCCATTAACGACCCATATAAAAATGACAATAATCTAGCCCGACCGAACTTCCGGCCTGTTAAAGGCCCGTGTATTAGGTCAGCGCATTTATGGCCCATCCGAATTTTGGCCTGTGAAAGATCCGCATCGTAAATGGGCCCAATCTCACTTTCGATCTTTTAAAGGCCCATGTTTTTTATGGGCTCGAGATATTTACACCTGTAAACGGCCTATTGTTACCGAGGGCCCAAATTATGTTTAGGCCTGTTAAAGGCCCACTATGGGCACATGCCTACCAGAAAAATATGAAATCTTATGCTGATTTAGGCCCAGATATTTTTAGTGGGCTACATGCAAATTTAGGCCCATAATCGTTTTTATCCCAATTGGAATGGGCCCGACGAATGTTGGCATGTTGGGCTCCTACGAAGCTTTCGGCCGAATACATTACTAAGATAAACCTACACTATACAAAAATAGTGTCGTAATTATTGCAGCCTTTGGCAGCAACATAAATGATGTATCACAACAAAAGGCCTGTTGGCATAAAGTTTACAGTCCTTGCAGATAAAAGCACCATCAGATGTATAGAAGCACATATCATTTGACCTGAGTGCTAATGTTTCAGGCTGTAGAATCTGATGGAGCAGCACGATCTTCACCTTTTTTCCGCCATTGCTGTTACAACGAAGCGAATGTGTGATAGTCTAGTTTTAAAACCATTCATATCTTGACGACATTTGTCAACCACTATTCTTGTTTCCAAAACGACGCCAATTCGGGATTGGACTTGTGTGTGGAGCACAGATATATCACTCTGTCTAGCATGAAGATTTTGTTCAGTAGGCGATTTGGACGAGGTTACCTTGACAACCAACCCAGAATTACGCAGGAAGGTGCTTTTTGCACTGTTAGTGGAGAGATACTGACGCACTGCATCAAGAGGTGACATTGTGCCTGTGGTAGCCTCGTCACCTCCAGGTGGTTGTGGTTGTTCAATCATTTTTTCTATAGCTTCCTGAAAGTTTGAACTTGTAGATTAGTGTACCAGATAAGTTACTAATGAGACAAAACAAACAAAGTAGGTTACACGTTTATACATAACTTATTTTGGTGAACTTTTGTAATACATTAACATGTATTGTAGTGCCAACTACATAATAAAATCACTTTCGGAACATATGTCCATGTAGCATGCCTACTGTATTGTCTATTTCCTCACATTCGTTGACATCTAAGGATAAAGAGACATGGTTTAAAGTAGGATGAACATAGTATGACATCATTCATATCATGGGCAAACAGATATAAAACAAATAGACTATTTTATCATTGTGTGCGCACGTGAACGTAACAACTAGAATACAGATCAAGACCAAAAGAATATCCTTCATCTCTTTTAAACCATGTAAGGCGAAATGATACGTTAAGACAACTGTGTATAAAAGTGAACAGAGTAACTGACATTGGCTGCAAACCAAGTAGTTAAATGAACACATCACAGTACCAATCAGTTCAAAGGCAGGAGGAGTAAGGACTTACAACAACGGCTTGAACTGGTGTGCTCATGCCCTTCATCTTGCTGGTGTGGCAATCCTTGAAGATTTGCACTGCATTCGGTTCAGGTTCTTTTTGGTGCGCACATACTTTGCTCTGTATATGGAACAAGTCAATATAGATACAATAATATGGCACCGAAAAAAGAAGGAAGTAGTAGCTATTTATAAGAGCCTCACAGTGTGCAATATAGCTACGAGATCCTGTTGTCTGTTGGAATTTCACTTTAGAACGGTTGGTCTTGTTCTTCAAACAGTTAGCCTAGAAGAAGATACACTTGTAAGGCACATACATAAATACAAGTTCAATATGTGGTCTGATCAAATACATATAGCCTACCTGATACTTTGGATCAGACCAGTGTTTAACGAGGGCTGTCCAGTCTTCATCTGTAATATGTTCCACTGGAGATGTTCGGGCGATTTCATTGTCAGCCTTGCCTTCAAAGTGAGATTTTCTAAGGTGGTACCGATACTGTCGCAGAGCAGACTGAAAAACATGAGTGCATGCTTGTTTAGTTGCATCATCTTTCAGATGCAACTTGAACCTCATCTGTTGAAAAAAGAATGTGAGTCTTATTAGGAGGAAGCTAGAAAGTATGGGACATAGCAAGACAATATTACTAATTGTGATGAATAACATTACTTATGGATAAATGGTCAAGGAAGGTGTTAAACTGGGTATTGTCTTTCTCATTCCTGTACTGGATCCACGTTAGGAGGATACGTGCATGACACCTAACGGCAACGGCTGCCTCTGATACTAACTTGGCTGACTCTGTAGCATCACATGGCCTTTTTAAACCTGCCTCAAAATGGTTCTCCATTCTTCCTCCTTTAGATTTTGTTAATCTGTCAAGCATTATCCCTGATGTCTGTTTCCGCTTGCATCGTGGTGCTAGTTCAACAACGAATATGGAAAGTGTTAGTGTACATCAAACTGTGAGAGTACATATAAAGGAGCATGCAACTGCAACTTGACTCAGTCAGGTACCGTCTTGGTGTCGATGCTCATGAGGTTCATCTGATCTTGCCAAGTCCTGTTGTGTCAGCAGTGCTTCAGAAGTAGTGTTAGGTGTGAAGGCATCTTGGGAACTGGCCAGTTCCGGAGCAATCGAACGAGTAACTCGTTGAGATGATGGTACAGCTGAAGCGAATGCTCCAGCTGGTGGAGCAGGTGATACTGTGTTTGTAGATTTAGCCGGTGGACTTGGACCTTCTACTGCACTATAAGTACCAGCAGAATCTGGATGGCCGATCCTTTTCCGTTTCACCCGACGAGTAACACCACTCCCTACTATATTATTTTGCTTGCTCTTTTTTGACTTTGCCATGTCAAGCCGTACCCACAACACAAAAGAATAAAATCGCTCTTCCGTACTCATTGATGCATGATACAGACAAGCAATACTTTGATGTAATTCAACCGTATGAGGATGGAATATGTAAGGAAAACAGGATGGCATGACATATTCACAGCTACGATGTGTAAACTAAGCAGAAGGATTTTCAAGAAAATAGAAGTGATGCAAGCTAGACACCATATGAAAGATGCAACCAATATTACTCTACCAAGTTAAAAGTGTCTTGTCATAAGTGGCAATTCGAAAAATTAGAAGCAGTACAACATAGAAATCAATGCAAGATGCAACCACTATCAAACTGCCATGTTAAAAGTGTCCAATCATGAGTGACTGATGCGGGATACACAACAACAATACTTTGATGTAAGAACATGGTATGATAGATAGATGCAGTGTATTCTAGACACAGAACACCATGTCATATGCACATGTATAACATATGAACTCAGCAGGTGCAATTTAATCAAAATAGAAGAAATACAGGCTAGACAACATATGCAACATGAAACCAATTATCACACTGTCAACTTAGAGCAAGCACCTGCGATGGAGTACCGGAGATGAAATCATCATGTAGACCTATGACTTCAACTTCATTAGTAGTAGCAGTGGAAAATCTAGAGAGTCTCTGTTTGCGTCGGTGCGGAGGGCCACCAACATCCCCTAACTTACTCTTTTCCTTCCTATTTTCTGATATTGCCTTATGAAGTCAAAACCACAAGAAGATGAATAAAATTAGCTCTGCATAACTAGTTGATGCATGATACAGACGAACACTACTTTGATGTAAGGCAAGCGCAGGATAGGAGGATGGAATATATACAAAAAAAGACAACGTTTCATATCCACACGTACAATAGGAGGATGGAATATGTATGAAAAAACAGTAAGCGGAAGGCATTTCAAAAAAATTAGAAGAAATGAAAGCTAGGCACCATATGAACATGCAACCAATATCACTCTATCAGGTAAAAAGTGTCTCGTCATAACTGCCATTTCAAGAAATTAGAAGTAGTACAAGCTAGAAGACAATGCAAGATGCAACCTACATCACAGTCCCAAGTTAAATGTGTCTTATGGGTAAGTGATTGTTGCAGGTATAAGTTGTAAGCTATGTAGATGCAATTCAACATAATCAGAAGCAATACAAACTAGACATCATACAAAAAACGCAACCACATATAACAGTTCCAAGTTAGAGAAAGCACCTGTGATGGTGGAGTAGGGGAGATGTGCTCATCATGTACACGTATGTTCTAGAAACAGGAACACGTGTCATATTCACATGCATTATGTGTTAAGTAAGCAGATGCAATTCAACAAAGTTAGAAGCAATACAAGCTAGACATCATACGCAACATGCAACCACATATAATAGTGCCAAGTTAGAGCAAGCACCTGTGATGATGGAGTAGGGGAGATGTGCTCGTCATCTACACTACTACGTTGACTGTCTAGCCTTGCATTGTCTTGCGAATCTTGTTGGGAGGATGGCGGAGTAGAATCTGTAGAGAACCTCCGTTTCAGTTGCTCGGAAGGACCACCATCATCCAATGCCTTGCCAATTTCCTTCAGCTTTATTGATTTTGCATTGTGAGGTCAAACCGACAAGAAAAAGGAATATAATTCACTCTTCAGAACTCATCCATGCATGATACTGACGAACACTACTCTGATGAAAGGCAAAGTCATGATACGAGGATGGAATATGTACGAAAAAATGGACGACTTGACATATTCACACCTATGATGTGGTAACTAAGAAGAAGGCACTTCAACAAATTAGAAACACTTCAAACTAGACACCATATGAAAGGTGCAATCAATATCACTCTGCCAAGTTAAAACTGTCTCGTCATAGGTGGCGTTCGTCAAACTAGAAGCAATACATGCTAGAAATCATATTCAAGATGCAAACCAATATCACACTGCAACTTAAAGGTGTTCCATCATAAGTGACTGATGCAGGATACACAAGAAGAGTAGTTTCATGTAAGAACATGGTGTGATAGACAGATATAGTATGTACCAAAAACAGGAAAGCATGTCATATTCACACGTATCATGTGTAAGCTAAGCAGATGCAGTTTACACTAATTAGGAGCAATACAAGCTAGACACCATATGCAACATGCAACCAGATATCACACTGCCAAGTTAGATCAAGCACCTTGGATGGTGGAGTAGGGGAGCGGAGACTTGGACCTTGTAATGCACTATCAGTACAAGGAGAATCAGTACAGATGCTCCGTTTACGTTGCTGCAGAGGACCACCATCATCGCCTTCCTTTCTCTTTTCCTTCCTCTTTCTTGATTTTGCCTTGTCAAGTCAAACCCACAAGAAAAAGGAATAAAATTTGCTCTTCAGAACTCATTGATGCATGATACTGACGAACACTACTTTCATGTAAGGCAGACACATGATAGGAGGATGGAATATGTATGAAAAAAAGGACGGCGTGACATATTGACATGTATGATGTATAAAGTGTGCACAAGGTGCTTGAACTTGTTAGAAGCAATGCAATCTAGAAACCATATGAAAGATGAAACCAATATCACTCTGCCAAATTAAAAGGGTGCCCTAACAAATGTATTTGACCAAATTAGAAGCAATACATGGCAACATGCTAGAAATAATATGCAATATGCAACGAATAAAGGTGACTCATCGTAAGTGATTGATGCAGGATACAGAAGAGAGGTAGTTTCATGTAAGAACAAGGTTAACACATAGATGTAGTGTGACCAAAAATAGGAAGGCATGTCATATTCACAGGTATAATGTGTAAACTAAACAGATGCAATTTACCCTAATTAGAAGCATTACAAGCTAGACACCGTATGCAACATGCAACCACATATCACACTGCGAAGTTAGAGCAAGCACCTGTGATGGTGGTGTGGGGGAATTGCAGTCATCAACTAGAGAGCTACGTTGACTATCTTCATTTAGCCTTGCTGTTTCTTGAGAATCATGTGGGGAGGATGACACTGCACTCTTTAAACGAGTATGGCGTCTCACAGTAACCCACCCGGGTGACTGTCTCATCATAAGTGATTGACGAGGGATACAAAAGAGCATTAGTTTGATGTACGAACATGGTTAATAGACATATGTAGTACTCCCTCCATTTGGAGTTACTTGTCACAAAAATGGATGTATCTACAACTAAAATACATCTAGATACATTCATTTCTTGGACGAGTAATTCCGAACGGAGGGAGTATGTATCAAAAACAGGAAGGCATGTCATTATCAAAGGTATAATGTGTAAAGTAAGCAGATGAAATTTAACCAAATTGGAAGCAATACAAGCTAGACACCATATGCAACATGCAACCACATTTGACAACGCAAAGTTAAAGCAAGCACCTGGGATGGTTGTGTGTGGCAATTGAGATCATCAACTGCAGAGCTATGTTTACTGTCTCCAACTGCTGACACTGCATCCTTTAGAGCGCTGAAATGCTTAGTGCTTATCTTCGAATTACACTAGAGCGACTTCTGTCTTTTCTTTTCAGCATTCATCAACACTGCGTCAGAGGCTCAAATACCCATGCATGAAAAAACAATAGTGTGAGTATGGGTGAAGTGTATGCACAATTAGTACAGTGTAAAGGTAGCACATAGCAGGTCGGTGAGAAATAAATGTCGGGAGACATATGATAGCTCTGCAACATGCATGGCACACTAAATTACTATAGGATTCTATGAAAATAACATTCGACTGAAAACAAATAGGTCAATCCATTTTTTCTGCACCGTCCGATGTACAAAGAACGGGCAGATCGCCTTCATCTACCTCCAGCCAGTCAGTGTTGACGATCTTCCTCGAAACGACAGCGACCATCGGCCCAGTCCCCTGCCTGCGCCCTCCCCCCGACCTCACCGCACCGCCGTGCTTGGCACCGCCCCCCGACAATCCATTCAAGCCCCGCCGACCTCCAGATCGAGCGCAAGCAGCTCTTGCGCCCCACACCTCTATGATAAACACTGATGCGCCGCTTCCCCAGCAAACATGCGGACTAGGTGCTCCGCGCGCCTAAGCGGGTGCTGCTTCTTTTAATTGCGGTTCGACAGACCCTGAATTGAAATCCAGGCGGGCTACTGACCTCTAGCAAAGGTGAAATAGTAAAGGGAGGAAACCTTGTGCATTTAGTATCACGAAGAAGATGTAGTAAGAAGCGCTCAACTAGTTTCTTTCGTGGGATGAATACGGTGTGAGCAGAGACGTAAGGTTTGCACGAATAAGGGAAGAGGAGTACCTCTTTCTGCTGGAGGTGCTGTGTCCTCCTTCTGTTTTTCCAACGATCTTCTTGTGGTTCATCGGAAACGAGAAGTTGTGCAGGACGGTGCAGCCTTGGACGAACCCATGGCCAAGTTGTTGAGTGTGGTGCGGTGTAATGCCCCGAGACCGACGCTTCAGTTGCCCTTCCATTTATTTTAGTTGTTGACGTGTGTTTATTATGTTTGTTGCATTATCATAATAGTTTTGCATATTTCATTCCTATATGTTTATGCCATGAGCATGTTGAGTGCCTTGTCATATATCTTTGCTTCTTGCACCATGCTCATTTCGCTTGTTATGCCATGTGTTTGCATTGTGCCTCTTGCCACTATATTGCATTGTGCCATACCATGTTGTTGCCAAAATCATCTCATATGAATTGTGGTATTCATCTTGTTGTACTTGCACTCTGTTTGTCAATGTTGCTTGCCCTATGCATATGTCTCATGCATCATCACCTCCTTCCTTCTTCTTTCTTTCATTTTGGCAAGTGACCTTTTCCCTTCCTCCGCAAATGTTCATTCTTTCCCTATTAATCTTAGGCCATGCCAAGACCTACTCCTAAATGTTTCAGCTCATGTGGGTTTGATTTGGTTGGGTTAAAAAATGGCTCAAGTTTGAATTTAACTCAAACTTGAATTATTTTTCTATCTATAAAAATTGCCAAGTCCATTTCTTCAAATTGTGCATAATTCAGGGACTCCAGATATATTCTCATATCTCTCTCACGCCTTACCTTTATCTCTAAGCTTTTCTCTCTTATTTTCTGTTTGAGGAAATTGAGAAAAGGAAGAATAAGAGGGAGAGAGAGAGAGAGAGAGAGAGAGAGCCCAGCTCCAGCAGCAGCAATGCAGCCCAGCAGCAGCAGCAGCAGCCCATCTCCACAGCCATCCAGCCCAAGCCCACCTCTGCTCCTTCTTCTACCTACGTCACCTCTGTACGACCAACAGTAGCCATCGGATCGCCATGGCACCGCTCGATGGGCTGCCGTACAGCTCCCTAGCGCCCTATATACCACCCCTCGACGTCTGTGCCCTACCCTAGCTTCTCCTCCTCCCTTCAACGCCGCCAGAACCCCTCTCCTTCTCTAGTTGTTCTTCTTCCTCAAGAAAAGAGCACCCGAGAGAAGAAAACCGCCGGCGTCCATCGTCGTCCTCGCGTCTGGTCTGCGCCAGGATCCTCTCCGGCATGTCGTCCTGCGCCCCGTCACCGTCCTCGATCGATCCCGGGAGTTAGTTGGGTGGGAGCCTCCCCCACGCGCCTCCCTGTCATCACCGTCGCCATGACCGTGGCCGGGCCGAGTTGATGCTCGCGCCCGGCGTAGAAGCCGACGTCCCCGACCTTCTTCCTCCGCGGCAAGTCCCACGACTCTGGCAACACCTTCCCGCACCTCTCCGAGCCCCGGATTGCCAAGTCCAGCTTCTTCCCCGTCGTCCTCTTCCTCCCCTGCTTCCTCTGCTTCACGGATCCGAGGACGCCGCCCCGATCAGCGCGCCTTCTCGCCGTCTCCGGTCTCCGCCAACCTCGTACAACTCCAGCAGCACCCCCTCGGTGAGCAGTCGCTCCTGCCAGCCCCTCTTGTTCAATACCGTCGCCGTAGTCGTCTTCTCGAGCCGCCAACTCCATATCCGCCATGGATGAGTTCCTGGAACTCACCTCGTTGCTCCTGCACACTCCCGCCCGTGCTCGACCCTCTCTGCTTGCGCACGCCTACAATCCCAACGCGCTGGACGCGCAACAGCCGTAGTGCTTCAACCCGCAGACCCGGTCGTAGCCTTCTCCATGACCGGGACGAGCGCCCGCTCGTGCACGAGTACCCGCACGGACACCACCACCCCGCAAGCAGCAGCTGTTCACTCACGCTCCCCCGCCATTGATCGGTGGTCCCTACAGTCGCGGCCTGGCTCGCAGGCGCCATCTCAGAGTTCCACCGTGCGCCACGGAGAAGAAGGCCTAGCCTTCGGTTTGTTCAACTAGATCCACGACCTTGTCATGCACAAGCACACAGCAGCAGCGCAGTGGCAAACATCGCTCCCTTTGATCCAGGGAATCCTGGGTTCAAAACCCAGTACTCCCCCTTTTGTCCTCTCCTCTGTTTTTATTTTTATTTTGCATGCACACACACTCAGCTTGGGACAATTCTACTTCTGGGCTCGCACCGTGCGTTGAATCCGGCCCGTGTATTTTTTTCCATCCCTTGTGATTCAGCATTTATTCATTTTCTGCGTATTCACATCAATGCCATCATTTTAAAATGCTCATAAGTAAATGTCCATTAATCCAAATAAAACATGTTATATATGTAAAATGCTCAGTTTTTCATGTACTTTCATAATCTGCATCTTTCGTCCATGTTTGAAATGTTTAAAATGGATGTTTGCATTTAATTTGTAAAATGACATGCTAAAATGGTTTATTCCATAACTAAATAACCGTAGCTCGGTTTTAAATGTTCTTTATATGTAAATGGGTTAGAAAAATGCATAGATTAACCCGCTGCACTTTATTTTGCTGTTTAACAACATTAAAATTGTGTATAGGGCAGAACAGTACCAAATTCGAAATATGCTTATGAGGATTTTCCGGAATTGTTGTTTGTGTTTCCGGCCTCATTTAAACTTGCCTAAATAGGTAGTTTGCATATGCTTCACCTCTTGCCATGTTAACAACATTTAACCTTGACATGCATCATACTTGGTTGTGCACCATGTCATGTTATGCTTGTTTGTTTACTATGTTGTTTGCTTCTTTCCGGTATTGCTTCTTCTTGATAGTTCCGGTAACGTTGCGATTGTGAGGATCCGTTCGACTACGTTGGTTCATCTTATTCATGGACTGGTTCTTCTTCCTAACGGGATTTCAGGCAAGATGACCCTCACCTTGGATCTCATTACTATCATTGCTATGCTAGTTGCTTCATTCTATTTCCTTGCTACGTTTCCTACCACTTGCTTATCAAGCCTTCCAAATTGCCATGAACCTCTAACCTTTGTCACCCTTCCTAGCAAACCGTTATTTGGCTATGTTACCGCTTTTGCTCAACCCCTCTAATGCATAGATTATGTTTATGTTGGGATATCACAATATCTCTTATATTATTAATGCATCTATATACTTGGCAAAAGGTGGAAGGCGCGGCCTTATGCCTGGTGTTTTGTTCCACTCTTGCCGCCCTAGTTTCCGTCATATCGGTATTATGTTCCCGGATTTTGCGTCCCTAACGCGGTTGGGTGATTTATGGGACCCCCTTGACAGTTCGCTTTGAATAAAACTCTTCCAGCAAGGCCCAACATTGGATTTACATTTGCCTCAGCCTATTACCTTTTTCCCTTGGGAGTCGCGCATCCCGAGGGTCATCTTTATTTTAAACCCCCGGGCCAATGCTTGTCTAAGTGTTGGTCCAAACTAGAGCACCGTGCGGGACCGTCCCTTGGCAACTTGGGTTATGTTGGTACCTGTACGCTTAGCTTATCCGGTCGTGGCCTGGGATGAGATACGCGCGGCTACTATCAGGGTGTCGGCACGCTGGGAGGTCTTGCTAGACTTGTTTTACCATTGTCGAAATGTCTTGTAGCCGGGATTCCGAGACTGGTCGGGTCTTCCCGGGAGAAGGAATATCCTTCGTTGATCGTGAGAGGTTATCATGGGCTAAGTTGGGACACCCCTGCAGGGTTTGAACTTTCGAAAGCCGTGCCCGCGGTTATGTGGCAGATGGGAATTTGTTGATATCCGGTTGTAGTAAACTTAAAGTAAACTCTTCTAAAATACACCAACCGTGTGCGTAACCGTGAGTGTCTCTTTTCAGGGTGGTTCGAGAGGAGAACATGGTTTCTCGGTTATGTTTGACATAAGTAGGAGTTCAGGATCACTTCTTGATCATTATTAGTTGACGACCGCTTGCTTTGCTTCTCTTCTCGCTCTTATTTGCGTAAGTTAGCCACCATACATGCTTAGTCGCTACTGCAACCTCACCACCTTACCCTTTCCTTACCCATCAAGCTTTGCTAGTTTTGATACCCATGGTAATGGGATTGCTGAGTCCTCGTGGCTCACAGATTACTACAACACCAGTTGCAGGTACAGGTTATGCGATGGTCATGACGCGAGAGCGATGTTTACCTATTTTGGAGTTCTTCTTCTTCGTCGATCTTGGGTTAGGTTCCTGGTCGGCAGCCTGGGCTAGCAGGGTGGATGTCGTTTGAGTTTCTGTTTATGTTTCATCCGTAGCTGGATGCTGTTCCTCTTGTATGATGTATTGTTGTATTCATGTGACTTTGTATGCCTTGTATGTATCCCCACCTATTATGTATTGTTGATGTAATGATATCCACCTTGCAAAAGCGTCTTCAAGATGCGCTTCTATCCTTGGTGGGACCTTCGAGTTCCTTTAGGACAGGGTCGCATCTTGGACGTGACATGCGGTGGCCGTCTGTCGGCAGCGGGGAAGCAGATCTGAGGCGGCGAACGACGGCGTAGCGGGAACAGCTTCGATGCGGTGGACGGTTGCGATAGTGGAGCGGCAACAGTGAGGCGCAGGACGACTTGGTCGGAGTGGTTCTGGTACGGCACACGTCGGCGTCCGCGTCGTGGAGGCAGCTCTACCTCGGCTTCAGCTACTAAGTCCTTGAGGGCGTTGCGGTTGCGGTTGCGTTGGACGATGATGTCGGGGTACCGGCTCCGGCGTGATGGAGGAGGGCGGCGGTGGATTGGGTGCTATGGGGTGGAGGACGGAGGAGGCTG
The DNA here is from genome assembly GCA_032464435.1 of Aegilops umbellulata. Taxonomy (NCBI): domain Eukaryota; kingdom Viridiplantae; phylum Streptophyta; class Magnoliopsida; order Poales; family Poaceae; genus Aegilops; species Aegilops umbellulata. The sequence goes on from CP136056.1 coordinate 256,233,820, forward strand.
GGGTTTCGCGGCTGGTGGAGAGGGCGTTTTGGCACCCATGGAGTATGAATGGGGAAACGGAGGGAGGCGGGGAACTAAGGGGGGACAATGTTTCGGTTTGGGACACGCTTGTTTGAAATTTGGGGAAAGTTACAAACTTTGCCCCCATCTAAAATTTCGGACATATTGCGGGGTGGGGGTAGGACAGTAATCTCACGTGTCCCAAATGTTGGCGGGATAGATTTCGTCCGAGCGCATGGGTGTTTAGGCGCCCACGGCGTATGAATGCTTCTCAGAGGCGGTTGAGACCGACGTCTTGGTGAAGTTACAAACCTACCCCGGTTTAGACCTTTGGACATCGGGCTGATAGGCTACACGGGCCAAAGTCAGGATAGTAATTTCCTACCACCAAACATTAGTCTCGCGCGGTTTTGGGTGACCAGAGGCCTATTTGGCGCTTCGTTCAATATTTGGGAGCAGAAGCATTAAGGTTTTCGATTCTCTTGAATTGAACATTCAGGATTTGTCAAACTTCACAAATCTTTACTCTTGAAAATCCTAAAGCTACGATTATTTTGGAATGGAGGTGGTACATTTGAATATACATTGTACATGAGTATATATTAAAAAATATGCAACTTACCTCGGGTCATGCATGGTTCCAGATATAATCTCCTTGGTTGCAAAAAAAAGTTAGACATGCGTATGAATATATATAGCATGTTCAAATGCACAACAAAGATTGATGCCCTCTTTTACATCTGATTTACAAATTCCATTATCTCGGGTTCAAATAGATGAATGCACTTCCTATGAATTCGAATCTTCGAAACCCCCTTTATGTTGAATTCAACATGTATTCTATTTTGTAGCTAGCAATTTGGAATGTATCCATGCAAGTGACAAATGTATAAAGTGCTTCACACTAACAACATGGAGTGCACTAATTAATGTTTATATATGAATTGCAAAAGCGTCCATTGCATGTATTTCAAACCGCTCTCACTCTATGGATCGATAATATGAAATAAACACATGCACATGCTAGAATTCAATAGAGTATGGGTGTTGATAGACCGATTTTCGTCGATATGCAATTTGCAAAATTCATGATCTCATCCAAAAATAATAATGCCATTTATATTTTAATTTAATGCGTAGAACCTCCTTTTACACGTAGATGCACTATGCGTCGGCCCGTTCTCACAAATGCGCTATATATCTCTCTATCTACCGCATAAGTGCACACACTTTATATGCATCGGCATTTCTCTTTCACACATGCTCACAATCTCTCTCGGGGTGTCGGGGAGTCTCACGCACATGCTCTCTCTGTATCTCTCTCTCTCTCTCTTTCTGACTACTATGTACCACTCTTTTCACTAATCTCAGTTGGAAAACACTATTTCTCTCACATGCATATATACACACGCACGGTCTCTACTAGCCCTCTGTATGCACATATATGTGCCTACGTGTCTCCCGCACGCACATTATCTTTAGGCCTCTCTCGCACACATTGCCCTCCCAGACACACCTCTCTCTTAGTAGTTGGCAGATATGATTCCATAATATCATTCGGTAGGATATCCATGACTGTTAGGCTGGATGGTAACACGAGGCAAATTTTTACCCTAGTTCAGACCCTTGCAGTTGAGGAAAAATCCTACTCCTGGTACTGTATATTAGTGATAGGGGTGTGTACAAAGTACACGTGAATACCAGGCATTGTGCGTGTGTGTATACTATCGAAGAACTAGCCCCCAAGCTTCTATAACATACTGGGGGCCTAGGGTTACAAATCATATATAGTCGGCTTATCACCCGTGGGGATAGAGTCCTCCGCGACTCTGGTAGCTAGCTTCGTGTTGTACGCCGAGTCCTCCACACGGGTCTTCGTATAACGCGTCTTGATCCAACCTATGTGGCGCAGGATGGAACCGACCCATGAGTCCTCATGTTGACCCACCACAACTAGAAATGATGTGCCCACCACACCACACACGCAGTCGAACACTAATAAAATAAGCATATACAATAGTACAATGTTATACATGAAAGTTAATTGCATGGTGCATCCAAAAATATTTGTTCTGCATTGTGAATGTTTATATATTCTCCTAAAATATCAGTCACGAGAAAGAGAAACGAAGGACATATCTCTCCTTATCTCCACCGGGCATCCCCTCTTCCTACCACTTTCACGTACGCACACAAACTATCTCTCAGCCCTCTAAAAGTATGCATGCCCACTACACATTCACGCATGACGGTCACTGTATTTCAAGCTAAAGCACTATACGGTCACTTGAGTTCATAATATGCTCATTACGGTCACCGTATACATTCTCGTGGTGATCATATGGTATCTAGCTCACGATACGTCTCCATATTTTCTTGATGACACTGACGGACTTTGCATTTGATGCGTGCTCTGTATTTTATTGACGACACTTACGGTCATTGTATTTGAAGCGAAAGCACGATATGGTCACTGGAGTTCAGAATAAGCTCATCATGGTCACCACATACATTTTGTCATGCTAACCAACATGTGGTTGGATGGTTAGGAGGACAGTGGTTTCTCGAGCCCACCATGGTTAAAGTCCCGGTGCTCGCATTTATCTCGGGTTAATTTCAGTATTTTCCGGCGATGTGCGTTCGGTGGGAGGAGACGTTCCACTCGACTACGAGGCACCTATGGTGACTTCGTAAAATCTCAAGATCATATGCTGGCCCACTCTCTCGAAGGTGCTCATAGGGGTAGGGTCTGCGTGTGTGGGCTTATAGCGGTGAGTGCTTGCGCGTATATATGAGCCCTTGCATCTGTACTGTGTTAAAAAAACACATGTCATGATTATACGGTCACTGGCTCACCCGTACAACTCCGTATTTTGTTGATGAAACAATCAATTGACCAGTCAAACGTTCCACATGGCGCAACTAGTGTTGCACCATCGGGGCGCATAACCGTGGGGCCCACCTATCAGCCCGTATATAAAAGAAAGAAATGGTAGTTTGAGTCTGTACTGTGTTAATAAAATACATTTTAGGGTGATCATACGGTCACTGGCTCACCATACAACTCCGTAATTTGTTGATGACACGATCAATTGACCAGTCAAACGGTCAACATTCAGCAGCGCACATTACCATAGGGCCCACCCGTCAGTGCGTATATGAAGGACATAAATGGTAATAAATTAGTGGTCGGTGGGTACTCGAAGTCGTGAGACCTCTGGTTGGCAGGCCCTGGCGGTGGGGGGGGCGTTGATTGGGCGGTGGGGTGGGGATCACCGGAGAAAAAGCTCGGCGCGGGGGGGCCTAGAGGGATGGCCGTTGCGGTGGTGGACCGGCGGTGAGGAGTGGTTTCGGGGTGGGCGAGGCGACGTGGCGGCACAGGCCGGCGGTTCGGCCGGTGGTGGCTGGCGGCTCAGGGGGGTGGAGTTTGATGATAAACTACAGGCCCTTGATTTGTATCCAACGGCTGGAAAATCTAATGACCAGAGATGAAGAAGTCAGTCAACTGACGTGTAGCCTCACCCTACACGTACACATGCACGCACGTAAGACACGCACGCATGCAGGCATGCAACACTGACACGTACACATAACAAACACACGCACGTATGCAGGTGTGCAACACTGACGCGTACACATGCACTCACGAACACACGCACGTACGCACACATGCATGCAACACTGAAACGTACCCTTGCACGCACGCAACACTCGCACGCCTGCATGCACACAACACACGACGCAAGACACACGCTCAACCTATACGTGCATGCACCCTTTGTTAAGGACATGGATTGTTACGGGTATTAATCAATCTTATCTGTGATAAAGCAGAACATTGATGTTCGTAGCGGTCTTTATGAATCACAACGTATCGAACGGGCTATCAACATAGTAGGCTTATCTACATGAAAAGGATGACGTCACACTCAATGAACAATCATCGGTTTATGAAATGCCCGCTTCTGACCGCCCTGGCCCACCAAAGGTTCCTCTGCTGTGCGCTGCCTACATTGGGTCACTGACATGCAGACCATGTACCCAAAGAGCCCACACGTTAGTGGAAGAATGGCGCGTTGTCCTACGTCAGAGTCGAGGGCGCCACTCGTTGCACGCCCGGCTGAACACGCCTCCTTGCCGCATTCAAACGCCTCCAATGAACCCGCCCGTGTGGAAGCCGAGAAACCCACTCTAGACGCACGTCCATTCCTGACCGGGCCGACATTAAACACAACGCCGGCCGAGCTCGTCCCGTTCGCCGTCTATTTAATCTCCTACTTAAACGAGGCCAAATGCCGGCCAAGAATCGCACACCTCCGCCGCTCCCCTATCTCCTCCTTCACCATTTTGTCCCCTCTTACAATGGCTTACGAAGAGTACTTATTCCGCATCCAAGCCGGCTGGGTGGCCCACCGAGCCCGCCGGATACGAGCTATGCAGCTCACTGATCCACCTCCCTCCCCTCTCCCAACGGAGCGAGTTGCCGCTCCAAGCCGGCGCGCGGTTCAACAACTCGCTGCTCCAGGCCAACTCGACGAGGAGCCGCACACGGGCGTCGTTGCTACCGTCCACGCCGCCGCCTCATACCGCGTCTCCCATTTCTGTGGCCGAGACTCCCATGCCGGCGGCCTCGCCATGCAAACAGCGACAGAAGTCGGGTGCACGGAGAGTTTCGAGTCAGTGGCGAGCGCCTCCGCGTCCGCCGCCATCATCGAGGAGAAGTAGAACACGGGAGGCCGCCGCCGCTTGGGTCCCATGAAGGCCACCACGGAGGCGACGCCGGCATACACAACAGGTGTCTTGCCAGATCCTTTTCTTGCGAGGACCTTCGTCGACCCCGCATATACCTCCGGGGCTCCCGGCAGTCCGGTGATTGTGCTGCCGGACATGAGGAACACAAATCGATCGGCGGGCGACCATTTAGGCCAGGTATTATATACCTGTGCTGTCTAGAACTAGCACCGCGTAGTTCATTTGAATGTAATGAAATCCATCATGTTTGTATGAAAATCCGGTATCTTATATGATTTCCGTCATTGTTTATATGAAATATCACCGGGTTTGCGCGAATTTCGTCCGGTTGGTTGACTTGCTGTCATAATGTGTGCGGCTACGGTTGGATGGCGTAATTTGCGGGTCGCCGGTCGGTCTGCGGGCGGCTCGGGCGGTGTGGTGGGACAAAAAGAACACAACTCATGCGAGCTCGTCTCCAACGTGCGCGCTGGAGGATGCATGAGAACCCGAGCCATTCCTCGTTCGTCGGTGGCAAAAGCACCAGTGGACAAAAGGGTCGCCAATATTTTGGCTACCCCGGGCAAGATCCAAACAGCCCCTCCCAACAGATTCAAATCCCTCGTTCGCCGTCGGATTTTGCCATGTGTTGTTTTCATGGACTAGCAAGATGCCCGTGCATTGCACGGAACATCAAGATGCATTTTTTTACAAAACACCTATTGTGATTGACCCATGCAGGAGTAATCCCATTTTGTAAAAACTAATGATTGCTCGAGAATTTTATCGGATAAATGGTATCTCGAGAATTTTATCGGACTCCACTTTTGTATACAAGGCCACAAACCGATATTACATGTACCAAGGCAAAAATTAATGTCTTCGAACTCAATGTTGCAAGCCACCTTGTTTCCTTGTTTGCCATGTAAATTAATGTGTATTCTTCTCTTTCATGCACATCAAGCCAATGCTCACACTCCCGCATGCATGCAAGGGATAATTATGTCCCCCTTTGCTAGTAGTACTACAAAACAAACACCATTACTATTACATTGATTAGTGTTAGTGGCCTTGTATATCTACAAATTGTAAATTTGATAGTGGCCTTGTATATAAAAATGGAGGGAGAAAGATGAGAGATAAGGTGAGGAGGAGTGGGGCGTGGTGGTGACTGGTGGTCGGACTGGGCGGAGGCATGGGGATGGACGTCGTATTATGTCTAGGTTTGTATCTCTATAGTCCCTCTTACACACACCCACGTAGGTGGGGGACGTGCACGAAGAGAAGAGTGCACGCATGGCGCACATACTCCTGTCTCTTTCCCAACGACACCCGCGCGGGTACACGGTGGAGCTCATTTCCGTACGAAAAGGCAGCCCACGTGGTCACTTGACATGTGTACTGGTTGTCCACTAGATGGAGGGAGGATCGTCTACCACGGGTGAACAAACAAATTGCGACTTGACGCGTTATGTTAAAAAAGAGGCAAACCATGTGGGTCCTACCTTAGAGGCAAGGCTCTATACACTGGAGTACTTTTGATGTGTCCCGTCAACTCGCAGAACGAGGAGAATCTTGCTTAGTACGCCGTCTCCCCCGCCCATGGGCGCGGTGGCTCGCAGGATGAGGTGAAGCTTGCTTACTACGCCTTACGCCCGCTCCCTTGCCCACGCGCGCGGTGGCTCACATGACAAGGATAAAATTTTACTAGTACTCCCTCCGTTTACTCCTTGTCCCTACTACCTTGGTTAGAGAGATTATCATATTGTTTGGAATATATATGTCCTTTAGTACTCCCTCCATTTACTTATACAAGGCCACTATAAAAAAATACGTTTTGCATCTATACAAGGCCACAAATAGTAATCGAGACAAAAGTTACTACTCCCTCCTTTCTAGTTTATGGCTCAATTTCAAAATCTCTCCAACCAAGGTAGACAATGAGTGGTCGAATTAATTTCGTACTCCTAGTTTGCACAAGTAATTAGTACGCTCGTTTTTCTCAAGAAGTTATGTTTACCGAGGCATTAATTAGAACGAATGCATGAATGACCAATAAATTTCCATGAACTTCTACATGCATTGGTGAGTTTTCTATTGACACTGCTTGCATCGGGTGATCTAACGCACCTTGAAATCCAACATGTGATGGTACTACTACTAGTAGTAGAATTGAGACTTATAAAACGGAAAAACGAATGTTTTGTAGATGAGACCTATAAACCCTAGTGGGTACGTACTCCGTAAAATCACATTTTCCCAAAACTAAGTCGCTCAACCTTTATTTGCTTGTTTCCCTTCCTGCCTCCTTGCCTCGAACAGACTATGCCAAACTCCCCTGCCTGTCGCGTGGGAAAAGACCCGCCCTCGCCTTTTTTTATTCCGGGTTTGTATCGATGGATCGTGCGAAGAAGCAAAAATCCAAGCCGTCTCTTGTACTCCTCCGTTGATGCTCGCTTTCATGAATTCTGTACTTCCTGTCGCTGACATGTGGGACATATAGCAACTGGGTCGACGTGTCAAGCACCAAATAATAGTGCAGAACAGCAGGGGGACGCACCCCTGTCGTACCGCCCCAGTAGTAGTAGTAATGAGCAATGAGACGTCAAATCACAATGCCACACCTTCCCAGACGGACGAAGCAACCATTATTTGACACTTCGGTTCGCCATCATCTCAAACCACGTAGTATTGCTTCTCCCTCAAGAGGGACACGCGCATCGCCTTGGTACATCATGACATGTGGGACCGCATGACAGGCCATGCTCCCCCGCCGATCGCTCAGTAAAATCACCTCATTTTTACTACTATACTTCCTCCGTATCGGTTTACATGGCATGCACGTCGTTCTAGGTTGAGAATTTAACTGGGTATGTATGTGATGAACAGTATATGTTTAGAAACTACATCTGCTTAATAATCCAATGATATACTTTTTGTGACATAGTAACTCAGATTTAGTTAGTCAAATGGATGACCTAGAACTACATGCACACCCTATAAACCGAGACGTCTAAAAAAACGAGACAGATAGGGTAGTTCAGTATGTATCTTTTTAGATCAATATAGTCGGGATTCACCAAGGAGAAAAACCAAGTGGTAGGATGCACCTGTCGTGTTGGCGTAGCGACTCAAGCAGGGTCAGTCCGCACACGAAATGGCGACACACTTAACAGGACCCCTTTGGCCGACATGTGACTCATCCACCGTCTTGTTCCATGTGCAATGTACCAAATTACAGTTTGGAGCAGCGGTTGGAATTGGAGGCACCCCGGTCGTAGCGCCGCAGTAGTAGAAAGTGAGCGATGAGGGGTCAAATCACAAAGCCCCACCTTTCCCGCATTAAGCTGGACGGACGAAGCAACCATCATTTCACTCTAGGGCGCAAGAGCATAAAGAAAAGAGAAAACCAATGATGCGTGCGGCAGCTGTCGTGGTTCTAACTCTGACAGTAATGTAAGGGGGTAGGTATGGAGAGGCAAGATCTTAGCTATGGAGTAGTTGTAAGCACACGAGGTTTACGAGTTCAGGCCCTTCTCAGAAGAAGTAATAGCCCTACGTCTCGGAGCCCGGAGGCGGTCAACTGGATTATGTGTGTATGGATTACAGGGGTGCGAACCCTTTACACTGAGGAGGGGGTGGCTTATATAGAGTTCGCCAGACCCCTCCAGCACTCAGTTATGCAGGGTTTAAGGTACATTAAGGTTGGGCGTTACTGGTAACGCCTCTAATAAAGTGCTATAATGACCATAAAGACTACTCAATGACCGACCGTTAGCGTGCGGAGCGGCCTTAGGTCTCCTGGCAGTCGAGTGGTTGGATCTTGGTCAGGTGACTGCTTCATGGTCGAGTGTCTTCGAGTCTGTCGAGTGGAACGCCTCCAAGTCGATTGAAAGGTGATTCCTTCTAGGGATGTCCTTGGGTAGGGCAGTTAGGACAGGTCCATGACCCTACCCTAGGTACATAACTTCATCATTAGCCCCCGAATGGATAGAGGGTTGAGTGGGGAAGGAGTTGAGAACTTCTCCGACTCATTTTTCCTGCCGTGAGCATATCTTGTTTCGGATCAACGAACCTGAGTTATAACAGCAACTTCCTTTTCAGTTGCCTTGATCCATTCTTAATTTTTGACGAGTGAGTTTCTTTACTTGAAAAGCTCCGAGTGACGGTGTGGAGGAAATCTTCCGTTTGACAAGTCGTTCGGCTGCCCGCGGATTTCGCAGGATTCGAATTTTGGGAAGCGCGCAGGACGGGGAGGGCCGCAGTAATCGGATGGGATAGGGCGGAGCCTCCTCGATCTCCACGCCACCTTTTTCGCCACGTATCGCGCGTGCGACTATTACGGGATTTGACAAGATCGTCCGGGCCTACCAGTCAGCCACTCGGAAGTAGCCTCATATAAGGCATTGCACCGGGGTTTCTTGAATAGTGCGTTCTCATTTCCTCTTCTCCTCTCCAGGCTTCTCTGCTGCGCTCGCTCTCGCCCCAGCGCCGCCGCTCCGTACGTGTCTCGCCAGCGACGATGGGGAAGGAGAAGACGGTGGCTCTGGAGCGGGCGAAGAAGGCGACGGCAAAGGCGAAGGGGAAGGCGACCAGTCGGGGCGGATCTTCCCCGCGAGCCGGCTTGCCGAAGGGCTGGATCCAGGGCGACTGGATCCGCTCGACGATCCGTCAAGAAGACCTCGACGACCTAGCCGATGGAGGGCTGATCCCCCATGGACCGGCGCGGCTTCCGGGAAAGGAATCCGAGCCGCAACCTCGGGAGGGTGAGTGCGTTCTCCTTGCCACCCACGTCGACCACGGGTTTTCCTTGCCTCCTCACCCTTTCTTTCGGGGAAATCTGGATTTCTTTGGGGCACAACTCCACCATTTCACTCCCAACACAATCGTGTATCTCGCTGCTTTCGTGTCTTTGTGCGAGAACTTCTTGGGTTGTCGGCCTCACCGGGGCCTTTTCAAGCACATTTTCACCTGTCGTTCTCAGACGGTGAAAAAGGCCAATCCGAGTGACGAGAGAACACAAGTGATTCAGATGTGTGGGGGTCTTGGTGTTCAGATGAGAGGGAAAAGTTCCTTTCCGGCCATGATTCTTCCCGACTCGGTTTGTGGATGGCAGTCAACGTGGTTTTACTGTAAGGACCAACCGACACCAGGGCAGTCGACTGGACTCCCTCCTTTTACCATGGACCGAGTGAGGAAACCCTCCTCTTTGAAGGTCAGCCCGGAGGAAAAGGCACAAGTCAAGGTGCTGGTCGAACGAGTGGTCCAGCTTATCCGTGACGGGGTCACTGGTATGGATCTCTTGGAGGTTTTCCTTCAGCGGCGCATCCAGCCCCTTCAAGCCCGTGACCATCCAATGTGGATGTATTCGGGTCTTGACGACACCCCTCGGATCCACCTGGAGGAGGTCGATGACGACACACTAGAGGGGTGGCTGTCGGGCATCACCGGAAACAAGGACAACCCTAGGGGAGCGAGGAGAGTTCCTCCATTCGACCAGTCCCATGAACCAGAGAAGGTCCGATTCTGAGCTTTTGATTATAATCCGAATTCACTCGCGCACCTGTCTATACTGCGTCGATTGACTTTATTCTTCCTGCTTTCTTTCAGGCCCTTATCGAAATGTATTCAATGCCCAACGGAGAGCAAGAGCAAGACCCGGAAGGAGAAGCGAGCGGCGGTGACAGTGGCGAATATCATTCTGACGGAGAAGGAGACGAAGAAAGCGACGACTCAAGTGACGAAGAAGAAGTCGAGTCGCCTCCTCGCAGGGAGAGGCGATCCAAGCTTGACCAAGAACGGTCGAGCGCCCATGAAAAGGCGATTGCCCCGACTGGTCAGTCTTCAAAGCGTCCTCGGACATCTTCACCAATCCCAACTGAAAAAGCGTCAAAGCATCCCAAAGTCATAGAGCAGAAGTCTCAGAAGGCGCTGCCAAAGATTAAGATCGACATCCCCGTCGCTTCTGCGTGAGTGTTCCTTTTTGTATTCACTCGACGTCTCGTGCTGTTTATTCTCCCTTGATTTAACCAGACGAACCTTGGAACTGGCAGCGCTGCTACTTTCGGGACCTCAGCTTACAGGGAAGAGGATGAGGCAATGGAGGATGCAGTCACTTCCAATCTGGGTATAATTTCTGCCATTCTGTCTTTATTTGGTCGACTCAACTGTAATGCGTACCATTGGGTGATGTAATTTTGGCGATTGATCTTTGAACAGCTCCTAACATTATTGACCTCCCCGACGATGACGACGAAGAGCCTGAGAGGCCTTTGACGAGGAAAAATAGGAAAGCTCCTGCCAGCAGGGTGTCACAGTCGACGCCGATAGCGGAACCAGTCGTTCAGGACGCTGGTGATGCCAACCGGGGTTTTGTTACCTTCGCCATGCCATTGTCGAGTGCCTTGCCTTCTTCGTCGACTGCTCAAGCTCCTGCCGACCCACCTTCAGTTTTTGCCACCCATCATGTCCCGGAGGACGAAGTAGATGCCGCCAAGGAAGCCATACACCAGGCGGGCATTATGATGGAGAAGATGAAGACGGTGCGGGACGCCAGTCAAGCCGCCTATGACGCCAGCTCGGCTCTCCAAAGTAATGTTCAGGTTAGTCAGTCACCGCTTGTTTTGTTAGGATATGCTATCTGAAGACTCTCTTTTCCGAAGATCTTTGTATCTGTACACCCAGTGGGTGTGTCGATTGACTTTTTTGGACTAGTGGGGGCACGCTGAGTGCACCCACTGGGTGTAGTCCCCGAGACTACGGTGGACTGCTGGCAGTCGACTGTAGTCTTTATATTGTGTTGTTTTGCTTGGACTTCTTCGCTTGGTCTGGCCAGGCCATGTCGAATGAGATCTTGGTCGACTGCGGGCAGTTGACTTTCTTCTTCTCTTTTTTTTTATTATTACACTCGCGCCGAAAGGTTCTCGTCGAGTGTTCACTGAACCGGTGGGGGCACGTTGAGTGCACCCACTGGGTGTAGTCCCCGAGGCTATGGTGGACTGCGGGCAATCGACCGTAGTCTTAATATTAACTATCTTTGTCGTTTTTCGCTGTACAATAACTTCTCCTCCCTGATTGCAAAAATCTTGTGATCTTGGGGCTCGTTTTGCTGACTTGGAGAAATAGCAGATCCAGCTAAACCTTGACTTGGAATTGGCCAAGACAGCGCTGCAAAAGGCCAAGGACGACGCCGATGGTAAGACGAACTTTGTCAACTGGTTTGTCTTAAGCTTGGATACCCTTCTACTCTTTCTGAATCAAGCACCAGTTCTTTGCATAAAAACTAAAGGAAGCTCTGGCGAAGAGGGATCAAGATTTGGCTGCTGCTTAGAAGAAAGCTGATGACAAGACTGCTCTGGCTGAACAGAAGCTGGCTTCAGTCGACCAATTGGAAGAAGAGAATGCCAAAATCAAATCTGCCTTGGCCGAAGCCAACAAGGAGGTCACGCGCTTGAAGAAGGACAAGGTCAACCTTAACGAGAAGAGGGAAGGCATCGCTCTCAGGAGAGACGATCTGGAGAGCTATCTGAGGAGCCTTGCCAAGAAGTTGTTCATCAAGCTTGAAGGTATACATTTTGTTCCGCCTGATTTTTCTTTGTCGACTCAGCATACGAAAATTGACTTATCCTCGAGTTGTGAATGCAGAGTTTTGCCGGAACTTCGAGGAGGAGACTGGGTGGATTGAGCCAGGTTTGGACCCCATCAATTCTCCCATGAAAGATGAAACTGCCATGAACCTGCTCCGACTGGAATCCCGCATCGACGGTGTTGTGGACTACTTAGCTCGACTGAAGGTCGCCACGTCACGGATTGACATGGCACTTTGGCCAAGGGCCACGTTCCAGAATGATCTCGAGTCTCTGATGACTCGACTTAACGAGATCCCTGGTCGAGTGCAATAGTGGAAGAAATCTTCTGCCCGGTGTGGCGCTGATGTGGCTCTGTCTTTGGTCCGTGTCCACTGCAAGGAGGCGCGACAAGATAAGCTGGCAGCAATCAAGGTCGCCAACACCTAGAGGCATGACTTCCGATCTTTCATGGAGACTTTCATTGCTGCAGCCACTCGGATCGTCGACGGCGTCGACCTGGACGAATTCGTCGAGCCTGCCAGTCCTCCTCCTGCGGAGTGAATCAAACTTTTATGCCCCACCTTAAATTTGCCTCGGAATGCCGAGTGATTTTGTAACCATTAAACTCTTTCGGGCTGAATGCTCGAGTACTTTGATCTACGGTCTGGGACCTTTAGGATTTATCCGAACATGGTTTATCGTTGAATATGCTTGCCTTTGCCTTCGAGCAAACTTTGTTTTTCGTGAATTCTCCGCCGAGTGGATCTTGTTCTTCACTCGATGCAACTTTTGTATTTGTGGCGTAGCTCCGAAGGAGAAGATAGCAGTCGACCTTCACCTCGTCGTCCCTGCGGATCGGGGTGGAGTTCAGACTTAGGCGAGTACTGGACTGCAGCTAAGCCTCCGAGTGGGAGGTTTGCTCTCCACTCAGTAGGAATTTTACATACTTAGGCGAGTACTGGACTGCAGCTAAGCCTCCGAGTGGGAGGTTTGCTCTCCACTCGGTAGGATTTTTCAAACTTAGGCGAGTACTGGGCTGCAGCTAAGCCTCCGAGTGGGAGGTTTGCTCTCCACTCGGTAGGATTTTTACATACTTAGGCGAGTACTGGACTGCAGCTAAGCCCCCGAGTGGGAGGTTTGCTCACCACTCGATAGGATTTTACATACTTAGGCGAGTACTGGACTGCAGCTAAGCCCCCGAGTGTGAGGTTTGCTCTCCACTCGGTAGGATTTTTACATACTTAGGTGAGTACTGGACTGCAGCTAAGCCCCCGAGTGAGAGGCTGGCTCACCAGTCGGTAGGATTTCTCATACTTAGGCGAGTACTGGACTACAACTAAGCCCCTGAGTGAGAGGCTGGCTCACCACTCGGTAGGATTTTTCATACTTAGGCGAGTACTGGACTGCAGCTAAGTCCCCGAGTGAGAGGCTGGCTCACCACTCGGTAGGATTTTTCATACTTAGGCGAGTACTAGACTGCCGCTAAGCCCCCGATTGAGAGGATGTCTCACCACTCAGTAGGATTTTTCATACTTAGGCGAGTACTGGACTGCAGCTAAGCCTCCGAGTGAGAGGCTGGCTCACCACTCGGTAGGATTTTTCATACTTAGGCGAGTACTAGACTGCAGCTAAGCCCCCGAGTGAGAGGCTGGCTCACCACTCCGTAGGATTTTTCATACTTAGGCGAGTACTGGACTGCAGCTAAGCCCCCGAGTGGGAGGTTTGCTCTCCACTCGGTAGGATTTTTACATACTTAGGCGAGTACTGGACTGCAGCTAAGCCCTCGAGTGAGAGGCTGGCTCACCACTCAGTAGGATTTTTCATTCTTAGGCGAGTACTGGACTGCAGCTAAGCCCCCGAGTGAGAGGCTGGCTCACCACTCGGTAGGATTTTTCATACTTAGGCGAGTACTGGACTGCAGCTAAGCCCGCGAGTGAGAGGCTGGCTCACCACTCGTAGGATTTTTCATACTTAGGCGAGTACTGGACTGCAGCTAAGCCCCCGAGTGGGAGGTTTGCTCTCCACTCGGTAGGATTTTTACATGCTTAGGCGAGTACTGGACTGCAGCTAAGCCCCCGAGTGAGAGGCTCGCTCACCACTCGGTAGGATTTTTCATACTTAGGCGAGTATTGGACTGCAGCTAAGCCCCCGAGTGGGAGGTTTGCTCTCCACTCGGTAGGATTTTTGCATACTTAGGCGAGTACTGGACTGCAGCTAAGCCCCCGAGTGGGAGGTTTGCTCTCCACTTGGTAGGATTTTTACATACTTAGGCGAGTATTGCATTTCGATTCAGAAGTGAGATTCCATCGGGAATCAACCATATATGTCTGAATCTAGTGATCCACATGGATATGTGATCACTACATCTCTCAACTGCAGAGATAAATGATTTTGTACTGCCAATGATATAAGTTATCGGAAAGAGATTCCACCTCTGGAGAATAGTTGGGTATCTGCGTGAACCCTTGTGCTACAATACTTGCTCTTTGTTTCACCACCTCATTGTTCTCAATTCTGTTTCCAGAAGAAAACTGGTGTAGGTATTGCTTATGAATACCTTCTCATTATTGAGCAAGATTATTTCTACCTAGATTATACCCTTTGCTTGAGTTCAGTCCGAGTGTTGTTCACACTTTGCCATGGCCATGGTATTTGGATCTGAATCATTTGAAAGGTTTTTGCAATCTAGTTGAGAAATGTATGTCGACAGTTGTAGACTTTTGGCTATATGTTTCTCCAGAATCTATATATCAATATATAGTTGATGGAAATATCGTTACCCATGGTGACTGCTCGCGAATTCCCAATGCGATTGAGTTAGGTATTCCGATGTCCCGGTCGTTGTGTGCACTGTGACCTGGGTTGGTGGAGGTTTCCCATCCACTGGGTGTATACTATCCATTAGGTGTCTGTCAACGTGAAGTTGACTTGCATTTACTGATTCACAGGCCTTGATATCCTTGCTTGCGAGAAGCTGAATCCTGATGTATTTCTGCCATACATCTCCCCCTGTTGCTTTGAACGGGGAGTGGAGTGGATTTTGCTGGTACCTCCACTCTTCCAGGCGTACTTTTGCAGGACTGTAGGATTGTGTGACACCATTATAGTCAGTAAATGAATCTGGAAGGTTATTTCCTATGTGTTACAAATCTTCTGAACGCATGGTTCAGATCTTTGAGTACGTGGATTTGAGGCAGAAATGTGTTGAACATTCCACTAATTTCCTGGCATTCTTTATGGTACTTGAAATCTCCCCCTAATGCCTAGAAATGTTCCTCATTGAATTAGTATACTGGCCTTGAATAACTCCCCATGCGAGGGGCTTGAGGTATTGACGGAAATACAGTTATTCCTCACATAGATCCCAACTATATGTTGAGGGCCAATGATGTATGCGAGGTGGTGATATCGGTATGCAACCGAATTACCGCAGATAGGAAATACTTGGTAGATTCCACATATCAAAGATAGAGGGGAATAATATTATGCAGTCTTGTCATGAGCGTGTGAAACTGCATGACTCCAACGTAAAGTTGGTAAGTTGCAATTCCAAAGTAAAGATAATGCAATGAGCTTAACTCTTTGGATAGGATTCTGCCAAACCATTTTGAGTCTAGACATTAGGACAAATTGCTAAATTCAATCCAAAAGCCGTAGAGATGGCCCTCAAGGAGAATTCTGCAATGTTATCCATTCAATTTGCTTGAAATCGATGTCAGGATAATGGCCAATGGTTTCGTATGAATAAAGCACACACTTAAGACCATCATGTAGATATGTCTTTTAGAACCATGGATACCTGAATAGTCTACTCAATGCTGGGAAGAGCCACTTACCTCGACTTGATGCATTCAAGGAGTCTGAGTGGTTCAGCGTAGACTTTAAGGTGTGCGAGCCGTAAAATTAGCTTCCCTGTGTCACTTGTAGTGCACATAAAATCCAAATGTTATTAGAATTTAGCATCATAACAATCATAAATCAATGGAATTGTTGATAGTTTCGGTTTCAACCCAATGTCAATGATGACCAAAGCAGGAATGCCAAGTTTGTCATGCAAAAGACACTCTGGAAAACTATCTCGTACGCAAGATGTGCTACGGGTTTTGTAGTATGTGTAGTGCAATGCCGATGATACATAGAGAATGTGCTTGCCATATCCGTTGCATATGGTAAAGAGAAGATATTTCTCTTTGTTGTCATCATAAGTTTCGTTATGGAAACTATTTTGACGGATACCTCTATAATTTGGTAGGGTACGAGTTAAACCTGGGAAGCAATAAAGCATCCCGATGTTACTCGGGTACCCACAGGGATAGTAAATATGACTCGAGTTGAGCCAACAAATACCTCATCGCGTCTAGCGATTTTAAAATATCTCCTTTCTCTCAATGAGAGTGGAAACATTGGACTTCCCTGAGTATAGAGTTTGTGGTTCATATGTCCACAAGGCACATATCATTTTTCATCGGATTGACTCCCGTAGAAACCTATATATAGACATGAAGATTCTCAATATGAAAATCACTGTCAGATATATAGAATACATACAAATGTATTTGTACCAAAGTGCTAATACAATATATTGTGATATAAAATATATGATGACAACAATACTTATGTTCTTATTAGAACATCATAAACGGACATAAATTATGTTGACCACTCAGGAGATTGAGAGACTAGACGAAGTCTTCAAACATGTTAGTTGAGTCATATTCAACCATCATATTCTCAGTGCCCATAGGGTCCCGTCACTGCTGGTGATGTCGGGTTGAAGGTTGAAGTGAGCTCCAAACCTTTGCCCTTGAGGTTGGTTGTGTCCTAGGAATTGCTGATACAGAATAACCAGATGCAGAGATCTTAATCGATATAATGCCTTATGATGTATAAGACAATATTTTTCTGTTAGCGGTGTGATTCCGACCAGAGGTTAATCATGTGGTCTTGGATTGCACACACTATTCCACAAGACACAAGAGTGATCATGATGTCCATGCCCAGGTAGGGTAGTGGTGGCGATTGAGGGCGGATGCCTCAAATTCTCTAGCCATCGGTTATCAGAGATAGTTAATTTACGATTAGTAAATTGAAGACCATCATGGTAATGTTGTAAAATTAATGGATATTTCAAGAAGTTATCTTGAAACCATTAATGTGAATCTCAAATTGCTAAGCATGACACCTTGAAGATAATCTCCAAAATGAAGTAGATCTCGCAGCACTAGGGAGTATAATCTGATGAAATGAGTAGATACTCACTCCTAATGCCTTATGTCATGACTTAGTAAAATGCATGGGAGTGCACAATGTTGTGCAATCATAATGTCAAATTTGACAAAATGTAGGCTTAAACAGTAGTGGTGATAATCTGCAAAGCAGTAGATCTACACACTACCTCGGGATCCCAATACATCAATTTGAAGAAATCACTAAGAACTTCTGCATATGTATTTGCAAAAAATTGAAAATCTCAATTGCAAATAGACGTATTAATCTCGACATGTAGCCAACATTGAGATACATACATTCCGGAATACATCGTACTCAACAGAAATACACCACCATTATAAATGAATAGTAATGATGTTGCAAACGTGATGTTCAAGTGAAAAAACTTGAATTATATAGACCTCAAATTTAATGAGATGTTCTTGTATCAAGTTGCAAGATAATTCAGCATGGTGAATTAATATTTTGCAAGAGAAAATTAATCTCATTCGCAATGAGATTGTTTTGCGAGAGAAGAAAGTTCTCAATCGCAAATCAGTACTCTAGAGGTACGAAATTTATCTTTGCAAGAGAAAAAAGTCTCAATTGCAAATAACAGATGTAATTAATCTCTACATGTGACAAACGTGGAAATATATTACATCGGTGATGAATTCTGGAATACATACATTGTACTCGACAGAAAAATAATAAACAGGTCTAGAACAGACTAAATATTGCTAGAACTACTGTTATACAACTAAGTTGCTGATAAGGGCATCTCCAGTCGCGCCCCCAACAGCCCCCCCAGGCCACTTTTTCGGCGCCGGCGCCGAAAAAACGGCCCAGTCACGCCCCCAGGACGCCGAAAATCGCCGGTTCGGACCTTTTTTCCGCCCGGCGGTCACAGGCCGAACCTGGCGCGCTGGGGAGCAGTTGGGGGCTCCGGCGCTAGGGAAAAGCACGCCTGGCCCACACCGACAGGGGAAAAGTCAAGGTTTTCTTCCCCCGACTCGCCTCGCACCCCCCGCGCCCTCGGCCACCACTAGCTATATCCCGGCGACGGTCGCCGCCCTACTCCGCTAGATAGCCATTCCCCGCTAGAAAATAGCAACGCTTCGCCGCGGTAGCCCCTCCCACAGCAGCTAGGCGTTTTCGGCCGCGGAGGCGCGGTTTAACGGCGGGTACACGCCCACCGAGCGCAAGGTGTTCGGCGTTTTGCCTGTCTCGGCGATGGACTCGGATGACGAGGAAGAGCTCGCCGCGCTGCTGGAGGAGGAAGCCGCGGCCGACGTCCAGGAAGAAGAGCATCTCATGGTGCTCGCCGCCCTCGCCCAGCTGCTGGCGAGCAATGAAAAGCTGCGGCGAGGTGGCTCGGCGCCGGGGCGGGTGAAAGCAAAGAACCGACATCGTCTCCAAGGCTACTGCATGCTCTACTCGGCCTACTTCGCCGATGCTCCACTTCATGGTGAGAAAACATTTCGGCGTCGTTATCGGATGAGCCGAAAGCTCTTCCTCAGGATTGTGAATTCCATCCGGGAGTTCGACAACTACTTCAAGTGCAAGATGGATTGCACTGGCGCTCTTGGATTCACCTCCATCCAGAAGTGCACGACAGCGATGAGGATGCTTGCATATGGAGCTCCCAGTGATTCACTCGACGACTATGGGCGCATGGCCGAGTCCACCAGCATAGAGTGTTTCTACAAGTTCTGTCGGGCAGTGGTGGCGGTGTTTGGGCCACAATACTTGAGAACACCCAATGCGGAAGACACTGCTCAGATCCTAGCCCAGAATGCAGCAAGAGGATTTCCTGGGATGCTTGGAAGCATCGACTGCATGCATTGGAAATGGAATAATTGCCCATTTGGTTGGCAATGGATGTATAAAGGCGCCAAAGGCGGTTGCAGTGTGGTGCTTGAGGCGATAGCCACACAGGACCTCTGGATTTGGCACTCCTTCTTTGGTATGCCAGGAACTCACAATGACATCAACGTGCTGCAGTGCTCTCCTGTTTTTGCCAAGCTCGTTGAGGGCCATTCTCCTTCGGTGAACTTCGAGATCAATGGGCACCAATACAACAAGGGGTACTATCTAGCTGACGGCATCTATCCGAGATGGTCGACATTTGTGAAGACGATCTCAAACCCTGTGGCAGGAGGCAAGAACGCCTGGTTTGCGAAGCTTCAGGAGGCTTGCAGGAAGGATGTCGAGCGGGCATTTGGTGTGCTCCAATCTCGATTTCCTGTTGTTCGGTACCCCGCTCAGACCTGGTCCAGAGATCAAATGTGGGAGATTATGACTTGCTGTGTCATCTTGCACAACATGATCATTGAGAGCGAGCAAGAAGACCCAGTGTTTGACACTGAACCATACTACATGCAGGGTCCTCTAGCCGAAGTTGATCACCAGCTACCGGCAACTTGGACTGCCTATCTCAGTATGCGTCAGGAGATCTGAGACCCACAGGTGCATCATCAACTGCAGAAAGATCTGATTGAGCACCTATGGAGGCTCAAGGGGGATGCCGTGTGATGAAATACGAGTTTATTTTTGTTGAACTATATAATTTGTATTGAACTATTTGTTGTTGTACTATTTTGTTGAAGTATTTGATTTTTCTGTGATGAAATATGTGATAAGAAATAATTGTGTTGATAATTGAACGCCGAGACACGGCGAAACCACGCCGAATATGGGCCTATTCTCGCCCATATGGGCCCTTCATTCGCCGAAATTGAGCTGCAAAGTGGGCCAATTTCGACGCCTGGAGACGACGACTGGGCGCAAAACAGCCCCAACGCCGATTGTATTGCCGGCTCGCCCCCAGGAGGCGATTTTTATGCGTCCTGGGGGGGGGCAACGGCAGGAGATGCCCTAAGCTGAACTAGTACTGGACTACTAGTGTAGAGATAAAGCAAATAGCAAATAAACAAACAGCCACGGTACTGTTCGTGCCATGATTCCCTGCCGATGCACACGGCCTTGTAAAGGCGGTCATACTAGTCAATCTAAAGGATAAGGAGAGAGACCAGGGAAAGAAATCCCATGCAACTCATCCCCAATCCTCGCGAAGACACAACCAGGCAGAGAACACCAGGTCGTCCGGCCGCATCATCTGCGGCGAGCAAAACTCCCGCCGCGCTCGTCCTCACATGAAGAACCACTGGGGAGATGGGAGCCCGAGCGCCGCGGGCTCCGCGTGCCGGAGCGGCCGGAGTGGCCGTTCGATGGCGAGCACGCCAGTGGGACGCCGAGGGCCTAGAGGCGGCGGCGAACTTCCACGCGCGGCAAGGGCGGGTGGGTGGCCGGAGTCGGGGACAGCAGACACAGCGGCGTGCCAGCGTCGCCCGGGACGCGCGCAGCCGTCGGCAACCTCTAAAGCGGTGCGTCGCCGACAGCCTCAACAACCGCTGGAGTTCGATGTTGCAGCGGCGCGGCCCCGACGGTTCCAACCTCCTGAGGCGCTGCTACCACCGGGTCAAACTACACATCCATGCGCTGAGCACCAAAACGGCAGCGGCGGAGCCACCAGTGCCGGATCGATGCCCCCATCGGCCTCGAGCCTTGGTGCAGCCGGACCGACGAGAAGCCGGGCGGCACATCGGGCTGCACGAGCTGGTTCGAGGGCCCCGCGCCATGCCGGTGGTTGCGACGGAGGTTCTGGCGGCGCTGGTTCCAACCTCCACGCCGGAAGCGGCGGAGGTCGCGCACATGACGCTGGAAGTGGCGGTGTTCGCCAACACCATGGCGGCGGTGGCGAGCGACGAAGCGGTGGCCACGGCCATTGGCGCGAAGGAGGCCAAGAAACAGGGACATTGGAACTCGAGGCATGGTTCCGTTTCTCACCTTTTCTCTGTTCTTCTCGTCAGAATCGCTCTCGCCGGAGAGCGTGCTGATAACGTGTTTCAAATCAAAGATTGATGGATGCAAAGCAGTAATGGGAATAGATCTCTTTGTTGATGAGAGTGTTGCTATTGAACATATAAACCCTCAAGAAGTGGTAGTCACAATCAAGGTGGCCACGTCGCCTTTAAATCGCCATGAACAGTACTCGTGCCACCGCCTGTAAATTCCATGTCCCGCCAGGGGCATTTTGGTCATTGCATGCGCAGGCATGTCACAATCAAGGTGGCCACGTCGCCTTTAAATCGCCATGAACAGTACTCGTGCCACCGCCTGCAAATTCCATGTCCTGCCAGGGGCATTTTGGTCATTGCACGCGCAGGCATATAAAAGTCAGCCTCCCCCGTGGAGAAGACCTAGCCGCCGCCTCCCGTCCCACTCGCCTCCCCCTCCTCGTCGCCCTCCTCTCTCTCTCTCTCTCTCTCGCTAACCCCTCTCTCTCCCCATCACGCCGGCCAGTTCCGGCCAGCTCCGGCCCGCGCGACCCCCGCCTCCTCTCCTGCCGCCGCCGCCGGAGAAGCTCGCCACCGCGCCCATAAGGCTCGGATCCGGCAGGATCCGGGACGGGGAGGGGTGGATGAGACGGGGGAGGAGGAGGAGGAGAGTGTGGGGGCGTCTGAGGAGGGCGGCGCGTCTCCCTCGCCTCCCAGCCACCTCCTCCGCCTCCCAGCCGCCTCCTCCGCTCCTGACGCAGGGCCTCGAGCCATGGGGGCGTTCGTTGCAGGAACCTTGCCGCTGGCCTCCCGTGAGCGGCGCCCGGCCCTGGCAGCGCTGACCTCGTCGAGGGCCTCCTGTGCGCCGCCTCTTCTTCCCCGACGACGCCTGCCCGCACATCTCGCCCGCCGCCTCCAGCTACTCGCCGGCTTCGCCACCCGCGTCGCTGCCTGTCTTGCAACGAGCACCGGAGCAGCCTGCGGACAAGAGTGGGAACCGCTGGCTGAGACTGCAAGGTGAGCTCTTTCCGGTCCTCTCTCTCGGCTTGTGCATTTGTCACTTTATCGTCGTTGTGTGGTGTTGTCTGTTTGACAAAATGCCAAAACCAGCGATGACGTTGGACAGAGCCTGTTCTTCTTGGTATACTTAATCAATAGATTTTCTATGGCCCCTGCTCCACTTGTGTGGAGTTCGGCCAATTCATTGTGGGAACCTATTGATAATTCACTTTTCTCTCTTTTTTCTACAATATTTGCAGTTGTTGTCTCTACCAATTGGCCTTACCAAGACGGGCTCCTTCTATATCGTGTTAGAGCTTGGTAACGACGGCCGCACAATGACAAGGTTGGCAATTAACAACTCTCTTCTTCGTGGCATGGCTGCTTCACAGTTAGATTGGTGCTGCTGGTACTTATATATTCTCAAGCTCTAACTGGGTTGTGTAGTGGAAGTGTTACAGCCACGCTAATTCATAATTTGACATGGTACGGTCGATTCATGTTCTCAGCTTATATGTATTGTACTTTTGTAGTATGTGGTTGATGGAGGAAGCACGGGGAGGAGCAAAAACAAATGGTGATGGAGGAGGAAAAACAAATGGCGATCTCCATGCATGACTGTTTCTACAAGCTTAGATTCAGCGATTGGTTGTTGTGCATTTGCATGGTGTCCGCCTGATCGAGAGGTTGCGATATAATTTGTCAACCAATGAATTCTTATATATTTGATCTTCTCATTATGGTGTTCATTTCCATGTGCAGAAATAGATTGCATCATGCTTTATAATAGATTTCGTAGGTCTGCTCTGTACCAAGAAATACCTGTAGGAATTAATATAGCTATGTGCATATAAGCTTCAGTAATTTGCTGCATATTAACCTCAGTCACATATTCTTTATGTTCAGTGTGCTTGATATTTTTGTTCCTTGTTGTTTCTTTCCGACAGGTACAAGGGGCTCATTGGACGCTTGGCCTACTTTTGGTATATCAATGAGGATATCCCTGACATAAATTCGTTTAGTGACACGTAATTCTGTACATCAGCTATTCTGTGTGCCTGCTACTGTTTGCTTGGCTTGGTAACGGTCTTCATGCCATTCGCTCTTTTCAACAGTCTTGGAGAGGAATTTACTACTGTCGATGCACACACTCATTCGGGGTAGAATCTGATCTCCAGTAAGTATTGTTCTCCACCAGAAGAAAAAACTATGGAGCATTTGGATGTCTTAATCCTAACGTTCGGTAGGTTGCTGAGTGTTTGGTTGGCTTATGTCTTTATTTTGCATTGTTATTGATGTGTGTCCATAGGTGCTGATTGTTTCTCGATTTCACGCCACTTCTTCTCCACCGCACCCTTGCTCAGGCATCAACAGCTTGTTGCCATGGTAATTCTCCTCCTACCGCTTACCTCCATATACACATGCTTCAGTGCGTAGGTCTATGAATAATGGTTGGCTTGCCTTTTTTTTCAGGTTTGAATCACACATGTTCAGTTGAATGGATATCTAAGAGGACCAAGGTGATGTTGTTGTGAGATATTTGCAAAGGGAGGTCAGTTCTTCTCTTATCTAACCAAATTATTGCTCTTTCTGGTACTTAAGTACTTGGTGCTTGGAATATGTTGCTTGCTAGCATTCTAGCCTTAAGTTATTCGTACTTTAAGTTCTTAGCACGCCATTCCCTCTCCTCGGTGTTTTTAACAGTGGTTGTTGCTCTGAGATGAGGAGGGCATACGTGAGGGTATTTAGGAAGCAATCAAATCTAAAAAAGTATCCTAGAAATTTACACCTCTCTCATTTCAGTTGTTCTTTGAAGACGTCTTTGCATATTATGATTTTTATTTAACTTTGTTTCTGATGGAAAAATATTATTTATTATATTGTAGAAGATGAGGATAACCATCTCATTTTTGTTTCGTTAGAATATGGCACTAGCTCTTTACCTACACCACTTCTTCTATGTATCCTTTGCTAAAATTTGCCTCTTCTGGGCAGAAATTATCATTTATCACCATTAATAGCTTGCTCAACTAGGCTGTGGCTATTCCTATTGGGCCTGAAAATTCACATCGCCAAAAGAATAATAAAATTTGATAAGAGAACAGTTTCTTAATAGGTAAATAAGACACAAATACAGTGTCTAACATTTTGATGGAATGAACCTGCTGCAAGAGGCAATAAAAGTGATGATGCTTAATTTTATTAATTAGTTGATAGGATGAAATACAAAGTAGTAAGATAAGTGTGGGCGTTCACCTAATTTGATTTTTACCTATCGAATGGGCAGTTGGTGATTTACTGTCAACTTGGTACATTCAGCGTGCGTGTTCAGGTTCTTTGACACGCTTGGGATCGACGGATTGTTCATGCCATGGTTGGATTTGAATGGGGGCAGCCGTTTGAAATCAAATTGAGAAGATACACAACCTAAGATCGAAATATTCTTACCTGAACCAAAGGGTTGTACGCCTACCATTATTATCTTTTCCTATGCTATTTATGTTCTTCATATCCCCAATAATTTATTCAGTCTTACTTTTGACATAAAACACAAGTTGACTTTGAACCCCTTCTCCACTAAGACTGCGTTTTTGTTGTTGAACCGAGATTTGCTAAGCTTGGCAGAGAGGATAGCTATTTTTTTTTGCAGAGAACTAGGCTCTAAAAGATTCAGTAGTTACATGTGGTTTCATATCTGCAGTTTGTTTGCATGTATTTTTTTGAGGTTTTTGATGATCTGAATTATGAAATTTTCTTGGTTAAAATCTTTATATTTGGCATGATCTCTGCAAACAAAATAGAGTGATGATGGCGCAGCTAATTCCATTTTTTCGTGCATGATATATTTTGATATCTAATGGATATGAATGGCTTGATGTTTCTATTCAATTTTTTTTGCCATGTATCTTCCATTTAGGCATACAGGATGACCAACATTTCATATTTGTGTCACGTATCTTCCATTTAGTTGGAAACTAATAACCAAGGGGAGTATTTTTTTTACAGTTGCAGGACTACCTACAAATATTGACCAATAAATTATCCATCATATGTATCTTTCATCCCACCACCCCCGCGTCATCCTCTCCCTCATGCCGATTTGTTGCCCGACCGTGTAGACAACATAGCAATGACCATTTGTCAGGTTGTTGTTGCCTTTGGGTTGCTCACTGTATCGACTGTCTTGTGATTCCCCACCTGCTTGCCCTGCATATTTTCTATTTGATGAAATGTATACTAGCTAACTCCATGTTCTTCTATCATTTTATTTTACTTTGCAGGTTCTACTGTTTGTGACGTGCTTCTTGTTGATCATCTGCTGCTTTGGCACGTCAAGGTTTGTGTTTTTCCTTTCCTTAGCAACGCATTGTTTCCTTACTGACGCAATGGACAGCCATTCAGTGCTTCCATAGCTCTCTGGTTTTTTTATTTCGTTACTCATCTATGTTCAAAGTGACTGAAATGTATGCCTTGGTCTGCACTGTTCAGTTCCACTGGCAATTTCTTGCCATTGGCACCATTATGACCATTATTCTCACATGTACCATCCTCGGACGCGATGCACGGCGCCAGGTCCGCGTCGACATCGTGCTCATGGAACCTGGCCTCTGCGTTGTGTTCTCCATCTTGCAACGCATGATGAACTACACGTTAGAGTTCAGCCGAGGAAGAATCAGGTGATTCTGGATTGTTGTGTAATTGTTTATATTCCTAACTGAGATGGGATTACAGTTTATTTACTTGATTATTGGTCATGTTTACTTAGATAATCCATTGATGGTTGGTCTGGTTAAGTACATATGCTACCCCTTGTTTGTTTATATTGCTAGCTGAGATGGGACTACAGTTTGTTTGCTTGATTATTGGCCGCATTTACTTAGATAATTCATTGATGGTTGATCTTGTTAGCTACAGATGCTACCCCCTGTTCTGAACAGGCTTTAATTTTGGTGTACTAATCCCAGTTTGACGTAGTTGCTGGTCATCAACAAAAAGCCGACCACACAATCCTGTATTTTATTTCTAGGTCATTTCAAAATTTCTGCTCTACACAGAATCTTAAGAAGTTTGGGTATGCACACAGGTCTTAATAATAATGAGCTTTTTAGTGCAATGCATGTGCCTCATTACTTCTTTTCTTTCCTTTTTTATGTTGTACGTTCATGGAGGTCGCCTTTTCTTTCTTCTGTTGATCAAGTTTTCTTCTTCTTTCTTCTGCTTATCACGGTTTCTTCCTTTCCTTTTTTCTAGAAATTGCATTTATTGTGTGACCTATGTATTTTCATTATTCTTGCTTCATTGGTCGTGTTGATATTCTGGGTTTGGCTCGACATTGTGTTTTCCTTTGCCTCATGCCATTCATATTTTGTGGTTGCGTGTGGACACGATTTGCGCGCTTATTTCAATTGTTAGCCGTGTATCATGGTGTGCTTTGCCTGCCTTTTCATGCTTGTGTGAATTGACCATGGTCTGTTCTTGTTGGGGTAAAGCATGAACTGCCGGGTACACTTTGGTTATTGTCCTTATTCTGGTTCTCCTTGGCATCTTTCTATCAGAGGAGATCCTTGTTTTCAAATAGCAGGGATAGAGGGACAGAAAAGATATATTTGTCGCGGCGCTGCAAGTGTTGCCCCCCTCCTCCCCAAGGGCAAGGTGAAGGAAGGTGCCTGTGTAGTTCTTCTGCAATTCGCGGCGAGGATTGCTATGTCCAACCTGCACAAGAATGCCTAGAAGTCCTTCTCGGAGATGTAAGCCACGGCGCATGTTTCCGCCATGATTTCCTTCGGTTGGATTTCGTGGATTTATGTGTTGAAAAATTATGGGATGTGGATGCAGGATTAAGGACATGTACCTGCACTACGATGAGAAATCTGGGCTGCTTCTTTGTGGCTTCCAAACTTGAAATGTTTGTTTGGAAGTTAGTTTAGTTTTTTGTTGTGGATTCACAGCTTCTCACATGTACCATCCTCTTAGACCTTTACAATTTAAAGCCTTCCATGCTTTATATTTTCTTTGAAATTTGCTCTTGAAGAATCATGTATCTATGTTTGATTTCATGAGAAAAGGCGGCTTTCAAACAGAGGATGCGGGAGTGTTGGCCACATTTGGTTTTCGACTTGGGTGTCTAAATATTCTCACAATACTTGGCTCCCTCTCGGCCTTTGCGCCATTGGCGCAACGAGTCATCTAGTTTATACAAAGCCAAGGGACGCTTCTCAATAGGCGCCCATACAGGAGGATGCGAGCAACCGTTGCGACAGTTGCCAAAAGACAACTACCGCCGGTTCCTATAAAGCAAGGATTAACCCATTAATTAACACATATTAATTAATCCTAATGGTTCCTATAAAGCAAGGATTAACCCATTAGTTAACACATATTAATTAATCCTAACAACTTGCACAAGTTTTACAATCATGAGAATATTCCATGGGTCAAGCTAATATGGCAAGCATATTATTCAAATAATACCACATGCCAGCAATAACAAAGGATCCTTTCGGTGGAGGGCCTGCATAAGTCTAACTGATCTATACAGAGGTATTTATTACGGGATGATGTATGGAATGGAACATTTTGAAAAACAAATGGGTTGAACTCCATTCTTTTGCTGAGAATGATAATATCTCAATACAACGAGCCAAATTAGTGATGAATTACTACAATCTATTCCAGCTACCACTATCTATGATTGCCCACGAGCAATTCAATATATTGTCTGGTCGACTAGAGGCAATCAGAGATAAGGAGGAACCAGACACATGGTATTTCATGTGGGGAAACTCCAAGTACTCAGCCAAGAAAATATACAATGTTTTAGTGGGTAATCAGCAAGCACCGCTGCCCATGCAATGGACATGGAAAACATGCTTTCTTCCTAGGCACAAATTCTTTTGATGGTTGTTACTCAATGACAAAATAAATACTTGTGAACTGCTTACCAGAAAGAATTTCACCCTTGAGAGTACTAGATGTGTCTTATGCAATGACCACAATATGGAGGACATAATGCATCTACTTTTTAGCTGCCCATTTAGTAAAGGATTCTGGTGGAGCATAAATATGGGATGGAACACTGATCTAAATATACATATGATGATCATGGAAGCAAGACAAAGATATCAGTGGGATTTCTTTGTGGAAGTAGTTATTACTGATACGTCTCCAACGTATCTATAATTTTTTATTGTTTCATGCTATTATAGTATCAATCTTGAATGTTTTATATGCATTTATATGTTATTTTATATCATTTTTTGGGACTAACCTATTAACCTAGTGCACAGTGCCAGTTGTAATTTTTTTTCTTGTTTTTGGCAATTTAGAAAATCAATATCAAACGGAGTCCAAACACGATGAAACTTTACGATGATTTTTTATGGACCCGAAGGGCTTGTGGGCCCCTCGTGGCACCTCTTGACCTAATTCCACCTCTATAAATTCCAATATACCACAGAGCGACCCGAAACACTTTTTCCGCCGTCGCAAGCTTCTGTTCTTTCGTGATCCCATTTGGAGGCCTTTTCCGATACTCTGCCGGAGGGGGAATCTATCACGAAGGGCTTCTACATCATCCTTGCTGCCCTACCGATGATGCGTGAGTAGTTCACCACGAAACTACGGGTCCATAGCTAGTAGCTAGATGGCTTCCTCTCTCACTTTGATCTTCAATACAATATTCTCCTCGGTGTTCATGGAGTTCTATCCGATGTAATCTTCTTTTACGGTGTGTTTGTTGGGATCCGATGAATTGTGGATTTATGATCAGATTATTCATGAATATTAATTGAGTCTTTTCTGAACTTTGTTATGCATGATTGTTATAGCTTTGTATTTCTCTCCGGTCTATCTGTTTAGTTTGGCCAATTAGATTGATTTATCTTCAGTGCATGAGGTGCTTCGTGATGGGTTCAATCTTGCGGTGCTCTATCCCAGTGACAAAGTAGAGAACAAGACGTGTATTTGTATGTCATCTTGATTAAGGCGTTACTCTGCTTTATACTTAATACCCTAGATGTATACTGGATGACGGTAGATGGATGGAGTAATACTAATAGATGCATGCAGGAGTTGGTCTACTTGTCTCGCATGTGATACCTATACACATGATCATTGCCTTGAATATCGTCATAATTATGTTGAATATCGTCATAATTATGTGCTTTTCTATCAATTACCCAACAGTAATTTGTTCGCCCACCATATGTTATGTGTTCAAGAGAGAAGATTCTAATGAAAACTATAGGCCCGGGTCTACTTTTATCATATATAAAAACATAAAAGTACATTTGTTTTGTTTTACAATCTACTTTATTATCTACCACTACGAGATTTAATCC
This sequence comes from Aegilops umbellulata, assembly GCA_032464435.1. Classification (NCBI taxonomy): domain Eukaryota; kingdom Viridiplantae; phylum Streptophyta; class Magnoliopsida; order Poales; family Poaceae; genus Aegilops; species Aegilops umbellulata. Next base: position 256,263,505 of record CP136056.1, read on the forward strand.
TTACAAATTGTTTGCGTTGGGTACAAGTATTTGCTTTTGTGTGTGCATATGTTGTTCACAGGCTTTGTGTGATTCTCCTACTGGATTGATAACCTTGATTCTTAATTGAGTAAAATACTTATCTCTAATGTACTATATCATCCTCTCCTCTTTAAGGAAATCGAGGAAATCCCAACGCAGCTCACAAGTAGCAATTACTGGATGTTGTCCATATGGAATCGGATAAATGACAAAGATTTTTGAGAACATCCGATTCTCCATACAAGCATGCAAGGACAGCTTTAGAAGAGTCATGATGTGTAATAAATCTCATAGCAATCTTTAGTCTCTTAACTACTTGTAACAGGGATCATCATGCCATGCCTTGTAAATATGCTCTAACCACCATCATTAATGAAAAAGATTTCTCTACTATTGTTGGTCAAAAATGTTTGAAGGTTTTCAAACCAAAGGAACGAGGATTACTGAGGAAAGTTCCATGTAGGAAAGCAATAACTTATTAGGAATGTTATTCATCTTATTCAATGGCGAACCCAGGAATTGAAATCTGTCTAGACGAACAACTAAGATTTGAATTTATTGTAATAGAAATGCAGGTCTACTCAACCAAAAACTAATAAAATTCATATACCAATGAAAAACTATAAAAAGGCTTAGATATTACTCTTTCTCCATCTTTGTTTACACATGTCCTCCTTGTTTTCTGTGATTTATAAAGTGGCCATAAATTTCGCCATCAAATACTCCCTCTAGTCCTTTTTAATTATCATTTGACGATGTTTCTAGAAAAATATATCAACATTCAAAATACGAATATAAACAAATGTTTCATGAATTTAATTTTTATTGTATAATTTTAGTATTGTAGATGTTGATTTTTTTTCATATAAATATGGTTTGACTTCAGATAAATCTTACATACAGAGGAAAAAGAACCAGAGGGAGATATGGAACTTGCATTTTGTTGGGTCAAATCATGTAGACAAATCTTATATGCAGAGTAAAAAGAACCAAAGGAATATATGAAACTTACATTTTGCTGGGTCAAATCATGTAAAAAGAGAGCGGTGGGAGTAACAGATGCAAACTCGGCCTAAATCATGCAACAAAGACAACACCATGCAAAGCAGCGGTTTCAGTTGTCAGCGGGTTAAAATTATGAAATTATTCCCACTAACAGTTTCAGATGTGTTTAATTAAGTGAAACATACATGAACATATATTTATTATATTCAAAACAATATATCAATGCCTAAGGCATGTTAATAAGTATCACAATAAGTCTAATATGTTACAATATCATGGCAGGAAATTAATTGCTCGGTGGAATTCTTTTGGAGCCTGTCGTGTAGCTTGAAACCAAGCAAAATCAAACTTCCAGCCCCCGACCATGCTTCAACAACTGATGGGGGCAAACTTTTCTCATATGCTGAAGGCATAAGTCCCCACACATATTTCTTCATGTTATAACTACTTTTCCAACGCCTATCTCATTATTTGAGCTCTGTGACGGAATGCATAGGCGAGGCGGGTAGGTCAATAGACTAAACCCTTCTTCAAAAGGGTCTCACCTGAAAAACAGAAGATACATTTCTGCCAACTAATAAAAACTTGAGTAATTTTTGAACTTCACATTGCCGACTAGCTAAATCTAAACAGTGCTACAATGCAGCACAAACTGGTGCTACAATCAGAACATCTCCGATCACAAATGAAACAATCATTCCGTGGTCCCCAAAAAGTATGATATCTAGCATCAACACTTGTGGAATAAATGGAAAAAACTTCAATTTTCTACACTCTAGGCTGAACAAATGATTGAGGGTAAAATCATAGAAAGGAGTAATTCTTGCAACAGATCACACCCTCAACAAGAATACTTGCCACAGCAACCACAGAAATCAACAAAATATCCAAACTTACCCAAGACATTGTCAAAAATAAAAGAAGTTCTTTAGAACCTACAAAAATATCACACCAACCCTACAAGCAAACAAAGTTCTTTAGAACCTGCAAAAATATTACACCAACCCTACCAAGCAGACATGTCGATATCACTCATATATACAAACAGTGCACAAATTACCAACCAAGCTTTCACCATACATGACCATAAGTAACTTGGTATCACGAGACAATACACAAGAATGTAACAATGATAATTCAGGTATTTAAATAGACAGACTGCAGAGCAGTCATAAGAAGTACATGTCTAGTGAAAGAGTTCACATAAAACACTAATCTAGCTTGATTTATCAACGAAAACTCACAGCAAAACTGATTTCCAGATCAGAGGTAGCCAGAATATGCAAAGACATCCATGTATGCAGACAACACTTCTGAATTCAGCACAACCATTCAAAGCATATGCTCCCAAGAGTTGTCAACAACCTGAGTCACACATTCACTAGAATTCAATCAATAGTTCAGCTGAGCAAAAATATACAGACAAAATACAGGTAATATGACAGTAAATACAAGGGTTAGAAATACAATGCTTATAGTTCATCAAGTTCCAAATACCACACCTAATCCTTACTTATATAGATGATACAATGCAGGCATAAAAAAGTATAATCAGTTAAGAAAGCTTTGAAGATTAAGAAACTACATTTGGCAACCTTAAATACTGAAAATTTAATCAAAACAAAGCAAAATGATGCAAAAACAAAAACAACAAGAGCATAAAAAGAATATTGACGAACTGCAAACCTAGTGTTCAAGTGACAAAAAAACTAAATATGGTATAACCAAGATAAAATAGTAATCTTGAAGAGTAATATTTCTGCTAACTATAAGATGACACTTTATGTTATATTACGCAGGATGTGTATAGTTATGTTTTGAATTCACCAATGAACTGAAAGAGTGGCCAATAAAAATGAAAATAAAGCAATTCAAATACAAGATGAGATCCATTCAATGCATAAGCACATGATGTGCAACCGCAAACTAATGACAGAAACATTAGAAGCAGAGATTTCCCATGGGTGTATTATGTAGTCCAGATGTATATACAATACAACATACTAGGACAGAAGCATTAGACAAACATGGCATAACCAAAACTTTGACACTGGAGAAATCTAACTAATGAAACATAAGGAAGCATTATATAACCGCAATCCATGAATCAAAATCTGGAACAGGAAACTACAGGTTGTGTGTTTTTGTGATGTGGAACGTGGAAATGTCTAGTTTCAGGTTTTACGAAATGTGCTAATGCTCTGGCATCTATGTTTTTAAGGCGACGCCTTACCGCCTTAGGGAGGGGGGGCGCTTTGGCGCCTAGGCGACGCCTAGGCGGGCGCTTTGGACGCCTAGGCGCCCAAAGCGGTCGATTTTCCAAAGCGGAGGGGGAGCGCTTCGACGCCTAGGCGTCGCCTTAGGGACGCTTTAAAAACATAGTCTGGCATTATGAAGTAAATAAGAAACCCAAGGGTATCGGATCTGAGGAAGAAACTGAATTGGCAACGCAATATATGTAAAACCTCATCACATCAATCAACATATTTCAGACATTAACAAACATCTAAAATGGCCAAGCATATCAGCATGGGCCCATTACAATACTCTGTAAATGACAGAAATTGCTCTGATTGTTTGCCAACTGCTGTCACTCCACAACAGAAACACTATAATCAACTACAAACCAGTTAGATCAGGGCAACAACACAGACACATATGATCTGTTAGCATAACCAAAATTAACAACAGCAAAGCTTGAACATCCAAAAACAACAGCTTGGTCACAAATCATGTACCAACTTCACACAATGGCATGTCATGTAGGAAGACAGAAAGAAAAAACAAGCAACACACAAACACAATACCATTTAGAGCGAGGGATGCATCAGATTATCATGCCAAAATAAACATGGCAATGCCACAAAAATTGAAGTATCGACCCACAAAAAACCACAGAATAAAAGGCAAATAGCATGCTAATCAGGAAAAGGATGGAACATGTTACACAGTACATCATTAACATAGCAACCCCATACCGACCAATCAACTTTTGCAGCACCACATCGCTGAAGTCAACTTACAGATTGCTAGTTCAAACCAGGCAGCAATCATACATTCCAATTACATCACATATTCACATAAAACGCAAACACAGCATGACAACAATGCAACACTCGCAATTTGCAAACAGGCATAACACGACATAGTATTTCAGGCATAACACATAGTATTTCATCATTAAGAAAATAGCAGGACATCTACACGACATATTTTGCTACATTATGCCACTTCAAAAACAAGCACACTCAACTAGTAAAAGCAAGTAACACCAGCAGAAGGGTGCGAAATTACCTTAGAAATAAGGTGGCACATTGGGGTACATTGGAGGACCCCTGCCACCTGGTCCTGGTGACATCCCTTGAGGGTCCTGACCCCGGAAACCAGACCCTGGAAGAGGGTAGTTTCCACCCTCGCCATAGCCTGAGGGCAGCCCACCTGAGCCCTGTTGCATACGGTATAGTGAGGAAGGCCCACCCATGCCTAGACCACCATAAGGCCCCATACCAGCACCACCAAACTGAGATGAGCCCCCAAATGAACCACCACCCAGCCCGCCGGTGCCAAATGCACCAGCCCCAGCAGAACCCATCCCGGAATGCATCTGATTTCCCATTGAGCCCAAACCAGCTCCACCACCGCCACCCATGGACGATGGCATGTTCGCATATGGGTTGGGACCACCAAATGCGCCGAACGATGGCATACCATTCCCAGGGCCACCATATTGCCCACCCATCTGCGGTCCACCTAGCCCAAGCCCAGAACCCGTCATGTCGGGCGGGCCACCCTGGAGCATCTGTGGTTGCTGTTGCCCGGCAGGCCCAGATTGTTGTGGTTGCTGCTTCCCCTTCTTCCCCTCGATGGCTAGCTTGCACAAGAGCTGTTGCCCATCGATTACCTTAGTTGAGTCCACTAGTGAGGCCTGCGCACCCTCAGGTGTCTTGTACACAAAGAGCGCAAAGCCCCTGAACTTGCCCGTCAGCTTGTCGAACCCAAGCGGCCCCTCTTCAATCTCTCCATAGGAAGCGAAGTGGGCGAGGAGGCGCTCTGATGGCATGTCAGCGGGAACGTTCCCAACAAAGATCTTGCGCAGTGAGACGTCTGCTGAAGGGACACCACCTGCGCCGGTAGTTCCACCGGACGGCCCACCGGCCGCGCCAGCGGCCGCGAGTTGAGTGACGGTCACGCGGGCGTCGATCTTCTTGGATGGTTCCTTAAGAGCGAGGAGGGCGGAGTCTGCGTGGCGGAAGGTGACGAATCCGTAGCCCTTGGAGCGGCCGGTGGTCTTGTCGCTGATGACCACGGCCTCCTCGAGGTCGCCGTAGGCGGAGAAGATGGCGCGGAGCGAGTCGGAGTTGGTCTCCCAGCCGAGGCCCCGGACGAAGAGCTTGCGCAGGGCCGGGTCGCGGTCGGCGGCGGCGCGCACGGCATCGAGCGCGACCCCGGAGGCGAGCGCCGCGGCGGCGGCGATGTCGGCGAGCTGGTCGCGGGACAGCGGGTCGAGGAGACGCAGGACGTCATCGCGCGTGAGCCCGAGCGCGGCAGCACCGGCGGCGGGGGAGGCGGCGACCGCGCCGTTCTCGTCCGGCTTGCGCTTCTTCGAGAAGGGATCCATGGGCGGGGGCGGGGGCGGCGGGGGCGGCGGCGGCGGGGGAGGAAAAGGGCAAAACCCTAGCTAGGGCTTGGCGGCGTAGCGGCGCGAGGGGGATGGGTGGGTAGGATGGGTTCGACGCGACTCGTTGGGTAGGATCAATCGGGGGCTTTTATCGAGCTGGCGGCCGCAGGATTTCTCGATCAGGGGATCTCTTCTATATATGTGCTTGTGATAAAAAAAAAAGTGCTAACGTGCGTAAGCGGCACACGTTCACGAGTTGTCTAAAAATTGACATATGTATGTGCGTCGCAACGGGCTCCTTAAAACAAGTAATAAGATGACATAAACAGGCTGTAAATATTTAATAGTATATTGTTACTAAGTTGGAAGTGAGAGAATAGAAGCGGGTTGTAGACTTACAGCCGGCTGTAGCACAAGCTCCAAGAAGCTTTGTGAGTGTGGAAGGTGGATCATATGTTGACAAAGTAGCACTTTCTTATAGCCAAGTATTATACGTCTTGCTATTGCATTAGATATAGATGACATGATAACTTGTTATAGCCATTAGCTAGCTATATTATTACCCATGCTCTTATCTTTGTTGTAACATTTCCACAGGACGCGACAGCCTCGATGAGCGTGCGACCCAGGCCCTCTATTGCCACACCCAACAATTCATCCTGGGGAAATGTAGCATCCAAAAGATGCTACTCGGCGATAAGAAGACCAAAAACCACGATATGCAAATTTGATATATAAGGAAAGCAAAAGGTCAATTCTAACAATACAGGAAACATAACGGTAACAGTTAGCACAACTAAGCAAACAGTTTTATCATTTCTTCTATCTACAGGCACAGAACACAAAATATCTTGTGAATTATATGCCACATGTATTGTAAAGAAGCCTCGTTTAAGTTGAATGGGTGAGTCCCACGGCTGCTAAGCCCCCTCCATATCTGAAATGTATATTCTAAGCATAATGTTTTCCACTGGTTACGAACAATGTTCAATATCTTTTTCAATGTGTTCCTGTATCAAAATGCCATTAGGCAGCCAACATAGGATGAAGAAACATATGAAAGAGAGCTTGAATGCCTACTGTTGGGAAATAGTGCTTAATGTATGAGATATACTAACTCGGTAAAACGCACTTATCATAGTCTACAAAATCTGGATTCCTGCATGTATATAGTGAACCGATAAAAAGGTTACACGAACCAATAGATGCATGATAAGAGAGGGACTCATATTCGGAGTGGCGTCAGGGCTCAAAGTAAACTTTGCCAAGTCTGCGGCGATCATGATCAGGGCTGAGAGTGAGGATGAGGAGCTTGTCAAGTCTGCTCTACCATGAAAGATTGACAACTTTCCGTGCAAGTATCTAGGGCTCCAACTAAGCATAAAGCAACTAAATAGATCCGAGTGGCGACCCATTATAGATACAGCACTACACATTTTGCCAGGATGGCAAAGGGGACTGGTGACGAGGCCTGGGAGGCTCATACTTGTTAACCAAGTCATGAGGGCGCGCGCTACAAATCACCTAATGATCGCGGAGGCGCCAAAATGGGCTCTGGAAAGAGTGGACAAAGGTTGTAGGGCTTTCTTCTGGGCCGGGACGGAGGCGGTACATGGGGGCAAATGTGTAGTCTCATAGACTAAGGTGTGCGGGCCAAAGCACATGGGAGGGCTTGGAGTCATTGACCTGTCTAAACACGGCATCGCATTAAGATTGAGATGGGAATGGCTCCGACGCACGGATGAATCTAGGCCTTGGCAAGGACTCAATTTGACCGCGGACAAAAAAGTGGATCAAGCCTTTGGGAGCCTAGTTAAGTGGGCAGTTGGATCGGGAGACAAGATCTTGTTTTGGAAAGACCGTTGGATACATGGTGCAACAATCAAAGAGATTGCCCCATTGGTGGTGGCAAAGGTGCGGACGCAAGTTGCAAACAGGAGACTCGTGCGAGAGGCGATGCACATGCATTCATGGATGGACGATCTTGTAGGAGACCTATGCACGAAGGGTCTCGCTCAGTTCATCGGGCTTTGGGAGATACTCATGGAGGTCCAGCTGGATGATCAGATTGAGGACCGTCCCATCTGGGCCTGGAGTGCATCGGGCGTATATACTGCATCCTCGGCGTACAAGATGTTGTGTGAGGGAGGAACTAGATTCCATTCCTTCGGAGCAATATGGAAGTGTTGGGCACCTCTTGCGCGCAAGATTTTCATGTGGCTCGCGGTGCAATATCGTCTCTGGACATCAGACAGGAGAGCCAGGCATGGGTTGCAGGACCAAATCTCACAATGCTACATGTGTGATCAGGAGGAGGACACGGTTGATCATATATTGCTGCAATTCGTCTTCTCGCGGCAAGTGTGGTTCCGTTGCATCGCCAGGATGGGTCTAACGGCTGACTTATGCCCATCCAACAACTCGAGGCTGGTGCAGTGGTGGTCAGAAGGTAGAAAGCGAATACATAAGCATTCCCGGAAAGGCTTTGACACTTTCGTGATGCTAATCTGTTGGACACTATGGAAGCAAAGGAACGCGAGGGCTTTTGGCACCGGATTGATCAAGAACAAATGGGATACGGTGGACCTGATCTTCGATGATCTCAGGACTTGGGCAAGAGCAGGAGCGTTTGGAGGACGTATAGATATAGAGTAGTCGAGTAGCATTAGCGAGTGGTGTGGAGGGTGAGTTAGGGTCGACTTGTGACCTCTAACTAGCACATGTGTAATCTCTTATGCATATTTTTTTCCCTTCTATAAAGCTAAGGTACGCCTTTGGCGTACCCTCGAAAAAAAAGAGGGACTCATACAAAGTTAGTTTTCCCATGAATATCATGGAAATCTTGTGATGACGCAATAGTAGCATTCTGATGATAGTATGATGATATCTGCTACATTTAAGTTAGGCACATCATGGAAGTGTAGAAATTATGTATATAAAAGCACATGGGACATTAGTCTTTGTAAGTAACAGTAGCAGCGAAATCTGCTAGTTCTAAATTTGAAGGTTGCAAATCTACACATTCAGATACATCGATTGATGTGTTATCATTGCAGAGACGACATTCTGTTGCTCTAAAAGGCGTGAGGTGCACTCAGATAAGTTTATGCGTGAGGTGCGCTTCAAGTTTCAACTTATTTGGACATCTGAGCAATTCTCAGCAAAAAAGATAAATTCAAGGTCTGTAAAAAAGTTTACTATTCACACACTGTTCTGACCTGATTTGTTTTTATTGCTGAGAGTTTCTCAGATGTCCAAATAAGTTGAAATTTGGAGCGAACCTCACGCATAAAATTATCTATCGCACACAAAAAATGAAGTTTTTTGAATTTTTTTAGTATTTATTTTGTTTTTTCTTCTGACCGGGTGCAGATGAGCCTGAGCACCGGATTGGGTTTTTGAGTATAATAAGCATAGACAATTTTTGACATTTTACCTTCATACATCAACACAAATTGATGTATACTCTCGTTGTTATGTAGCCATGTGTAAGTGCATCTAGTGCCACCCCTAGTTGGTTTGTAGTATTAACGACAAACCTGGTTGAGGGACTAATGTGTTTGTAAGAATTGCAGGATAACACAGGTAGTAGTCCCTCATTGATTCGGTTTACCTACCGGAGATGACCTCTAAAAATGTGTGAAGACATTGAAGACAATGGTGGTCTATGAAGATATTCACAATGAAGACTATGACATGAGAAGACATCGCATGAAGACTATGGAGTGCGAAGACATAGTTGTTTCGTAGTTTCCTTTTCTTCTTTGTTGAGTCATAGGAACCACCGTACTGTTAAGTGGGGTCCAAGTGAACAAGTGAGCATCATGCACTTGGCACCACTGAGATCACCAAGCATGAAATCGTCAAGACACTCCTGAGATCACTTGACAGCTCGTTTGACACCCTAGCCGTGATGATTCAAGAATGCCCTGACTTCAAGACTCTCGATCCGTCTGACATACTTGAGAGACTCAACACACATGAGTTCCAGTTATCTGAGAAAAGAAATATCTATGGTCCTAGCTATGGACGTACTCGCGCTTTGAAGGCAAAGATTGTCTCCGACTGCAGTTTTGGGGATCCTGAAGACATTGAAAAGGAGCTTGCTATGCTTGTGAAGAAGTTCCAGAAATTCACCAAGAAGAAAGGCTTCAGAAGTCTTCAAGATCCAGCTCGAGAAATGATGAAGCTTCTACTCACGACCACAAGAAGAGAACATGCCACAAGTGAAACAAACCTGGTCACTACATCTCTGAGTGTCCTTAGTGGGACAATGAGAACAACAAGAAGAAGAAGAGCAAGGAATATGATTCTGATGACAAGAAGAAGAAGAAGAAGAAATCCTCAAAGTCTTCTTCCAAGTCTTCGTCCAAGTCTTCATCACACAAGAAGAGCTCATCTGGCAAGGCTCGTGCTTTTGTTGGTAAGGAGATGGATTCAGAGGAGGAGTCTGCTTTTGAGGAGGCAGAGGTGGAGTCTGAGGAGTCCGACTCTGGCGTTGCAAGTCTGGCTCTAGCTACAGCCTATGTTGCCAAGTCCATCTTCAACACTCAAAACAATGACTCCATCACCAATGTTGATGACAAGGACGACTCTGCCCCCACCTACTGCTCATGGCACATGGTGCCAAGGTAAACTCACGCGATGCTTACTTTCAACATCAAGTGAAGATGAATCCGACTGTGAATCTAAACCTAGCTACAAAACACTTGTTAAAATTGCAACTGAACAATAGAAAGCTATGGAACATATTAAAAAATTATTAGACAAAAGCGATGACCTGTTGGACGCTGAAATGACCCGATCTCAGTCCTTAATTGAAGACGTCAAAAATCTTCATGTTAAGTACGAGGAACTTGAAAGTCGTCATGAAACGCTCTCAACAACTCATGAAAATCTTTCCTAGGATTATCTTCAAAGGAAGCAAGAACTTGAGAAATTGAGAGCGGCTCATGAAGATCTTCAAAAAGAGAACGAGTCACTTCGCGCTCAACAGATCAGTCCCGCCCAGGAAGGATTTGAACCACCATGTCTAAAATGCCTTGAGAGTGATAACGCTACTTCTGTTGCTGAATGTTTCACTGTTGCTACTGTTACAATATCTTCAACTGCTGATGTGGTAACTAACCCCTCTGCTGAGGATACCACTACTATTGCTGATGAAAATGCCATGCTGAAGACATTGCTTGAGACAAGGATGTACAAAAGTCTCAAAGGGCATCAGACACTATGTGATGTCCTCAAAAAGCAGATTCTGAACCGAAACCCTAGGAAAGAGGGTGTTGGGTTCGAGAGGAAAATGAATGTTGATGGTTCTTACTGGAAGCTTGAGCAGTACCCCAAAACCACATGGGTTGCTGCAAAGGGACCTTCAGTTGATCCATCCACCTTATCTGGCTTCACTTGTGCTAACCCGGTTATCATTGATAAATCCTTTGATGCAAACTATAAACTGTTTAAGAATCAAAAGGGTGAAGTGTTTGCTAGGTATATTGGTACTAACTGCAGGAATGGACCACCCATGAAGAAGATCTGGGTGCCCAAAAGGTGTCTTGAGAATCTTCATGTGAATGTCATCATGACACCACCAAGGAAGAAGACAAACCCCATACCAAAGGCTTCATATGGTCCAAAGGCTTCATACAGATAGAGGACTCACCAGAGTCACCCCTAACGCCAATGTTTTGCAGGGAAATCATACTCAAACTCATGGATATGAGCGTGTATCATCAAACCGCTATGTTCATAAGACTAAGAACTATTCTGCTTATTCATATGCCACCTGCAAGGCTATTTGCTAGGGCTCCAAAGCCGAAGTTCTCAGATGCTGCACTTAGACTCATAGCTTCGAAGCCACCCCTGAAAATGTGTGTGGTTAAGAAAACTTAACTCTCTTTTGTAGGGAAAGGTCTCTAGCCGGAAATCAAAGGCGTCTGATGCTTATGCTGGGGACCTAAAACATCTTGTGGGGTGCAAGATAAAATGCCCAAATGGTCTTACTATGTATTTTGTTCCTGAATCGCTTGCCAATCATCCTATCAGCCCTAACCTGGATCTGAGCTTTGATAATCCGCTTGTCCGTCAAATGTTTATGCTTCACAATACCCTTGGTGAAGCCCATCCCCCTAACTATAATGTAGGGTATGACACCACATGCTTCAGAATGGATTATGGATCATGGATGCACTAATCATATGACTGGTGATCGAAGTCTTCTCATGGACTCAACCTTACATCCATCTGACAAGAGTCACATCACATTTGCTGACACTGGTAAAAGCAAGGTATTGGGTCTAGGTAGAGATGCAATCTCAAAGGATCAACACATGGATAAAGTGATGCTTGTTGAATCCCTTGGTTTCAACTTAATGTCTGTCTCAATGCTTTGTGATTTGAGCATGATTGTGATATTTGGAAAATATAGTTGCCTTGTTCTAATGGAATCTAACAAGTCTCTAGTCTTTGAAGGGTATCGGAAAGATGATCTGTATATGGTAGATTTCTCAGCAGGACCACAGTTGGCCGTATGTCTTCTAGCAAAAGCTTCAGAGTGTTGGCTCTGGCATCGGAGGCTAGGGCATGCTAGCATGAGGAACTTGTACACTCTCGCGAAGGAGAAACATGTCGTAGGCATCGAGGGCGTCAAGTTCAAGAAGGATCATCTGTGTGGTGCCTGCGAAGCTGGAAAGATGACTAGGGCCAAGCATCCCTCGAAGACAATCATGACGACATCTCAACCCTTCGAGCTGCTTCACATGGACTTATTTGGCCCTACTCACTACTCTACTCTTACCACCACTGCTTGCCTTTATGGCTTCGTCATTGTTGATGATTGTTCAAGATATACATGGGTGCATATAATCCTCTACAAGAATGAAGTGCAGGATGTCTTCAAACGTTTCGCCAATCGTGCCATGACAAACTATGGCATCAAGATCAAGCACATCAGAAGTGACAACGGCACAGAGTTCAAGAACACCGACCTCGACCTTTACCTTGATACATTAGGCATCACTCATGAGTTCTCTACTCCATACACACCTCAGCAGAATGGCATCGTGGAGCGCAAGAACAGAACCCTCATTGAGATGGCTCGAACGATACTTGATGAGTACAAGACTCCAAGGAAGTTCTAGCCTGAGGCCATTGATACTGCATGCCACGTCATCAACCGTGTTTATCTTCACAAGCTTCTGAAGAAGACATCCTATGAGCTCCTGACTGGTAAGAAGCCAAACGTAAGCTACTTCAGAGTATTTGGTGCCAGGTGTTGGATCAAGGATCCACATCACACTTCAAAATTTGCACCGAAAGCACATGAAGGTTTTATGCTTGGTTACGGAAAGGATTCACACTCCTACAGAGTCTTCAACCTCTTTGACTATAAAGTGGTTGAAACTGTGGATGTGCGGTTCGATGAGACTAACGGCTCGCAAAGAGAGCACCTGCCAAATGTGCTAGATGAAGTCCTTCCTAGTGAATCGATTAAGCTCATGGGAACAGGAGAAATCATGCCTTCAGAGGCACAGGCTGAAGAGGAACTTATCATTTCTGCACCTAATCAACCCGAAGACACTGCTCAGCCTGAAGCCAATGCTCAAGATGAAGACAATGATCAGCAAGAGAAAAATCTTCGTCCAGTTCATCCTCGTGTTGCAAATGAAGTACAGATTGAGAAGATAATTGATAGCATCAATGCACCTGGTCCACTCACTCATTCAAGAGCAACACAGCTAGCAAATTTCTGTGGGCACTTTGCATTTGTCTCAATACCTGAACCCAAGAAAGTTGTTGAAGCCTTCATGGAACCTGAATGGATTCAAGCTATGCAAGAAGAGCTTCAACAGTTCGAGCTGAACAATGTGTGGGAATTGGTCAAGCGTCCTGACCCTCGCAAGCACATTATCATAGGCACCAAATGGATCTATCGCAACAAACAAGATGAGCATGGTCAAGTTGTCATGAACAAGGCTCGTCTCGTTGCTCAAGGATACACTCAAGTTGAAGGGAGTGACTTCGATGAAACATTTGCTCCAGTGGCTAGGCTTGAAGCCATTCACATACTGCTAGCCTATGCCAACCATCACAACATCCTCCTGTACCAAATGGATGTGAAGAGTGCCTTTCTCAATGGCAAGATTGAAGAAGAAGTGTATGTTGCACAACCACCTGGCTTTGAAGATCCAAGACATCCTGATATGGTATACAAGCTCAACAAGGCACTGTATGGCCTCAAACAAGCCCCTCGTGCTTGGTATGACACACTCAAAGACTTCCTGAAGAGCAAAGGCTTCAAACCTGGTTCTCTAGATCCTACACTCTTCACGAAGACATATGATGGTGAATTGTTTGTGTGCCAGATCTATGTGGATGACATTATCTTCGGCTGCACTAACCAGAAATACAGTGATGAGTTTGGGCACATGATGCAAGAGCAATATCAGATGTCCATGATGGGTGAGCTGAAGTTCTTCCTATGTCTTCAAATTCGTCAGCAAAGCAACGACATATTCATATCTCAAGATAAATACCTCAAAGATTGCCTGAAGAAGTTTGGAATGCAAGATTGCAAAGGATACACGATGACAATGCCAACCCAAAGTCATCTGAGTCCCGACGCCAATGGTAAAGAGTTCGATCAAAAGGTATACCGCTCCATGATTGGTTCTTTACTTTATTTATGTGCATCTAGGCCAGATATAATGCTTAGTGTTTGCATGTGTGCCCGATTCCAAGCGGCACCAAAGGAATCGCATCACTTAGCTGTGAAGCGAATTCTTCGATATTTGGCTTACACCCCAACGATAGGATTATGGTATCCAAAGGGCTCAGAGTTTGATCTAGTTGGATTCTCAGATGCTGATTATGCTGGTGACAAGGTTGATCGCAAGTCTACATCAGGCACATGTCACTTTCTGGGACGATCACTTGTCTGTTGGTCTTTAAAGAAGCAGAACTATGTGTGTCTCTCCACTGCTGAATCTGAATACATTGCTGCTGGATCTTGCTGCGCTCAGCTTCTGTGGATAAAGCAAACTCTCAAGGACTATGACATCCATCTGAAGCAAGTGCTTCTCTATTGCGACAATGAAAGCGCCATCAAGATTGCCAACAACCCAGTTCAGCACTCGAAGACAAAGCACATTGAAATTCGTCATCACTTTCTCAGAGATCACGTCATGAAGGAAGATAATGATATCATTCACGTCAACACTGAAGAGCAATTGGCAGATATCTTCACAAAGCCCTTGGATGAGAAAAGGTTTTGCAAGTTGCAGTGTGAGCTAAATATCTTAGAATCCTCAAATGTTCTGTAATTGGACACACATCCTAACACTTATGCATGTTGATGACTTAGATGTGCAACACACGAGGTAACGTATATCTTCAATCAATGAAGACATACACTCTAAGTGTGAATACATTAACGCGAAATTTGACTTCGGAGCGCCACGATAATTGTGCGTCGTGTCTGGGTCTAATACTTCCTATACGGTGGGTAACGCCACCACCAAACCTTTGTTTGAAGTGTTTCATTTGGCGTCACATTTGCAAAGGCTTTGCATTTGGTTTGTCTTCAACATTGTTTTAACTTCATGTTTATCTTCACAAGTTGATTTGGTCTTATTTAGATATATACATATAGTTGTGTTCTATCCTCTACAACATTCACTTATAGCTATGTCTTCATGCTCGAATCTTTTGATCTAAGTGAATGTGATTGGACCCTAACCTCTTATGTGCTTCTACCTCAAATTCTATCTATCCAAATCATATGCATTCTATTGAAACTGTCGAATGTCTTCTCTGCGTCCTTGTTAGCAGAAGATACAGAGACAAAAGTTGAATCTGTTTTAAATGCTATATCCTTATTGCCTGAAACCAGGAGAAGCCGAAACGACCACCCGACAGTCTAGGCGTGCGTGGGAACATGGAACAACTTCCAATGTGTTGCATGTTTGCCACGTGTCCCTCAAATGTGAACCGCCAGGGGCACCTGCGTAATTGCGTTGTGCTGTCCCTTTCCTTATAAATACACAACTCACCGCGGTCACAACCTCCTCTTGCACCTCACCACCTCGCACAAACCCTAGTGCCTCCGCTAACTTGCGTCGACGCCGGAGAAGAAGCGCTTAGCTGCCATGACCTCTTTGACGCCATCCTCACGCCGACCGCGGACTTCGCCCTCTCCGCCGCCGCCGTAGGTGTCTTCCGTCACCAAGTTAGGGCACGAGAGATTGAACTGCTCGACCTCCCTCTCATCTTCGTCTAGCAGTTCTTCATGTGGTAATTATATCTTACTTTTACTTCCTTTTTGATCCATCAGATCCATCTACTTTCACCAAAAGTAGTTTCTTGACTTCCATATCTGGATCTATCTTGTTCTGAATCTCATATCATGCCTAGTGTATTCACTTATGCTTCACAACTAGTTAGATTCCTCACTTGTACTTATTCTTGGATTCGTACAAATCTGGAACCAACTCTCACCATGTAAGTGAATGTCTTCGCGCTATGAGGTTAATGTCTTTAAACTGATTTATCTTCAAAATCTTTTGAGAATGCATATGACCTCTTCCCTTCCCTCGCACCTCTAATGCTGTCACAGGTACATGTCCGTGGGAGAATCCCTTGGTTCTCATAGTCTGCATTCATTTGCAGAATTCTTATAGCGTCACATGAGTTCTCCTGAAGTCAGTTCCTGTCTGACCAGCAGATGGAAGCCTTTGATAGTTCTGAAGCCATTCAGTTTGAACTTAATGGCCACTCAGAAGACAGCTATAAAGGGTGGCAGACAACACCATGGGAATACATCCAAAGATTTGCCACCTGATCTGTATGAAATGTACAAGACAGATCCTGAAGAAACCTATGGCGAATGCAAGACTCGAATCCAATGGATTCGAAGATATTAGGCAGAGGAACGGTTCAAGTACGGATTCATCACGACTGAGTATGCGGAGAAGAATGCCATCAAGCGACCGTGGGGAGATATTCTCTACAAAAATCTTCAACCCAAGTCCAAGTCTGAAGCCATTGCTCAAGGCTTCTATCCTTGCATGGTTCGAGGACCACAACCCGAGAATGCTGACCCATCCTCTCTGCTATGGTGTCGCGATGACAATCTATTCAAGAGCAACTATAAGTTTGCCAAGGATTATGCTGCAAAGAACAAGAAAGCATTTGGACTTGACTTTAACCCTGGTCCATCTGCTCCAAGGGCTGATGGCACTCATGATGCTGAACCAAATGTCATCGGGCCCTTCTACAACCTCGAAGGCCTCCTCACTCACATTGCTATTCAAGGGGCACCAGTGGAGCACTCTGCTGATGACGCACATTCTGATGAAGCGCCAGCTCCACCTAAGCCGCAAAAGCAGAAGAGAACAAAGGCTTCAAAGCCCCCTACCACACCAAAAGCTTCGCGTGCGAAGCCACTGGCCACTGCACCCCCCAGTGTGCAGTCTCAAGATCTTTCTCGTGTCTCCAAGAAGACAGAGAAGCCCAAGAAGAAGAAGCCCATCAAGAGTTCCGGGCAAGAACTGACCCCAGCTGCCGTTCTGAGAAACGAAGATGAAGCCATTGATCTGTCAAGCGACGAAGATCTTAGTGATGATGCTCTTGAGCTGCTGATAAAGAGCAAGCAAGAGGCGGAGATCTTCAACGATCTGCCCCTCTTTGATATGGATATTTTGAATAACTTAATTGATGAATGGTTTGACAACCTAAGCCTCAGCATCGATGATCTTCAGCTTCCAATTGGCATCAACGTCTCTTTCCACGGAGCCATTGCTAATGAGCTGGCTCTGGCTCAGAAGATCGCCGAACTGAAGAACAAGATTGACCATGAGAAAGCTCAATTCAAGAGGAACATGGCCAAGCTCAGTGTGGCTGATGTTCAAAGCTTCAAGTAGATGCTGCATGACCTCAAGGAGCAGTTTCACAAGAAACGTGAAGAAGCAAAAGTGTCAAGAGAGCGGATGAAACTCTATGCAAGTAAATGTGTTCAGGTTCATAATGAGGCTGAAAAGCGCAAGGCACTTGGGCGTCCTGGCATCGACCCCAAGATGGCTGCCAAACAGAAGAAGCCTGCTGTGGCCCAAGCTAAAGCATCAGGGCGGGAAGCACCTCGCATTGTCTTCCCTGCTAGCATGACATGCTTGAAGCCTAGGGTCCCCACAGCCGCTTCAGAACTGAAGAAGACAAGGGCAACTGAGGCCGAAGCCAGAAAGCGCAAGAACAAGAATGCCACTGATGATGCTCCACTGACCAAGAAAAGTCGTGTTGCTGCCACAAAGCCACTTGTTGTCGAGCCCATCTCAGTTGCTCGTCCTGCCTCCACAAATCAAGAGCGATAGCTAGTACTTCATGAGCCTGCTTCCATAGAGGCTCCTGAAGCTGAAGACATTCCAGCTGTAGACCCCATCACAGTTGAAGACATTGGTCATCACAACAATGTAGATGATGATGAAGTCCTTCCTCAGATCAAGCACCAACCGGTATCATCGCCTATTCTCACGAACATCAAACTCATCAGCATTGGTCATCTCTTGACGCCAATCGCTCAGGATGCATCGTGGGTTGACCACCCCCAACAAGACACACCAAGCCAAGACACACCCAGTACTCCCCCTCCTCAAGTCACCACTCCGGTACTTGACGATGACAATTACATGGTGCAGACCACCCCATCTCCAAAGGCGTCGCCCGCATTCCGCAGGCTTCGCAAAGGCCCTAGGCCACATGTCGCCATGCCGAGCGTTCCAGAAGGAGACGTGCAACACAACTCAGTAGCACGTCAAGTGCTTCCTGACGCCACTCCAACTGTGAACGTCTTTGAGTCTGAAGCAAAAGCTGCTGAAGACATTCTGGCTGCATCAGCCGATGACAACCAAGAACCGCGTCATGAAGAAGAGAGAGTTGCCACACACCCCACCACTCAAGAAAATGTTGTCGAGGAGAACGAGTCTGTGCCCGACCCTCCAGGTACTCAAGTGGAGGTTGAAAACACTAAGGCGGCCACCAACAATACTACTGAAGCCAATGACGTTGTCATGGCTGAAGCTAATGTGGCGCCTGAAGTGAATATGGTGCCTGAAGCTAATGTTGCACCTGAAGCCAATGTGCAGTTTGAAGCCCATGTCAATGCCAATGCTCTAGTACCGCCTCCAAGGCCTCACACCATTGAGCAAGCATTTGATCGTGGCCAACTTGTCATTGTTCGATGGCTAATTCTGGTTCCTCTGCCTGCTCCCGGACCATAGTTTGACCACCATGTGGAGCACAGGCCTCAAGTCCAGAAACCAAAGCCCCGACTGCCAAGATTTCCCGGTGCTGCAACTTCCCCGGGATCATTCAATGTCAACAGCTTCAGGGCTCACAATACCTTCTTTGACAGTGCAAAGAACCCTTACTCAAGGCCAAGAATCTCATCTGATCGCTTCTGGAGCTATCAGCAGCACAGCTATTACGCATGCATCTTATATAATCAAGGGCGAATCTTTCCTCACATGCGTCTGGATTGTGAAGCCATTGCTGGTCTGCCCTGCTTGGAAGAAGCTCTAGACTGCTTCAGAGATGCTGGACTTCTGCAGTTTGTCACTGACAAGGAGCATTGGAATGAGGAGCTTCTCCTACAATTCTATGCCACTCTTCACATTCGCGGCTACAACAGGGATCCGAAGACTTGGGTCCTTGAGTGGATGACAGGTGATGTACACCATGAAGCCAAAGCCCAAGATATCATTGAGCTTACTTCCCTGCCCACTCCAGGTGAATTCTATGAACCTGGTTGTCAGCTTCAGCGCAATGCATTGGAGAGCATATTTCAGAAGCCTGAGCCCAACATGAGTCATATGCTCAGCATGATGAAGCCACTGCCATGAGATGCTGAATATCCAAAGGAAGTATTTGTCGAAGATCTAGAGTATCTGCCCCGCACCATTTATCATATTATCAGGCAAACTCTATGGCCTGTCAAAGGACATTCTCTTGTAGCCAAGTTGAAGGCTCAATGAAGACATTGGTTTTCTATATCCTCAATGGCATCAGCTTCAATGCTCAAGATTTCTTCATCAGGCAACTTGTTGCATCAGGAATCGATCTATTTGGCCTAAAGTTTTATGCTCCATGGGTAATGCGCTTAATCAAGCTTCACTCTTCTGTCAACTATCAGCCTTCTGCGCGCAACCATCTTATCTTCTTGCTAGAGGTTGATATGTTTGTCGAAGCCATCTACCCTGAACCTGCCAAGGAGCCAATATATCTTCACAATGTCGATCACCAAAGCTTCACGCAACCCATTGAAGGAGTTCTTGCTGCAACTCGTGTTTATCCTCTGGCTGGTATCACACGTGCACCTCATCGTGCAACCACTGAAGCCACTGAAAGCACTATTGCTCAAAGGCCTCGGAAGCGATCTCGCGTTCTCAATGACCGAGAGCTTCTCGCGACCTTGCATCAGAAACAAGATAAGCATCATGACTGGCTGAAGCGTTAGATGAAGATCCTCTTGGTGAATGTTAATTGCATTCGCAATCTTGCCACCAAGAATGCCTTTGTATCACATGAAGCCTGTCGGAGGTCATGGAAGATTCTGACTTTGCTAAGCTCCAAAGATGATCTTCGTGAAGATGGCTTCACCGAGCCCTACAAGTTTGATTCCATGCCTCCCTGGAATGTTGTCTTGCATCGTACTCCATCATTAAAAGACTCAGAATACTCCTCCTCGGCTGCAACGGTTGATGCAAGAGTCGTCGATGACAAAGACGATGCTACTTCTCCAACCACTACTTCGCCGCGTCTCGACACTACACCAGGCCCCTCTGCACCACCGGACTCCAACGTCGACCCTGCACCTAAAGGGAATGAGTAGATGCTCTATGTCTTCAAACCTTTTTGGTCCTTACTGACAAAAGGGGGAGAAGCATATGAGTTGATAGTCTTCAAGCGGGTCCATATCGGTGGTTGCTATATTTTTTTGCCAAGTGGTTACAACTCTCGTTTTGATACTTTTGGTTCTTTGGGTTGTAACACTTAAACTTGATGGTCGTCTGCTACTTTGTTTGCTATTCTGTGATGCGATGATAAATTCCACATGAAGTTATTCCGCAGACATCCATTTTTCATTATGCATGTCATTATCTTTGTTACAGCTTTATTTGCATAATGAATTGTCTTCATAAGTTGAAAAGGATCTCCACAAGTAAAACTTGCCATGTGCATTTGCATTCAAGAGCAAACTACTTACATGCACATCTTCAGGGGAAGCCTTCTGCTACTTATGAAGACAATACCTTAACCCTTACAATTTCACATACTTTTATCCCCGTTAAAAACTTCAACCAGTTTGTCATCAATCACCAAAAGGGGGGAGATTGTAAGTGCATCTAGTGCCACCCCTAGTTGGTTTTGGAGTATTGACGACAAACCTGGTTGAGGGACTAATGTGTTTGTGAGAATTGCAAGATAACACACGTAGTAGTCCCTCATTGATTCGGTTTACCTACCGGAGATGACCCCTAAAAATGTGTGAAGACATTGAAGACAATGGTGGTCTGTGAAGATATTCACAATGAAGACTATGACATGAGAAGACATTGCATGAAGACTATGGAGTGCGAAGACATAGTTGTTTCGTAGTTTCCTTTTCTTCTTTGTTGAGTCATAGGAACCATTGTACTGTTAAGTGGTGTCCAAGTGAACAAAGTCAGAGTGACTGAAGTGATGCTCAACCAAATCCTATGTCTTTGAGCGAAGACAATGAGAGCAAATCTTATCTAGAGCTGGATAAGTCAACTTTACTTGTAGCCCAAGTCAAGCTGTCGCGCGTGTTTGAAATCTGACTGTTGGACACGTGTCAGTACCTTAGTGACCCAGGGTCATTTCGGACAAATCAGGTCGGGTTGCCTCCCGGCTATAAATAGCCCACCCCCTACACCATAAATTGGTGGCTGCTCAAAGTTAGTGCATGACTTTTGTCGTTTGAGAGCAACCCACCTCCGAAGCATTTGAGAGAGTGATCCTTGCGAGGACAAAGCCCAAAACACCCAGAGCCAAAGGGTGTTAGGCATCACTGAAATCTTTACTTATAGTTTGTCTTCGTACAGTTGTCACAGCAACTGGAACTGGTCCAGCAAATCATTGTCTTCATTAAGTGACTGGTTCTATCCTCTCCCTCTCTTTACTTACAGTTTGTCTTCGTGAAGTCATTGCCTGCTTGCACTACCTGTTTGACTTCACTGTGTGACTACTATCATTGTTTGGCTTCATACTATCTTCCATCCTGATCTTTACTACCCTAGCTGCTATTAGTCTTCGTGCTTTCACTTCATTGAATACTTGACTATGGCTTGCTTAGTGTAGTCTACCTTCCGCTGCATATCTATAGGTTCATTTCTATTGGTTGTCTTCGAAACTCTCATGTTTTGAAGACTTTCATAAAAATTGCCTATTCACCCCCTCTAGTCGATAACTAGCACTTTCAATTGGTATCAGAGCAAGGTACTCCCTTGTTCTGTGTGATTCAGTTTAACCACCTAGAATTTTAGCTATGTCGACTGTAGGGATAATCAAAGTCTCCGCTACTTGCCCCGTCTTCGGTGGAATTGAATATCCCTACTGGAAGAAAAAGATGCGCATGCATCTTGAAGCCATTGATGTCGACCTCTGGTATGTCGTCAAGAATGGTGTTCCCAAGACTGGTGAAGGTGTCACCCTGCTGATGTCAAGAAGTACATTCAACTGGATTCTACTGCCAAGAACATCATCTGTGGTCATCTAACCAAAGGACAACATGGCCGTGTGAGTGCTGTGGAAACGTCGAAGCTAGTCTGGGACTGGCTCTCCAAGGTCAACGAAGGCGTCTCAACCCAGAGAGATCAGAGGATCAGTGTTCTTCGCAACCTATTCAACTGCTTCAAGAGAAACGAGAATGAGAATGTCCAGCTCATGTTTGATCGCCTCACTGACATCACAAATGAGGTTCGTGCTCTCGGCGCCACTGAGATCACCAAGCATGAAATCGTCAAGACACTGGTGAGATCACTTAACAACTCGTTTGACACCCATGCCCGGATGATACAAGAACGCCCTGACTTCAAGACACTTGATCCGTCTAACATACTTGAGAGGCTCAACACACATGAGTTCCAGTTATCTGAGAAAAGAGATATCTATGGTCCCAACTATGGCCGAACTCGTGTTTTGAAGGCAAAAGTTGTTTCCTCATCCGAAGAAGAATCTGACTGCAGTTCTAGTGATCTTGAAGACATTGGAAAGGAGCTTGCTATGCTTGTGAAGAAGTTCCAGAAGTTTACTAAGAAGAAGGGCTTCAGAAAGTCTTCACGATCCAGGTCAAGAAATGATGAAGCTTCCACTCATGACTACAAGAAGAGAACATGTCACAAGTGCAAGAAACCTGGACACTACATCTCTGAGTGTCCACAGTGGGACAACGAGAACAAGAAGAAGAAGAAGAAGAGCAAGGAATATGATTCTGATGACAAGAAGAAGAAATCCT
Organism: Aegilops umbellulata; assembly: GCA_032464435.1. Classification (NCBI taxonomy): domain Eukaryota; kingdom Viridiplantae; phylum Streptophyta; class Magnoliopsida; order Poales; family Poaceae; genus Aegilops; species Aegilops umbellulata. Next base: position 256,286,670 of record CP136056.1, read on the forward strand.
CAAAGTCTTCTTCCAAGTCCTCGTCCAAGTCTTCATCCCGTAAGAAGAGCTCATTTGGCAAGGCTCGTGCTTTTGTTGGCAAGGAGATGGATTCAGAGGAGAAGTCTGCTTCTGAGGAGGCGGAGGTGGAGTCTGAGGAGGAATCCGACCCTGGCGTTGCAAGTCTGGCTCTAGCTATAGCCTACGTTGCCAAGTCTATCTTCAACTGAATACAATGGCCTCGTCACCAACGCCGACGCTAATGACAAGGACGACTCTGCTCCCACCTACTGCTTCATGGCACATGGTGCCAAGGTAAAATCACACGATGCTTACTTTCAAACATCAAGTGAAGATGACTCTGATTGTGAATCCAAACCCAGCTACAAAACACTTGCTAAAATTGCAACTGAACAATAGAAAGCTATGGAACATACTCAAAAACTGTTAGAGAAAAGTGATGACATGTTGGACGCGGAAATGACCTGTTCTCAGTCCTTAATTGAAGACATAGAAAATCTTCATGTTAAGTACAAGGAACTTGAAAGTCGTCATGAAACGCTCTCAACCACTCATGAAAAGCTTTCCTATGATTATCTCCAAAGGAAGCAAGAGCTTGAGAAATTGAGAGCGGCTCATGAAGATCTTCAAAAGGAGAATGAGTCACTTCGCGCTCAACAGATCAGTCCCGCTCAGGAAGGATTTGAACCACCATGTCTAAAATGCCTTGAGCGTGATAACGCTACTTCTGTTGCTGAATGTTCTACTGCTGCTACTGTTGCAATATCTTCAACTGTTGATGTGGTAACTAACCCTTCTGCTGAGGATACCACTACTATTGCTGACGAAAATGCTAGGTTGAAGACATTGCTTGAAACAGGGATGTACAAAAGTCTCAAAGGGCATCAGACACTGTGCGATGTCCTCAAAAAGCAGATTCTGAACCGAAACCCTAGGAAAGAAGGTGTTGGGTTCGAGAGGAAAATGAATGTTGATGGGTCCTACTGGAAGCCTGAGCAGTACCCCAAAACCACATGGGTTTGTGCAAAGGGACCTTCAGTGGATCCATCCACCTTATCCGGCTTCACTTGTGCTAACCCGGTTATCATTGATAAATCCTTTGATGCAAACTATAAACTGTTTAAGAATCAGAATGGTGAAGTGTTTGCCAGATATATTGGATCTAACTGCAGGAATGGGCCACCTATGAAGAAGATCAGGGTTCCCAAAAGTTGTCTTGAGAATCTTCCTGTGAATGTCATCATGACACCGCCTGGGAAGAAGACAAATCTCAGACCAAAGGCTTCATATGGTTCAAAGGCTTCATATAGATAGAGGACTCACCTGAGTCATCCTAACACCAATGTTTTGCAGGGAAACCATACTCAAACTTATGAATATGAGTGTGTTTCTTCAAACCGCTATGTTCATAAAACTAAGATCTTTTCTGCTTATTCATATGAGTACTATTCACCTCCTGCAAGGCTATTTGCTAGGGCTTCTAAGCCGAAGTTCTCAGATGCTGCACTTAGACTCATTGCTTCTAAGCCACCCCTGAAGATGTGGGTGGTTAAGAAGAATTAACTTTCTTTTGCAGGGAAAGGTCTCCAGCCGGAAATCAAAGGCGTCTGATGCTATTGCTAGGGACCTAAAACATCTTGTAGGGCGCAAGATCAAATGCCCATATGGTCTTACTATGTATTTTGTTCCTAAACCGCTTGCCAATCATCCTATCAGTCCTAATCTTGATCTGAGCTTTGATAATCCTCTTGCCCGCCAAATGTTTATGCTTCACAATACTCTTGGTGAAGCCTATCCCCCTAACTGTACTGTAGGGTATGACACCTCACGCTTTAGAATGGATTATGGACAGCGGATGCACTAATCATATGACTGGTGATCGAAGTCTTCTCATGGACACAACCTTATGTCCATCTGACAAGAGTCACATCACATTTGCTGACACTGGTAAAAGCAAGGTATTGGGTCTAGGTAGAGTTGCAATCTCAAAGGATCAGCACATGGACAAAGTGATGCTTGTTGAATCCCTTGGTTTCAACTTAATGTCTGTCTCAATGCTTTGTGACTTGAACATGATTGTGATATTTGGAAAATATCGTTGCCTTGTACTAATGGAATCTGACAAGTCTCTAGTATTTGAAGGGTACCGGAAAGATGATCTGTACATGGTAGATTTCTCAGCAGGACCACAGCTTGCCGTATGTCTTCTAGCAAAAGCTTCAGAGTGCTGGCTCTGGCATCGGAGGCTAGGGCATGCTGGCATGAGGAACTTACACACTCTCGCAAAGAAGAAGCATGTCATAGGCATCGAGGGCGTCAAGTTCAAGAAGGATCACTTGTGCGGTGCCTGCGAAGCTAGAAAGATGACTAGGGCCAAGCTTCCCTCGAAGACAATCATGATGACATCTCAACCCTTCAAGCCACTACACATGGACTTATTTGGCCCAACTCACTACTCTACTCTCACTACTACTGCTTGTCTCTATGGCTTCGTGATTGTTGATGATTATTTAAGATATACGTGGGTGCACATAATTCTCTACAAGACTGAAGTGCATGATGTCTTCAGACGCTTCGCCAACCGTGCCATGAACAACTATTGCGTCGAGATCAAGCATATAAGGAGTGACAACGACACTGGTTCAAGAACACCGGCCTCGACCTTTACTTGGATACATTGGGAATCACTCATGAGTTCTCCGCTCCGTACGCACCTTAGTAGAATGGCATCGTGGAGCGCAAAAACAGAACACTCATTGAGATGGCTTGGACGATGCTCGATGAATACAAGACTCCAAGAAAGTTTTGGCCTGAAGCTATTTACACTGCATGTCATGTCATCAACCGTGTTTATCTTCACAAGCTTCTGAAGAAAACATGCTATGAACTCCTCACTGGTAAGAAGCCAAATGTCAGTTACTTCAGAGTATTTGGTGCTAGGTGCTGGTTCAAGGATCCACATCACACTTCAAAATTTTCACCGAAAGCACATCAAGGTTTTATGCTTGGCTACGGAAAGGATTCACACTCCTACATAGTCTTCAACCTCTTTCACTATAAAGTGGTTGAAACTATGGATGTGTGATTCGAGGAGACTAACGGCTCGCAAAGAGAGCACGTGCCAAATGTGCTAGATGAAGTTCCACCTAGTGAATCCATTAAGCTCATGGGAACTGGAGAAATCATACCAAATGAAGCACAACCTGAAGAGGAACTGATCATTTTGCACCTAATCAACCTGAAGACAGTGCTCAGCCCGAAGACAATTCTCCCAACAATGACAATGATCAGCAAGAGCAAAATCTTCGTCCGGTTCATCCTCGTGTTGCAAATGAAGTATAGATTGAGAAGATAATTGATAGCATCAATGCGCCTGGTCCACTCACTCGTTTAAGAGCAACATAGCTAGCAAATTTCTATGGGCACTTTGCATTTGTCTCAATATCTGAAACCAAGAAAGTTGTTGAAGCCTTCATGGAACCTGAATGGATTCAAGCTATGCAAGAAGAGCTTTAACAGTTCAAGCTGAACAATGTCTGGGAACTTGTCAAGCGTCCTGACCCACGCAAGCACAACATAATAGGCACAAAATGGATATATCCAACAAGCAAGATGAGCATGGTCAAGTTGTCAGAAACAAGGCTCGTCTCGTTGCTCAAGGATACACTCAAGTTGAAGGGATTGACTTCGATGAAATGTTTGCTCCTGTGGCTAGGCTTGAAGCTATTCACATATTACTAGCCAATGCAAATCATCACAACATCCTACTGTATCAAATGGATGTGAAAAGTGGATTTCTCAACGGCAATATTGAAGAAGAAGTGTATGTTGCACAACCTCCTGGCTTTGAAGATCCAAAACATCCTGATATGGTGTACAAACTAAACAAGGCACTGTATGGCCTCAAACAAGCCCCTCGCGCTTGGTATGGTACACTCAAGGACTTCCTGAAGAGCAAAGGCTTCAAACCTTGTTCCCTAGATCCTGCACTCTTCACGAAGACATATGATGGTGAACTGTTTGTGTGCCAAATATACGTGGATGACATTATCTTCGGCTGCACCAACCAGAAATACAGTGATGAATTTGGACACATGATGCAAGAACAATATCAGATGTCCATGATGGGTGAGCCGAAGTTCTTCCTTGGCCTACAAATACGTCAACAAAGCAATGGCATCTTCATATCTCAAGAGAAATACCTCAAAGATTGCCTAAAGAAGTTTGGAATGCAAGACTGCAAAGGTTATACGACGCCAATGCCAACCAAGAGTCATCTGGGTCCCGGCGCCAATGGTAAAGAGTTCGATCAAAAGGTATACTGCTCCATGATTGGTTCTTTACTTTATTTATGTGCATCTAGGCCAGATATCATGCTTAGTGTTTGCATGTGTGCTCGATTTCAAGCGGCACCAAAGGAATTGCATCACTTAGCTGTGAAGTGAATTCTTCGATATTTGGTTTACACCCCAACACTAGGATTATGGTATCCAAAGGGCTCAGAGTTTGATCTAGTTGGATGCTGGGATGCTGATTATGCTGGTGACAAGGTGGATCGCAAATCTACATTAGCCACATGTCACTTTCTAGGTCGATCACTTGTCTGTTGGTCTTCAAAGAAGCAGAACTGTGTATCACTCTCCACTGCTGAATCTGAATACATTGCTGCTGGATCTTGCTGCGCTCAGCTTCTATGGATGAAGCAAACATTCAAGGACTATGGCATCCATCTGAAACAAGTACCACTCTACTGCGACAACAAAAGCGCCATCAAGATTGCCAACAACCCAGTTCAACACTCAAAGAAAAAGCACATTGAAATTCGTCATCACTTTCTCAGAGATCATGTCATAAAGGAAGACATTGATATCATACACGTCAACACTAAAGAGAAATTGGCAGATATCCTCACAAAGCCCTTGGATGAGAAAAGATTTTGCAAGTTGCGGTGTGAGCTAAATATCTTGGAATCCTCGAATGTCCTGTGATCAGGCACACATCCTAACACCTATGCATGTTGATGACTTAGATGTGCAACACACGAAGTAATGTATGTCTTCAATCAATGAAGACTTACACTCTTGAGTGTGAATACATTAATGCGCAATTTGACTTCGGAGCGCCACGATAATTGTGCGCCGTGTCTTGGTCTAAAACTTCCTATACGGTGGGTAACGCCACCACCAAACTTTTGTTTGGAATGCTTTCTCTTGGCGTTACTTTTACAAAGTCGTCGCATTTGGTTTGTCTTCAATATTGACATGACTTCATGTTTATCTTCACTATGTTGATTTGGTCTTATTCTGATATATACTCATATTAGTGTTCTGTCTTCTACAACATTCACTTATAGCTATGTCTTCTCGTTTGAATCTTTTGAACTAAGTGAATGTGATCGGACCCTAACCTCTCTATGCTTCCTATCTCAAACTCTATCTATCCAAATCATATGCATTCTGTTGAAACTGTCGAATGTCTTCTCTGCGTCTGTGTCAGCAGAAGATAGAGAGACAAACATTAAATCCGTTTTAAATGCTCAATTCTTATTGCCTGAAACCCGGAGAAGCCGAAACGACCACCCGATAGTCCAGGCGGGCGTGGGAACATGGGACAACTCCCAATGTGTTGCATGTTCGCCACATGTCCCTCAGATGTGAACCGCCAGGGGCACCTGCATAATTGCGTTGTGTCGTCCCTTTCCCTATAAATGCCCATCCAATCGCGGTCAAAATCTTTCTTCCACCTCTCCACCTCTACAAACCCTAGCGCCACCGCTAGCTCTCGACGACGCCGGCGACGAAGCGCTTAGCTGCCGCAACCTCTCCGACGCTGTCTTCACGCCGGCCGCGGACGTCGTCTTCTTAGCCGCAGCCGTAGGTGTCCTCCGTCGCCAAGTTAGGGCACGGAAGATCGAACTGCTCGGCCTCATCTTCTACTCCGTCTAGCAGTTCATCGTGTGGTAAATTAAAACTCTCTTTTTACTGTCGTTTTGATCCGATAGATTCATCCTTCCCACCAAAAGTGGTTTCTGCCTCCACAAATTTGGATCTATCCTATTCTGCATCTCATATGATGCCAAGTATATTCACTTATGCCTCACACATAGTAAGATTCCTCACTTGTACCTATTCTTGGATTCGTACAAATCTGGAACCAACTCTCAACATATAAGTGAATGTCTTCGCGCTATGAGGTCATTGTCTTCTAAACTGATTTATCTTCAAAATCTTCTGAGAATGCATATGACCTCTTCCCCTTCCCTCGCATCTCTAATGCTGTCACAGGTACATGTCCATGGGATAATCCCTTGGTTCTCATAGGCTGCATTCATTTGCAGAATTCTTACAGCATCATATCAACTCTCCCGAAGCCAGTTCCTGTCTGACCAGCAGACGGAAGCCTTTGACAGTGTTGAAGCCATTCAGTCTGAACTTCATGGCAATAGATAAGTCTGCAAGGAAGGGAGGCAGACAGCGCCGTGGGAATACATCGAAGGATTTGCCACCAGACCTCTATGAGCTGTACAAGACAGATCCAGAGGAGGACTACAATCAGCGAAAAACCCGAATCCAATCGATTCGAAGATATTGGGCAGAACAATGGTACAAGTACAGGTTCGTGACCCAGGAATATGCTGAGAAGAATGCCATCAAGCGACCGTGGGGAGACATCTTGTACAAAAATCTTCCACCCAGGTCCAGAGCTGAAGCCATTGATCAAGGCTTCTACCTTTGCATGGTCCATGGACCGCAGCCTGCTGATGCCGACTCATCTTCATTGCTATGGTGTCGTGATGACAATCTGTTCAAACACAACTTCCTGTTTGCCAAGAACTCGGCCAAAGAAAACAAGAAGTCATGGGGATTAGACTTCAACCCAGGTCCATCTGCTCCTCGTGCCGATGGCACACGCGAAGCTGAACCCAATCTTGTTGGGCCCTTCTACAACCTAGAAGGTCTCATCACCCATATTATGGTTCAAGGGACAGACGTGGATCAACCTGCAGATGACGCCGATTCTGACGAAGCGCCTGCACCACCAAAGCCTAAGAAGCTGAAGAAACCCAAGGCTTCGAAACCTTCCACTACACCAAAAGCTTCGCGAGCGAAGCCTCTGGCCACTGCTCCTCCTGCACCAAGTGTGCAGTCTGAAGATCTCTCACGCATCTCCAAGTCTGAGAAGAAGAAGAAGCCCATGCACTCTCCTGGTCCAGCTCTGACCCCTGCTGCCGTTCTGCGGAATGAGAATGACGCCATTGATCTGTCAAGTGACGACGGTCTTACTGATGATGCTCTTGAGCAGCTGATAAAGAGCAACCAAGAGGCGAAAATCTTAAATGATTTGCCTCTCTTTGACGTGGAAGTATTGAACAAATTCATTGATGAGTGGTTTGACACCCTGTCGGTGTACAAAAAGAGGGGTACACTTTTTGTACCCCTATAACTGTGCACGGGCAGTCAGAGCCGCGCCCACGACCACACCAAGCAAGGCAAGGGAGGTGAGCCAGGGTAAGACCGAAGATCAAGGGAACTGGAGCGACGCTAAGGCCAGGACCATGAAGAGCCAAGGGACGAGGCAGGCTCCCCCGGCAAGATCCTTGCCGGGACTGGCTTTAGCAGCCCCGGCAAGACCCTTGCCGCGGCAACTCGCCCCACGCCTACGGAGCAAATCACCCTTGAGTCCACTGCCCCCACGGGGCAAGGATTCGGGAGACGTCTCCGTGGTGGCATACAGATCTTTGTGAAGAAACACTCAAGATCAGATATGCGCTAAGAAGACAATGACCCTTGGCAAGATGCCAACCAAGGAAGACCATGAGACCCCCGGCAAGCGCCTTGCCGGGGACGACGGCAGGCGCCGTGACAAGATCCTCGCCGGAGCCCCGGCAAGGCCCTTGCCGAGGACGTCTACAGGCCACCATCAGGCCCACGCCAACCAAGCCTCCACCGCCGTTCGCACACAGCTGCCGACCCAACCAACTGGGCAGGCACCTGCGTGGCGGCATGCAGATCTTCGTGAAGACACCGCCACCGCGCCACCTCAGTTGCCTGCCCGCCTACATGGCACCACGAGCATCACTGGCCAGGGCGCGTGTCGACGCGAGGAGGAGCGGCGACGGACGGGACGGGCTTCGCCCCGCCCCCGATAAAGCAAGGACACCTAAGCAGACGCATTAAATGCGCCTTGTCATGTAATGCGAAGGATAACCTCGCGTCACTGTACCCTTTCCACCTCCTGTGTGCCACTGTGGCAGCCCCTTTTTCCTATAAAAGGAGGCCCGAGGCAACCAGGAGAAGGATTCGCCTTTTTGGAGCTCTTCACGCCCCATAGCTAGTTCAAGAACACAAATATACATCCACCAAAGCAGGAGTAGGGTTTTACGCATCCTCGCGGCCTGAACCTGGATAAACGAATCGTGTGCTATCTGTTTGATCCGCTCTTCTTTCAAGCCCGCGCCCCGCTAACCGTAGTAGGGATTCTCATGATCCCATAGGTGCCATTCCCACCGACATCTGTGGCGCGCCAGGTAGGGGGCGCAGTTGTGAGAATCGGCTCTAGCAGTTAGTTCAGCGCTTCTTCGTCGTCATGGCGCCCAAGAAGAAGACGACGGTGGCGGTCGGCCAGTCGGGAGCCGGACGGCCCGTCCCGACGCGGGCGAGCAGCGGACCGGTCGCAGAAAGGACCCGGGGCGCCGCTCGCGAACACCAGCACCAACCCAGCAGCAGGAGTTTGGGAGGCGGTGATGTTCGTGCGCCTGGTAACGGGCCACACACCGCCAAATCCAAAGACGGAGCCAGGCCCTCCAAGGTTGCTGACGCACCACCCAAAGGCGACATAAGGGCCTCCAAGACTCCCACGCCGGCGCCAACAGCACACTCCTCCCAGGCAGCGCGCGAAGAACAGCGTCATCACGCCGAAGATCCCGGGCGTCGCCGCGGGAAGGGCCCCGAGCGCCACTCCCGGGACGTAGAAGACCTGCCCGCTCGCCGAAGCGCTGGTGAAAACGGCATGCGACCGCGGGATCGTGATAGAGCTCCTTCTGACATGGTCAGAAGTCGAAGCGCGTCGCGATCTGTGCAGGTTTTGCTGCCGCCGACGCCAGCAGAGGCCCTGGCGCGCGCGCAGTTGCTCCTCGACTTTCCTCCCGCTACGGGGAAACTCGACGAATGGAGAGCCACTATCCGAAGCCTTGTTGCGGTGGCCAACAAAGACGAACCAAGTCCGGTGGAGCCCCCGGGTCGACGCTCCGATGGAGTCCCACACACCAGTAGCGGAAGGGCCGGCGGCGCCGCGACCATGGTGCATTCGCCTCCTAAAAGTGCAACTATCCCTCGGTGGTTTTGGTAATTCCTAACAACATATAGCTCATTGAGCTAACATTATTCCAAGATTAATATTTCAAGAAAAGCTCAATGAATGGCATGGCATGAATGAGGAAAGTGGATCCCTTAAAATTCTAAGGACAAAAAAGTTTGGCTCAATCTTGAAGCTCAAGACTCTACATTTCATATTTTAGTGATCCAAGATCACATGGAGTCCATAGGAAAAGCCAATACTATCAAGGAGGGATGAGGTGTTGCTTAATGAGTTTCTTGCTCTTCAGTGCTTAGTGATATGCTCCAAAACCCTCAACTACCTTCCCACATCCACATATGACCTAAACGAAAAGTCAAACTCGGCCCCATCGATTCTTTCTATCCGGCGCCACCGAGTTTCAAATGTCTTAGCCACTGCCACAAACCCTAGGCAAATCGGTCTCACCGATAGGGATCTCGGTCTCACCGAGATGGGATTGTAATCTCTCTGTTTCCCTTTGTAACGTTTTGGTCTTACTGAGATGAGCGATCGGTCCCACCGAGATTGCAATGTAAACTCTTTGTTTCCCTTTTGTAACATTTCGGTCTCACCGAGATGAGCGAATCGGTCCCATCGAGTTTACCTGACCAACTCTCTGGTTATCTTATTACCAAAATCGGTCCCCACCGAGTTTGTGTAATCGGTCACACCGAGATTACGTTATGCCCTAACCCTAACCATATCAGTCCTACCGAGTTGCATCTCAGTCCCACCGGAAATCCTAACGGTCACTAGGTTTGCTGAATCGGTCTGACCGAGTTTAACCATTCGGTCCCACCGAGTTTGGCAAATTGTGTGTAACGGTTAGATTTTGTGTGGCGGCTATATATACCCCTCCACCCACTCTTCATTCATGGAGAGAGCCATCAGAACATACCTACACTTCCAATACACATTTTCTGAGAGAGAACCACCTACACTTGTGTTGAGGTCAAGATATTCCAATCCAACCATATGAATCTTGATCTCTAGCCTTCCCCAAGTTGCTTTCCACTCAAATCTTCTTTCCACCAAATCCAAATCCTGTGAGAGAGAGTTGAGTGTTGGGGATACTATCATTTGAAGCACAAGAGCAAGGAGTTCATCATCAACACACCATTTGTTACTTCTTGGAGAGTGGTGTCTCCTAGATTGGCTAGGTGTCACTTGGGAGCCTCCGACAAGATTGTGGAGTTGAACCAAGGAGTTTGTAAGGGCAAGGAGATCGCCTACTTCGTGAAGATCTACCGCTAGTGAGGCAAGTACTTCGTGGGCGACGACCGTGATGGAATAGACAAGGTTGCTTCTTCGTGGACCCTTCGTGGGTGGAGCCCTCCGTGGACTCGCGCAACCGTTACCCTCTGTGGGTTGAAGTCTCCATCAACGTGGATGTACGATAGCACCACCTATCGGAACCACGACAAAAACATCCGTGTCTCCAATTTGGTTTGAATCCTCCAAACCCTTCCCTTTACATTCTTGCAAGTTGCATGCTTTACTTTCCGCTGCTCATATACTCTTTTGCATGCTTGCTTGAATTGTGTGGAGATTGCTTGACTTGTGCTAAGATAGCTAAAATCTGCCAAGAACTAAAATTGGGAAAAGGCTAGATTTTCATTTGGTCAAGTAGTCTAATCACCCCCCCTCTAGACATACTTTCGATCCTACAAGTGGTATCAGAGCTTTGGTCTCCATTTGCTTTGATTTCCATAGCTTTTGGTGGTCATAGCCTTGGTTTCATAACCTAGGAGAGTATGGCGTCTAGCGAGGGAAATTATCACCGTAGAGGTCCTTACTTTGATGGTAATAATTTTGCTAGTTGGAAGCATGAGATGAAAATGCATATTCTTGGACATAACCCCGCTGTTTGGGCTATTGTGTGTATTGGCTTGCAAGGTGAATTCTTTGATGGGAAAGAACCGAACCGTGAAGCTACCGCGGAAGAGTTGAAGATGCTGCAATACAACGCTCAAGCTTGTGATATCCTCTTGAACGGATTATGCCCCAAAGAATTCAACAAAATCAGCCGTCTTGAGAATGCAAAGGAAATTTGGGATACTTTGATTGATATGCACGAAGGTACCGACTCCGTCAAGGAATCCATATTGGATGTGCTTCAAAGTCAACTTGACAAGTTCAAAATGAAGGATGGTGAAGGTGTCGCTGGAATGTACTCTAGGCTTGCTCTTCTCACAAATGAGATTGCCGGCTTAGGGAGTGAAGAGATGACCGATAGATTCATCATCAAGAAGATCCTAAGAGCCTTGGATGGAAAATATGATACCGTGTGCACATTGATCCAAATGATGCCAAATTACAAAGATCTCAAGCCAACGGAAGTCATCGGAAGAATTGTTGCTCATGAGATGTCACTCAAGGATAAAGAGGAACTTCACAACAAATCAAGTGGTGCTTACAAAGCCTCATGTGAAGCCCCCACATCATCGAGTGAGAAACAAACCTTCAATGAAGAATTGAGCTTAATGGTGAAGAACTTCAACAAGTTTTACAAGAGTAGAAGCAAAGAGAGAAGCTCCAAGTCAAGGTCCTACAATGACAAAAGATCATCTAGTCGAGAGTGGAACTACTACAGTTGTGGAAGGCCCGGACACTATTACAATGAGTGTACGCCCCCCTACAAGAGAAGAGAAGATTCTCCCAAAAGAAGAAGTAGAAGAGAAGAATCGCCATCTAGAGAAAGAAGAAGTAGAGATGGTCGTTATGAACGAAGACCCTCACGGAGAAGCAAGGATTCGGAAAGAAAGGACAAGTCATCAAGGATCTACACAAAACGAAGACATATCAAGCTCATGTTGGTGAATGGGTATCCGGCTCCGACTCCGACAATCACTCCGAGAGAAGCTATCACTCTGACTCCGAATATACTCAAGATGAAGGTGTTGCCGGTCTAGCACTTGTGACAACCAACTCCTACGACATATTTGACTCACCAAATGAAGGAGTTGAAACATGCTTCATGGCTAAAGTCCCAAAGGTATCACACCCCGAGTATGTTGATTTCAATAGTGATGAAGATGACTTGTTATGTGATGATGATTTACTTATTGACAACTCTAGTGATGAATACTATGATGAAACGTCAATTAATCATGCTAATCAAGATAAAACGAATGACAATGATAAGGAGAAGATTGAGTCTCTAACTAAGGAACTAAACACTCTTAAGTTAGCTCATGAAACTATCTTATGAGATCATCGATAACTTTTAAGGACTCATGAGAAATTAGGCTTTGAAAAGCTCAACCTTGAGCAAGAGCATGAGTTCTTAAAAGCAATCAATGATGATCTTCGTAAGAAAAGTTCTTCTTACATTGCCAAGCGTTTACTCTTATCCACTTACATGCCTCAAGTCAAGTCTAGTAACAAGAACAAGAAAGATTCTTCCTCTAGTAGTAACAATAATCATGCTAAATCCAATATTGTTGCTTCTAGTAGTTCTCTTGATTCCACTAATGATTCTCTTATCCAAGTTACACTTGAGCAAGAAAATAGCTTATTGAAGGGAATTATAGAGAAAGGTGTTTACAAGAGCCTTGCCGGAAGTAAGCAATTCGAGGAAATTGTACGCAAGCAAGGAAGGCACCGGAAGAACCAAGGTGTTGGTTTTGAACGAAAGTTCAATGCCAATGGAGTTGAGTGGGAAGAAGATCAATACCCCAAGACGAAGTTTGTTCCTCAACAAGATAAGTATGATCCTACTTCTTTCAAAGGGAGACAAGCTCAAGATGATCTTCCACCACAAGACCATAAGCAAAAAGGCAAGGACAAGCTTCAAGAGGAAATTGATGCATTTGAAGAAGCTCCTAAGGCCTTGGTCAAGTGGGTTCCCAAGACTACATCAAGTTCCACTTCATCAAGTACAACTACAACACCGAGGATTCCCATCAAGATGGTGTGGATCCCGAAGAAGAAGAACTAGAGAGTTCTTGAGGGTGACTCCGCCAACATACTTCACTCTTATCATCTTGGCAAGAACAAGTGCAATCAACTTCCACATCTTGCACTAGTTCAAGGAGTCACAAACCCTCTTGTTGGTAAGACAAGGGACAAGGTAACCTAAAAGCTTTCATAGACATCATCTTGTGTGTGCATCACTCTATGTCTATGGATATCCTTGTTTGTTCCTTGTGGGACTAACCCGTGTAGGTATTGAAAGTGCAACTCACTCCAATGGATAACTCCAAATGATCTACATCAACATTGAGCATTCACACCTTCAACATCTACATGAAGTCATCATCGACAAAACCCAAGGTTAGTTCATCCCTCTTAGGGGGGATCTCACATCTAGGGGAGCTTTACTCTAAGAATTGAGCTAAAGCAACTCTAATGGTGTGAACACAACAATGCTTTATGTAAAAGTGGTAACCCCACTTGTGCTTAAACGATGAGTATGACCTATGATCAAATGTTCTCATTTGACTCCCAAGTCAATATACTCATATATAGATGACCTAGTCATCGCAAATTGTTTGATAGATGCTAGAATTGGTTGTGCATGCTTTGCCACATATTTCATTTGTCATTTTATTGTGTGAGCATGTTGGTTGCATATTTCACTCATTCGAGGACGTCCACTTGTTGTTTTGATTGATTGGTTTATTTTTCTTTGGCCAAGTGGATGTACAAGAATGCCTAAGAACCTTCTCTAGCTATCTATGCTTTTCTCGTCTCAAACTCTATTCATGCTACATCACAAAATTTGATCAATTCAGATTCGAACCACTCTGTGTGAGGAGCACTCGGAGTCCCCGATTCGTCATAGACTTAAACTTCAAAAACTTCTTTGTGAGTTTCGGTCTGACCGATTCCTCCATTTCGGTCATACCGAGATCACTAAGTTGATCTAGGTTTTCAATCTTAGTGCAACCGATTTGAACTTTTCGCTCACACCGAGTTGCTGTAACTGTCAACAGTTATGCATCTCGGTGCCACCGAGTTGTTGTAACTGTCAACATTTATGCATCTCGGTGCCACCGAGTTGTTCCACTCGGTCACACTGACAGGGTTGGGCTATATATACTCACGGGCATTTTTTTTGGAAATTTCTCCAAAACCCCTTCGCCCGCGCATAGCTCGCTCTGCCTCCTGGGTCTCCGGATCGTCCTCCTCGTCGCCAGCCGCCTCTTGTCGCTGGTATCCGCCGCTGTCAATGGAATTCTTCCCCGCCGTTGCCGCCGTAGCGTGTTCATCGCCGAACTAGGGTATGGACTCGATCACAGTGCTATCCCCGTCCGATTCCTAGCACATTGTGTTCATTATGATTCTTACCACGATTGAAACGCTTCTATCCAGTCAAAACACTCCGTAGATTAGAGTTGAATCGAAAATTTAGGGTTAGGTTTCCGCCGAAACCATCTCGGACCCACCGGGTTGCAGAACTCGGTTCCACCGATTCGGCCAAGGCCATTGCACATGTGGTTCTCGGTCTGACCGAGAATTGCAAATCGGTGTGACCGAGTTCAGGACTTTGTGAAACCCTAGCAGTCTCGGTGCCACCGAACTGTGACTCGGTCTGACCGAGTTCACTAGTTTAGGTTCCAAAAACTGCTTCGGTATCACCGAGTTTGCAAATCGGTTGATCCGAAATGCTTTCTGTGGAAAACTAAAACTAAGTTTTTGACTCATTCTTTTGCAAAAATCTCTGTATTTTGTGATGCTCATCCACTCTATCTCATCTACAATCTATTCACAGGGTCTGCAGTTAGTGTTTGCAACATGTCTGACCAGAGTGACAGCCAGAACAAGTCAGAGGAGCAGGTGCACATGAGTGAGGGCACTAGCCCCTCTAGCAGCTCAGATGAGGGTAGCAGAAGCACCCTAAGCAATTTGCCAAAGGCTGACACTAGAGCAAGCAAGAAAAGAACTTCACAGTCTGAGGATGAAGATTATGTGGCAGAGGAAGAGGAAGCCACATCAAAGAAGAAGGTGCTCAAAAAGGAATATGGCTCAGCTGCAGCCACAAAGCCAGGTATGCAGAAGAAGGCACCTGCAAGAAGAATTCCCACTTCCAAACCTAGGAAGGTTGCCACTGGAGAAACCATAAAGTTTACCATTGAGTCAGAAGAGGAAGCTGTTGGCCGAGATAAGAAGAAAAAGAGAGTCAGAACCACTACTGCTAGAGTTCTTGGCAAACCCTCTATGAGGAGAGATTCTGAAGAAGAAGAGGAAGAAGAAGAGGTTGCTGCACCAGCACCTAAGGCCCAGAAGCTTATGGGTGATGCTATCAGGACAGGGGCTGCATCATCAAAGCCCAAAGAAGCACCCAAAGCGGCCTCCAAGCCCAAGACTACACCAAAGAGGAATACTAGAAACATCCCTGCAGAGGAGAAGAACAAGGCTCCAGTGCCTGAGACAGCTGCTGTTGAAGAAGTAGAAGATGAAGAGCATGTTTTGAGAAAGTTGAAGCCCAAGATTCCAGACCACAATGATGCTCATCCTGTGGTTGAGAACATGAAGCTCAGAAGAGACTCAGGGAGAGTGTCAAATCCATATGCCAGCCGGAGAAGAACTGTTGTTGATTACATGTTCCACACAAAGGAACAACAGGACTTCTATGAGACAGTGTTGTTGGACAAGAAGCCTATAGTGTGTGAAATGAGGTGGGTTGACTGGAAGTATATCAAGGAAAATGAGGAACACTATCCTGGTGTGTTTGACAGCTTCAGTGCTTGTGGAGTTGCAAACTTTGTTGGGCAGAAGCTCACAAAGTGGAATGAGGAGCTCATAATGCAATTCTACTCCACATCACACTTCTATCCAGATGGCAGGATAGTATGGATGTCTGAAGGTACAAGGTACCACTCAACTATTGAGGAATGGGCAAATCTGATCAATGCTCCTAAGGAAGAAGAAGATGACTTGGATGTCTATGCCAAGAAGAAGATGGATCACAACTCTATGGCAAACATGTACAAGGAGATTCCTGAAGATGATCTTGAGACTCACCAGTTTGGGTCAGTAAAACACTTGCTGTCAGGGCAGCCTACAATCAATTGGATCCTTAGGCACACTCTTTTGCCCAAGTCTGGTGATCACAGAATGATCAGAGGCCATGCAATTAACTTGCTACATATATTTGATGTGCCACAGAAGTTCAAGGTCATGAGCCTTATAGTTGAGACGATCAAGAGGACTGCAGCTGACCAGAAAAGAAGTTGTGGATATGCTCCACAGATCCAGGAGTTGATAAACTCAAAGATGGGCACAAGCACATACTTGTTGGATAAGGAACACTTGCCTATCTACCCAGACTTCGAGGACAACCAAGTTGTGATGAATGAAGATGAACCCTCCTTAGTGCAAGCACAAGCAAAGAAGGAGAAGGCAAAGATGGAGAAAGCTGCCAAGATGCCAACCATGGAAGAGGCATCTCAGTATCTTCTAAAAAGCAAACAAGATCAGCTTGGCTACTTGATTGCATCCACTCTAAGGATAGAGAAAGGACTGGCACCCTAACTCGAAACCAGGAGAGCTTGGAAAGAATCATGGAGCAGGCGTTCTGTGACTTAGATGTGACGGTCACTGAGATCCAGTCTGTTGTGGAGCAACTTCAGGATGATATGCAGGAGAGGAAGGGCAAGACAACCACTGATGCATTTGCCAAAGAGCCTAGAGCTCAGAGGTCAACTGCAGTGCTAGTATCAGACACTAGAGCCACTTCATCTGCACCAGCTACAGCTTCAGTGCCACCAGCTCCAGCACCTACCCCAGCAGCTCCATCTACTTCGACTGAAGCCTTCATTCTTGGAGTTATCCGGACACCACCACCTGAAGACCAAGCTTGAGAGACGTTTTAGTGCTATGCATTTTCTATGAACTTTTTGGTAACTTGTTGCCAAAGGGGGAGAAAAATGTATAGATCATAGGCTTCGAGAGAGAGTGTTGCTTTTTATTCTCTCTTGCTTTGGTGGCTGAACTTTATTTGCTTGTTTGTGATACTTGGATGATCATGTGTGTTTGATCATATGCTACACTAATGCTTGTTGGATGATACTATCATTTTATCCCTATTTGATCATTCACTTTGCTTGCTGATGAGTGCATGTATTTAATTCTTATCATTTTGAGCGCTCCACCAAGATGTATGTGACATGGAAGAGTAACCCATGATCCTAACTCATTGTGCATTTGCAGTCCAAAGCAAATCTTAAGATATGCACAAATTTAGGGGGAGCTCTTGTTTTTCACATACTTCTCAAAGCGACAATATCTTTCACTCTTATTATCATTTGTCGAAGCTTTGATCTATATGTTGTCATCAATTACCAAAAAGGGGGAGATTGAAAGTGCAACTATCCCTGGGTGGTTTTGGTAATTCCTAACAACATATAGCTCATTGAGCTAACATTATTCCAAGATTAATATTTCAGGAAAAGCTCAATGAATGGCATGGCATGGATGAGGAAAGTGGATCCCTCAAAATTCTAAGGACAAAAAAGTTTGGCTCAAGCTTGAAGCTCAAGACTCTACATTTCATATTTTAGTGATCCAAGATCACATTGAGTCCATAGGAAAAGCCAATACTATCAAGGAGGGATGAGGTGTTGCTTAATGAGTTTCTTGCTCTTTAGTGCTTAGTGATATGCTCCAAAACCCTCAACTACCTTCCCACATCCACATATGACCTAAACCAAAAGTCAAACTCAGCCCCACCGATTCTTTCTATCCGGCGCCACCGAGTTTCAAATGTCATAGCCACTGCCACAAACCCTAGGCAAATCGGTCTCACCGATAGGGATCTCGGTCTCACCGAGATGGGATTGTAATCTCTCTGTTTCCCTTCATAATGTTTCGGTCTTACCGAGATGAGCGATCGGTCCCACCGATATTGCAATGTAAACTCTCTGTTTCCCTTTTGTAACATTTCGGTCTCACCGAGATGAGGGAATCGGTCCCACCGAGTTTACCTGACCAACTCTCTGGTTAGCTTATTACCAAAATTGGTCCCATCGAGTTTGTGTAATCAGTCACACCGAGATTACGTTATGCCCTAACCCTAACCATATCGGTCCTACCGAGTTGCATCTCAGTCCCACCGAAAATCCTAACGGTCACTAGGTCTGCTGAATCGGTCCGACCGAGTTTAACCATTCGATCGCACCGAGTTTGGCAAATTGTGTGTAACAGTTAGATTTTGTGTGGACGCTATATATACCCCTCCACCCACTCTACATTCATGGAGAGAGCCATCAGAACATACCTACACTTCCAATACACATTTTCTGAGAGAGAACCACCTACACTTGTGTTGAGGTCAAGATATTCCAATCCAACCATATGAATCTTGATCTTTAGCCTTCCCCAAGTTGCTTTCCACTCAAATCTTCTTTCCACCAAATCCAAATCCTGTGAGAGAGAGTTGAGTGTTGGGGATACTATCATTTGAAGCACAAGAGCAAGGAGTTCATCATCAACACACCATTTGTTACTTCTTGGAGAGTGGTGTCTCCTAGATTGGCTAGGTGTCACTTGGGAGCCTCTGACAAGATTGTGGAGTTGAACCAAGGAGTTTGTAAGGGCAAGGAGATCGCCTACTTCGTGAAGATCTATCGCTAGTGAGGCAAGTCCTTCGTGGGCGACGGCTGTGATGGAATAGACAAGGTTGCTTCTTCGTGGACCCTTCGTGGGTGGAGCCCTCCGTGGACTCGCGCAACCGTTACCCTCCGTGGGTTGAAGTCTCCATCAACGTGGATGTATGATAGCACCACCTATCGGAACCACGACAAAAACATCCGTGTCTCCAATTGCGTTTGAATCCTCCAAACCCTTCCCTTTACATTCTTGCAAGTTGCATGCTTTACTTTCCGCTGCTCATATACTCTTTTGCATGTTTGCTTGAATTGTGTGGAGATTGCTTGACTTGTGCTAAGATAGCTAAAATCTGCCAAGAACTAAAATTGGGAAAAGGCTAGAT
Organism: Aegilops umbellulata; assembly: GCA_032464435.1. Lineage (NCBI taxonomy): Eukaryota > Viridiplantae > Streptophyta > Magnoliopsida > Poales > Poaceae > Aegilops > Aegilops umbellulata. The sequence goes on from CP136056.1 coordinate 256,305,943, forward strand.
TTTTATTTGGTCAAGTAGTCTAATCACCCCCCTCTAGACATACTTTTGATCCTACACCTCCTCCCCGCCCGGTACCGCGGACGCCGACTCGTCGGACGTCACGGGCGACAACATCTCCATAGCGTCGTCCGACCCACGGACCCACTGTGACGAGCGCCAAGTTCTTCGGGAACGAGCCCATGAAGACGCTCGAACCACTATCGAGCGCCGGCGCGGGGCGCGCCACCAGTCAAACAGGCGAGCAGGGCCTGCTGTGAACCACCCGACACCGGAGAGCCCTGGAAGCCTACCTTACGAGGTAGGCTGTCCGGCTTTTACCCGTGAGCTGCGGCAGTTCCAGTGGCCCACTCACCGCACCTTCAAACCTGACGTTGGCGAGAAGTACAACGGCAAGACCCACCCATTAGAGTTCCTCAGCATCTACACCATCGCGATGCAAGCTGCCGGAGCCCGCGACGATAAGGTGTTTGCGAATTACTTTCTGTTAGCTCTTAAACCCAACGCCATGTCATGGTTGATGCACTTGCCGGTAGACTCTATTTCCTCCTGGTCGGATTTGTGCCATGAGTTTGTTGGCGCCTTTACTGGGGGTCACCAAGCCCATGGCCAAGCAAGCGACCTGCACGTCATCCCCCAGAAGGGAGGCGAGAGTCTGCGCAAGTATATACAGAGGTTCAGCCGGGTATAGTACAATATCCCTGATGTTCACCCTGCCGCCATCATCAGCGCATTCCATCAGAACGTGCATAACCGCAAGATGCGCGAAGAGCTGGCAATGAACAAGGTGAAGGATGTGGCAGAACTCTACGTTCTTGCTGACAGATGTGCCCGGGCTGAAGAGGGAAGGAAGTACCTCGGTGAAGATGCCGGCGTGGAAACCGACTCTTCAGATGATGATACTGCCGCCCCAGCGAAGAAAGGCCGGCGCCGCAACAGGAAACGCAAGGGTGAAGCTGTGTTTGCCGTCAAGGGATCTGATGACGCCGGCTCCACCAAGAAAACCAAGGCAGATGACCCCGACAAGGAAATTGCCGGATGTGTCGCCTGCCGGGCCTTGGCGGCTGCCGAGAAGCCAGGGAACTCCGACAAGCAATACTATAAGATCCATCGCACCAAAGGCCATGATCTCCAGAACTTCCGATAGGTTGAGCTACTTGCTGAGAAGCAAAAGGCTGAATATGAGAGGCGGGACAAGGAGAAGGGCCAAGACGACGCTGTGGGGTCCGGCAAGAAGCGTGACGGCCAGGCGGGCCGTCGCGGCAAGGATAAACAGCAGGAGAGGCCCGCCCGGGGCTGCGACAAGAAGCCAGAAGACGATGTTCACGAAGAGGACGACGAGTCTGGTGACCAAGAATTTCAAAAAGCTACAGAGGCCATGTGCGTCGACGGCGGCGCCTCGCTGCATACCTCTCACCGCCAGCTTAAACAGTGGGCACGTGAGATTACACCAGCAGAGCCGTCGTTCGATGCCCAAAAGCCGCTGAAGTGGTCCAGCACACCTATCATTTTTGACACTGAGGATCACCCTGATCGCACAACTGTGGTCGGGTGCTTGCCATTGTTGGTTTCACCAACAATACGCAACCTCAAGGTGACAAAGATGCTAGTCGATGGCGGGGCCAGTCTGAACTTAATCTCGCCTGCCGTGATCGAGAAGCTGCAGATTCCTGACGGAGACCTCGAAGAGACGGGCACGTTTCAGGGGGTCAACCCAGGAAGAAGTCAACCCAAGGGGAAGGTCACGCTACCCGTGACTTTTGGGAGTGATCTGAACTACATGACAGAAAGGATCATGTTTGATGTTGCCAAGATCCCCTTGCCTTACAACGGGATCCTTGGCCGCCCAGCGCTGGCCAAGTTCATGGCAGCGTCACACTACGCCTACAACACCCTGAAGATGCCGGGCCCTGTGACGATCATCACCGTCCCATCCGACAAGAAAGATGCGCTGATTTGCGCTGACCAACTCTACCAACAAGCAGTTGCAACAGCTGCCGCTGCTAAGGCACTTGCTCCTGCCACTGGAGCCCCGGGAGGGAAGAAGAAGAAGACCGGTGAGACCTCGGGCACCCACTCCGGTAAGCACACCTCTTTGGAGTGTAGTGCTCCCGTCGAGGACGTACCATAGAACTCCACCAGCAAGAACAAGAAGTCCAGGGCCACGCCGCCGGCGACCAAGAAGGTATCCGTCAAGGAAGACGGCACAGGAGGGGCTTTCACCATAAGCTCCGCCCTTGACGACAAATAGGAAGATGCGCTCGTCACCTTCCTGCGGGCGAATGTCGGCGTGTTTGCGTGGCAAGCATCCGACATCCCCGGCGTTCCCAGGGAGGTGATTGAGCACCACCTTGCTGTCTGTCCTCATGCGCGGCCCGTCAAGCAGAAGGTCAGAAAGCAAGCTTTGGAACGACAAGAGTTCATCACAAAGGAGATACGGAAACTGGAAGCGGCGGGTTTGGTGAGAGGAGTGCTCCATCCAACGTGGTTGGCCAATCCAGTGGTAGTGCGCAAGGCGAATGGGAAGTGGAGGTTGTGTATTGATTACACATATATCAATAAGGCTTGTCCCAAAGGCCCTTTCCCGTTGCCGCGCATCGACCAGATTGTTGACTCCACGGCTGGGTGTGATCTGTTGTCATTCCTCGATGCCTACTCCGGCTACCACCAGATCTTCATGACGAGAGAAGACGAACAGAAGACATCATTCATCACCCCATGTGGTACGTATTGTTTTCTACGGATGCCTTTCGGGTTGAAGAGTGCTGGCTCAACGTTTGCAAGGGCGGTCCAGATTGGTTTTGAACCCCAGCTCCATAGAAATATGGAAGCTTATATGGATGATATAGTGGTCAAAACCAAGAACAGGGCAACCCTCATACCGGATTTACAAGAAACATTTGCAAATCTACGCAAGATCAATCTCAAGCTGAACCCTGAGAAGTGCGTCTTTGGCGTCCTGTCCGGCAAGCTTCTCGGGTTCTTTGTGTCACAGCGCGGGATAGAGGCCAATCCGGACAAGATCAAAGCTATAGAGCAGATTGAAGCACCCAAGCGAGTCAAGGATGTGCGTCGGCTTGCTGGTTGCGTTGCCGCCATGAGCAGGTTCATTTCCAAGTCTGCCGAGCGCGCCCTTCCCTTTTTCAAGATTTTGAAAAAGGCGGGCCCGATGGAGTGGACGCCAGAAGCCGAAGCAGCATTGCAAGATTTGAAGAGGTACCTATCCTCCGCACCAATACTAGTTACGCCTAAGCCACAGGAACCGTTGCTGCTATACTTGGCGGCAACGAACCAGGTGGTCAGCGCCGCACTAGTGGCGCAAAGAGAAATTGATGACGAGGCAATAGCAGCGACAGAGCCCGATGCCATCAATGCAGAGACGACGCATCCAGTTGGAATGCCGCTGGGGAAGAAAATGATGCAGCACCCGGTCTACTTTGTTAGTTCCCTCCTGCAGGGGGCTAGATCAAGGTACTCTGGTGTGCAGAAACTGCTCTTCGGCCTTCTTATGGCCTCGAGGAAGCTGCATCACTACTTCCAGGCGCATGAAATCACTGTCATCACTCGCCTCCCTCTACAACAGATATTGCACAATCCAGAAGCAACGGGAAGAATCGTAGAGTGGGCACTAGAGCTGTCCAGCTTTGGCCTCATGTTTGAGAGTACCTCGATGATTCAAAGCCGAGTGCTGGCGGAGTTTGTTGCAGAATGGACCGCGACGCCTGACGAAGAAGCCCAAGAGACTGCTCTCCCCGGCAAGGAGGCAAGTTGCGACTGGATCATGTACTTTGATGGAGCTTTCTCCTTACAGGGCACCGGGGCTGGCATACTGCTTGTCGCGCCCACCGGAGAGCACCTCAAGTACGTGGTCCAGATGCACTTCCCCAGGGAGGTGTCAACAAACAATACAACTAAGTACGAAGGGCTGCTTGCTGGTCTTAGGATCGCAGCAGACCTCGGAATCAAGAAACTCATCGTCAGGGGCGACTCGCAACTTGTCGTCAAGCATGTCAACAAGGATTACCAGAGCTTGTTGATGAAGGCGTACGTCGATGAAGTGAGAAAGCTGGAAGAGTGTTTTGACGGTATACAGGCAGAACATGTTCCTCGAGTGGAGAATGACATTATTACCTATCAAAACACGCTGCCCTCAAGCTACCTGTGGAACCAGGTACCTTTGTGCTTCGGCTAACTCAGCCATCCGTTGATCCATCAATAGAGCAGAACAAAAGGAGGAAATCAGGGCCCGACAAGTACTTTCCCGCCGAGCTCCCCGGAGCCGCCGACAAGAATGTTGCCGGAGACACTGAGCCTGCCACGGGACGGCTAGCTCCGGCGGGGCGCCAAGCTCTTGCCGTGGAGACAGTCGCTCCTATAGCGGAGGAAATGCCTTTGGTCCTCTCCGTCGAGCCTCAGGCTCCAGCGTGGGCACAGCACACCGTCCGGTTCCTCCAAACAGGGGAACTTCCTAAGGAGCAGGAAGAATCGAAAAAAGTAGCCCATCGGTCTGCTATGTACCAGTTCATCGATGACGTTCTGTACAGGAAGAGGCCGAACGGTGTGAAATTGAAGTGTATCCCTCGAGAGGAAGGACTGGGGCTGTTGGCAGAGATACATGGAGGCATATGTGGATCCCACACAGGGTCGAGGGCCCTTGCCGGCAAGGCATTTCGGCAAGGCTTCTTCTGGCCCACTGCCCTCCAGGATGCGACGACACTGGTCACCAGGTGTGACGCGTGTTAGTTCCATTCAAGGAAGCTTCATTAGCCAGCTCAAGCCCTCCAAACCATTCATCTCTCCTGGCCCTTCTCGGTCTGGGGGCTCGACATACTGGGTCCTTTCCCCCGCGCTGTCGGGGGCTTTGAGTACTTGTACGTCGCAATCGACAAGTTCACAAAGTGGCCAGAGGTGGAAGCAGTGAGGAAGGTCACAGCTCAGTCAGCCGTCAAGTTCTTCAAGGGACTAGTGTGCCGTTTTGGTGTACCCAATAGGGTCATCACCGACAACGGCACGCAGTTCACAAGCCACACCTTCATGCAATATACCCAAGACCTCGGCAGCAAAGTCTGTTTTGCTTCCGTTGCTCACCCACGAAGCAATGGTCAAGCTGAGAGGGCAAACGCTCAAGTGCTGCGAGGCCTAAGGACAAAGACCTTTGACAGGCTGCACAAGGGTGGAAGGCGTTGGATTGATGAGTTGCCGACGGTTCTTTGGTCGATCAGAACGACGCCAAATCTAGCCACCGGCCAGACACCCTTTGCCCTGGTATACGGGGCAGAAGCAGTTCTCCCCACTGAACTCATATACGGGTCACCTCGAGTGCTCGCTTACGATGAGCTTGAGCAAGAGCGATTGCGGCAAGATGACGCAATGCTCCTTGAGGAAGATCGTCTTCGGACGGCTGTGAGAGCAGCACGCTACCAGCAAGCCTTGCGCCGCTACCATAGCCGCAAGGTCCATGCCCGAAGCTTTGAGGAAGGCGACCTTGTTCTTCGGCGCGTTCAATCGGCCAAGAATACCAACAAGTTGACGCCAAAGTGGGAAGGCCCTTATCTGGTAATACGAGTCACCAGGCCTGGCGCAGTCCGCCTAGAGACCGAAGATGCCGTTCCGGTGAGCAACTCCTGGAACATTGAGCATCTTCGCAAGTTTTACCCATAAGGCGCGGCTTGCTGGCCCCCCCGGCAAGCCACCTTTTGTACAAGCCTTGCCGGCAAGGCATGTAACCCTTTGTGCAAAGCCAGGCGTAGACCCTGAGCATAAAGAAATGAAGCGCTGGCGCCCTAAGTTATAACATGCATGCTAGGTCGAGTCTCGTCCTTGGTTAGGGTTGATAGTGCTTAGCGGCGACTAACCCCTAGCTTAGAGGTCGAGTGTGCGTCTCTTTGTTCTTCTTTTGTCTTCTTTGGTTCGCAGGACACACAAATATCCTTGCCAAGCCACTTGAAAAAAAAGAAGAACAGACCAGCATTTAGGCCTCGGCGAGCCATTATTGCCGGGGACTGCAAGAGTAAAGATTCACCCACGACAAACCAGGATTGCCGGGGGCTGCAGCTTCAGATAAGTTCTTCATCCCTTATCATGCATTCCATTATGGACTGAGGTATGTGAAACCTCATTTTTCCTTAAGCTACCGTGCTCCCCTAACTCTAGGCCCTAGGGCTCATTCCTGGGACCAAGTTTGGTCGTGGTCACGACAGCAAAAGGATGAAACAAGGAGCCTGAACCCACCTCATCCCTGCCTCCGCCAAAGGCGTGAGAAAGGTCGAGCGAGGTGGGGAGACGGCAAGGCCTGTTGCCGGGCAAGAATATGTTTATCTTAGAGATATCAAGGATTTACTCCTTGTCGTGGGTTCCACCCGCAAACAAATGACCCGACAAACATCCCTTTTTCATTAAAAAACATTCCGCCCAGGTACAGTCCATAGGGAATGGAAAACATGAACAAAGGGATTACAAGTTTTAAATTCAACAAAGGCCCGAAGGCTTACAAACTAAAAAGTGATAAGGTGCCCGTAATCCCTTTCTTGTCCCTCTCCTCAGGAGGCAGGTCAAGGAGGCGAGAAGGGCAAAAGGAGCGCCTAGGCAAGCTACGGGTGGCAGAAGACGCCGAGAGAACATCTTGGTGGCCGTCCAAAGGCTGGATGGTGATGGCGGCGCCGGAAGCAGAGCTCGAAGACGAGGCGGCAGGACGTCAATACGCGTCGAAGGCGTCGGTACCTGCGTACTCCGACTTGGTGGCCTTGCTGCCCGCCCTCTTCCTCTTCCGCAGCCTCTCAACGCCAGCCGCCCAAGGAGACGACCCCTAGAAGTTCAAGGAGCCGGCAACACGGATGATGGGGTCGCCGGTGCCGCACGGAGCAGCGCCCGACACCTAGTCGGACCCATCATCCTGCCGCCTACCGCCCTCGTCGTCACTGCCGTTGTCCTCGTCGTCACTCTCGCTCGAGGAGGAATCTTCACCATCAGAAGAGCTCTCCACGCAGCACCTTGCACGAGTCCCAAAGTGCCCGAAGACCTTGACAGAGAGAAGGCCACCCTCCATCAGCTTAAAATGGAGAGTGAGCCCCTCCTTCAAGCTGTGGATACGAGCAAACGTCTTCCATCCCCGATGAAGATACATCACGTGAGGAGCGGGGAAGTCGACGCGGACCCGCGTACCACTGATCCTGCAGCCCCTCATGTGTAGCCGCAATGACTCCGGCGGATCCAGCTCCATCTCCCGCGCGAATGGAGTCGGGAGACGAAGGCGACAGCACGGCGGCCGGCGCAGCCTGACGAAGAACTCACAAGGGTCATCCCCAACATGGCCCTCCATTGGAGGAGGAGTTGCTGGCGGGGGCGAGGCCGGCACGCCACCCCGTCCTCCTCTTCCCCGAGCGCCCTGGCCTCGCCCACGGCCTCGCCCCCTCCCCCTTCCCTCCGTAGGCGTGGGGCAAGTTGCCGCGGCAAGGGTCTTGCCGGGGCTGCTAAAGCCGGTCCCGGCAAGGATCTTGCCGGGGGAGCCTGCCTCATCCCTTGGCTCTTCGTGGTCCTGGCCTTGGCGTTGCTCCAGTTCCCTTGAGCTTTGGTCTTACCCTGGCTCACCTCCCTTGCCTTGCTTGGTGTGGTCGTGGGCGCGGCTCTGACTGCCCGTGCACAGTTATAGGGGTACAAAAACACCCCCAATCTCAGCTTTGATGATCTGCAACTTCCCATTGGACTAAGCGTCTCCTTCCTTGGCGCCATTGCTCCTGAGGTGGCTCTTGCTCAGAAAATTGCTGAAGCACAAGATCAACTATGAAAAGGCTCAGTTCAAGAAGCACATGGCCAAGCTCGGCGTGACAGACGTCCAAAACTTCAAGGTCACGCTGCATGAGCTCAAGGAAGCGTTTCACAAGAAACATGATGAAGCCAAAGGTTCTCGTGAGCACATGAAGATTCTCGCTGCCAAGTGTGTTCAAGATTACAATGAAGCTGAGAAGCGCAAGGCACTTGGGCGTCCTGGCATCGACCCCAAGATGGCTGCCAAGAAAAAGAAGCCTACTGTGGACCAATTTGAAGCATCCAGGCGGGAAGAACCTCACATTGTCTTCCCCGCTAGTATGACAGGCGTGAAGCCCAAGGTTCCCACAGTGGCTTTAGAGCTTCAGAAGACAAGGGCAGCTGAAGCCAAAGCAAGAAAGCGCAATACCAAGAACACCACTGACGAGGCTCCACCCACCAAGAAGCGCAAGACCAAGAAGAAAGATCGGGCTGCTCCCACAGAGCCCCTTGTCGTCGAGCCAATTTCCGTTGCTCGTCCTGCATTTGCACAACAAGAACGTCGTTTGATTGTTCATGAGCCTGCTTCCCTAGAGGCTCCTGAAGCTGAAGACATTCCAGCTATTGAAGATGATGAAGTCCTTCCTCAGATCGAGCACAATGTAGTATCATCGCCTGTTTTTACGAACAGCGAACTCATCAGCATTGGTTGTCCTTTGACGCCAATTGCTCAGGATGACTCATGGGATGATCACCCACAAAACTCACCCTATGAAGAAGAAACACAAACTACTCCCCCAACCCAAGTCACCGCTCCAATGCTTGAAGATGATGACTTTGAGGCCCAACCTACTCCATCTCCACAAGCGTCGCCAGCTTTCCGCAGGCTTCGCAAGGGACCAAGGCCTCAAGTCACCTTGTCGAGTGTTCCAGAAGGAGAAGAGCGCCAACTGGTTTCATGCCAAGTATTTCCTGAAGCCTCTCCAACTGTGAACAACCCTGAGTCTGAAGCCAATGCGGCTGAAGATATTCCGGCTGCATCAGCCGATGACCAAGAAGAATCAAGAGTTGAAGAAGACCGTGTTGCTACACCCCCGTCCAACCCTGAAGTTGTTCTCGAGGAGAACATGTCCGACCCTCCAGCTACTCAAGTGGAGGTTAACAACATTGTGGCGACCACCAACAGCAACACTGAAGCCAATGACGTTGTCATGGCTGAAGCTAATGTGGCGCCTGAAGTCAATGTGGTGCCTGAAGTGATAGCACCTGAAGTCAATGCTGCACCTGATACAAATCTTCAGCATGAAGTCACTACCGCTGCCACTGCCACTGCTCATGTACCGCCTCCAAGGCCACACACTATCGAGCAAGCATACAATTATGGTCAGCTGGTCACTGTCAGATGGCCCATTCTGGTTCCTCCACCTGCTGCTGGTCCGCAGTTTGACTATCATGTCGAGCACAAGCCTCAGGTCCAGAAGCCGAAGCCAAGACTGCCCAGGTTTCCAGGCACTGCCACTTCACCAGGGTCCTTTAATGCAAATGGCTTCATTGCGCACAACACTTTCTTCGATAGTGCCAAGAACCCCTATTCCAAGCCAAGGATTTCACCTGATCGGTTCTGGAGCTATCAACAGCGCAGTTATTATTCCTGTGTTCTCTATGATCAAGGGCGCATCTTCCCTCATATGCGTCTTGACTGTGAAGCCATTGCTGGATTGCCATGTCTTGAAGAAGCCCTTGACTGCTTCCGTGATGCTGGATGGCTGAATTTTGTGACTGATAAGTAGCATTGGAATGAAGAGCTTCTGCTGCAATTCTATGCCACCCTCCACATTCGTGGCTACAACAGGGATCCGAAGACATGGGTCCTTGAGTGGATGACAGGCAACGTACACCATGAAGCTAAAGCTCTTGACATTATTGAGCTCACTGGTCTGCCCACTCTAGGTGAACTATATGAACTTGGTTGTCAGCTTCACCGCAATGCATTGGAGAGCATCTTTCAGAAGCCAGAGCCCAACATGAGCCAAATGCTGAGCATGATGAAGCCTCTGCCACATGAGCTGATTACCCAAAAGAGTTCTTTGTTGAAGACCTAGAGTATCTGCCCCGCACCATTTATCATATCATCAGGCGAACTCTATGGCCTGTCAAAGGACATTCTTCAACAGCAAAAATTGAAGGAGCAATGAAGACTTTGGTCTTTTATATCTTCAACGACATCAACTTCAATGCTCAAGACTTCTTTATCAGGCAGTTGGCTGCATCAGGCTCTGGTCTCTTTGGACTGAAGTTCTACCCTCCATGGGTTATGCGCCTCATCAAGCTACATTCAGCTGTCAACTATCAGCCCTCTGCTCGCAACCATCTGATCTTTCTGCTAGAGGTTGATATGTCAGTTGAAGCCATATACCACGAACCTGCCAAGGAGCCTGTTTATCTTCACAATGCTGATCACCAAAGCTTCACACAGCCCATTGAAGGAGTCCAGTCAGTCACTCGTGTTTATCCTTTGGCGGGCAATACACGCTTACCTCACCGCACTCAAACTGAAGCCACTGAAAGCACTATTGCTCAAAGGCCTCGGAAGTGATCTCGTGTTCTCAATGATCGAGAGCTTCTCGTCGCCCTGCATCAGAAACAAGATAAGCATCACTACTGGCTGAAGTGACAGATGCAAAGACTCTTGGTGGACATCAATCGAATTCGCAATCTTGCCACCAAGAATGCCTTTGTCACGCATGAAACCTATCGGAGGTGATGGAAGAGTTTGACATTGCTTAGTGCTGAAGCAGATCTTCAAGACGATGGCTTCACTGAAAGATTCAAGTTTGACTCCACTCTTCCAAGGAATGATGTCTTGCGTCGAACTCCATCTCTTGAAGACTCTGACTATTCCTCCTCAGCTGCAACGGTGAATGCAAGAGTCATAGATGATCAATATGATGCTACTTTACCACCTCCTACTTCAGCGCGTATCGACACTGGACCAAGTTCTTCTGCACCGCCAAACCCCAACGCCGACCCCGCTGCTTCTCCTACTCCTTCTGGGAACAAGTAGAGGCTCTATGTCTTCAAACCTTTTTGGTCATTACTGACAAAAGGGGGAGAAGCATATGAGTTGATAGTCTTCAAGCGGGTCCATATGGGCAGTTGCTTTATATTTTGCCTAGTGTTTACAACTCTCGCTGCTTTTGATACATTTGGTTCTTTGAGTTGTAACACTTAAACTTGATGGTCATCTGCTACTTGTTTGCTATTCTGTGATGCGATGATAAATTCCGCATGTGCGATGATAAATCCCGCACGAAGTCATATTGCAGACGTACATTTTTCATTCTGCATGTCATCATCTTCGTTATATCAAATCATGCATGATGAATTGTCTTCATAAGTTGAAAAGGATATCCACAAGTACAACCTGCCATGTGCATTTGCATTCCAAAAGCAAATTACTTATATGCACATCTTCAGGGGGAGCCTGTTGCTACTTATGAAGACAATACCTTAATCCTTCACAATTTCACATACTTTTATCCCCGTTGAAAACTTCAACCAGTTTGTCATCAATCACTAGAAAGGGGGAGATTGTAAGTGCATCTAGTGCCACCCCTAGTTGGTTTTGGAGTATTGACGACAAACCTGGTTGAGGAACTAATGTGTTTGTGAGAATTGCAGGATAACACAGGTAGTAGTCCCTCATGGATTCGGTTTACCTACCGGAGATGACCCCTAAAAATGTATGAAGACATTGAAGACAATGGTGGTATGTGAAGATATTCACATTGAATATTGTGACAAGAGAAGACATCATGTGAAGACTATGGAGCGCGAAGACTTAGTTGTTTCGGTGTTTCCTTTTTCTTCTTTATTGAGTCATAGGAACCACTGTACTGTTAAGTGGGGTCCCAGTGAACAAAGTCAGAGTGACTGAAGTGATGCTCAACCAAATCCTATGTCTTCGAGCGAAGACAATGAGAGCAAATCTTATCCAGAGCTGGATGAGTCAGCTTTACTTGTAGCCGAAGTCAAGCTGCCGCGTGTGTTTGAAATCTGATTGTTGGAACACGTGTCAGTTCCTTAGTGACCCAGGGTCATTTCGGAAAAATCAGGTCAGGTTGCCTAGTGGCTATAAATAGCCCACCCCCTACACCATAAATTGGTGGCTGCTCAGAGTTAGTGCACGGCTTTTGTCGTTTGAGAGCAACCCACCTCCGAAGCTTTTGAGAGAGAGAAATCCTTGCGAGGACAAAGCCCAAACACCCAGAGCCAAAGAGTGTTATGCATCACTGAAGTCTTTCTGTCCGCGTGACCTGAAGACTTGTTACACTTGAGGACTGTGAATCCTCCAGCCGGTTAGGCGTCGCGTTCTGAGCATCCAAGAGTCATTGTGGATCGCCGGTGAATGAAGTCTATGAAGGTTTGGAAGTCTACCTTGAAGACTTACCAGAGTGATTGGGCGAGGACTGGGTGTCCTTAGCTCAAGGGGAATAAGGTGAAGACACTGTCTTCTGAGTTAAATCTCAGCCTCCCTAACCAGACGTACAGTTGTCACAGCAGCTGGAACTGGTCCAACAAATCATTGTCTTCATCAAGTGACTAGTTCTATCCTCTCCCTCTCTTTACTTACAGTTTGTATTCGTGAAGTCATTGCATGCTTGCACTACCCGTTTGACTTCAGTGTGTGACTACTATGATTGTTTGGCTTCATACTATCTTCCATCCCGATCTTTACTACCCTAGCTGCTATTAGTCTTCGTGCTTTCACTTCATTGAATACTTGACTATGGCTTGCTTAGTGTAGTCTACCTTCCGCTGCATATCTATAGGTTCATTTCTATTGGTTGTCTTCGAAACTCTCATGTTTTGAAGACTTTAATAAAAATCGCCTATTCACCCCCCTCTAGTCGATAACTAGCACTTTCAGCTAGGCTCGTTAAGTTTAACCCGAGTATTCCGCATGTGCAAAACTGTCTGGCACTCGTTGTATGTGAACGTAGAGCTTATCACACTTGATCATCACATGGTGTCTCAGCACGATGAACTGTCGCAATGGTGCATACTCAGGGAGAACACCTATACCTTGAAATTTTAGTAAGGGATCATCTTATAATGCTACCGTCGTACTAAGCAAAATAAGATGCATAAAAGATAAACATCACATGCAATCAAAATACGTGACATGGTATGGCCATCATCATCTTGTGCCTTTGATCTCCATCTCCAAAGAACCGTCATGATTTCCGTTGTCACCGGCTTGACACCTTGATCTCCATCGAAGCATCGTGGTCGTCTCGCCAACTATTGCTTCTACAACTATCGCTAACGCATAGTGATAAATTAAAGCAATTACATGGTGTTGGCATTTCATCCAATAAAGCGACAACCATAAGGCTCCTGCCAGTTGCCGATAACTTTTACAAAACATGATCATCTCATACAATAACGTATATCACATCATATCTTGACCATATCACATCACAACATGCCTTGCAAAAACAAGTTAGACGTCCTCTACTTTGTTGTTGCAAGTTTTACGTGGCTACTATGGGCCTATAGAAAGAACCGTTCTTACCTATGCATCAAAACCACATATCAAGTTTGTTGTTTTAACCTTCAACAAGGACCGACCGTAATCAAATTCGATTCAACTAAAGTTGGAGAAACAGACACCCCCCAACCACCTTTATGCAAAACTAGTTGCATGTCTGTCAGTGTAACCGGTCTCATGAACGTGGTCATGTAAGGTTGGTCTCGGCCGGTTCATCCAACAATGCCGCTAAATCAAAATAAGACATTGGTGGTAAGCAGTATGACGATCACCGCCCACAACTCTTTGTGTTCTACTCATGCATATCATTTGCGCATAGATCTGGCTCGGATACCACTGTTGGGAACTGTAGCATGCAATTTCAAAAATTTCCTATGCTCACACAAGATCTATCTGGGAGATGCATAGCAAAGAGAGGGGGAGAGTGTGTCCACGTACCCTCATAGGCCGAAAGCGGAAGCGTTTGACAACGCGGTTGATGTAGTCGAACTTCTTCTCGTCCTGACCGATCAAGCACCGAATGTACAACACCTCCGAGTTCTGCACACGTTCAACTCGATGACGTCCCTCAAACTCTTGATCCAGCAAAGTGTCGAGGGAGAGTTCCGTCAGCACAACGATGTAGTGACGGCGATGGTGAAGTGATCCATGCAGGGCTTCGCCTAAGCACTACGTGAATATGACCGGAGGCGTAAACTATGGAGGAGGGTGCCACACACAGCTAGGAATCAATGTTGTGTGTTCTAGCGGTGCCCCCCTCATATATATAGGTTGGAGGGGAGGGGAGGCAGCCAAGGGGGTGCCCCAAGTAGGAGGAATCCTACTTGGGCGCCTCCCAATTCGGCCTCCCCCCTTCCACATTCATCCGGAGGGGAAAGGAAGGAGGAGGGAGGAGAGAAGGAAGGGGGAGGCCGAATCCCTCCCCTTCCTTTCTCTCTTCCCATGTTTCCTTCCCCCTTATTTCGGATTACATGGGGCACACCAGCCCCCTAGGGGCTGGTCTATCCCCTTCTTGGCCCATGAGGCCCATGTAGTTGCCGGGGGGATACCTGGAACCCCTTTTAGTGACCCGATATGTACCCGGTACCCCCGGAACACTTCCGGTGTCCGAATATCATCGTCCTATATATGAATCTTTACCTCTCAACCATTTAGAGACTCCTTGTCATGTCCGTGATCTCATCTGGGACTTTGAACAACATTCGGTCACCAAATCACATAACTCATATAATACAAAATCGTCATCGAACGTTAAGCGTGCGGACCCTACGGGTTCGAGAACTATGTAGACATGACCGAGACACCTCTCTGGTCAATAACCAACAACGGAACCTGGATGCTCATATTGGTTCCTACATATTCTATGAAGATCTTTATCGGTCGTACCGCAATGACAACATACGTAATTCCCTTTGTCATCGGTATGTTACTCGCCTGAGATTCGATCATCGATATCTTCATACCTAGTTCAATATCGTTACTGGCAAGTCTCTTTACTCGTTCTGTAATACATCATCCCGTAACTAACTCACTATTCACATTGCTTGCAAGGATTATTATGATGTGCATTGCCGAGAGGGCCCAGAGATACCTCTCCGATACTCGGAGTGACAAATCCTAATCTCGATCTATGCCAACCCAACAAACACCTTTGGAGATACCTGTAGAGCATCTTTATAATCACCTAGTTACATTGTGACGTTTGATAGCACACAAGGTACTCCTTCGGTATCCGGGAGTTGCATAATCTCATAGTCAAAGGAATATGTATATGACATGAAGAAAGCAATAACAATAAAACTTAACAATCATTATGCTAAGCTAACGGATGGGTCTTGTCCATCACATCGTTCTCCTAATGATGTGATCCCGTTCATCAAATGACAACACATGTATATGGTTAGGAAACTTAACCATCTTTGATTAACGAGCTAGTCTAGTAGAGCCTTACTAGGGACATGGTGTTTTGTCTACGTATTCACACATGTATCAAGTTTCCGGATAATACAATTCTAGCATGAATACTAAACATTTATCATGATATAAGGAAATATAAAATAAAAACTTTATTATTGCCTCTAGGGCATATTTCCTTCACTCCCGCATTTGAGAAAAACCAAATCGATGTATTCTCATGGAAGATTATTTTCATGAAATTTGCTCATGTAAGAATGAGAAAGCAGATGTGCACTTCTGTAGGGATAGGGGCATGCACTAAATGGATCTTAGCTTCAAACAAATTGAACTGAACTGATAGGGGAGACAAGGAGATGTTATTGTTGGAAATATGCCCTAGAGGCAATAATAAAAGCATTATTATTATATTTCCTTGTTCATGATAATTGTCTTTATTCGTGCTATAATTGTGTTATCCGGAAATCATAATACATGTGTGAATAACAGACAACAATATGTCCCTAGTAAGCCTCTAGTTGACTAGCTCGTTGATCGACAGATAGTCATGGTTTCCTGACTATGGACATTGGATGTCATTGATAACGAGATCACATCATTAGGAGAATGATGTGATGGACGAGACCCAATCCTAAACATAGCATAAGATCGCATAGTTCGTTTGCTAGAGTTTTCCAATGTCAAGTATCCTTTCCTTAGACCATGAGATCGTGTAACTTCCGGATACCGTAGGAGTGCTTTGGGTGTGCCAAACGTCACAACGTAACTGGGTGACTATAAAGGTATACTACGGGTATCTCCGAAAGTATCTGTTGGGTTGACACGGATCGAGACTGGGATTTGTCACTCCGCTTGACGGAGAGGTATCACCGGGCCCTCTCGGTAATGCATCATCATAATGAGCTCAATGTGATCAAAGTGTTTGATCACGGGATCATGCATTACGGTACGAGTAAAGTGACTTGCCGGTAACGAGATTGAATGAGGTATTGGGATACCGACGATCGAATCTCGGGCAAGTAAAATACCAATTGACAAAGGGAATAGTATACATGATTAATTGAATCCTCGACATCGTAGTTCATCCGATGAGATCATCGTGGAGCATGTGGGAGCCAACAAGGGTATCTAGATCCCGCTGTTGGTTATTGCCCGAGAGCCGTCTCGATCATGTCTGCATGTCTCCCGAACCCATAGGGTCTACACACTTAAGGTTCGGTGACGCTAGGGTTGTGAAGATATGTATATGCAGTAACCCAAATGTTGTTCGGAGTCCCGGATGAGATCCTGGACGTCACGAGGAGTTTCGGAATGGTCCGGAGGTAAAGAATTATATATAGGAAGTGCTGTTTTGGCCATCGGGACAAGTTTCGGGGTTATCGGTATTGTACCGGGACCACCGGAGGGTCCCGGGGGGTCCATCGGGTGGGGCCACCTGCCTCGGGGGGCCACATGGGCTCTAGGGGGTGCGCCTTGGCCTACATGGGCCAAGGGGAACCAGCCCCAAGAGGCCCATGCGCCTAGGGTGGGGAAACCCTAAAGGGGGGGCGCCCCCTTGCTTGGGGGGCAAGCCCCCCACCCCTTGGCCGCCGCCCCCCCTAGGAGATTGCATCTCCTAGGGCCGGCGCCCCCCTAGGGGGCTATATAAAGGGGGAGGTGAGGGGGGCAGCCGCACCCTGGTCCTTGGCGCCTCCCTCTCCCTCTCCAACACCTCCTCCTCCTCCGTAGAGCTCGGAGAAGCCCTGCCGGAGTACTGTAGCTCCACCATCACCACGCCGTCGTGCTGCTGCTGGAGCCATCTTCCCCAACCTCTCCTTTGCCTTGCTGGATCAAGAAGAAGGAGACGTTACGCTGACTGTACGTGTGTTGAACGCGGAGGTGCCGTCCGTTCGGTGCTAGGATCTCCGGTGATTTGGATCACGTCGTGTACGACTACCTCATCCCCGTTCCTTGAACGCTTCCGCTCACGATCTATAAAGTGATATGTAGATGCAATCTCTCTCCCATGACTCGTTGCTTAGATGAACTCATAGATGGATCTTGGTGAAACCGTAGGAATTTTTTTAATTTTCTGCAACGTTCCCCAACAGTGGCATCATGAGCTAGGTCTATGCGTAGTTCTCTATTGCACGAGTAGAACACAATTTGTTGTGGGCGTAGATGTTGTCAACTTTCTTGCCGCTACTAGTCTTATATTGCTTCAGCGGTATTGTGGGATGAAGCGGCCCGGACCAACCTTACACGTACGCTTACGTGAGACCGGTTCCACCGACTAACATGCACTAGTTGCATAAGGTGGCTGGCGGGTGTCTGTCTCTCCCACTTTAGTTGGAGCGGATTCGATGAAAAGGGTCCTTATGAAGGGTAAATAGAAGTTGACAAATCACGTTGTGGCTTTCACGTAGGTAAGAAAACGTTCTTGCTAGAACCCTAATTCAGCCACATAAAACTTGCAACAACAATTAGAGGACGTCTAACTTGTTTTTGCAGCAAGTGCTTTGTGATATGATATGGCCAAAGTTGTGATGAATGATGAATGATCTATATGTGATGTATGAGATGTTCATGCTATTGTAATAGGAATCACGACTTGCATGTCGATGAGTATGACAACCGGCAGGAGCCATAGGAGTTGTCTTTATTTTTTGTATGACCTGCGTGTCATTGAGAAACGCCATGTAAATTACTTTACTTTATTGCTAAACGCGTTAGCCATAGTAGTAGAAGTAATAGTTGGCGAGCAACTTCATGAAGACACGATGATGGAGATCATGGTGTCAAGCCGGTGACAAGATGATCATGGAGCCCCAAGATGGAGATCAAAGGAGCTATGTGATATTGGCCATATCATGTCACGTTTATTATTTGATTGCAGGTGATGTTTATCATGTTTTGCATCTTGTTTACTTAGAACGACGGTAGTAAATAAGATGATCCCTCATAATAATTTCAAGAAGTGTTCCCCCTAACTGTGCACCGTTGCGACAGTTCGTTGTTTCAAAGCACCACGTGATGACCGGGTGTGATAGATTCTAACGTTCACATACAACGGGTGTAAGACAGATTTACACATGCAAACACTTAGGTTGACTTGACGAGCCTAGCATGTACAGACATGGCCTCGGAACACAGAAGATTGAAAGGTCGAGCATGAGTCGTATAGAAGATACGATCAACATGAAGATGTTCACCGATGTTGACTAGTCCGTCTCACGTGATGATCAGACACGGCCTAGTTGACTCGGATCATGTAATACTTAGATGACTATAAGAGGGATGTCTATCTAAGTGGGAGTTCATTAAATAATTTGATTAGATGAACTTTATTATCATGAACTTAGTCTAAAATATTTACAATATGTCTTGTAGATCAAATGGCCAATGTAGTCCTCAACTTCAACGCGTTCCTAGAGAAAACCAAGCTGAAAGACGATGGCAGCAACTATACGGACTGGGTCCGGAACCTGAGGATCATCCTCATAGCTGCCAAGAAAGATTATGTCCTACGAGCACCGCTGGGTGACGCACCTGTTCTCCCTGTAGAACAAGACGTTATGAACGCTTGGCAGTCACGTTCCGATGATTACTCCCTCGTTCAGTGCGGCATGCTTTACAGCTTAGAGCCGGGGCTCCAAAAGCGTTTTGAGAGACATGGAGCATATGAGATGTTCGAAGAGCTGAAAATGGTTTTCCAAGCTCATGCCCGGGTCGAGAGATATGAAGTCTCCGACAAATTCTTTAGCTGTAAGATGGAGGAAAATAGCTCTGTCAGTGAACACATACTCAAGATGTCTGGGTTGCACAACCGCTTGACTCAACTGGAAGTTAATCTCCCGGATGAAGCGGTCATTGACAGAATCCTCCAGTCGCTTCCACCTAGCTACAAGAGCTTTGTGATGAACTACAACATGCAGGGGATGGTAAAGACCATTCCTGAGGTATATGCTATGCTGAAATCAGCAGAGGTAGAAATCAAGAAGGAACATCAAGTGTTGATGGTGAATAAAACCACTAAGTTCAAGAAGGGCAAGGGTAAAAAGAACTTCAAGAAGGACGACAAGGAAGTTGCCGCGCCCGGTAAGCAAGTTGCCGGGAAGAAGCCAAAGAATGGACCCAAGCCCGAGACTGAGTGTTTTTATTGCAAGGGAAGTGGTCACTGGAAGCGGAACTGCCCCAAATACTTAGCGAACAAGAAGGCCGGCAAAACAAAAGGTATATGTGATATACATGTAATTGATGTGTAACTTACCAGTACTCGTAGTAGCTCTTGGGTATTTGATACCGGTGCAATTGCTCACATTTGTAACTCAAAACAGGAGCTGCGGAATAAACGGAGACTGGCGAAGGACGAGGTGACGATGCGCATCGGGAATGGTTCCAAGGTCGATGTGATCGCCGTCGGCACGCTACCTCTACATTTACCTACGGGATTAGTTTTAAACCTCAATAATTGTTATTTAGTGCCAAGTTTGAGCATGAACATTGTGTCTGGATCTCGTTTAATTCGAGATGGCTACTCATTTAAATCCGAGAATAATGGTTGTTCTATTTATATGAGAGATATGTTTTATGGTCATGCTCCGATGGTTAATGGTTTATTCTTAATGAATCTCGTACGTGATGATACACATATTCATAGTGTGAATACCAAAAGAATTAAAGTTGATAACAATAGTCCCACATATTTGTGGCACTGCCGCCTTGGTCACATAGGTGTCAAACGCATGAAGAAGCTCCATGCAGATGGACTTTTAGAGTCTCTTGATTATGAATCATTTGACACGTGCGAACCATGCCTCATGGGTAAAATGACCAAGACTCCGTTCTCAGGAACAATGGAGCGAGCAACCAACTTATTGGAAATCATACATACCGATGTGTGCGGTCCAATGAGTGTTGAGGCTCGCGGTGGCTATCGTTATGTTCTCACCCTCACTGATGACTTGAGTAGATATGGGTATATCTACTTAATGAAACACAAGTCTGAGACCTTTGAAAAGTTCAAAGAATTTCAGAGTGAGGTTGAAAATCAACGTGATAGAAAGATCAAGTTTCTACGATCAGATCGTGGAGGAGAATACTTGAGTCACGAATTTGGCACACACTTAAGAAAATGTGGAATAGTTTCACAACTCACGCCGCCTGGAACACCTCAGCGTAATGGTGTGTCCGAACGTCGTAACCGCACTCTATTAGATATGGTGCGATCTATGATGTCTCTTACCGATTTACCGCTATCTTTTTGGGGCTATGCTTTAGAGACTGCCGCATTCACTTTAAATAGGGCTCCATCGAAATCCGTTGAGACGACACCATATGAATTATGGTTTGGGAAGAAACCTAAGCTGTCGTTTCTAAAAGTTTGGGGATGCGATGCTTATGTCAAGAAACTTCAACCTGAAAAGCTCGAACCCAAGTCGGAAAAATGCGTCTTCATAGGATACCCTAAAGAAACTATTGGGTATACCTTCTACCTCAGATCCAAAGGCAAGATCTTTGTTGCCAAGAATGGATCCTTTCTAGAGAAAGAGTTTCTCTCGAAAGAAGTAAGTGGGAGGAAAGTAGAACTTGATGAAGTGTTACCTCTTGAACCGGAAAATGGCGAAACTCAAAGAAACGTTCCTGAGGTGCCTGCACCGACTAGAGAGGAAATTAATGATGATGATCAAGATACTTTTAATCAAGCTCCTACTGAAATTCGAAGGTCCACAAGGACACGTTCCGCACCAGAGTGGTACGGCAACCTTGTCTTGGAAATCATGTTGTTAGACAACGGTGAACCTTCGAACTATGAGGAAGCAATGGCGGGCCCGGATTCTGACAAATGGCTAGAAGCCATGAAATCCGAGATAGGATCCATGTATGAAAATGAAGTATGGACTTTGACTGACTTGCCCGTTGAGCGGCGAGCCATAGAAAATAAATGGATCTTTAAGAAGAAGACAGACGCGGATGGTAATGTGACCATCTATAAAGCTCGGCTTGTCGCTAAGGGTTATCGACAAGTTCAAGGAATTGACTACGATGAGACTTTCTCACCGGTAGCGAAGCTGAAGTCCGTCCGAATCATGTTAGCAATTGCCGCATTCTACGATTATGAAATATGGCAAATGGACATCAAAACGACATTCCTTAATGGTTTCCTTAAGGAAGAATTGTATATGATGCAGCCGGAAGGTTTTGTCGATCCTAAGAATGCTGACAAGGTGTGCAAGCTGCAACGCTCGATTTATGGGCTGGTGCAAGCATCTCGGAGTTGGAACATTCGCTTTGATGAGATGATCAAAGCGTTTGGGTTTACGCAGACTTATGGAGAAGCCTGCGTTTACAAGAAAGTGAGTGGGAGCTCTGTAGCATTTCTCATACTATATGTAGATGACATACTTTTGATGGGAAATGATATAGAACTCTTGGACAGCATTAAGGCCTACTTGAATAAAAGTTTTTCAATGAAGGACCTTGGAGAAGCTGCTTATATATTAGGCATCAAGATCTATAGAGATAGATCAAGACGCCTCATAGGTCTTTCACAAAGCACATACCTTGATAAGATATTGAAGAAGTTCAATATGGATCAATCTAAGAAGGGGTTCTTACCTGTGTTGCAAGGTGTGAAATTGAGCTCAGCTCAATGTCCGACCACGGCCGAAGATATAGAAGAGATGAGTGTCATCCCCTATGCCTCAGCCATAGGGTCTATTATGTATGCCATGCTGTGTACCAGACCTGATGTAAACCTTGCCGTAAGTTTGGTAGGAAGGTACCAAAGTAATCCCGACAAGGAACACTGGACAGCGGTCAAGAATATCCTGAAGTACCTGAAGAGGACTAAGGAAATGTTTCTCGTTTATGGAGGTGACGAAGAGCTCGTCGTAAAGGGTTACGTCGACGCTAGCTTCGACACAGATCTGGATGACTCTAAGTCACAAACCGGATACGTGTATATTTTGAATGGTGGGGCAGTAAGCTGGTGCAGTTGCAAGTAGAGCGTCGTGGCGGGATCTACATGTGAAGCGGAATACATGGCAGCCTCTGAGGCAGCACATGAAGCAATTTGGGTGAAGGAGTTCATCACCGACCTCGGAGTCATACCCAATGCGTCGGGGCCAATCAAACTCTTCTGTGACAACACTGGAGCTATTGCACTTGCCAAGGAGCCCAGGTTTCACAAGAAGACCAGGCACATCAAGCGTCGCTTCAACTCCATTCGTGAAAATGTTCAAGATGGAGACATAGAAATTTGTAAAGTGCACACAGATCTGAATGTCGCAGATCCTTGACTAAACCTCTCCCTAAGGCAAAACATGATCAGCACCAGAACTCTATGGGTGTTCGATTCATCACAATGTAACTAGATTATTGACTCTAGTGCAAGTGGGAGACTGTTGGAAATATGCCCTAGAGGCAATAATAAAAGCATTATTATTATATTTCCTTGTTCATGATAATTGTCTTTATTCGTGCTATAATTGTGTTATCCGGAAATCGTAATACATGTGTGAATAACAGACAACAATATGTCCCTAGTAAGCCTCTAGTTGACTAGCTCGTTGATCGACAGATAGTCATGGTTTCCTGACTATGGACATTGGATGTCATTGATAACGAGATCACATCATTAGGAGAATGATGTGATGGACGAGACCCAATCCTAAACATAGCATAAGATTGCATAGTTCGTTTGCTAGAGTTTTCCAATGTCAAGTATCCTTTCCTTAGACCATGAGATCGTGTAACTTCCGGATACCGTAGGAGTGCTTTGGGTGTGCCAAATGTCACAACGTAACTGGGTGACTATAAAGGTATACTACGGGTATCTCCGAAAGTATCTGTTGGGTTGACACGGATCGAGACTGGGATTTGTCACTCCGCTTGACGGAGAGGTATCACCGGGCCCTCTCGGTAATGCATCATCATAATGAGCTCAATGCGATCAAAGTGTTAGATCACGGGATCATGCATTACGGTACGAGTAAAGTGACTTGCCCGGTAACGAGATTGAACAAGGTATTGGGATACCGACGATCGAATCTCGGGCAAGTAAAATACCGATTGACAAAGGGAATCGTATACGGGATTAATTGAATCCTCGACATCGTAGTTCATCCGATGAGATCATCATGGAGCATGTGGGAGCCAACATGGGTATCCAGATCCCGCTGTTGGTTATTGCCCGAGAGCCGTCTCGATCATGTCTGCATGTCTCCCGAACCCGTAGGGTCTACACACTTAAGGTTCGGTGACGCTAGGGTTGTGAAGATATGTATATGCAGTAACCCGAATGTTGTTCGGAGTCCCGGATGAGATCCTGGACGTCACGAGGAGTTTCGGAATGGTCCGGAGGTAAAGAATTATATATAGGAAGTGCTGTTTTGGCCATCGGGACAAGTTTCGGGGTTATCGGTATTGTACCGGGACCACCGGAGGGTCCGGGGGGTCCACCGGGTGGGGCCACCTGCCTCGGGGGGGCCACATGGGCTCTAGGGGGTGTGCCTTGGCCTACATGGGCCAAGGGTAACCAGCCCCAAGAGGCCCATGCGCCTAGGGTGGGGAAACCCTAAAGGGGGGGGGCGCCCCCTTGCTTGGGGGGCAAGCCCCCCACCCCTTGGCCGCCGCCCCCCTAGGAGATTGCATCTCCTAGGGCCGGCGCCCCCCCTAGGGGGCTATATAAAGGGGGGAGGGGAGGGGGCAGCCGCACCCTGGTCCTTGGCGCCTCCCTCTCCCTCTCCAACACCTCCTCCTCCTCCGTAGAGCTCGACGAAGCCCTGCCGGAGTACTGTAGCTCCACCATCACCACGCTGTCGTGCTGCTGCTGGAGCCATCTTCCCCAACCTCTCCTTTGCCTTGCTGGATCAAGAAGAAGGAGACGTTACGCTGACTGTACGTGTGTTGAACGCGGAGGTGCCGTCCGTTCGGTGCTAGGATCTCCGGTGATTTGGATCACGTCGTGTACGACTACCTCATCCCCGTTCCTTGAACGCTTCCGCTCACGATCTACAAAGTGGTATGTAGATGCAATCTCTCTCCCATGACTCGTTGCTTAGATGAACTCATAGATGGATCTTGGTGAAACCGTAGGAAAAATTTTAATTTTCTGCAACGTTCCCCAATAGTTATGGCGTACCCGGGATTTGAGGAGGGGGCGATGCCCAACCTATGACTCCTCTGTCTCCATAGCAAGGATCAAGTTGAGTTGGAAATTAATCTGGTCGATTCCCATAACTAGGCATCTATCTAAATTGGAAATTAATCTGGTCGGAGCATGTGATGTTTTCCTTTGTTCCAATTTCTGCTTCTGAACATATTCAGTAGTATTTGCCAGTCCGGTTGCAGGATGAATGGCAGATAATTTGATAAACTCTTCAGGCCATTAACACCACATCTAGTGAAATGCCAAGGAAATTTGTCTTAGCTTCAAACATACTGAACTAAATTAGTCTTAACTTCAAACAGTGCATCACATGATCATTCTAGTGGCCACTTGATTGTAATGTTCCCACCCGAATCAAGCTAATCGTACGCATCTGCACAATGCCAATGATTACTAGATTCAGCAGATTTACATAGAATTTACAAATGGATCAGTTGAATGATCCTAGAGTACTCCTGCATTTCTATATAAATAAAAGGAGGAGTACCATGAAGGAGCATTTTGTCTCTACAACAACATTACTATGAATCTGTACAACCGAATCTAATGACACTCCATATAATTTTTTCTCTAACGGAGTATTACAAAGAGTTCAAATTTATTTGGTTAAACTGGGCAAATGTATATGAATCTCGACAGCTGAATAAGCTAATGCATATAAATTCACACTATTCTGCATTACTACTCTCATTCAGAAACTACTCCATATAGATTCAGCAGGTAATTCTTCAAACAAGAACCATATTCACATTATCCTGCAGGAAATGAACTGTACAAATGTTGTCCATTTTAAATGCATATATGATGTTTTAGATTATAAACCTAACCAATTCTGAACCATATAAACTGAAGCTTGTGTCATTTGATAGATTTTTGTTCATGCAGATATAAGCAAGAGCAGCATCGACACAACAACAACAACAACACAATGGCATCAGCAGTCACTCAATCAAGTACTCCATCAACAAATTAGCAGCAGTAGCTCAAGCAAGTACTCCAGCAACAAACACAACAAACACAGTAGCAGCAATAGTAAATTAGCAGCAACATCAACAACCCCATGAAGATGATGAACTTTGACCTGAATTGTTCTCCACCAGAAGAGGATAAACCTGGACCTCAAGCAAGTACTCCACTTGCAAGAGAAGAAGTTGATATGGAACTCCAAGAAGAAGTTGACATGGAACTCCAGGAAGATATTGATATGGAACTCCAAGTAGAAGAAGCAGTGCATGGTCAAGCAACAGGTACTCCTGCTAGCCACTCTAGCTAGCTACCCACAACATGTGATCTATCTTGTGATCATCAAGGCCTCCATCACTTCCCTAATTTTCTTTTTCTTTTGCTACTGTAGGTGGTCAACAGTTACGTAGGCAAAGAAAGTCAATGCCAGATGAGCAGAGATATGCTGCCTACATGGCACTACATACCCTGAATCTGGCTAGGGGTGGCAAATTCAAAAGAAATGACAAGAAGGATATTGCTCGGATTTTTCAAGTTGGTGTTCAACATATTTGGAAAATCTAGACGATAGCGGAGTGACAAAAAGCACTTGGTCAGGAGGTGAATGTGTCCACCGAAAGGAAAGGAAGATGCAGAAGAAAAGGAAGGAATGATACTCTATCCAAAATCTCCACAGTTCCTTTGAATCGAAGGTCGACTCTCAGGTCACTTGCTCGCCAACTGGGTGTCAGTCATACTGCACTCTACCAAAAACTCAAGCTTCGCAAGGTTAAGAGGCACTCCAATCGTTTGAAGCCATTCTTGAAAGAAAAGAATAGAAGACAAAGGATCAAGTTTTGTTTGTCAATGCTTGATGAGACCACCTTAGCAGCACCAAGACCTAAATTCATCAGTATGCACAACATTGTGCATATTGATGCAAAGTGGTTCTATATGACAAAAATGAACAGATGCTACTACCTCCTCCCTGAGGAAGATGACTCGGTAGAACTGTTCGGAACAAGAACTGTATTGGGAAAGTGATGTTTCTGACCGCTGTTGCTCGACCTAGATATGACGCTGAAGGCAATATGACATTCTCGGGTAAAATTGGTGTCTGGCCCTTTGTGCAAGAGATTCTCGCTGCCAGAAGAAGTGAATATAGAGCAAGAGGTACCATTGAAATCAAGTCCGTCAACGTGAACCGACGGGTAATGAGGAGGTATATGATAGAAAAAGTGGTTCCAGGAATAAAGGAAGTTTGGCCCGCAGATGATACTAATCCAATATTGATCCAGCAAGATAACGCGAGAACGCACATTCTTCCCGGTGATGCAGAGTTTGCAGAAGCTGTGGCTATAACTGGTCTGGACATTAAAATAATAAACCAGCCTCCAAATTCTCCTGATCTAAACACACTTGATCTTGGATATTTCAGATTCCTTGAGTCTTTGACCGATTGCAGATCACCCACGACTATCGAAGAACTGATTCAAGGTGTACAGGAAGAATCTGATGAGTATGATGCCGGGAAACTCAACAGAATATCTCTAACACTTCAGACCATCATGGTAGAGGTGATGAACCATGGAGGAGAAAATTCATACAAAATCCCACATTTGCGCAAGGAGAGATTGGAAAGGCAAGGAAACCTACCGCCTAGGATTCACTTTCCCCGTGAAGTTTATGAAAATGCCATGGAGATTCTAGAACAAGATATCATAGAGTAGTGGAGTGTGTCAAGACTTGCAATGCGTGCAACTCTTGTTGTGGAGTATGTTGAGACTTGTAGTGCTATGATGAAACTTGTTTGTGGAAATGCATTCATGAGACTTGTATTGTTTGTGGATATGGATTATTTGTAAGTATGAAATGGATTATATTGTGTTGTTTGAAATGGAGTACTCCATATGAGTTGTTTGAAATGGAGTGTGCAATTTTCTAAAATTATATGCAAGCTTCTGAAATTATATGCAAGTTTCTTAACTTTATGGAAATTTCCAAATTTTATGTGGAAGTTTCTGTTTTTTTTGTTTTCCAAATTATATGGAAGTTTCTGAATTTATTGAAGTTTTCTGAATAGAGAAGAGTGGAGAGGAGAGGACAAGAGCGGAGAGGAGAGTGGAGAGGAAAGGAGAGGACAGGAGCATGCTCTACAACTACTCCATGAGCAACACTAGATTAGCTGCTTAGTCTATTTTCAATTAACAGTAAGCAAGCAACTCCAGCAAGCAATATTCTACTCCAAGTACCAAATGAAAAATTTCTACACAATCATGCTCACTAAAAGTTCTTCTCTAGCAAGCAATATTCTAGTTTTAGTTTTATTTAGTCTATTTTCAATTAACAGTAATCAAGCGAATAACACAGTGAACCATCAGTTGATTCATCCAGAAACTTTCATCAGTACTCCTTGTTGGAAAGCTTGCTGGTGAATTAACAACAAATAGTGAACCACCAGTAGGAGTAACTAGTGAAGCTTGCTGGAGTATTTTCAATCTATGGTGAAGACTCTTGCAAAAATTGACTCAGGAGCAAAGACAAAACACAAAATTTGAAGTGACATCATCAGTAGTGCTCTGGTTGCTCTGTATACATCTACTACTCCCTCCATGTTCCTAATTTTTGCTCAGAACATCATTTAATTTCTGTAAATAATCATCACTCTATAGTGCATGAAGATCCTATCCCAAGTCTGTCTTAACAACAAAGTGCAGAATTGAAATAATCATCAGAGCACACAATCTGAAGCAGAGAACACAAGAAGAGCATGAACAAGTTTTTCTTAGCATCTTTGAAGCAAAGCACACAATCAGAGCACACAAGGGGATGAAGATGAAGTCTGACTTGATCTGCAGATGAAGATGAAGTTGAAGTCGCCCGACAGCTCAAACTCCCCCCCGTCCGGCAGAGTAGCAACCGCATCTGCAGGACCTCCACGTCGTGCAGACCCGGCAGTAGCAGCCACATATCCTGTACAGGTGCTCCTCCTTGCAGGTCGAGGAAGATGAGGAGCGCCAGTGTTCGTCGCCGCCGTCGTCGAGCCGGAGAACACTGCCACCATCATCGAGTAGGACAAGGCTGTCTACCCTGCACTACTCCCGCTCCTCCTTGACTTTAGTAAAAAAAGCCAGCTTTGGCTTGAGCAGGAGAAGGTGGCGCACGCGATGCCAGTGAGAGGGAGAGGCGACACAGGCGAAAGGGAGAAACAACGACGTAGACGCAGGCGAGCGGCGTGGGCGAGAGGGTGAGCAGCGTGGGGGAGCTCGGATTTCAGAGTAAGTGAGGAGAGGGAGGGGAATCGCGAGTGAGTGAGGCGAGGGAGGGGAAAAATGGGAAACGACAAGATTTTCTTAGCGTTACAAAATTTGAACTACAATTCCTAAACGCTCTTATAAAAGTTTACGGAGGGAGTAAAAGATAATTTCTGGAGCCAAGAACCACCGGAGGAGGGCACCTGGGTGGGCACAACCCACCAGGGCGTGCCCCCTCCAGGCGGGCCCAGGTTGGTTGTCCCCACCCGGTGGCCCGCAGGCCTCAACCCTGATACTATAAAATCACATTTTTAGAGAAAAAAATCGGGGAGGAAGAATTATCGCCTTTCACGAGACGGAGCCGCCGCCACCTCCTGTTCTTCATCGCGAGGCCAGATCTGGAGTCCGCTTGGGGCTCCGGAGAGGGGGATCTTTGATCTTCGTCATCACAAAACCCTCTCCATCGCCAATTTCATGATGCTCCCCACCGGGAGTGAGTAATTCCTTCATAGGCTCGCTGGTCGGTGAGGAGTTGGATGAGATTCATCATGTAATCGAGTTAGTTTTGTGAGGGCTTGATCCCTAGTATCCATTATGTTTTGAGATTGATGTTGCTATGACTTTGCCATGCTTAATGCTTGTCACTTTGGGCACAGGTGCCATGATTTCAGATCTGAACCATTTATGTTATCACCATTATATCTATATTCTAGATCCAATCTTGCAAGTTATAGTCATCTACTACGTGTTATGATCCGGCAACCCCGGAGTGACAGAAGCTGGGACACTTCCCGGTGATGACCGTAGTTTGAGGAGTTCATGTATTAACTATGTGTTAATGCTTTGTTTCGGTTCTCTATTGAAAGGAGGCCTTAATATCCCTCAGTTTCCAATAGGACCCCGCTGCCACAGGAGGGTAGGACAAAAGATGTCACACAAGTTCTTTCCATAAGCACGTATGACTATTTACGGAATACATGCCTACGTTATATTTATGAAATTGAGCTAGTGCCGTATCGCCCTAGGTTATGACTGTTATATTATGAACATCATCCAACGAATTCATCAATCCAATGCCAATTTCTCTTATATTGTTCCTGCTAAGTTACTACTGCTACTGTTACTATTGCACCTGCTACAAAATCATTGCTATCACTGTTACTATTGCTACTACTATCAAAACTATCATACTGCTTTGCTACTGATCACTTTGCTGCAAATAATTAATCTCCAGGTTTGGTTGTCAGCGTCCTAGGAACGGCGGTCCCGGACTTGCCTGCATACGGCCCATGGCGTGGCTCCACCAGCGGCCTGGTACGGCCCATCTTCACCAACAACCACTCAAGACCCTCGCGAGGGGCCAAGCCTCGCGAGGCGGACGACACAAGACCTCCTCGGGGGTAGCCTCGCTAGGTTGGCTCGCGAGGAGCAGAGATATCAAGGCGGAGGGGCACCTCGCGAGGTTCGTATGACGTGAGCCATGAGGACCGAAGCCAGGCGGGCGCGGGCGGGCGCATAGTACCAGTTTCCTGTTTGGTGCTAAAGAGGCAGGCGCAAGCGAGGAGTCCTGAGGCATCAGGCAAAGGTTTCCATATCAGCGCAACAAGACCAAGACCAGCAGGACAGCAGGGCGGAGGTCATCGTGGAGCCCACAACTACATCACCACCAGAGCCTTTGGCAGGCGAAGACCAACTTTAGTCAGGATAACTTGTAGTAGTTGTCCCCCTTCAAAATTGGCCGTTGTGGGACCCCTTCCCGCCTACATCTGGGAAGAGGACCAGGGCCTCTATAAATAGGACTAGCCACTACCGTAGGAGGCAACTCATCTGGGATCGGATCCATTCCATACACACACACAAGCTCAACAAGCTCAAGAACACCTCTCCTCAGGAGGTTGTTCGTCCCTTGTACTTGTTCATCCCCAGCCTACAAGGCAATCCACCACACCACACTAGAGTAGGGTATTACACCACAATGGTGGCCCGAACCAGTATAAACCCTTGTGTCTCTTGTTCCTTGGGTTTGACGAGCTAGGCTTTGAGATCGTTGCGAGAGTGGGCTAGTGAAAGAGAGATCTTTGTGCACACCCCAGTGTTCGAACCTCAAGGGTTTGCCGGAACTCACAATCCGACATTTGGCGTGCTAGGTAGGGGTGCGCTGAAGCCTTTCTTTCATCGATCCACGTTCCACTGCTCCACCGCATCCATGGCTTATGCTCACCGAGCCCGCTGAGTGCCGGGCCGCCCTTGTCGCTCGTGTCGCTCAAACATCTCCTGTCAGTGGGCCTCCCCGTCGCTCTCCATCACCCGCTGCCAACGCCGCCACCGGCCAGGCGGGAAACGAGCAGCAAGCTTCATTATTGCACCCCTCTATGCGGTGGGACGACCGCACCGCCACCCCGTCGCTGACTCCGGCCGGCTCATCGTCCCACGCTCATCGCGAGCCCACGGACGTGCAGGCCGCGATGCTCATGGCACGCGAGCTCCTGCGTTACCGCCCGGTCGACGACCTCTACGAGGACTAGCTAGACTGCATCGCCGAGCTTGTCAGCGCCGCTGGGGGCTCTCCCGTACCATCTCTCTCACTGCCTCGCCCTCCTCCAGCTGCGGGCGACGTAGCTCACGGAGCGCCTCCATCACCTCCGCACCAAGACGGCGCCCTAGCACCAAGAAGCGCGGCCCCTCAGTGCGACCCGCCGCGCTGGGCGCCCGCGCACGAAGAAGGAAGCTGCCAAGAAGTTCGTCGACCGCAAGAAAATGCCCATGCACTTCCAGCGCCAGGACCGCGCCGCCTGCGACGGTGGCGCGAGGGTGCCAAGATCAGGCTCCACCTCCTCGGCGGGCTCCGGTGACCACAACAGGCTGCTGTGCCTTCACTCCAGAGCTGCATAGCATCGTCTGGCTCGGCAAGTTCAAGCCAGACCTGCCGCCGTGCTACGACGGCACTCCCGACCCTGCAGAGTTCTTGCAGCTCTATGAGCTGAGCATCGAGGCGGCCAGCGGTGACGAGAAGGTCATGGCGAACCAGTTCCCCATGGCCCTCAAGGATGGCGTGCTTTCGTGGCTCCTGAACTTGCCTGCGGGGTCAATCTCCTCCTGGGGTGAGATGCGCGAGCGCTTCGTCGCCAACTTCCAGGGCACTCACGACCGTCCGCCGGCCGCGGGTGACCTACGACACATCAAGCAGCAGCAGGGAGAGACCCTACAGAAGTACATCCAGCGCTTCAATAGCGTTCGCCTCAAGATTCCCAAGGTGATGGATGAGGCCATCATCTCAGCATTCTCCGATGGCGTCCGCGACATCAAGATGAAGGAGGAGCTCACCATCCACGAGGAACTATGCACGGCCCTGGAGATGTTCAACATGGCGACCAAGTGCGCAAGAGCCGAGGAGGGGCGCCTCTCCCTCCTCGAGCTCCCTGCTACCAACCAAGGAGTAGCTGTGCTCGCGGCCAAGCTAGAGATGAAGCGCGGACGGGACCACCCCGAGTCGTCCAAGAGCAGCCGCCCATTCTGCGCCTTTCACAACTTACACAACCACAACACTAACGACTGCCAAGAGCTTAAGGCCATTCGTGATGGACGCTTCGTTCTCGGGTCCCGACCCTCGAGCAAGGCTCAGCCGCCGCTGGTATGCCAGGTCGCGATGCCGTGGTCAAGGCCAGGGGGTGAGGGCTGGAGAGTCAGTAAGAGCTTATGAGGCGCGATGCTCAGGAGCCCCCCTTTCACGCGCAAGCGAATTGCACGAAAGAATGAACGAGCTAACGAGGCCACCAGTAGCTGGCGCTCCAGAGATTCCTGCGAGTTAGTTGGAGAGGGGATACAACCCGTGATCGTGTTGGTTACCCAGCTGCTGATTCTTCCACAAGGAGACGAAGGCACTGAGGATCTGATGAGGTGACGTGCGCGGAGCGGGCCACGAGCCAGAGCTCGATCTCTCATGTTTATCAGCATTGCAGGGACTGACCCGAGCACAAGCGTCGTGCCGACAGGTGGAGCTCTCATCGCGGGGTAAACAGGAGATCGGTCAGCAACGCGGGATGCCGCGAGATGTAATCAAGCAAGTGATAATCATAGGGAACCCATTTAAGGGGACAAGCTAGTTCGAATAGATGCAAGAATGATACATGCCACTGGGACGGACCCAATCTGCTTGGGGATGATGCGGTCCGAGGCCCCCCCCAACAGAGTAAGCTAAAGATGCAAAAAGATACATGCCACAGGGGCAGACCCGTGAGACCTGGGACTGGTGTAGCCCGAGGGGCGCTCCTAGCTGAGTAAATCGGAAAATGTCACCTGGTACCGTTGTTGATGAAGTGTTGAAGTAGCTGAAGGTGCGTGCCGAAGGAGTGGCTCCTCACGAGCCACCAGGGCCCTGAGCCTCAGGAGGCTCCGGGGTCTCGGGTGGTTCCTCGAGGACCACCGCCATCTCCGCCAGGACTGCATGACGCCTGGCCTCCTGAGCCGCCAGGATGCTCTGTAAGTGGCGCTGGAAGGTGACAGCTGCGTTCGGCAGGCCAAATGGCATGCGAACATAGCTGTGAGGTGGACCCTTGCACCGACCAACGCACGAAGGCCAGAAGCGCTCTTGATATGCAGCCCTATTGAGCCCTGGAATGTCGATGCAGACGCGTAGCCCGCCATCCTCACGAGGATGGGGAGCTGCGCCTGGTGATGGGCGGCGGTCGCCGCGTATGATCCTTGCCTCTTGAAGCTCCTGGGTCGCCTTGGTGATGAACTCCTAAGCACCGGGCGCTCCACGCCCAGTGCCCTCTTGTAACGCCCCGGACACACCCGCCGGTGGTCATTACTCCTGGCGGGATCTAGACTGGCCCCACAGATCAATACTAGTCTTTTCTGCACACTTTGTCCTCACTCGTGCGCACCCGGGAGCAACTTCCCGGTCGGTCACCCATCCTGACACTACTCCAAGCTGAGCACGCTTAACTTTGGAGTTCTGTCCGAATGGGCTCCCGGAAAAGAAGGAATTCCTTATTGATATGAGTAGTCTATCATCCCTAATAAGCCAGGCTATCACATACACCCCCACTCAGAGGAACCGACGTCCTCGTCGGGCCACAGGAACGTTCCCTCTTGGCACAAACGTCTGTGCTTCCAGTCCGGTACATGTGCCATGCCGGGTGCCACGACGGGTCACAAACGTCATGAACAACATGACCACGCACCTGTCCGCAACCATCCGTGTAACCGCGAGGGTCGGCTCTGATACCAACTTGTAACGCCCTCGATGCGGCTATATCTCCCACGTGTCGAAGCACGACTTAGAGGCATAACCGCATTGAAAGCAATGTCGCAAGTGAGGTAATCTTCACACAACCCATGTAATACATAAGGGAAAGAGATACATAGTTGGCTTACAATCGCCACTTCACACAATACATGAGTAAACATTACATCATACAGTTACAATCAGGGCCCGACTACGGAGCCAAAATAAAAGAAGAAACCCCAAAAGCGACAAAGGTCCACGATCGACCCCAACTGGGCTCCACTACTGATCGACTATAACGAAACAACACAATGAACAAGATCTTCATCGAGCTCCTCCTTGAGCTCGGATGCGTCACCTGCACGGTTTCATCGGCACCTGCAAACTGGTTTTGGAAGTATCTGGTGAGTCACGAGGACTCAGCAATCTCACACCCGCGAGATCAAGACTATTTAAGCTTATAGGTAGGGTAAAAGGTATGAGGTGGAGCTGCTGCAAGCGACTAGCATATATGGTGGATAACATACGCAAATGAGAGCGAGAAGAGGAGGCAAAAGCACGGTCGAACAACTATGATCAAGAAGTGATCCTGAAACTACTTACGTCAAGCATAACTCCAACAACCGTGTTCACCTCCCGGACCCAGCCGAGAAGAGACCATCACGGTTACACACGCGGTTGGTGTATTTTAATTAAGATCAACTTCGGGTTTTCTACAACCGGACATTAACAAATTCCCATCTGCCACATAACCGCGGGCACGGCTTTCGAAAGTTCAAAACCCTGCAGGGGTGTCCCAACTTAGCCCATGATAAGCTCTCGCGATCAACGAAGGATATTCCTTCTCCCCGGGAAGACCCGATCAGTCTCGGAATCCCGGCTACAAGACATTTCGACAGCAATAAAACAAGTCCAGCAAAGCCGCCCGATGCACCGACATCCTGATAGGAGCTGCACATATCTCGTGAAGGAAATATGCCCTAGAGGCAATAATAAAGTTATTATTTATTTCCTTATATCATGATAAATGTTTATTATTCATGCTAGAATTGTATTAACTGGAAACATAATACATGTGTGAATACATAGACAAACAGAGTGTCACTAGTATGCCTCTACTTGACTAGCTCATTAATCAAAGATGGTTATGTTTCCTAGCCATGAACAAAGAGTTGTTATTTGATTAACGAGATCACATCATTAGTTGAATGATCTGATTGACATGACCCATTCCATTAGCATAGCACTCGATCGTTTAGTATGATGCTATTGCTTTTATCCATGACTTATACATGTTCCTTTAACTATGAGATTATGCAACTCACGTTTACCGTAGGAACACTTTGTGTGCTACCAAACGTCACAACGTAACTGGGTGATTATAAAGGTGCTCTACAAGTGTCTCCGAAGGTACATGTTGAGTTGGCATATTTCGAGATTAGGATTTGTCACTCCGATTGTCGGAGAGGTATCTCAGGGCCTTCTCGGTAATGCACATCACATAAAGCCTTGCAAGCATTGCAACCAATGAGTTAGTTGCAAGATGATGTATTACGGAATGAGAAAAGAGACTTGCCGGTAACGAGATTGAACTAGGTATTGGATACCGACGATCGAATCTCGGGCAAGTAACATACCGATGACAAAGGGAACAACGTATGTTGTTATGCGGTCTGACCGATAAAGATCTTCGTAGAATATGTAGGAGCCAATATGGGCATCCAGGTCCCGCTATTGGTTATTGACTGGAGACGTGTCTCGGTCATGTCTACATTGTTCTCGAACCGTAGGGTCCGCACGCTTAAGGTTACGATGACAGTTATTATGAGTTTATGAGTTTTGATGTACCGAAGGAGTTCGGAGTCCCGGATGAGATCGGGGACATGACGAGGAGTCTCGAAATGGTCGAGACGTAAAGATCGATATATTGGACGACTATATTCGGACATCGGAAGGGTTCTGAGTGGTTCGGGTATTTTCGGGAGTATCGGGGAGTTACGGGATTACGGGAGAAGTAATGGGCCTTGATGGGCTTTAGTGGGAAGAGGAAAAGGCTGCTGCGCCCCCCTTCCCCTTTGGTCCGAATTGGACTAGGGAAAAGGGGGCCGGCCACCTCTCCTTCTCCTCCTATTCCTTCTCCCTTCCTCCCCTTTTGGTGGACTCCTACTAGGACTTGGAGTCCTAGTAGGACTCCATATGCTGGCCGCACCTTTTGCCTTGGCCGGCCTCCTCCTCCTCCATCCTTTATATACAGGGGCAGGGGGCACCCCAAAGACACACAAGTTGATCTACGGATCGTTCCTTAGCCGTGTGCGGTGCCCCTTTCCACCAAATTCCACCTCGATCATATCGTTGCAGTGCTTAGGCGAAGCCCTGCGCCGGTAACACATCAAGATCGTCACCATGCCGTCGTGCTGACGGAACTCTTCCCCGACGCTTTGCTGGATCGGAGCCCGGGGATCGTCATCGAGCTGAACGTGTGCCAAGAACTCGGAGGTGCCGGAGTAACGGTGCTGTGATCGGTTGGATCGCGAGGAGAACGTACGACTACTTCCTCTACGTACGACTACTTCCTCTACGTTGTGTCAACGCTTCCGCTTCGGTCTACGAGGGTACGTAGACAAACACTCTCCCCTCTCGTTGCTATGCATCACCATGATCTTGCGTGTGCGTAGGAATTTTTTTGAAATTACTACGTTCCCCAACAGTGGCATCCGAGCCTAGGTTTTATGGTTTGATGTTATTTGCACGAGTAGAACACAAGTGAGTTGTGGACGATACAAGTCATACTGCCTACCAGCATGTCATACTTTGGTTCAGCGGTATTGTTGGACGAGACGATCCGGACCAACCTTACGCGTACGCTTACGCGAGACCGGTTCCCTCGACGTGCTTTGCACATAGATGGCTTGCGGAAGACTGTCTCTCCAACTTTAGTTGAACCGAGTGTGGCTACGCCCGGTCCTTGAGAAGGTTAAAACGGAGTCTATTTGACAAACTATCGTTGTGGTTTTGATGCGTAGGTAAGATAAGTTCTTGCTTAAAGCCCGTAGCAGCCACGTAAAACTTGCAACAACAAAGTAGAGGACGTCTAACTTGTTTTTGCAGGGCATGTTGTGATGTGATATGGTCAAGACGTGATGCTAAATTTTATTGTATGAGATGATCATGTTTTGTAACCGAGTTATCGGCAACTGGCAGGAGCCATATGGTTGTCGCTTTATTGTATGCAATGCAATCGCGATGTAATGCTTTACTTTATTGCTAAACGGTAGTGATAGTCGTAGAAGCATAAGATTAGCGAGACGACAACGATGCTGCGATGAAGATCAAGGTGTCGCGCCGGTGACGATGGTGATCATGACGGTGCTTCGAAGATGGAGATCACAAGCACAAGATGATGATGGCCATATCATATCACTTATATTGATTGCATGTGATGTTTATCCTTTTATGCATCTTATCTTGCTTTGATTGACGGTAGCATTATAAGATGATCTCTCACTAAATTATCAAGAAGTGTTCTCCCTGAGTATGCACCGTTGCGAAAGTTCTTCGTGCTGAGACACCACGTGATGATCGGGTGTGATAGGCTCTACGTTCAAATACAACGGGTGCAAAACAGTTGCACACGCGGAATACTCAGGTTTAACTTGACGAGCCTAGCATATACAGATATGGCCTCGGAACACAGAGACCGAAAGGTCGAGCGTGAATCATATAGTAGATATGATCAACATAATGATGTTCACCATTGAAACTACTCCATCTCACGTGATGATCGGACATGGTTTAGTTGATTTGGATCACGTGATCACTTAGAGGATTAGAGAGATGTCTATCTAAGTGGGAGTTCTTAAGTAATATGATTAATTGAACTTTAATTTATCATGAACTTAGTCCTGGTAGTATTAGCATATCTATGTTGTAGATCAATAGCTCGCGTTGTTGCTTCCCTGTGTTTATTTTGATATGTTCCTAGAGAAAATTGTGTTGAAAAATGTTAGTAGCAATGATGCGGATTGGATCCGTGATCTGAGGTTTATCCTCATTGCTGCACAGAAGAATTATGTCCTTGATGCACCGCTAGGTGACGGACCTATTGCAGGAGCAGATGCAGACATTATGAACGTTTTGCTAGCTCAATATGATGACTACTTAATAGTTTAGTGCACCATGCTTAACTGCTTAGAATCGGGACTTCAAAGACGTTTTGAACGTCATGGAGCATATGAGATGTTCTAGGAGTTGAAGTTAATATTTCAAGCAAATACCCGAGTTGAGAGATATGAAGTCTCCAGCAAGTTCTATAGCTAAAAGATGGAGGAGAATCGCTCAACTAGTGAGCATGTGCTCAGATTGTCTGGGTACTACAATCGCTTGAATCAAGTGGGAGTTAATCTTCCTGATAAGATAGTGATTGACAGAATTCTCTAGTCACCATCACCAAGTTAGTAGAACTTCGTGATGAACTATAATATGCAAGGGATAACAGAAAATATTCCCAAGCTCTTCGCGATGCTAAAATCGGCGAAGGTAGAAATCAAAGAAAAACATCAAGTGTTGATGGTTGACAAGATCACTAGTTTCAAGAAAAGGGCAAAAGGAAAGAAGGGGAACTTCAAGAAGAACGGCAAGCAAGTTGCTGCTCAAGTGAAAAAGCCCAAGTATGGTCCTAAGCCTGAGACTAAGTGCTTCTACTGCAAAGGGACTGGTCACTAGAAGAGGAACTACCCCAAGTGATTGGCGGATAAGAAGGATGGCAAAGTGAACATAAGTATATTTGATATACATGTGTACTTTACTAGTGTTCATAGCAACCCCTTAGTATTTGGTACTAGTTCAGTTGCTAAAATTTAGTAACTCAAAACGGGAGTTGCAGAATGAACAGAGACTAGTTAAGGGTGAAGTGACGATGTATGTTGGAAGTAGCTCCAAGAATGATATGATCATCATCGCACACTCACTATACTTTCGGGATTAGTGTTGAACTTAAATAAGTGTTATTTGGTGTTTGCGTTGAGCATAAATATGATTTGATCATGTTTATTGCAATACGGTTATTCATTTAAGTTAGAGAACAATTGTTGTTCTGCTTACATGAATAGAACCTTCAATGGTCATACACCCAATGAAAATAGTTCGTTGGATCTCGATCATAGTGATACACATATTCATAATATTGAAGCCAAAAGATGCAAAGTTAATAATGATAGTGCAAATTATTGTGGCACTGCCGTTTAGGTCATATTGGTGTAAAGCGCATGAAGAAACTCCATGCTAATGGAATTTTGGAATCACTTGATTATGAATCACTTGATGTTTGCGAACCATGCCTCTTGGGCAAGATGACTAAAACGCCGTTCTCCGGAACAATGGAGCAAGCAACAGATTTGTTGGAAATAATACATACTGATGTATGCGATCCGATGAGTACTGATGCTCGCGGCAAGTATCATTATTTTCTGACCTTCACAGATGATTTGAGCAGATATGGGTATATCTGCTTAATGAAATAAGAAGTCTGAAACATTTGAAAAGTTCATATAATTTCAGAGTGAAGTGGAAAATCATCGTAACAAGAAAACAAAGTTTCTATGATCTGATCGTGGAGAAGAGTATTTGAGTTATGAGTTTGGTCTTTAGTTAAAGCAATGTGGAATAGTTTCACAAACTCATGCCACCTGGAACACCACAGCATAATGGTGTGTTCGAACGTCATAACCGTACTTTATTGGATACAGTACAATCTATGATGTTTCTTACCGATTTACCAATATCGTTTTGGGATCATGCATTAGAGACAGCTGCATTCACGTTAAAAGGGGCACCATCTAAATCCGTCGAGACGACACCGTATGAACTATGGTTTAGCAATAAACCTAAGCTGTCGTTTCTTGAAGTTTGGGGCTGCGATGCTTATGTGAAAAAGCTTCAACCTGATAAGCTCGAACCCAAACCGGAGAAATGTGTCTTCATAGGATATCCAAAGGAAACTGTTGGATACACCTTCTATCACAGATCCGAAGGCAAGACTTTTGTTGCTAAGTTCGGAAACTTTCTAGAGAAAGAGTTTCTTTCGAAAGAAGTGAGTGGGAGGAAAGTAGAAAACTTGATAAGGTAATTGTACCTTCTCCCTTATTGGAAAGTAGTTCATCACAGAAATCTGTTCTTGTGACTACTACACCAATTAGTGAGGAAGCTGATGATGATGATCATGTAACTTCAGATCAAGTAACTACCGAATCTCGTAAGTAAACCAGAGTGAGATCCGCACCAGAGTGGTACGGTAATCCTATTTTGGAAGTCATGTTACTAGACCATGATGAACCTACGAACTATCAGGAAGCGATGATGAGCCCAGATTCCGCGAAATGGTTAGAGGCCATGAAATCTGAGATATGATCCATGTATGAGAACAAAGTATGGACTTTGATGGATTTGCCCGATGATCGGCAAGCCAAAGAATATAAATGGATCTTGAAGAGGAAGACGGACACTGATAGTAGTATTACTATCTACAAAGCTAGAATTGTTGCAAAAAAGGTTTTCGACAAGTTCAAGGTGTTGACTACGATGAGAGTTTCTCACTCGTATCTATGCTTAAGTCTGTCCGAATCATGTTAGCAATTGCCGCATTTTATGAAATCCGGCAAATGGATAAACAAAACTACATTCCTTAATGGATTTATTAAAGAAGAGTTGTATACGATGCAACTAGAAGGTTTTGTCGATCCTGAAGGTGTTAACAAAATATGCAAGCTCCAGCGATCCATCTATGGACTGGTGCAAGCATCTCGGAGTTGGAATATACGCTTTGATAAGTTGATCAAAGCATATAGTTTTATACAGACTTGCGGTGAAGCCTGTATTTACAAGAAAGTGAGTGGGAGCACTACAGCATTTCTGATAAGTATATGTAAATGACATATTATTGATCGGAAATAATGTAGAATTATTCTGTAAAGCATAAAGGAGTATTTGAAAGGAGTTTTTCGAAGAAGGACCTCGGTGAAGCTGCTTACATATTGAGCATCAAGATCTATAAGAGATAGATCAAGACGCTTGATAAGTTTTTCAATAAATACATACCTTGAAAAGATTTTTGAAGTAGTTCAAAATGGAACAGTCAAAGAAAGAGTTCTTGCCTGTATTACAAGGTGTGAAATTGAGTAAGACTCAAAGCCCGACCACGGCAGAAGATAGAAAGAGAATGAAAGTCATTCCCTATGCCTCAGCCATAGGTTCTATAAAGTATGCCATGCTGTGTACCAGACCTATTGTATACCCTACCCTGAGATTGGCACGGGAGTACAACAGTGATCTAGGAGTAGATCACTGGACGGCGGTCAAAATTATCCTTAGTGGAATAAGGATATGTTTCTCGATTATGGAGGTGACAAAAAGGTTCGTCGTAAAAGGTTACGTCGATGCAAGTTTTGACACTAATCTGGATGACTCTAAGTCTCAATCTAGATACATATTGAAAGTGGGAGCAATTAGCTAAAGTAGCTCCGTGCAGAGCATTGTAGACATAGAAAATTGCAAAATACATAACGGATCTGAATGTGGCAGACCCGTTGACTAAACTTCTCTCACAAGCAAAATTCACACTGTAGTACTCTTTGGGTGTTAATCACATAGCAATGTGAACTAGATTACTGAATCTAGTAAACCCTTTGGGTGTTGGTCACATATC
This sequence comes from Aegilops umbellulata, assembly GCA_032464435.1. NCBI lineage: Eukaryota > Viridiplantae > Streptophyta > Magnoliopsida > Poales > Poaceae > Aegilops > Aegilops umbellulata. The sequence continues at coordinate 256,347,427 of CP136056.1, forward strand.
GATGTGAACTATTGCTGATAAAACACATGGCGATGTGAACTAGATTATTGACTCTAGTGCAAGTGGGAGACTGAAGGAAATATGCCCTAGAGGCAATAATAAAGTTATTATTTATTTCCTTATATCATGATAAATGTTTATTATTCATGCTAGAATTGTATTAACTGGAAACATAATACATGTGTGAATACATAGACAAACAGAGTGTCACTAGTATGCCTCTACTTGACTAGCTCATTAATCAAAGATGGTTATGTTTCCTAGCCATGAACAAAGAGTTGTTATTTGATTAACGAGATCACATCATTAGTTGAATGATCTGATTGACATGACCCATTCCATTAGCATAGCACTCGATCGTTTAGTATGATGCTATTGCTTTTATCCATGACTTATACATGTTCCTTTAACTATGAGATTATGCAACTCACGTTTACCGTAGGAACACTTTGTGTGCTACCAAATGTCACAACGTAACTGGGTGATTATAAAGGTGCTCTACAAGTGTCTCCGAAGGTACATGTTGAGTTGGCATATTTCGAGATTAGGATTTGTCACTCCGATTGTCGGAGAGGTATCTCAGGGCCTTCTCGGTAATGCACATCACATAAAGCCTTGCAAGCATTGCAACCAATGAGTTAGTTGCAAGATGATGTATTACGGAACGAGAAAAGAGACTTGCCGGTAACGAGATTGAACTAGGTATTGGATACCGACGATCGAATCTCGGGCAAGTAACATACCGATGACAAAGGGAACAACGTATGTTGTTATGCGGTCTGACCGATAAAGATCTTCGTAGAATATGTAGGAGCCAATATGGGCATCCAGGTCCCGCTATTGGTTATTGACTGGAGACGTGTCTCGGTCATGTCTACATTGTTCTCGAACCGTAGGGTCCGCACGCTTAAGGTTACGATGACAGTTATTATGAGTTTATGAGTTTTGATGTACCGAAGGAGTTCGGAGTCCCGGATGAGATCGGGGACATGACGAGGAGTCTCGAAATGATCGAGACGTAAAGATCGATATATTGGACGACTATATTCGGACATCGGAAGGGTTCTGAGTGGTTCGGGTATTTTCGGGAGTATCGGGGAGTTATGGGATTACGGGAGAAGTAATGGGCCTTGATGGGCTTTAGTGGGAAGAGGAAAAGGCTGCTGCGCCCCCCTTCCCCTTTGGTCCGAATTGGACTAGGGAAAAGGGGGCCGGCCACCTCTCCTTCTCCTCCTATTCCTTCTCCCTTCCTCCCCTTTTGGTGGACTCCTACTAGGACTTGGAGTCCTAGTAGGACTCCATATGCTGGCCGCACCTTTTGCCTTGGCCGGCCTCCTCCTCCTCCATCCTTTATATACAGGGGCAGGGGGCACCCCAAAGACACACAAGTTGATCTACGGATCGTTCCTTAGCCGTGTGCGGTGCCCCCTTCCACCAAATTCCACCTCGATCATATCGTTGCAGTGCTTAGGCGAAGCCCTGCACCGGTAACACATCAAGATCGTCACCATGCCGTCGTGCTGACGGAACTCTTCCCCGACGCTTTGCTGGATCGGAGCCCGGGGATCGTCATCGAGCTGAACGTGTGCCAAGAACTCGGAGGTGCCGGAGTAACGGTGCTGTGATCGGTTGGATCGCGAGGAGAACGTACGACTACTTCCTCTACGTACGACTACTTCCTCTACGTTGTGTCAACGCTTCCGCTTCGGTCTACGAGGGTACGTAGACAAACACTCTCCCCTCTCGTTGCTATGCATCACCATGATCTTGCGTGTGCGTAGGAAATTTTTTGAAATTACTACGTTCCCCAACATCTCGTTCTCAGGGCAACACCGGATAAGCGAAGCGTACAGGAACCAACATAACCCAAGTTGCCAAGGGACGGTCCCGCACGGTGCTCTAGTTTGGACCAACACTTAGACAAGCATTGGCCCGGGGGGCTAAATAAAGATGACCCTCGGGTTGATCAGACCCAAGGGAAAAGGATAGGTGGTAGGCAAATGGTAAAACCAAGGTTGGGCCTTGCTGGAAAAGTCTTATTCAAAGCGAACTGTCAAGGGGGTCCCATAAATCACCCGACCGCGTTAGGGACGCAAAATCCGGGAACATAACACCGGTATGACGGAAACTAGGGCGGCAAGAGTGGAACAAAACACCAGGCATAAGGCCGAGCCTTCCACCCTTTACCAAGTATATAGATGCATTAATTAAATAAGATATATTGTGATATCCCAACAAGTAAACATGTTCCAAACAAGGAACAACATCTCCATGTTCCAACAAGGAACAAAGTTCATCTTCACCTGCAACTAACAATGCTATAAGAGGGGCTGAGCAACGCGGTAACATAGCCAAACAACGGTTTGCTAGGACAAGGTGGGTTGGAGGCTTGGTTTAACAATATGGGAGGCATGATAAGCAAGTGGTAGGTATCGCAGCATAGGCATAGCAAAAGAGCGAGCAATCTAGCAAGCAAAGATAGAAGTGATTTCGAGGGTATGGTCATCTTGCCTGAGATCCCGCAAGGAAGAAGAACGAGTCCATGAAGAAGACAAACGGACGAAGACGAACGAATCCTCACAACTCCGGAACGAAACCGAAGCTAACGAGAGAAGCAACCGAAAAGAAACAAACAACATGGTAAACAACCATCACATAAACATGGCATAATGCACAATCAAGTATGATGCATGTCCGGTTTAATGAGCATGGCATGGTAAACAATACTACAAGTTAAGTGGAGCTCGATATGCAACGAGTTGCATATTGACGAAACTTCACAACATTTATTTAGTTCACTCTTGTTTAGGCTACCCAACAATATTAAATGTTGTTAAGCATGGCAAGGGGGTGAAGCACAACAAAACTACCTATCTAGACAAGTTTAAATGAGGCCGGAACAACAAACATCAATTCCGGAAACTCCTCATATGCACATTTCAAATTTGGTACTGTTCTGCCTAAACATATTTTAATATTGTTAAACAGGAAAATGAAGTGCAAACTGTTAATCTATGCATCTTTCTACCCCATTTACATATAAAGTTTATTTAAATCCGAGTTACGGTTAATTAGCTATGAATTAAATCATTTTACCATGGCATAGGAGCAAATTTAAACAAACAGCATTTTAATCATGTTAAGCATAGATGAAAGTTGGATATTATTAAACTACACAATTTTCTGAGCATTTTTCATATATAAATCATTTTAATATGATGCACCGTTGATGAGTTATTAAATGCATGATCTAGAGGGGCTTTTCTGCAATTCTGTAATTCTCTGAATAAATAGCAAAATTCGCGGATAGGAAAAAAACACAATGGGCTGAATTGCTGGTTGCTGGTCTGGGGTTCTCACCATGGGCTTAGCCCAGTCGGTGAGGAGGAGGCCGGGCAGGGAGCGCTGGGCCTGAGCAAGAAGGCCCAGGCGCGGGCGACGTGGAACTCATCCACGCTGGCATTAGGACAAGTCAACGAGGGGCGACGCTGGAACCGGCGTTCTTGAAGCAGGGGACGCAGTGGTCGACGGCTGCGGCCGGGCTTGGCGACGCGGGCGGCGGGAACGGTTGCCGGTGACGTGGGGCTTGGGCGCGACGCCGGAGAGGAGGCAGCTGCGGTACTTGGCGCGGCGGTGCGGGATGGCAAGGGCGGCCGGATCAAAGGCGGAAGAGGCGCGATGCAGGCGGGAACATTGGCGTCCATGGCGTCGGATGGAGGAGTCCATCCATGGCGCTGCTCATGCGGGCGAACGGGCATGGGGACGAGCCGGGGCGGATCCGGGCACGGGACGAGGCGGATCCGGGCACCGTTGTTTGGCTATGTTACCGCGTTGCTCAGCCCCTCTTATAGCATTGTTAGTTGCAGGTGAAGATGAACTTTGTTCCTTGTTGGAACATGGAGATGTTGTTCCTTGTTTGGAACATGTTTACTTGTTGGGATATCACAATATATCTTATTTAATTAATGACTCTATATACTTGGTAAAGGGTGGAAGGCTTGGCCTTATGCCTGGTGTTTTGTTCCACTCTTGCCGCCCTAGTTTCCGTCATACCGGTGTTATGTTCCCGGATTTTGCGTCCCTAACGCGGTCGGGTGATTTATGGGACCCCCTTGACAGTTCGCTTTGAATAAGACTTTTCCAGCAAGGCCCAACCTTGGTTTTACCATTTGCCTACCACCTATCCTTTTCCCTTGGGTCTGATCAACCCGAGGGTCATCTTTATTTAGCCCCCCGGGCCAATGCTTGTCTAAGTGTTGGTCCAAACTAGAGCACCGTGCGGGACCGTCCCTTGGCAACTTGGGTTATGTTGGTTCCTGTACGCTTTGCTTATCCGGTGTTGCCCTGAGAACGAGATATGTGCAGCTCCTATCAGGATGTCGGCGCATCGGGCGGCTTTGCTGGACTTGTTTTATTGCTGTCGAAATGTCTTGTAGCCGGGATTCCGAGACTGATCGGGTCTTCCCGGGGAGAAGGAATATCCTTCGTTGATCGCGAGAGCTTATCATGGGCTAAGTTGGGACACCCCTGCAGGGTTTTGAACTTTCGAAAGCCGTGCCCGCGGTTATGTGGCAGATGGGAATTTGTTAATGTCCGGTTGTAGAAAACCCGAAGTTGATCTTAATTAAAATACACCAACCGCGTGTGTAACCGTGATGGTCTCTTCTCGGCTGGGTCCGGGAGGTGAACACGGTTGTTGGAGTTATGCTTGACGTAAGTAGTTTCAGGATCACTTCTTGATCATAGTTGTTCGACCGTGCTTTTGCCTCCTCTTCTCGCTCTCATTTGCGTATGTTAGCCACCATATATGCTAGTCGCTTGCTGCAGCTCCACCTCATACCTTTTACCCTACCTATAAGCTTAAATAGTCTTGATCTCGCGGGTGTGAGATTGCTGAGTCCTCGTGACTCACCAGATACTTCCAAAACCAGTTTGCAGGTGCCGATGAAACCGTGCAGGTGACGCATCCGAGCTCAAGGAGGAGCTCGATGAAGATCTTGTTCATTGTGTTGTTTCGTTATAGTCGATCAGTAGTGGAGCCCAGTTGGGGTCGATCGTGGACCTTTGTCGCTTTTGGGGTTTCTTCTTTTATTTTGGCTCCGTAGTCGGGCCCTAATTGTAACTGTATGATGTAATGTTTACTCATGTATTGTGTGAAGTGGCGATTGTAAGCCAACTATGTATCTCTTTCCCTTATGTATTACATGGGTTGTGTGAAGATTACCTCACTTGCGACATTGCTTTCAATGTGGTTATGCCTCTAAGTCGTGCTTCGACACGTGGGAGATATAGCCGCATCGAGGGCGTTACAAGTTGGTATCAGAGCCGACCCTCGCGGTTACATGGATGGTTGCGGACAGGTGCGTGGTCATGTTGTTCATGACGTTTGTGACCCGTTGTGGCACCCGGCATGGCACATGTACCGGACTGGAAGCACAGACGTTTGTGCCAAGAGGGAACGTTCCTGTGGCCCGACGAGGACGTCGGTTCCTCTGAGTGGGGGTGTATGTGATAGCCTGGCTTATTAGGGATGATAGACTACTCATATCAATAAGGAATTCCTTCTTTTCCGGGAGCCCATTCGGACAGAACTCCAAAGTTAAGCGTGCTCAGCTTGGAGTAGTGTCAGGATGGGTGACCAACCGGGAAGTTGCTCCCGGGTGCGCACGAGTGAGGACAAAGTGCGCAGAAAAGACTAGTATTGATCTGTGGGGCCAGTCTAGATCCCGCCAGGAGTAACGACCACCGACGGGTGTGTCCGGGGCGGTACAAGTTGGTAATCAGAGCCTTTCCCCGACCTTAGGAGCCCCCACTGTTTGATCGTCTTTAGTGGCCGAGTTGTGTCTAGAAAAATGTTTTGAGTCATTTAGGAATTATATATCGGAGAGTTTAGGAATTCTTTTTACTCCCCAGTCCCTTCGACCTTCTGGTAAGGCATCCTGACGTAGAGTTTTGACTCTTCTCTTCTCAAATTTCACTAAAAAAAAATTTAGGATCACGCGGGTATATTACAATCGTTCCGATGGTTTTATGATGACAACATTGTCTTGGTTGCCTCCTGACATTTAGGGGTTGTGGCAGTGTCCCGGGGAGTTGAGCTCCGAGGTGTTGTCGTCATAATTTTATCGTTGCGGTTTTGGAATACCTGAGTTTAGTACGCCGACATCGAAAATCTCTTTTGTACAGTTGTTGGTGAGATAACCCTGATAGCCCAGTACTGAGGCGAGTGCAGGAGTATTGCCATGACTCGTATAACGGATGCTTTTCGAAGGTTGAGGTAGATGATTTCCGAAGGTTTCTTGGTTATGTGTTGAAGGATGGATACAACTGGATCTAGGTATTGTTAGTTTGGGTGATATATTTTGTGTCCCCTGTATCCCCAACACCTGATTGCATAACCAGAAAGTTTCGGGAGTTTATAAGTGGGAATTCAAGTAGCTCCTAGAATATCTTTCCTACAGACACATGATACGATATGGGGTCTATCATATGTTTGTTTCCGGCTTATTTTGCAAGACAAATCCTTTGTTTTGTTTTATTTGTGGTATTCGAGTTGCTTCGATGTCAAGTGTTGATTCCATACCTTTTCTAAACGGTGTTCTCATATTGCTATGTGGATACCAATCCTTCTTGATCATCGAGGTTGTCATGTTAATTCCTTTTCAACCGGTGTGTTTCCCTTCAAGTTCATCATATTCGTTCAATTTCTGCCAGATCATTTATCAGTTCTTTGCATCGGTGTTTGCTTCATCCGTTCCAAGTTGCCTTTGTTTTCCCGCCCTCCCACCCTCTGTCTTCAAGGACTCAGATTTCTCAATCAAGTATCTTTTTTTATTGATGGAAGTTTCTTCATTCTTTCCTTCAATGTTCTTATCCGGTGTTTATCATGAAGATGGTCAGGAGTTTCAAGTTCATCATTCGTCATTCTTTTCTTCTCCGGTGGTTCCAATTCAAGCTTTATCGATCACATCTTTTCCTCGTTGCAATACCTTCTCATACCGGTGCACCTCATAATAATTCACTTCTTGCTATTTATTTGTTCCGGAGTGTTGAAAATATCTCAGAAGATTCAAGTTCCCATTCTCGATTCACTCAATTTCTTTTGAGGATGCTATCTCATTCAAGCCATTTGATTCAACCGGTGCAATCTCTATTTTCATGCATTCTTTCAACGGTGTTTCTTTTGAGTGGGACCTAACCCACAGGTCTTTTCCCAGGATCTTACCTGACTCTTCTAATTTTCGTGGAGCTATTCCCAAATTCATTGCAAAGTTTGACGTAAGAATGAATTATCATCAGTCAAATGTCTTTCTCCAAGATCTTTCAATTCTTTCATCGTTGGTTCAACTTTTCTAATTTTCATTCCGGAGTGTCTCAACTAATTCTTGGTGTTTCTCGTCGTCATTCTCAACATTTGAAGACCGAAGAAGAGTTTCTCTTAAATCTTGCTCCATTCTCTTCAAGATTCATTGTTCTAGCTTGTTGCCATCCTCTCATAATTGTTTTCGATTGTGAGAATAATTTTCACCCATCCGGAGCATTTCATGAGTTGTTTCCATTTCTTTCCTCCGAAGGCCATCATCTCATATTATTCATTCTCAGCTTTCAGCGCTCGTTCTCCAAAACTTACCGGTGCATCATTCAATATTCTCTAATCAGTTCATGATCTCTTCGTTCTCATGTATCTAAATCCTAGCAAGCATCTTCGTTCATTTGCTAATTCTTCCCGGTGTTTTGTGCCTTTACTACTTTCATTTTCAATTCTTACGATGGTTCGTTCAAGAGTTCTCTTCCTTCGTTTTTATATAGATTCATTCGATCTTTCCAATCCTACCTGTGGTTCGTTGAAGACCTTCCCAAGTTTACGCTATATCTATCTTAATCCTTCTACGAGAATAAGTAGTATGCCTAATCCATTGCTTGTCATCAATTTAATTGGTGAAGGATGAGCATAATGTAATTCTTGTTCTTGTTTCATCCAAGTGATTAATTCCTTATTTCGGAGGTTCGTAAAAATTCTTGATTTCATTTGTTCTTCCTTCTTACCGGAGTTCTTCGTGGAGGCTCTACATGGTGGTTCTTCAAGGACCCTTTTCATTCTTCAATTGTTCATCAAGATTTCTCTCAAACTTAAGATCCGCCAAGCTATACTCTAAAATAAACATGGTGTTCAACACATGTTTTGTTTGGAGGAGTTCAAGCATTTCTTCATCTTGCATTTCAAGGTGCAATTCGTTCTACCTTATCATTTGAGTTGGTGTTAAGTCATTCTTGACAATTTGAGTTCGTGTTTCATGATTCACATGTTGTCAAGAATGAGGTAACTTAAATCCATCAATTTCTCCTCATTGGAGTTATCTTGGGTTATATTCCACCTAAAGCTTTCTCTAATGATTGTTGCTAATTATGGTGCTTATAAATGACCCAAGTTCTTCATTTGCCCTTCCGGTGATTTAGCTTTCTCGTCTCCTTGTTGATATCAATCCAATTCTTTTCCCGTGAGTGGCAGGTTGTCACCTCATAATTGAGATGCATTCCTTAAGACCATATCAAGCTTATTCTTTTCGTTGTTGGTTTTTTCCAACAACTCCGTTCTAACCTTCTTGGAAGGAGGCTCTTTCAAATTCAATTGTGATAGAAGTTGTATTCTCTTCTCTGTTCTCTTGATTCCACTCTTTCATTTGTTCCAGAGTCAGTGTGTTGCTGTTTTCGTCAAGTATCCCCTCATCTTGTCAAGTTCATGTTAATTCCTTCCATTTACAGTCGGAGTGCTGCCCAAATTATTTCATTCTTATTCTTTCTCTACCTTATTTTAACCGGAGTGGTGTCAATATCTATCTTGCCATTTAACCCCTTGATTCTCGTCGTATCCCTTGTTCCTCTTTTCTAACGGAGTGTTTTCGACTTGTTCATCTCCATGGTATTCTTTCTTGCAATTTGTTAAACCTCTCAAGGTTCTTTGGTTTCACTCTTTTGTCTAAGAAGCAACTTAGTTTTACCTCTTCTCTTTCTCTTCCATTTTCCCCTCCGGTGCCATTCTAGATCTCGGGACGAGATCCTCTCGTAGTGGTGGAGTGTTGTAACGCCCCGAGACTGATGTGCTAGTTGTCCTCCAGTTATTCGCTGTGGTTGCTTTGTCATTTGCTTGCGTGTCGCATCTTGCCATGTCATCATCCGCATTGCATCATCATATTTTTTGAAACTTGCATCCGTCCGGGTTCTCCGAGTTCTCTCCCTTGTCCGTTCTGAGACCAACCACACTTGCACGCACCCGCGGCATGTCCGAAACATTATTTTATAAGTGGCCGGTGAATGTTCTCGGAATGGGATGAGAGTTGACGTGTGGTCTTGTTATAGTGTAGATAGACCGCCTGTCAAGTTTTATCGCATTCGGAGTTCGTCTGATAGCCCAACCGTTAAACTATAGCGGCAGTATAGCCGGTCTAACGTCGGACGTTTTCGGTCTCCGGAAACCGTGCTGGGCTGCATCTCTCCTCTCTTCTCTCAGACCAACCCGCTCTTCACAATCCGCCAGGCCTAACCTAACCCCTCTCGTCAACCCGCGGCCCACCTCGCGCGCGTCCGAAAATTCTCCCGAACCCGACCACGTGGCAGTCGTCACCGTTGGTTCCGGATCATCCCCAAACATCTATAAAACATCTGCGTTTATTTGTTGGACTCACCTAAGCCATTTATCTTCGACCATCTGATTACGATCGGAGGGTCCGTTAGTCCCTAACCTAACCCACTACCTATATATTTGAGCCTAACCCTAGAATTTAGGAGTTTTGTCCCATCCACCAAATCCCCTCAGCCGCCGCCGCCAGTTCTCTTCCACCTCGGGATCCCTCCCGATCCATCTCCACCCAATCAGATCGCAGCGGCCACCACTCCTCTCGTCCACCATCCGTCCTTCCCGTAGCTCCCCGCAGCCACCTCCCTCAAGCCCGAGGCCATGTCTCCTCTGCTCGATCTCCCCTGCCTAGCCCTGCCTCGTTCCCCTCGTCGCGAGCCAGGGAGAGGAGCTCCCTGCCGTCTCCCACCTCGTGCCGTCCCCGCCGTCTACCAGCAGCAGCAGCTAAGCTACGTCGCCCCCCTTCCCTTCCCCCGTTTTTCCTCCTCTCTGTATCTCAAAGCTCTCTCCCTTTCCTTCCACTACAGGAGCACATGGAGCGCCATGGCCGCCCGATGCTCAAGCCACCACCAGGAACCGCCTCGTCCCGTGCCCGGATCCTCCCCGTCTCGTCCCCATGCCCGTTCGCCCGCATGAGCAGCGCCATGGATGGACTCCTCCATCCGACGCCATGGACGCGAATGTTCCCGCCTGCATCGCGCCTCTTCTGCCTTGGATCCGGCCGCCCTTGCCATCCCGCACCGCCGCGCCAAGTACCGCAGCTGCCTCCTCTCCGGCGTCGCGCCCAAGCCCCACGTCGCCGGCAACCGTTCCCGCCGCCCGCGTCGCCAAGCCCGGCCGCAGCCGTCGACCACTGCGTCCCCTGCTTCAAGAACGCCGGTTCCAGCGTCGCCCCTCGTTGACTTGTCCTAGCGCCAGCGTGGATGAGTTCCACGTCGCCCACGCCTGGGCCTTCTTGCTCAGGCCCAGCGCTCCCTGCCCGGCCTCCTCCTCACCGACTGGGCTAAGCCCATGGTGAGAACCCCAGCCCAGCAACCAGCAATTCAGCCCATTGTGTTTTTTTTCCTATCCGCGAATTTTGCTATTTATTCAGAGAATTACAGAATTACAGAAAAGCCCCTCTAGATCATGCATTTAATAACTCATCAACGGTGCATCATATTAAAATGATTTATATATGAAAAATGCTCAGAAAATTGTGTAGTTTAATAATATCCAACTTTCATCTATGTTTAACATGATTAAAATGCTGTTTGTTTAAATTTGCTCCTATGCCATGGTAAAATGATTTAATTCATAGCTAATTAACCGTAACTCGGATTTAAATAAACTTTATATGTAAATGGGGTAGAAAGATGCATAGATTAACAGGTTGCACTTCATTTTCCTGTTTAACAATATTAAAATATGTTTAGGCAGAACAATACCAAAATTGAAATGTGCATATGAGGAGTTTCCGGAATTGATGTTTGTTGTTCCGGCCTCATTTAAACTTGTCTAGATAGGTAGTTTTGTTGTGCTTCACCCCCTTGCCATGCTTAACAACATTTAATATTGTTGGGTAGCCTAAACAAGAGTGAACTAAATAAATGTTGTGAAGTTTCGTCAATATGCAACTCGTTGCATATCGAGCTCCACTTAACTTGTAGTATTGTTTGCCATGCCATGCTCATTAAACCGGACATGCATCATACTTGATTGTGCATTATGCCATGTTTATGTGATGGTTGTTTACCATGTTGTTTGTTTCTTTCCGGGTTGCTTCTCTCGTTAGCTTCGGTTTCGTTCCGGAGTTGTGAGGATTCGTTCGTCTTCGTCCGTTTGTCTTCTTCATGGACTCGTTCTTCTTCGTTGCGGGATCTCAGGCAAGATGACCATACCCTCGAAATCACTTCTATCTTTGCTTGCTAGATTGCTCGCTCTTTTGCTATGCCTACGCTGCGATACCTACCACTTGCTTATCATGCCTCCCATATTGTTAAACCAAGCCTCTAACCCACCTTGTCCTAGCAAACCGTTGTTTGGCTATGTTACCGCGTTGCTCAGCCCCTCTTATAGCATTGTTAGTTGCAGGTGAAGATGAACTTTGTTCCTTGTTGGAACATGGAGATGTTGTTCCTTGTTTGGAACATGTTTACTTGTTGGGATATCACAATATATCTTATTTAATTAATGCATCTATATACTTGGTAAAGGGTGGAAGGCTCGGCCTTATTCCTGGTGTTTTGTTCCACTCTTGCCGCCCTAGTTTCCGTCATACCGGTGTTATGTTCCCGGATTTTGCGTCCCTAACGCGGTCGGGTGATTTATGGGACCCCCTTGACAGTTCGCTTTGAATAAGACTTTTCCAGCAAGGCCCAACCTTGGTTTTACCATTTGCCTACCACCTATCCTTTTCCCTTGGGTCTGATCAACCCGAGGGTCATCTTTATTTAGCCCCCCGGGCCAATGCTTGTCTAAGTGTTGGTCCAAACTAGAGCACCGTGCGGGACCATCCCTTGGCAACTTGGGTTATGTTGGTTCCTGTACGCTTCGCTTATCCGGTGTTGCCCTGAGAACGAGATATGTGCAGCTCCTATCAGGATGTCGGTGCATCGGGCGGCTTTGCTGGACTTGTTTTATTGCTGTCGAAATGTCTTGTAGCCGGGATTCCGAGACTGATCGGGTCTTCCCGGGGAGAAGGAATATCCTTCGTTGATCGCGAGAGCTTATCATGGGCTAAGTTGGGACACCCCTGCAGGGTTTTGAACTTTCGAAAGCCGTGCCCGCGGTTATGTGGCAGATGGGAATTTGTTAATGTCCGGTTGTAGAAAACCTGAAGTTGATCTTAATTAAAATACACCAACCGCGTGTGTAACCATGATGGTCTCTTCTCGGCTGGGTCCGGGAGGTGAACACGGTTGTTGGAGTTATGCTTGACGTAAGTAGTTTCAGGATCACTTCTTGATCATAGTTGTTCGACCGTGCTTTTGCCTCCTCTTCTCGCTCTCATTTGCGTATGTTAGCCACCATATATGCTAGTCGCTTGCTGCAGCTCCACCTCATACCTTTTACCCTACCTATAAGCTTAAATAGTCTTGATCTCGCGGGTGTGAGATTGCTGAGTCCTCGTGACTCACCAGATACTTCCAAAACCAGTTTGCAGGTGCCGATGAAACCGTGCAGGTGACGCATCTGAGCTCAAGGAGGAGCTCGATGAAGATCTTGTTCATTGTGTTGTTTCGTTATAGTCGATCAGTAGTGGAGCCCAGTTGGGGTCGATCGTGGACCTTTGTCTCTTTTGGGGTTTCTTCTTTTATTTTGGCTCCGTAGTCGGGCCCTGATTGTAACTGTATGATGTAATGTTTACTCATGTATTGTGTGAAGTGGCGATTGTAAGCCAACTATGTATCTCTTTCCCTTATGTATTACATGGGTTGTGTGAAGATTACCTCACTTGCGACATTGCTTTCAATGCGGTTATGCCTCTAAGTCGTGCTTCGACACGTGGGAGATATAGCCGCATCGAGGGCGTTACAAGTTGGTATCAGAGCCGACCCTCGCGGTTACACGGATGGTTGCGGACATGTGCGTGGTCATGTTGTTCATGACGTTTGTGACCCGTCGTGGCACCCGGCATGGCACATGTACCGGACTGGAAGCACAGACGTTTGTGCCAAGAGGGAACGTTCCTGTGGCCCGACGAGGACGTCGGTTCCTCTGAGTGGGGGTGTATGTGATAGCCTGGCTTATTAGGGATGATAGACTACTCATATCAATAAGGAATTCCTTCTTTTCCGGGAGCCCATTCGGACAGAACTCCAAAGTTAAGCATGCTCAGCTTGGAGTAGTGTCAGGATGGGTGACCGACCGGGAAGTTGCTCCCGGGTGCGCACGTGTGAGGACAAAGTGCGCAGAAAAGACTAGTATTGATCTGTGGGGCCAGTCTAGATCCCGCCAGGAGTAACGACCACCGGCGGGTGTGTCCGGGGCGTTACAAGAGGGCACTGGGCGTGGAGCGCCCGGTGCTCAGGAGTTCATCACCAAGGTGACCCAGGAGCTTCAAGAGGCAAGGATCATACGCGGCGACCGCCGCCCATCACCAGGCGCAGCTCCCCATCCTCGTGAGGATGGCGGGCTACGCGTCTGCATCGACATTCCAGGGCTCAATAGGGCTGCATATCAAGAGCGCTTCTGGCCTTCGTGCGTTGGTCGGTGCAAGGGTCCACCTCACAGCTATGTTCGCATGCCATTTGGCCTGCCGAACGCAGCTGTCACCTTCCAGCGCCACTTACAGAGCATCCTGGCGGCTCAGGAGGCCAGGCGTCATGCAGTCCTGGCGGAGATGGCGGTGGTCCTCGAGGAACCACCCGAGACCCTGGAGCCTCCTGAGGCTCAGGGCCCTGGTGGCTCGTGAGGAGCCACTCCTTCGGCACGCACCTTCAGCTACTTCAACACTTCATCAACAACGGTACCATGTGACATTTTCCGATTTACTCAGCTGGGAGCGCCCCTCGGGCTGCACCAGTCCCAGGTCTCACGGGTCTGCCCCTGCGGCATGTATCCTTTTGCATCTTTAGCTTACTCTGTTGGGGGGGGGGGGCTCGGACCGCATCATCCCCAGGCAGATTGGGTCCGTCCCAGTGGCATGTATCATTCTTGCATCTATTCGAACTAGCTTGTCCCCTTGCATGGGTTCCCTATGATTATCACTTGCTTGATTACATCTCGCGGCATCCCGCGTTGCTGACCGATCTCCTGTTTACCCCGCGATGAGAGCTCCACCTGTCGGCACGACGCTTGTGCTCGGGTCAGTCCCTGCAATGCTGATAAACATGAGAGATCGAGCTCTGGCTCGTGGCCCGCTCCGCGCACGTCACCTCATCAGATCCTCAGTGCCTTCGTCTCCTTGTGGAAGAATCAGCAGCTGGGTAACCAACACGATCACGGGTTGTATCCCCTCTCCAACTAACTCGCAGGAATCTCTGGAGCGCCAGCTACTGGTGGCCTCGTTAGCTCGTTCATTCTTTCATGCAATTCGCTTGCGCGTGAAAGGGGGGCTCCTGAGCATCGCGCCTCATAAGCTCTTACTGACTCTCCAGCCCTCACCCCCTGGCCTTGACCACGGCATCGCGACCTGGCATACCAGCGGCGGCTGAGCCTTGCTCGAGGGTCGGGACCCGAGAACGCAAAGCTCTCAGGAGGGCACGAGAGGAGGAGGGATCCAACATGAGCCTGACCTAGTAATACCACCACCGACGCATGGGCCGGGCGCGGCACAAGGACTCGACCCAGGATCGCAAAAGATAGGTCACGCGTATGAGCCAGCCCGGTGCTATGACACAGAATTCCTAGCCCAGCAGCCTTGCTGTTACAACGCCACCTACCTTTCCTACCTTCAGGGAGTTGCTTGCACGCTAAGGGGAACCTCTTGAGCATCGCGCCTCAGGAGCTCTCACCAGACCACGGGCCGCTCACCTCCTGGCCTTGACCACGACACCGCGACCTCGGCATACCAGCGATGACTGAAGCCTGCCTGGGGACTGGGACCTGTCAGCGTAGAGCGCCAAGCTGCCATGAGGTTGGAAAGGGGGGACCAAGCCGATGCAAGACACGCAACCATAAAACTTCATAATCAGGATGATATTGACACAAAAGGCACTACAGATTCCTTACACACCCCCGTGGGGTTCATTGATGACCCACAAGTATAGGGGATCTATCGTAGTCCTTTTGATAAGTAAGAGTGTCGAACCCAACGAGGAGCAGAAGGAAATGATAAGCGGTTTTCAGCAAGGTATTCTCAGCAAGTACTGAAATAAGTGGTAACAGATAGTTTTGTGATAGGATGATTTGTAACGAGTAGCAAGTAACAAAAGTAAATAAGGTGCAGCAAGGTGGCCCAATCCTTTTTGTAGCAAAGGACAAGCCGGAACAAACTCTTATATAAGGAAAAGCGCTCCCGAGGACACATGGGAATATCGTCAAGCTAGTTTTCATCACGTTCATATGATTCGCGTTCGGTACTTTGATAATTTGATATGTGGGTGGACCGGTGCTTGGGTGCTGTTCTTACTTGAACAAACATCCCACTTATGATTAACCTCTATTGCAAGCATCCGCAACTACAACAAAAGTATTAAGGTAAACCTAACCATAGCATGAAACATATGGATCCAAATCAGCCCCTTATGAAGCAACACATAAACTAGGGTTTAAGCTTCTGTCACTCTAGCAACCCATCATCTACTTATTACTTCCCAATGCCTTCCTCTAGGCCCAAATAATGGTGAAGTGTTATGTAGTCGACGTTCACATAACACCACTAGAGGCTAGACAACATACATCTCATC
This sequence comes from Aegilops umbellulata, assembly GCA_032464435.1. Classification (NCBI taxonomy): domain Eukaryota; kingdom Viridiplantae; phylum Streptophyta; class Magnoliopsida; order Poales; family Poaceae; genus Aegilops; species Aegilops umbellulata. Next base: position 256,363,393 of record CP136056.1, read on the forward strand.
AAAATACCGAACGAATACCAAATTCACATGACTACTAATAGCAAGACTTCTCCCTTGTCCTCAGGAACAAACGTAACTACTCACAAAGCATATTCATGTTCATAATCAGAGGGGTAATAATATGCATAAAGGATCTGAACATATGATCTTCCACCAAATAAACCAACTAGCATCAACTACAAGGAGTAACCAACACTACTAGCAACCTACTAGCACCAATCCTGGACTTGGAGACAAGAATTGGATACAAGAGATGAACTAGGGTTTGGAGATGAGATGGTGCCGGTGAAGATGTTGATGGAGATTGCCCTCTCCCGATGAGAGGAGCGTTGGTGATGATGATCACTACAAAAAAAATACACTTCCGTGAGGATACGTGTTTGTCACAGTAGGTCGCTTTTTTGTCATGCATGTACATCCATGACAAATTTATGACAGAATCAAGATAGTCATACCTGTGCTGTCGTAGAAGTGTTCCATGACATTACCAAAATTATCATCACGAAAGTGTCCACTTCCATGACAATAAATCACGCATCACAGAAGTGCTTTCGTCAAGGGTGACCGACACGTGGCATCCACCGTAACAGAACGCCGTTAAGCTATCGGGTCGGGTTTTGGATCCGATAACCCGTTAACAGCTCCGACCAATGGGGATTTTCCACGTGTAAAATCATCATTGGCTGGAGGAGACACATGTCAACTCATCCAATGGGCGAAACGCGCCTATGATATGTTGACACGTGGACCAGCCCATCAAGTTTAAATGGGCCGGCCCAACTGAAGGCCCACAAGATTTTGCGGACCATAATGGGCCGGCCCAGCTAAAGGCCCATGAGATTTTGCGGACCATAATGGGCTGGACCAGCTAAAGGCCCACAAGATTTTGCGGGCCATAATGGGCCGGCCCAGGTAAAGGCTCATAAGATTTTTGTGTGCCGTAATGGGCCGGCCTAGGTAAAGGCCCACAAGATTCTTGCGGATCATAATGGGCCGGCCCAGCTAAAGGCCCACGAGATTTTGCCGACATTAATGGGCCGGCCCAGCTGTAGGCCCACAAGATTTTGAGTACCCTAGTAGGCTGTCCCATTAACTACCTAGCATGTTTTGGGCGAAATGCCAGCCCATATTTGATCCGGTCCATTAATGGCCTGCCACGCTCCGGGCCTAATAGTGGCCCATATGAGATCCGGCCCGTTAAAGGCCTACCATGTTCTAGGCCAAATTACGGTACAGTCAGGTCCGACCCTTTAAGAGGCTTTGGGCTCAAATATGGCCCATATCAGATTCAGCCCATCAACTGGACACTATGCTTTTGGGCCCACTTGCTAAAGGCCCACTTAGTAATTCGGCCTGATATTAGTTTTTGCCTGTTAAGGGTCCGTTTAACATTTTGGCCCTATATTAATTTCATCCTGTTAAAAGCCCGTCATATAGTTGGGCCTAACTACGGCCCAGTTTGCATCCGGCCTGCTCGCAGCCGATATCTGATTGGGCCAAACAAGGACCGAGACAATTTGATTACATCCACTGGGCATCAAAGTTCACCACAATGATAATAAAGCACAAGCAGACAACAGATTACATACACTGGGCATCAAAGATCGCCACCAGTGCAAATAAACACGCCGACAAAATAATATACAAAACCGACAACACTTCAATAGAGTTCAAGAAAGGTTAGCCCTGCTGGGGAGCTGCAGGGCAAGCAGCTGAGCAAGATGATGAGACTGCGCTTGTTCAACACTTGTATCTTCCTCACACTGAAAGATAAACAAGCAGACAGATGATAGATTTTGCACATAAAAGTATCAGTGCTGACAATTCATCACATTTCTTACTGACGAATAAAGTGACACAGTTTAAATTTGCATTAACACAATATGGTATTGTTCAGGTCAAGACATGGCAGGAAATGACATTGTGAAGGAGTTGGCAGCTTCACGACACCACTGGATTACAGATCAAGAACTCATAAGTATCAATGGTTAGTGTGCTGTCAATTTATACCATTTTAGATTAGCAAACAAAGAGACGGTTTAAATAATAGTAGAATGATATGACATTGTTCATAGTTAAGACATTGCAGAATATGACATTGTGCTATAGTGGGTAGGTTCACCACACCACTGGATTACAGATGAAGAACAGAAGCATACATGCAGTGCAAAAGAAGATCACTTGCTCTGTATAGTTTAATTTACATGGTATGAAGAAGGAACTTGGTTGTACAACTGAAAACTTAAATTGAGAAAGGATGAACTTTTGTTTATGAACTACATATAATAAACTTTAAACAAGCAATTTGATGCAAACACCAAAAATAAACAGTTGTTGCAGTCATGCCTAACCAATTATATACAACAAAGTTTGAAGGCTTGAGATGGACAAACTTACATTATTGGTGAAGATAGGCTCTATAAAGGCCTTGTCCATGCTGATGGGGGGGGGGCAATTCAAGAAGTTTACCACAGAATCTTCTTCAAAAGCATTGCCTTTATTCTACATTTTCTTAAGAGTAAATATAGATGTGATAATATACGAAAAATGGAGAATATTTAAGATAAGATGAAGAGTGATGCTACATAACCAAGTAGCTATAAATGTAATGCAACGATACAGGCAAAAGGTACAGCCAAGAGCAATGCATAGCTAAATTTCTTCAGTACCAACCTTATGGTAAGAGTAAATATAGATCTGATGTGTAGAAAATGGAGGGCAAAGGAAAATAAGCTGTAGAGTGATGGTACATGAACAACTACCTGTCATTATAAGTACACTAATAAAGGACAACATGTACTTACAAGAGCAATGTAGAGCTAAAAAAACATTGGCATTGGATATATTCTACACTAATGTAACCATTCATACAGATCCGATAATTTGCAGCGAACAATTGATAAGCAAGCTATCATGCATACTGCTGTCACATAATGAACCAGGTATGTATGCAAGTACAGTGATACATGACAACAGGTACTAACAAGCGCAAAGCAGCGGACAACATATCTGTGATATCCTGTCGTTCTTGTCAAACCGGAGTTCTTCTTCGAGCAGATTTCCTGCAAAAAAGATTCGTAAGGCACATGCGGAAAAGTAGAAGTTCAAATTGTCATGTGATTTGATAGACAATACCTCATCCTGGGAACGAGACCAGTGCATAACAAGGTTTTTCCATTCAATGTCTTCTAAATTTAGCACATGAGACTTCACCGGAAATTCGTTTATAGACTTGCCATCAAAGTGTGATTTCCTCAGGTAACACCGATACTGCTGCAATGCTTCCTTGAAAAGCACAAGCAAGCTTTGCTCGTCATGACTATCCAGATTGGCCCTCTGTAACGCCCTTGATGCGGCTATATCTCCCACGTGTCGAAGCACGACTTAGAGACATAACTGCATTGAAAGCAATGTCGCAAGTGAGGTAATCTTCACACAACCCATGTAATACATAAGGGAAAAGAGATACATAGTTGGCTTACAATCGCCACTTCACACAAATACATGAATAAAACATTACATCATACAGTTTCAATCAGGGCCCGACTACGGAGCCAAAATAAAAGAAGAAACCCCAAAAGCGACAAAGGTCCACGATCGACCCCAACTGGGCTCCACTACTGATCGACTAGAATGAAACAACATAAAGGATAGGATCTTCATCGAACTCCTCCTTGAGCTAGGATGCGTCACCTGCACGGTCTCATCGGCACCTGCAAACTGGTTTTGGAAGTATCTGGTGAGTCACGAGGACTCAGCAATCTCACACCCGCGAGATCAAGACTATTTAAGCTTAAAGGTAGGACAGGGTAGTGAGGTGGAGCTGCGGCAGCGACTAGCATATATGGTGGCTAACATACGCAAATGAGAGCGAGAAGAGGAGGCAAAAGCACGGTCGAACAACTATGATCAAGAAGTGATCCTGAAACTACTTACGTCAAACATAACTCCAACAACCGTGTTCACTTCCCGGACCCCGCCGAGAAGAGACCATCACGGTTACACACGCGGTTGGTGTATTTTAATTAAGATCAACCTCGGGTTTTCTACAACCGGACATTAACAAATTCCCATCTACTACATAACTGCGGGCACGGCTTTCGAAAGTTCAAAACCCTGCAGGGGTGTCCCAACTTAGCCCATGATAAGCTCTCGCGATCAACGAAGGATATTCCTTCTCCCCGGGAAGACCCGATCAGTCTCGGAATCCCGACTACAAGACATTTCGACAGTAATAAAACAAGTCCAGCAAAGCTGCCCGATGCGCCGACATCCTGATAGGAGCGGCACATATCTCGTTCTCAGGGCAACACCGGATGAACACTACGTACGACAACCGACGATACCCCAAGTTGCCCCGGGGTGGCACCGCAAGTGGCTCTGGTGTGGACCAACACTTAGATAAGCATTGGCCCAGGGGGGCTAAATAAAGATGACCCTCGGGTTGATCAGACCCAAGGGAAAGGGATAGGTGGTAGGCAAATGGTAAAACCAAGGTTGGGCCTTGCTGGAAAAGTCTTATTCAAAGCGAACTGTCAAGGGGGTCCCATAAATCACCCGACCGCGTTAGGGACGCAAAATCCGGGAACATAACACCGATACGACGGAAACTAGGGCGGCAAGAGTGGAACAAAACACCAGGCATAAGGCCGAGCCTTCCACCCTTTACCAAGTATATAGATGCATTAATTAAATAAAATATATTGTGATATCCCAACAAGTAACCATGTTCCAACAAGGAACAACAAGACCATGTTCCAACAAGGAACAAACTTCATCTTCACCTGCAACTAGCAACACTATAAGAGGGGCTGAGCAAAGCGGTAACATAGCCAAACAACGGTTTGCTAGGACAAGGTGGGTTAGAGGCTTGGTTTAACAATATGGGAGGCATGATAAGCAAGTGGTAGGTATCACAGCATAGGCATAGCAAAAGAGCGAGCAATCTAGCAAGCAAAGATAGAAGTGATTTCGAGGGTATGGTCATCTTGCCTGAGATCCCGCAAGGAAGAAGAACGAGTCCATGAAGAAGACAAACAGACGTAGTCGAACGGGTCCTCACAAACGCGATGATAATGGAATCAACCCGAAGAAGCAACACCGGAAAGAAGCACACAACATAGTAAACAAACAACACATGAATATGACATGATGCATAAACAGGAATGATGCATGTCCGGTTTAATGAAGCATGGCATGGCAAATGCAACAAACAACACTACAAATTAAGTGGAGCTCAATATGCAACGAGTTGCATATTGACGAAACACCACAACAATTATTTAGTTCTCTCTTGTTTATGTACCCAACAATATTAAATGTTTTTAACATGGCAAGGGGTGAAGCACAACAAAACTATCTATCTAGACAAGTTTAAATGAGGCCGGAACAACAAACAACAATTCCGGAAACTCCTCATATGCACATTTCAAATTTGTTACTGTTCTGCCTAAAACATATTTTAATATTGTTAAACAGGAAAATGAAGTGCAACATGTTAATCTATGCATCTTTCTACCCCATTTACATATAAAGTTTATTTAAATCCGAGTTACGGTTAATTAGTTATGAATTAAATCATTTTAACATGGCATTTGGCAAAATAAAGCAAACAGCAGTTTAAACATTGTAACCATAGATGAAAGTGGCATATTATTAAACTAGACACAATTTTAAGCATTTTTCATATATTGAGTTTTTACATATGATGCACCGTTTGTGAGTTATTAAATGCATGAACAAGGAGGGTTTTTCTGCAAAACAGTAAATCACTGGATAATAGCTAAATTCGCAGGTCTGAAAAAAACGTATGCGGGCTGAATCTGGCTGGCCCGATAGGTGGAAAAAAAAACAAGAGGAGGGGCGCTGGGATCTGCTCACCCATGGGCCAAGGCCCAGTTGGTGGAGACAGCAGGCCGCGGGGGAGAGATGGGCCGGCTCCCGATCGAGGCGCTGAGCGAGGCCCACCAGGGCGAGGGGGCGGCCTGGGCGTCGTCCTCGTCTCGCCCAAGCAGAGGACCATGGCGGCGGCGGGCGTCTTCGGCAGGGCCGGCGAGGCGCCCCTGGACGGCGGGGAGGCCGGGCACTGGCGGATCCGGAGGAGGGCGAGGCCGGGGACCCGTTCCCGGCGTCAAAATGGGTCAGGGCCACCGGGGTGGAGCTTGGAGCGCGGCGGCGGCGTTCTGCAGAGAGAGAGAGAGATCTGAGAGAGAGAAGCAAGAAGGAGAGGGTTGACGGGGAGGCGCGACCTGGCGACGGGGGGGCGGCGACGCGGAGCGGCGGCTCCGGCGAGGGAGTAGGCGGCGGGCGACGGCGCACACGACGGCGGGGACGGTCATCGGCGGCGGGGTTCTGAGCTCGGGAGGAGCTCGGGCTGCGGGAGAGCGGGGACGCGGCGGCTGGGCTGCCCCGGGCCCCGATGGGCTTGCGCGGGCCGCGGCGAAGTGGGAAGCAGGGGCGCGACGTGGAGGCCTCCTAGTGGGCGTGGGCGACGGCGGGTGGCGGCGCCGGCCTCTGGCGGCGCGACAAGTGGCGGCGGGGGAGTCGCTCGGCACGAAAAACAGAGGAGGGGCGGCGGCTGATGATTGGGACGGTGCGGAAATCAAGGAAGGAGGTTAGGGGTGACAAAAATGGCAAGGGGGGCTGCCATTTATAGAAAGAGGGGCTAGGGTTGGGGTTTTTTGTCCGTTCCGGAGCCGTTCGATCCCGATCGGACGACCCGGAGCGGAGGGGGCTAGATAGGTGGGCTAGTGGGCTGTGAAGAGAGGTTGGGCTGAGATGAGAGGAGAGGAGTGCAGCCCGGCAACTGTTTCCGGAGACCGAAAACGTCCGACGTTTGACCGGCTATAATGCCGCTATATGTTTAACGGTTGGGCTATCCAACGGACTCCGAATGCGATGAAACTTGGCAGGCGACCTACTAACAACAAAACAACACCGCATGCCAACTTTCATCCCATTCCGAGAACATTTTCTGGCCACTTATAAAATAATATTTCGGACATGCCGCGGGTGCGTGCAAGTGTGGTTGGTCTCAGAACGGACAAGGGAGAGAACTCGGAGAACCCGGACGGATGCAAGTTTCGAAAATATGATGACGCAATGCGGATGATGACATGGCAAGATGCGACACGCAAGCAAATGACATGGCAAGGACGGCGAATAACTGGCGGACACCTGGCGCATCGGATCCGGGGCGTTACACCCTCGCCTAGTTACAACAATGTAATGTAAATCATTGATGTGTTCAATCAGCAGAAAACAGGAAAATAATAACCATGAATAATAGCACTTACACGTAAGTTGGACAGGAAGATGTGAAAATGGTGTTTGTCTTCACAATAAACTTCCCATCATGGGAATATATGCACGTAGTCCCTAACAACATTGAAAGCATTTTCTTTTAAACTGGGAATAAATGGAATGGGGTTCCAATCTGCAGGAACTGGCCGTCTCTGCAGTTGGGATAGGTCTTCGGCCGGTGGACTTGCTGTACTTTTTGCTGGAGTGGGATTTTTCTGTGGTACGGCTGGTGCTATGGCAAATGAAATTGGTATACCTTTTGCTGGAGTGCAGGTCCTATGTGGTGGGGCTAGTGGTGTGGCCAGTGAAGTATGGGTACAGTCTGCTCGAGTCGGCCCTACGTTTTGTGTCACTGGTTGTACAACCAATATAAGTGGGGTGCTGTCTGATTTCTCCGGCACCACCACGTTTTTCAAGGACTTTGCTGGTGCTCCTTCAGGTTCGGCAATCACCCTCTTCCTTTTTGATGTCTGATGCACCAGAACAACATTTGAGTGAAAAACATGGTATGATGACAGATGGAATATGTATTGATAATGGATGGGCATGGCATCTCGACATATATGATGAGTAAACTAAGCAGATGGCGGTGCAACAAAGTAGAAGAAATGCAAGACAACATATGCAAGATACGCGCAATCAATAAAACCTTGCCAAATTAGAACATGCACCTTGATGGGTGAACATGACAGGCCATCTGCCTTTGACTCCTCGAGGTTAGAATAGTCATTAGGATGGTATTCTGAACAAGAATCAACAGGTGGGGAGCGTACGAGTTTCATTGCTTCCAGAATGGCACTCAATGCCTTGGTGCCAATTTTGTAAGTCATTGCAATGTTCCACAATATTCTTCTGATGCGCGGATTCTAATATTCACTGTAATTGCGTATGATATCTGAGAACCATGAAAACATAAATAGTTGTGAGATTATCTTTGTAATGTAGATGATATTCTAATATAGGGGCGCCCCTGTAAACACTTGTGTGCTATCACCGGATTCTGATGAGAGAGCTCATGTGTGCTGTAATATGGTGCGTGCATTTATATAATCTGGCACAAGTACACAAAAAAATAGGCTCCAGAAGTAAGGATAGCTGGGAGATGATAGGTTCATAATATACTGTATAGAGAGTTTATTGCCAAACCATGATAACAAGAGCACACAGCAACTAGGCAGATCACAGTGTACATAACAGGGGTACACCATAACCAGGATATATAAATCGGGAAAGTGGAACTGGCTGGAAATTACGGTGTTGTATTGCCGCTAGTAATTGAAAGCCTATCGATCACGTATAGGCTAGCTCTATCAGCTGTTAGACTGCAGATATCCCTGCTCCCCTTCCTGACAAGGAACATACTGTGCTTCCCATACAGAACACCGCACGGGCCGCCGGCCGAACCACCGGCCCCACCGCCTGTGTTCCTCCACCACCCCACCCCACCCCCGCCCCACCCGCGTCGAGTTTTCTTCGTTCGACGAGGCCCCACCACTGCCCCCACAACCACCATCCCCACCCGAGCCCCTTCGATCGCACCGGCGAACTCCGGCGAGCTCTGAAAAATCAACTGACCCAATTTTGAAATTTAGTCTACTGTGATTTAACTAGTGTGGAATATAAAAGGGGAAAACCATGAGCCTTGCGAGTATGGTGTTGAGCGTGCCATGGCGGATCTGAAGGTGCAAACCGGACAAAGGCAACTTCGCAACCAAGACAAGAAATCGGAGTAAATCTGTGGCGATCTATTTTCTTGCTGTGATAAATAAGTTGAGCAGATACGAAAGAGTACCGCCTCTGGTGCGGCGCCGTGTACGCATCTGCTAAGAACTTGATGGTGTTGCGGTAGCGATGGCTATCGACGGCGTGGAAGCAGATCTAGGAGGGTAGACGGTGGCGGAGGGGCGCGGTGGACGAGACGGTCGTTGGAGCGGCGCCGGCAAGGTGGACGACGGCGGGGATGAAGCGAGAGGACGGGATGCAAGGATCCCGGTCCGAAGCCGTGGATGAGAGAGGTCGATCTCTTGTAATGGACGGCGGCGTCGGGGTATCAGCTCCGGCATGGTGGAGGAGGACGACGGTGGACGGGGTGGCGGACAGCGGCGGCGGACGGAGGAGGGTGGGGTGGAGAGGGTGTTTTGGTGCCCACGGAGTACGAATGGGGAAAAGGGAGGTAGAGAGGAAGGGGGGAACCATGTATTCAGGGCGCGCTTGTCTCAAATGCGAGGAAATTTACAAACTTAGCCCCCGTTTCAAATTTCTACTACATCACAGCAACACTAGTCGGTTGGGGATAGGACGGTAATCTCGCATACACCGAATATTTGCCGACGAGAGTTTGTTTTTGGCGCCCACCGTGTATGAATATGAATCGGGGAGGGAGTCGATTTCGGCCGAGGACACACTGTGTTTTGGCGCCCACCATGTATGAATCCGGGTGAGAGGCGGTTACGTCACGTTTGGGTGAAATTACAAACCTACCCCATCGAAACCTATAGAAATCCAGCATATAGGCTTTGCGTGGCAGGGATAGGCAGTAGTGATTTCCATCTCGCAGATTTTGGTTTCGGTGATTACTGCGACTTTCCCCGCTTTGTTCAAATTTTGCAGAGTGCACGTTTACCGTGCCAACTCAATTTGAATCCCGTTTGTAATTTTTTCCGGGCGGGATCCATTTTCAATTGGAATTACATTCTATATACATCATTTTTTATATATATACTTTCAAAAGCACAACAAAGAATTCTGCTCCTTTATATGTATAATATGATTTACAAATACAACGATCTCGAAATCTTAAGGTTGAATTCGAAAAAATTTAACCTAATTATGTTCTACTAAAATGTATGGATCAGTAATATCTACATATTAAATAACATAGATGTGCGTGAATTCATATGAGTATGCATGTTTGATAGATCAATTTTGGTTCGAGTATGGATTACATGTATCATCATCTCGAATTCAAATATTTGAATCCCTTTTTTGTTCACTCCTTTCACGCCCATCTCTCTCGCATGCATGCTCCATCAGGTAGCTATCACTCTCTTTTCTCCAGCTCACCCGCACGCTCACTTCATGTTGCTCCTATCCTCGCAAACATGGTCTCTCGAGGTCTCCCTTGAGAAGTGTCACACTCTCCCTATCATTATACATTACACGGTTTTCATTATCTCTCACATCTCTACTATTCTCTGGTATCACTCAGTACCTAAGCTTTCTTTTTCACCGCCAAACACACAGTCTCCACTCGTCTTTCACTTTGTCTTCCTCTCTATGGGATTCTCTCACACACCCTATATGTCTCTACATATGACTCATACCACTAAAATTACTATCTCTATCTCTCCTGTAGACACAACATTTGTTGCGGTCTCCTTTTCGTCTCCATCCCAGACTGATATTATTCATTTGTTTACCGATCAGACAACCCCCACTACAAAAAAAGACACATCCATGACATTATGGGCCGAACGAATTTTTTTTCTGTCATACATATGACACTTCTATGACGATAATTGTGACAAAACCCGGTATCATCATAGATGTGGTGGGGTCCTACTTCTATGACAAAAAATCATGATAGAAAATGGGCTTTTCGTCCTGGGCGGGCCGGAGACGCAGCTGCATGACATTCTTTGGGCCGTACATGACGGAAAAAACCATGGTAGAAGCGAGGGGGAGGAAAATTTCGGGGAGTTCTCGGTTACGGTGGGAGGTCGGGGGCCGAGCGATGAGCGTTTCTCTCGTACACGTACGCGCGTGTGTGCGAGGCGTTGGCTCTAACAGAACCCGAGCGAGGCGTTGGGCTCTAACTGAACCCGAGCGATTGCACTGCAGGCTACGCGTTACTGAACCCGAGCGATCGATCGATGGCTGTTAACTGAACCCGATCGAGCGATTCCTTGGCTACTATTGCTAACTGAAGTCGATCGATGGGATGAACAGTGAGCATTGCGCGCGGGGGGGGGGGGGGGGTGGATGAACAGTGAGTGGTGGCGTTGCCTCTGGATGAACAGGACCCCGTGGTGTGGTGGAGGGCTGGATGAACAGTAGATGATGGAGGGGTGCCCGTGGAGGGGTGGATGAACAGGACCCCGTGGTGTGGAGGGCAGGATGAACAATAGACGGTGGAGGGGTTCCCGTGGAGGGGTGGTTGAACAGGACCCCGTGGTGTGGAGGGCTGGATGAACAGTAGATGGTGGAGGGGTGGTTGAACAGTAGCCGGTGGAGTAGCGCGCGGTGGAGGCTGGATGAACAGGAGCCCGTGGAGGCTGGAGGAGGTCGACGGTGGATGAATAGTAGCTCATGGAGGCTGGAGGGGGTCGACGATGGAGATGAACAATATCCCGTGGAGTCCCGTTTTGCGGTACGCCACACCCCTCCCGATGAACAGGACCCTCGTTTAGACCGTAGCGCTCCAACACAAGTCCGTTTCCTCCGTTTTGTGGTACGCCACACCCCTCCCGATCAACAGGACCCCCGTTTGGACCGTAGGAGGTCCGTTTCCTCCGTTGTGCGGTATGCCACACCCCTCCTGATCAACAGGACCCCCATTTCGACCGTAGGAGGTCCGTTTCCTCCGTTGTGCGGTATGCCAGGCCTCGTTTCCATCGCCTCTTCCGTCCAAGCCCTCCCGATGAACACGACCATGCATTCCGTTCCGACCCATGAACACGACGACGACGCTATTCCTCCGTTCTGACCCAGCCATGTACACGAGCCCTCACCATACGTATGCGCGAGTAGGCGTTCGAGACCCCGCCCGTATGTACACATACGTGGCCGTATTTTCTTTCTTGCACCCTGGCCGCCTCTACTACGACACGTGCGCGCCTCTACATCCACCAATATATATGTACGTACATGTTCGTGACCAGAATGACAATGCTACGTACGCTTCGACCAGGTGGGTCCCGACTGTCAGGCACTTCCTTGCGTGCGAAGATGTAGCTGGTGGGTCCTAGCAGTCAGGGGGGCGAAATACAGTGGCCTGTCCGGTGGGTCCCCGCTGTCAGGTGGAGGAATAATTATTTTTCACGTAATAAGGAGGCACTTCCTTGCTGCGGCCGTGGACCCAGCTGTCAGACTCTCCACGTACAGTCCACGTCTGATGGAAGCCGTTCCTTGACCATGTTGACCATGCCGTGCTGAGAGCACCAGGGCGGTGGACGATGGTGAGGCCTAGGAAGGGGACGACGGGGAGCCGGGGAAGACGCGGCAGCGGAAGCCCCCCCGCGCGCGGAGAGGAGTGCGAGGGTTCACTGATTCAGCTGCGGTGTGAGGGTGCCGTCGCCGCAGGGCCTGGCCAGCGGTGGGAATAGTAGGGGGCGGTGAGGCCTCCCCGGCAGCAAAGCCGACCACGGGAGGCAGGAGCATACGGCACGACCGGCGCTGCTTTGAGCGGCTGGAGCAAGGAGATCAGAGGTTAAAGAAGCACTACGGCCGTTGGATGCACATCGTACGGTCACTGGAGCTAGAATCGTTCATATTGGCTAAAGTTGACAAAGGCCCCCATCCCAGTCAACTTAGTAGGCCCACAAGTCAGCCTCCCACCATGGTGGGTCCCAGCTAGCAGGGGGAGTATTCATTTTTTGTGCGTAATAAGGAGGCACTTCCGGTGGGTCCGAGATGACAGCGGGGGGAGCGTTTTTTTCGCGAAATACGCTGGCCCCTCCGGTGGGTCCGAGCAGTCAGGGGGGCAACATTTTTTTCGTGAAATAAGGTGGCCCGTCCGGTGGGTCCCTGCTGTAAGGTGGAGGAATAATTATTTTGCGTGTAATAAGGAGGCACTTCCTTGCGGCCGCCTGGACCCAGCTGTCAGCCTCTCCACGTACAGTACTCTTCCGATGGAAGTCGGTCGTTGACCACGTGGACCATGCCGCGCCGAGAGCACCAGGGCGGTGGTCTGGACGACGGCGAGGCCTAGGAAGGGGACGATGCAGAGCCGGGGAAGATGCAGCAGTGAAGCCCGCACGGAGAGGAGTACGAGGGTTCATTGGTTCGGCTGCGGTGTGAGGCTGCCGACGCCGCAGAATAACAGGGGGTGTGGGTGAGTGGAGGGATGGCCTGGCCAGCGGTGGGAGTAGTATGGGGGCGGTGAGGCCTCCGCGGCAGCACAGCCGACCACGGGAGGCAGGAGCAGGCGGCACGATCGGCGCTGCTTTGGGCGGCTGGAGCAAGAAGACCAGAGGTTGAAGAAGCACTACGGCCGTTGGATGGACATCGTATGGTCACTGAAGCTAGAAACGTTTATTATTTACTAAGTTGACAAAGCCCTTGGTACGCTCAAACTTAGTAGGCCCACAGGTCAGCCTCCGAAACGGTGCGACCCAGATGTCAGGGGGAGGAATCATTTTTTGGGCGGCCTAAGCTAAGAATATCCAAAATTGAAGAAGAAGCATGACATCCGTTGGATAGACATCCAACGGCTACTGCTACTAGAACCGTGTGTTGACTATAATAAGTTGGCAAAGCCTTGCGTACGCGTCAACTTATTTTTTTAGGGGACGCGTCACTTAGTAGGCCCACAAGTATGTGGCAGAGAACTTATAGCCCATTTACGTTTTGTAAGAATGTACAACCCATTTTGGAATTCTAATGGAATTTACAACAACCCATTTACAGTTTGTTAAAAGTACAACCCATTTTCTAGCTAGGACAATGATTAATAATTTCAACCAACCGTTGAAGACAGAATTCAATAAAATTTCCCACATTTTGATGGGCTCCGAAATATTTTTATCCCGAAATTTCTAGTCAGATTAAATATAAATTTGTATTACGTAAAAATCTAACGAAACATTGCGCGCGCAACAATGAAAATTTAAGATTTTCAAAATCCATAAATAATATTTTATAAACTAATTTCGTTTTTGGTGCATTTTTTTATAGTTACTGCCCAGTTTTTATAGTTACATCCCATTTATTATTTTTTAAAGCCCATTTTCCTGTTAAGCCTAATGCATCCCTCCTAGGAAAGATTTGCAGCCCAGCGGGTATTCCTCAAAAAGATGTATAGCTGGGCTAGCCATTTTCATCTTGAAAAAATAAGTATCTGGGCTGTATATCTGGCCTGGGCTAGATGGGCCACAACCCGACCAGTTAATACCCTACTCTCCTCTGAACAACAACGAAATCATCGCCAAGAAAAACTCTGCAGTGCTCATGCCTCAAAAACACAAATACTGCTCGAGCTGCTTGGTCCCAGCTGTCGGCCGCACCTTGTGCAATTCTCTCGTTTATATTGACTACATAGGTTGACAATGGTGTGGGACCGTGATGTCAGGAAACCAGGAGAAAGCAAAAAAAATATAGTTGTACATAATAAGGGGGCACTTGCGTACGTACGGCTATGGCCCTAGTGGGTCCCTAGTGTCATCCAGTCAAAATAAAGTCATCTCCTGAATCCTCATGTTCGTTGACGATGTTAACAATGCTCGGCGCCACGGCGAGCGCAACAACTCGAAGGACAACGGAGAGGGCCTCGCGGGCCCTACGGATGGTCTGACATAGCGCCCGCTACTCATTCAGGAAGCCAGGATCATCGGACACCTATGAGCACCTTCGAGAAACTGAGACGGCATGAAACGGTAAGGCCGCGCTTGGGAGCTCTGGTTTATTTCAAACCTATATTAACATACAAGTGTAATTTACTCGTCATCGAAAACAACGCGTAAAATACAGGCGTAATGAAATCGAGGGCCCGAGGTTTGTAAGTAAAACCGGCGGGTTACGCGTGTAATTTGAGAGACCAGTGTATATTTTACAAGCACTGCTATATGGACGACATTACCAGACGATACATGCACGACGTGCGTATCATGCCATCCATGGGCAAGGCTGAAACAACAGCTAATGGCTGGATTAGCAATCGTCCGAGTGTCGTTCAGCGTTTTTATCATGTGTCAAGTACTTCCGATATTTTACTAGTCGAAATCGACCAACCAAGCGCCTTCGCTCGAGACCATCTGCTTTAATTTACAAGCGTCAGTTTTACAAGTGGTTTTGGTTGGAAAACGACGATCCAATCACGGCCTAATATCATGAGTTGGTCGGAAGATCATATGGTTTCACGTCTAACCTACCCGACTTGTCGTATAGGCTATGAATGAAACATCAGACGATGAACTTCTTAAGCACGGAAACAACAGAAGAGGATGATCTTCTTAACAAGCAAATCACTGGCCTTAGATCGACATGCAAAACAATACGAAGCATTATTCTCAGGAGGCACGGTGAACAGCTCGTGATGCCGCATGCCACAACATTCCAAGCTCAAATTTGCAATCAAACACAAGGCCTGGCATTACATAGACAATATTCAGAACAAACTCTTAACACAGGAATATCTCAGCAAAGTAACTATTTACTTCTAAACTGAACACAGGAATAGGAAAAAACACTCGATGCTTCTGGCTAACATCAATGAGCAAATTTTGACAAGGTTTTCCAATTCCAATATATTAAACTAACGTCTTCTTGCTAACATCAATGATTAAACTTTGACAAGCTTTTCCCATTCAAAATATGTAATGCCTATGATCGTGGAGTCCTGTCGCTTCTTGCTAACATCAATGATTAAACTTTGACAAGCTTTTCCCATTCAAAATATGTAATGCCTATGATCGTGGAGGCACTCCACGTGTTGTTAAATTGCCAATGGTCTCGGCAGACTAGTCATGTCACCGGTGTCTAATAATACTCTGTAAAGCTTCTCGGTCATTCCGTCTGTAATGTAGCGCAAACAGTGACTGCTTCTTTCTGCAAAGTGGAACGACCAACTGGACCCAGTAATGCAGAAGTTTGCCTTGGACACATTGGCTCCTTTTGTGCAGTTGAACTAAAATCAAAGTCGGAATAAACCGAACTTTAATTTTGATATCCCTGTAAGAAACAAAAGGTATAAAGGAAACAATTACTGAGAAATAACGGTTGATAACTTGTACACCCAGAAGAAAAACATCTACTGATCTACCTTATCTTAATGGGAAACAAAGCAGGAGAGTAGCAATTCTCAATCAGTGTGATTCATTCATATTAACTGAGACATTATCATAACAATGCCTTGTTTCAAGATGTATAAAGAACAAAAAAGCAGAAAAGTATCATTCGTAAAACAATGCGACTGATTCATTTTAACAAAGACATTATCTTAACAATACCTTGGTTAAACATGTAGAAAGAACGACAAAGCAGGATAGTACCATTTGTAAAACACTGTAAGTCTGTAACTGATATATAATAACAGAGACATTGTCTGAACAATACATTTCTTAAACATGTACTCCGGCCGTGTCGGTGTACTAAAGTAGGGGTACCCTAGTATCCCGAACTTGTGCACGGGCAGTCGCAGCACCCCGCGGCAAGGCCCGCCAGGTGATCGCCAAAGCTCTCTATGGCTCTTTTGGAGCCATTCGAGAACAAAGTATTTTAGCCAAGGAGACAAGTCCCCGGCAAGAGGAGCTTGCCGGGAAGGCCGCTCGAGGCACAAGACCCCAGCAAGAGGAGCTTGCCGGGAAGGCCGACCAAAGCATCCCAAAGAACCTACCGCGACGCGCCACGCGTCCCGGCAGGACTCGGCGAGCGACAAGCTCCCGGACGCAGCAAGACAACAGCCGCGGCAAGGCACTTGTCGCGGCGGGCAACCACTCTGTACCCGCGCTCCAGCTCACCCACCTACGTGTCGCTCCGAGACCCTTCCTGGCGTACGTGGCGGGAGGCTGTGCAGCCAGGGGTACACTGTGGCATGCAGCGCTGACAAGATCACCATCATGGCAAGCGGTGGCACCCCGACGGTCCCTTTTCTGCACCGTCTAGGCGATGTAGATAGGCATTTAATGCCTTTGTCCCCTGCCGTCAGGGTTAGGTATGATACACTGTGTAGGTAGCTGTACCTACCACAGCATATTTCCATTTTTGCCCTTACCTACGTTGCCACCTGTTGGAGACCCCTTGAACATATAAAAGGAGGCCCATGCACAACGTAGGGGGGAATCGGACCCCGGAGAGCGATCTCTGAGAGGAAAACAGAAGAACACTCGGTCTCGTTAGCTGCTTGGGTGTACTGTAGCACTCAGCGCTCCCGAGCAAGAACTCAATACAATCCACCAAGCAGCAGTAGGAGTATTATCTCTCCGGAGAGCTCCGAAGCTGGGTAAAAACCCCCCGTGTACTTCGCCTCGATCCGCTCTTCGCGCGACCTCCGCCCCCGCCGAACCGAGAAGGGGCTCCGTCCCCATAGGTGCTCGGGGAGCCAGAAAACCCCGGCATCTTTGGCGCGCCAGGTAGGGGGCGTCGAGGTTGTGTGAACCTGATTCGGCGTTTACGCGAGCTAAGTCTTCATCGACTTCATCGACATGCCGCCGAAGAAGAAGGCTTCGGAGGCGGCTGTGCCGTCCACGCCGAATCCACCGCCGCCGCAGCAAACGGCCGGTGGGGAGGACGCCGGCGTAAGAACGGGCGTTGACGAGGGAGCCCACGGTGCCACCAAGTCCAAGGACAAGACCGCGCTACCCGTCGACGGCGTAGTTGGCTCCCATGACGACCGGGCGTCCGTAGACGCACCGCGCCCATCTCAAGAGGCGCAGGACCGGCAGCGTCGTGGTACTCATGGTACCATACGCTCGCTGGACCCAAATCGAGCTGGCGGGTCCCGGGATGCTCAAGGCCAACATGCACGCCAACGTGCTGGCGCGAGCGAGGCACGGTCGCCTGGACGGAATACTGCTCCTTCTAACATCGTTGGAAGTCCGAGCATATCCCGCTCCTCGCACCGTTCGCCACCGCTACCCGCCACTCCAGCAGAAGCTTTGGCACGAGCTCAACTACTCCTGGACTTCCCTCCAACGCCAGACAAGATCGACGACTGGAGGGCCACCATTCAGAGTCTCATCGGCTTCGCCAACAGCGACACTCCACAGCCGGCGACCACATCGCAGCCGCGGCAGGCCAGCCAAGTGCAAGCCAATGGCGACAAAACCGGTGGGGGTGCAACCACCGTGCACTCTCCGCCCCAAAGGCCAAGATCGCCGACTCGCCGGGTCCGCCACGACAGCGACTCCACTGCTTCCTCAGATCCGCGAACTCGTCGCGATCAGCGCCACGTTCTTCACGAACAGCAACAAGAAGACGCTCGTACCCGCATCGAGCGCCGAAGAGAAACGCGGCGTCAATCAGACCGACGCGCTGGCCCCGCTGTCGACATGGAAGCGCCAGGGGAACCAGACGACCTACCGTACACGGTAGGTTGCCCTGTGTTTACTCGTGAGCTGCGGCAAGTCCAGTGGCCCAGCACGAAAAATTTCAAGCCAGACGTACCAGAGAGTACGATGGCAGGCTGCATCCGTCGGAGTTCCTCAACATCTACACCATCGCGGTGCAGGCTGCCGGGGGGGGGGGGGCGAGACGACAAGATCCTCGCCAATTACTTCCCTCTGGTGCTCAAGCCCAACGTCAGGTCCTGGCTCATGCACTTGCCGGAAAACTCCATATCTTCCTGGGCAGACCTATGCCATTAGTTTGTTGGCGCCTTTACAGGCGGCCACAAACCTCATGGCCAGGAGAGTGATCTTCACCTGCTTGCCCAGAAGGAAGGGGAGCCTCTACGCAAGTACATCCAGAGATTCAGCCAAGTGCAACGCAACATCCCAGACGTCCACCCTGCCGCGGTCATCAGTGCGTTCCACCAGAACGTGCGTAACCGCAGGATGCGGGAGGAGATGGCGATGTGCCAGATCAGAGATGTCAGTGAGCTGTATGCCCTGGCTGACAGATGTGCACGTGCTGAGGAAGGGAGGAAACTCCCCGGAGAGAACGTAGGAACAGGGGGATCTGACAGTGATGATGCCGCCCCGGCAAGCAAAAACCGGCGGCGGAACAACAGGAAGAGGAAAGGCAAAGATGTGCTAGTTGTCGAGCAGTCCGACAACGAGGGTGGCGCCAAGACAGCAAAGACTGGTAGCTCCGGCAAGGAGGTTGCCGCATGCGCCAACTGCCAGGCTGTGGCGGCCGCCGACAAGCAGGACGGCACCAACAAGCAGTACTGCAAGATCCACCGCACCAAAGGCCATGACCTCCAGAGCTGCAAGAAGGTCGAGCAGCTCGTTGAGCTGCAAAAGGCCGAATACGAGCGACGCGACAAGGAGAAGGCCCAGGAGGTGCTGGAGGATCCGGTACGAAGCGCACCGGCCAGGGGGGACGCCGCGGCAATGCCATGCAGCGGCAAGGCGACAGACCTCCCCGCGGCCGCGACAAGGATGAAGATGACGACGACGACGAAGACATGGATGACGCCGAGACCATCGAGCAGGAGTTCCAGAAAGCCACAAAAGTTTTGTGCGTTGACGATGGTGCTTCTCTGCATACTTCACGCCGCCAACTCAAGCAGTGGGTGCGGGAAGTCAATGCAGCAGAACCACCCGTTGAGTCACGCAAGCTTCTGAAATGGTCCAGCACGCCTATCATCTTTGATATTGAGGACCACCCCGATCGCACAACTGCTGTCGGGTGTTTGCCGATGTTGGTCTCACCAACTATCCGCAACCTCAAGGTCACTAAGATGCTAGTTGACGGCGGGGCCGGCTTGAACCTGATCTCCTCCGCTGTGCTCCGGAGACTCCAAGTCCCTCACAGCGAGCTCGAAGAGACCGGCACGTTCGAAGGAATCAACCCGGGAAGGAGCAAGCCGAAGGGGAAGATCACGCTGCCGGTGATGTTTGGCAGCGAGCTGAACTTCAGGACTGAGAGGATCACTTTCGATGTTGCCGATTTTCCATTGCCTTACTTTTGAATTCTCGGCCGTCCAGCGCTCGCCAAGTTCATGGCGGCCTCTCACTACGCGTACAACATGCTGAAGATGCCAGGCCCGATAAGTGTCATCTCTATACGTGGCGACAAGAAAGACGCTCTTATCTGTGCCAACAAGATCTACCGGGAAGTAGCAGCCGCCGCAGATCGCGAGACACTTGCCGCTGAAGCTCCCGGGGGGAAGAAGAAGACCAAGTCCGGCAAGAGCTCTGATGCCCACTCCGGCAAGCGCACCTCTTCGGAGTGCTGCGCTACCGTCGAGGACGCACCATCGAGCTCCACCGGCAAATGTAAGAAGACGATGGCAGCTCCGCCAGCGACCAAGAAGGTGTCCGCCAAGGAGGGCGGCACTGGTGGTACCTTCACCATCAGTGCCACTCTCGACCCTAAATAGGAAAGCGCGCTCGTTGCTTTCCTGCGGGCGAATGTCGATGTGTTTGTGTGGCAACCGTCTGACATCCCCGGCGTTCCCAAGAAAGTAATCGAGCACCACCTTGCCGTCTGTCCTCATGCCTGGCCCGTCAAGCAGAGAGTCAAGAAACAAGCAGTGGAGCGCCAAGAGTTCATCGCCGAAGAGATCAAGAAGTTGGAAGCAGCAGGCCTCGTCAGAGGAGTGCTCCATCCTACGTGGTTGGCCAATCCTGTAGTCGTGCGCAAGGCAAATGGGAAATGGAGACTTTGCATCGACTTCACCGATGTCAACAAAGCTTGTCCCAAAGACCCATTTCCCTTGCCGCGCATTGACCAGATTGTCGACTCCACAGCCGGATGCGACTTGCTTTCATTTCTTGACGCATACTCAGGATACCATCAGATCTTCATGGCAGAAGAGGACGAGGAGAAAACCGCGTTCATCACTCCATGTGGCACGTACTGTTTCGTACGAATGCCTTTCGGTCTGAAGAATGCTGGTTCAACATTCGCAAGGGTAGTCCATACTGCTTTTGAGCCGCAAATACACAGAAATGTGGAAGCCTACATGGATGACATAGTGGTCAAGAGCAGGGACAAAGCAACTCTGATTCAAGACCTAGAAGAAACCTTTGCAAATCTACGCAAGATCAGCCTCAAGCTCAACCCCGAGAAGTGCGTGTTTGGAGTCCCGTCCGGCAAGCTTCTCGGATTCTTCGTGTCTCAGAGAGGAATTGAAGCAAATCCTGACAAGATCAAGGCCATTGAGCAGATTGAAGCACCGAAGCGCGTCAAGGATATACGAAAACTTGTCGGCTGCGTGGCGGCTCTCAGCAGGTTTATCTCTAAGTCTGCTGAGCGCGCCCTGCCGTTTTTCAAAATCTTGAAAAAGGCAGGTCCAATGAAATGGACTCTGGAAGCGGAGGCTGCGCTGCAGGACTTGAAGAGATACCTGTCCTCCACTCCAATACTTGTCGCACCTAAACCACAAGAGAAGTTGCTGCTATATCTGGCGGCAACCAATCAAGTGGTTAGTGCTGCGTTAGTAGCGGAGAGAGAGGCAGATGATGAGCCAGCGACCGTGGCAAGCACATCCAACGACAAGCAGGGGGCTTCCCCGACGAGCTCTGGTCCCGACGAAGATAGATCTGCGCAGATGTGCGAAGAGATACAGAAGAAGAAAATGGTGCAGCGCCCAGTCTACTTTGTCAGTTCCCTTCTGCAGGGGGCTAGGTCAAGGTACTCTGGTGTGCAGAAGTTGCTTTTCGGCCTTCTTATGGCCTCGAGAAAGCTGCGCCATTACTTCCAAGCACATGAGATCACAGTTGTCACTCGCTTTCCGCTGAAGAGGATACTGCAGAATCCAGAAGCAACAAGCAGGATTGTTGAGTGGGCACTGGAACTGTCAAGCTTTGGCCTCAAGTTTGAGAGCACTTCGACTATTCAAAGCAGAGCATTGGCAGAATTCATAGCAGAGTGGACGCCAACACCAGACGAAGAAATTCCAGAGACGAGCATCCCTGTCAAGGAAGCGAACAAAGAGTGGCTGATGTACTTTGATGGTGCATTCTCGCTGCAAGGCGCCGGTGCTGGCGTGCTGCTTGTCGCACCCACCGGAGAGCACCTCAAGTACGTGGTCCAGATGCACTTTCCCAAGGAGCAAGCAACAAACAATACTACAGAGTATGAAGGATTGCTTGCCGGTCTCAGGATCGCGGTAGACCTCGGGATCAAGCAACTCATTGTCAGGGGTGACTCACAGCTTGTCGTCCGCCAAGTGAACAAGGATTATCAGAGTCCATTGATGGAAGCTTACGTTGATGAAGTGAGGAAGCTGGAAGAGCGCTTTGTCGGCCTACAGATGGAACATGTTCCAAGAGCTCAGAACGACATCGCCGACGGTCTGTCAAAGTGCGCGGCATTTAAGTTACCTGTGGAACCAGGGATCTTTGTGCTCAAGCTGACTCAACCATCCGTGACGCCATCAACTGGGCAGAGCAAGAAGAGAAAGTTGATTTCTGGTGACTGTCTTCCGGCAGAGCTTCCCGAAGCCGCCGCCAAGAAGGTCCCCAAGATCAACGCCAAGAGTGCTGAGGAGCAGTCCGCTCCGACAAGCCCCAGG
Source organism: Aegilops umbellulata (assembly GCA_032464435.1). Classification (NCBI taxonomy): domain Eukaryota; kingdom Viridiplantae; phylum Streptophyta; class Magnoliopsida; order Poales; family Poaceae; genus Aegilops; species Aegilops umbellulata. The sequence continues at coordinate 256,386,035 of CP136056.1, forward strand.
GTTTGTTTCGTTGAAGCGGACGCTCCCGACAAGTTTTGCTCCGGCAAGCTTGCCGGGGAACGTCAAACTCCGGCTGAACCGCAGGTTCTCGCCGTAGAAGCGGATGTTCCCGCAGCAGCAGATATGCCTTTAGTCCTTGTTGTCGAGCCACAGGCTCCAGCATGGGCGCAACAGATCGTCCGTTTCCTCCAGTCAGGAGAACTTCCCGAAGAGCCAGAAGAAGCGGAAAGAGTAGCCCGGCAGTCTAGTATGTACCAGTTCGTTGACAACGCACTGTACAGAAGAAGACTCAACGGAGTGAAATTGAAGTGTATCCCCCGGGAAGATGGACAGAAGCTGTTGGCAGAGATACATGGAGGCATTTGTGGTCACCACATTGGCGCAAGAGCGCTTGCCGGCAAAGCATTCCGGCAGGGCTTCTTTTGGCTGACAGCCCTCCAGGATGCAGCTGCACAAGTAACCAAGTGTGAAGCGTGCCAGTTCCATTCCAAGCAGATACACCAGCCAGCTCAAGCTCTCCAGACGATCCCTTTATCCTGGCCCTTTTCGGTCTGGGGGCTTGACATCCTCGGCCCCTTCCCCCGAGCAGTCGGGGGCTTTGAGTACTTGTACGTCGCAATCGACAAGTTCACAAAGTGGCCGGAAGTGGAACCAGTGAGGAAGGTGACAGCATAGTCAGCAGTCAAGTTCTTCAGGTCGATTGTTTGCCGCTTCGGAATCCCTAACAGAATCATCACCGACAACGGTACACAATTCACGAGTCGCACCTTCATGCAGTACGTCCAAGACCTTGGCGCCAAGGTCTGCTTCGCTTCTGTTGCTCACCCCAGGAGCAACGGTCAAGCAGAGAGGGCGAATGCTGAAGTGCTGCATGGACTCAAGACTCAGACTTTCGACAGGCTGCACAGGTGCGGAAGAAACTGGATCAATGAGCTGCTGGTGGTTCTTTGGTCGATCAGGACGATGCCAAATCGAGCCACTGGCTAGACACCTTTCGCTCTAGTCTATGGAGCAGAGGCAGTTATCCCCACGGAACTCGTATACGGGTCACCTCGAGTGCTCGCTTATGATGAGCTCGAGCAAGAGCAGCTGCGACAAGATGACGCGCTGCTCCTTGAGGAAGACCGTCTTCAGGCTGCTGTACGAGCTGCTCGATACCAGCAAGCTTTGCGCCGCTACCATAGCCGCAAAGTTAAAGCCAGAAGTCTCGAGGAAGGCGACCTTGTTCTTCGGCGCGTTCATTCCGCCAAGAATTCCAACAAGTTGACGCCGAAGTGGGAGGGCCCTTACCGGGTGAAACGAGTCACTAGGCCTGGCGCTGTCCGCCTTGAGACCGAGGATGGCTTTCCGGTGAGCAACTCCTGGAACATCGAGCATCTTCGTAAGTTTTACCCGTAAGGCGTGGTTGTCGGACCCTGTCCGGCAACCACCATTTTGTACAAGTCTTGCCGCTGTTGCATGTAATCCTTTGTGCAAAGCCAGGCGCAGACCCTGAGCGAAGATAAAGCGCTGGTGCCCTGAGTTTTAGCATGCATGCTGAGTCGAGTCTCGTCCTTGGTTAGGGTTGACAGTGCTTAGCAGCGGCTAACCCCTAACTTAGAGGTCGAGTGCACGTCCTTTTGTCGTTCTTTCGTTTCCCTTGGTTCGCAGGACTCGCGCGCCCTGACCGGACCACTTAAGGACGAAAAGAAGAAGACGGACGGACCAACACCCGGACCCCGGCAAGCCAATGCTGCCGGGGGCTGCAACACCCCGGCAAGCCAGCATTGCCAGGGGCTGCAAGTGCAAAGATTAGCCCACGGCGAACCAAAGTTGCCGGGGGCTGCGATCTCAGATAAGTTTTTCATCCCTTATCATGCATTCTCTTATGGGCTGGGGTATGCGAAACCTCGTTTCTCCCTAAAAGCTACCGTGCTCCCTTAACTCTAGGCCCTCGGGCTCGTTCCCGGGGCCAGATTCGGTAGTAGTCGCGGCAGCGAAGGGACGAAGCGAGGAGCCTGAACCCGCCTCCTCCCTGCCTCCGCCAGAAGCGTGAGAAAGGACGAGCGACGCGGGAAGAAGGCAGGGCCTACTGCCGGGAAAGGAAGTGTCTATCTTAAAGATATAAAGGATTCGCTCCTTGATGTGGGTTCCACCCACGAGACAAGTGACCCGGCAAGCATCCCCTTTTCATTAAAAGAGCATTCCACTCAGGTACAGTTCATAAGAGGATGAAAAACATGAATAATGGGATTACAAGCTTTTAAATGCAACTAAGGCACGAGGGCTTACAAATTGAAAAAAGATAAGGTGCCCGTAATTCCTCTCTTGTCCCTCTCTTCAGGAGGCAGGTCAAGGAGGCGAAAAGGGCAAAAGGGGCGCCTAGACGAGCTACGGGTGGCAGAAGACACCAAGAGAACGTCTCGGCGGCATGGTGATGGCGGCGCCGAAGGCAGGGCTCGAAGACGAGGCGGCAGGACGTCAGCACGCTGTCGAGGGCGTCGCGCCCTCGTACTCCGAGTTGACGGCCTTGCCGCCTGCCCTCTTCCTCTTCCGCAGCCTCCCTACGCCAGCCGCCCAAGGAGACGACCCCGAGAAGCTCCAGGAGCCAGCGACGCGGATGATGGGGTCGCCGGTGCCACGCGGAGCGGCGCCCGACACCTAGTCGGACCCGTCATCCCGCCGCCCGCCGCCCTCATCGTCGCTGTCGCTGTCCTCCTCGCCACTTCCGCCCGAGGAGGAGCCTTCTCTATCGGAGGAGCTCTCCACGCAGCACCGTGCCCGAGTCCCGAAGCACCCGAAGACCTTGACGGAGAGGAGACCGCCCTCCATCATCTTAAAATGGAGGGTGAGCCCTGCCGTCAAGCTATGGATGCGGGTGAACGTCTTCCACCCTCGACCAAGATACATCACATTAGAGGCCGGGAAATCAACGCGGACTCGCGTACCGCCGATTCCACAACCCCTCATGTGCAACCTCAGTGTCTCGGGCGGATCCAACTCCATCTCGCTCGCAAACGGAGTCGGGAGACGAAGGCGACGACGAGACGGCCGACGCAGCCTGACGAAGAACTTGCAAGGGTCGTCCCCGATATGATCCGCCACATGGAGAGGATCTGCTGGCGGAGGCGAGGCCGGCGGACTGCCTCGCCCACCTCTTCCCCGACCGCCTCGGCCTCGCCCTCGACCTCGCCCGCGGCCTCGTCCACTTCCTCTTCCCCTTGCAGCTAGCTCTGCCACCACGGGTGCGGGGGGAGGAGGGACGCGTTGCCTAGCGGCAACCCTCGTCGCCACCGTCGAAGGACCAGGGTTCCCTTTCTCCATGGCGAATGAGAGAGAGGGGAGCAGAAGCTGAAGAAAGGAGGAGATGAGAAAATGCGGGCTTCCGTCCCCCCCATCCCGCTCCTTATAAAGGAGCGGGGTGGGGGCTCGGCCGCCCCGCTCAGCCAATCGAGGCGTAGAAGGCGCAGGGAACTGGGCCCGACCTGCTGCCTTGACCCGTGGCGACCCGGTTTCCCGCCTCCACCGTTCGCCACTCCAAGCGCATGGAGGCCGCGTGGCAGGAGAGCAGAGTTGAGGCGACGGATGAGGCGACCTCTCCCCACCCCGTGATCATGGGGGGTGGACGCCTCGAAGACCACACCTCCACGCCTCCACGCCTCCACGCCTCCCTCCATTTATGAGGAAGATACGAACCGCCAGGAGGCGGGCGTTTCGCCTTTCTGAATAAAGAAACCACCCATGACCTCTCCCACGACGCCGCAATCAACGCGTGCCGTTCGGGGAGGGCATGGTGGATGCGGAGCAAGGTGCGACGTGACACAGGCCGTGCGTGCCCGTGCCCTGTTTTGGGCCTGGCCCAACAGCGCTCGGCACCATGTGTGGCCCAGGCCTGGGGGCTCCTGTCGGTGTACTAAAGTAGGGGTACCCTAGTATCCCGAACTTGTGCACGGGCAGTCGCAGCACCCCGCGGCAAGGCCCGCCAGGTGATCGCCAAATCTCTCTATGGTTCTTTTGGAGCCATTCGAGAACAAAGTATTTTAGCCAAGGAGACAAGTCCCCGGCAAGAGGAGCTTGCCGGGAAGGCCGCTCGAGGCACAAGACCCCGGCAAGAGGAGCTTGCTGGGAAGGCTGACCAGAGCATCTCAAAGAACCTGCCGCGACGCGCCATGCGTCCCGGCAGGACTCGGCGAGCGACAAGCTCCCGGACGCGGCAAGACAACGACCGCGGCAAGGCACTTGCCGCCGCGGGTAACCACTCTGTACCCGCGCTCCATCTCACCCACCTACGTGTCGCTCCGGGACCCTTCCTGGCGTACGTGGCGGGAGGCTGTGCAGCCAGGGATACACTGTGGCATGCAGCGCTGACAAGATCGCCATCGTGGCAAGCGGTGGCGCCCCCGACGGTCCCTTTTCTGCACCGTCTGGGCGACGTAGATAGGCATTTAATGCCTTTGTCCCCTGCCGTCAGGGTTAGGTATGATACACTATGTAGGTAGCTGTACCTACCACAACATATTTCCATTTTTGCCCTTACCTACTTTGCCACCTGTTGGAGACCCCTTGAACATATAAAAGGAGGCCCATGCACAACGTAGGGGGGAATCAGACCCCGGAGAGCGATCTCTGAGAGGAAAACAGAAGAACGCTCGGTCTCGTTAGCTGCTTGGGTGTACTGTAGCACTCAGCGCTCCCGAGCAAGAACTCAATACAATCCACCAAGCAGCAGTAGGAGTATTGTCTCTCCGGAGAGCTCCGAAGCTGGGTAAAAAACCCCCGTGTACTTTGCCTTGATCCGCTCTTCACGCGACCTCCGCCCCCCGCCGAACCGAGAAGGGGCTCCGTCCCCATAGGTGCTCGGGGAGCTAGAAAACCCCGACAGGCCGATCCCTAACAGAAATGGTACTCCTGCCGATCCCTAACAAGTGTTTGCAGTTTTGAACTAAGATTCAGTAGTTAATTCGGAGGAAGGTCGGTACTGACCATTCAAGACCAAGATTTGAAACAACTCGTGAGGAAGATCTCACAGAGATCTCAACACATATATGGAAATCCGGTCTCATTTTGTGCAGTTCCACCAAAATTAAGCGAAGCAAAATGTCGCAATAGCAACAAGTTGAAAAGATATCCCTGTTTTAACAGAGGCAAAAAAGGAATCAATTACTGGCCAATAAAGGAGGATGAAACATGCGGCCACAAAAATGGTAATCCCGCCAATCCCTAACAACTGTTGCAGTTTTGAAATAAGATTCAGTAGTTAATTCTGAGAGTGGCATCAATTACTGGCTTATAAAGGGGGTGATGCTGAATTAGTTGTAACAAAGCAACAAGCATCATGTCTGTGTTGGTCCCATTTTTGTTCACTACTTAATGGGAAAAGACAGCAATACAATAGCTTCAATTCAACACTTATTTAAAACAGTACCAATACAAGTAGCACAACATCTCAAAGCACACTGCACAATCATGTGGATGAAGGCCTGTACTGACCTTTCATGAGACCGACAACTGTAAAATACGAATCTGCCAACACGAATAGGAAATCCAATCTCGTTTTGTGCAATTGCACTGAAATCAAGCAAAGTGTTTCGTGTAGCGAAGCAAAATGTCGCAATAGCAACAAGTTGAATAGATATCCCTGTATAAACAGAGGCAAAAAAGGAATCAATTACTGGCTAATAAAGGAGGATGAAACATGCGGCCACAAAAATGGTAATCCCGCCAATCCCTAACAAGTGTTGCAGTTTCGAAATAAGATTCAATAGTTAATTCTGAGAGTGGCATCAATTACTGGCTTATAAAGGGGGTGATGCTGAATTTGTTGTAACAAAGCAACAAGCATCATGTCTGGGTTGGTCCCATTTTTGTTCCCTACTTAATGGGAAAACACAGCAATACAATAGTTCAATTCATCAATTATTTAAAACAGTACCAATACAAGTAGCACAGCATCTCAAAACACACTACACGATCATGTGGATGAAGGCAAGTACCAACCTATCATAACTCACACAAGATAAAATACGAATCTGCCAACACGAATAGGAAATCCAATCTCGTTTTGTGCTGTTGCACCGAAATCAAGCAAAGTGTTACACGTAGCCAAGAAAAATGTCGCAATAGCAACAAGTTGAATAGATATCCCTGTATAAACAGAGGCAAAAAAGGAATCAATTACTGGCTAATAAAGGAGGATGAAACATGCGGCCACAAAAATGGTAATCCCGCCAATCCCTAACAAGTGTTGCAGTTTCGAAATAAGATTCAGTAGTTAATTCTGAGAGTGGCATCAATTACTGGCTTATAAAGGGGGTGATGCTGAATTTGTTGTAACAAAGCAACAAGCATCATGTCTGGGTTGGTCCCATTTTTGTTCACTACTTAATGGGAAAAGACAGCAATACAACAGTTCAATTCATCAATTATTTAAAACAGTACCAATACAAGTAGCACAGCATCTCAAAACACACTACACGATCATGTGGATGAAGGCAAGTACCAACCTGTCATAACTCACACAAGATAAAATACGAATCTGCCAACACGAATAGGAAATCCAATCTCGTTTTGTGCTGTTGCACCGAAATCAAGCAAAGCGTTACACGTAGCCAAGCAAAATGTCGCAATAGCAACAAGTTGAATAGATATCCCTGTATAAACATAGGCAAAAAAGGAATCAATTACTGGCTAATAAAGGAGGATGAAACATGCAGCCACAAAAATGGCAATCCCGCCAATCCCTAACAAGTGTTGCAGTTTCGAAATAAGATTCAGTAGTTAATTCTAAGAGTGGCATCAATTACTGGCTTATAAAGGGGGTGATGCTGAATTTGTTGTAACAAAGCAATAAGCATCATGTCTGGGTTGGTCCCATTTTTGTTCACTACTTAATGGGAAAAGACAGCAATACAATAGCTTCAATTCATCATTTATTTAAAATGGTACCAATACAAGTAGCACAACATCTCGAAACACACTGCACGATCATGTGGATGAAGGCAAGTACCAACCTGTCATGACGCACACAAGATAAAATACGAATCTGCCAACACGAATAGGAAATCCAATCTCGTTTTGTGCTGTTGCACTGAAATAAAGCAAAGTGTTATGCGTAGCGAAGCAAAATGTCGCAATAGCAACAAGTTGAATAGATATCCCTGTATAAACAGAGGCAAAAAAGGAATCAATTACTGGCTAATAAAGGAGGATGAAACATGCGGCCACAAAAATGGTAATCCCGCCAATCCCTAACAAGTGTTGCAGTTTTGAAATAAGATTCAGTAGTTAATTCTGAGAGTGGCATCAATTACTGGCTTATAAAGGGGGTGATGCTGAATTTGTTGTAACAAAGCAACAAGCATCATGTCTGGTTTGGTCCCATTTTTGTTCACTACTTAATGGGAAAAGACATCAATACAATAGCTTCAATTCATCATTTATTTAAAGCGGCTGCATTGATTCATGTTAACAGAGACATTCTCTTGAAACAACATTCGTTAAAAATGTAATTTACTTTTAATAGTGGCATTGCTTCAATTTTCCGGTGGCATTCTTAGATTAACAACAGCAAAATAGCTGCATGGGACATGCCAGCACAATGTGCGTCCACACGTATAAATGGGTGATGCAGAGTATGTAGCCAAGCAGCATATATGCGCTGGTCCCATATTTGTTCTCTTTGAACCTTCTTCCTATGTGAGGGCAGCAAATCTAGTCGTGCACAAACTACTCGACCCCCCAGTTTCTTTCCCTTTTCAACAAAGAGATCGGTTCCTTACAGATGTGTGTACTGGGTTACCCCCTTTTTCCCTTTTCGACCTACAAAGCGGCTGGATAGCCAGTCAAAACTACTTTCCGCCCCTCCTTTCCTCATTGAACCACGTCCTAGATTCTTGCTCCAGCCCACCGCATCCTTCTTTCCTCTTTGAACCAAGACCTAGATTCAACTACAGATCGAAAAAGATCCACATGCAGCTAGAGCAACGATGGTTTCAAAGAAACTTATACCTTAGGGTCGTCGGGATGTGGCAAGGCGTGCGACGGGAGGCCGGATCTGCCCACACTATGTACGGCAGCGAGGAAGAAGGGGTCGGTGGCCCTCCCGCACAGGCGCTGGGTGAAAGAGAACAATGCAACCGGTAGTGGATTGCCTCCCTCGCCGAAGGCGATAGAGTGAACGCTGCACCTCCTCCCCTTCCCGGTGCGACAGGATACGAACGCCTCCTTCACCAGCTGTGAGGGGGGAGAGAGAGACAAGAGGCCAACGCAGTCTTGTTTAGATCTGGTGAAGATAGGGTGAGAGACTGTGAATATAGCAAACCCTAGCAGATGAACGCTGAGCCTCCAGCGTGTAACATATATGTAGTGCGGCCAGCGTGTGGAGAGTGCAAACCCTAGCGAACAAGCGCTGAGGCTCCCGCTTATATATATACTACTGTAGTACGGAATGAGCTCCGGTGCCTTCACTGCACCTGCTTTTGGCTGTATGACAGGTGAGCCAGCCACATTTTGGGCCCACCTGTCATAAATCCAAAGGCAGGTCCACTAAGTCAATGAAGCTGCGTCCATATAGTACTCTCATGTATATGACTAAAATATAGTGGAGTGGTTTTCTTATTCTCTCCATGACAATCGTTTTAAATTGTGTAAATACGAAACGAAACTCTTTATTTAATGTACAGTGAAGAAAACTAGTACTACTTACGATGAACTAACGATCCACGCCCACGCGTCCTGGTCGCACTTCCTGTCCTTCACGTGTGGTACACTACCCTCCCTTAAGTGAACAACCACACATGCGCCAAATTATCAGAAACGTGTGAGAGTGTGTACAAATAAAGAAATTTAATTTCAATTATCAGAAAGGTTTGAGAGTATTACAAAGTTTGACTAGCTACTGATGGAAGACAGCTTGTTTTTCGTCGAAAATCGATCAGCTTCACCAGCCGACGTAACCATGAGGCGCAACCATGAGCATTGATAGGTCATCGTGGTGATGCATCATCCATTTGGCATCAAGTTAGGGTGAGGCACCTAAGAAGTTCGACAAATCCTCACTGTGCTCTGTTTCTTCTCAGTAATCAAGCTCAAGGAAGGATGAACCACGTGGCAGAGGACAGTGAGGCGGAACAACAATGGCCATCCAATTTTGTTCAGTTCCACTAAAATTGAGGAAGACATGCCCGGGTATGGAGACACGCATCGCTGTTTCCAAAAATATAAAAAAGGGTTAGCAATGACATCTCAATTTTCAATAAGAATTAATGAAAAGTACACCAACAAACAGAAGCATCATAATTATCTTGATGGGAACTAAACCAGGATACCCGAGAAAAAAAGCATTTCTTCATTTAACCAGTGATAGTACTACCACCATATGGACAATGACCACACAACCACCATGTACTTTTTGTTAAAACAACATGTATACCTCCACCGAGGCATAAATCAGGACAAGTTTTTGAGTGGCATTTCCTCTAGTAGTAGGTGATGTTGGACCGGCCGACCAACCCTAGCTACTATGCATGGGGAGCTGGGGAGTAGTCGCATAGAAGAAAACCCGCACGCAGCAACCTGGGGAGCTGGAGCAGTACAAGAAGTTATACCTCAGGTGGGCGAGATGTCGTTTAGGCGGGCGGGCGGGATCTGCCCACACGAAGGCAGCGAACAAGGGCGCGGAGGATCTTCGACCGCGCCAGCGCCGGCTCTGAGAGGATGGTGCGCATCGGCTTCCTCCGTCACCGACGGCGACAACGTCAACGCTGCACCTCCTCACCTCCCGCAGTGGACGGGATTCGGCCGGATCTGTGACCACCGGTGAGGAGAGAGATAGAGTGGATACTGTCATCTTGTTTTGATATGGAGAGGGTGAGAGAGCGAGTTGCGAGAAACTCTATCAAACAAGAGGCTATAATGGAGTAAAAAAATCTCCATAGCAGTGGTTTTAAATAGAATACGCGCGTTCCCGAAAAATGAAACGAAAACTGGCGGCCAATTTTTTTGGGTCTGTCTAGGACACATCTAGATGTGACATAGTTATGTCACATATAAGTTGATGTCCACTATGTTTGTGGTCTTTTCCTAGTTTTTTTGTTTCTTGTTGCTACATTATATACTTGTGGGAGCTTAGATGTGATATCCTTAAATAACATCTAGATGTGAATTAGACAAACTGATTTTCTAATGTACCAAGAAAGAAAACTCGATCAAAAACACGCCCCCGCTTCCAGGTCGCGAGAGTCGTCGCGCACAAACATATAGACATAGACATGCATATCCGTGTTTACGTAAAATTCCATTTCCATATCCATCTCCAATCATATTTGTCCTACTAGCACATTATTTACGTTGTTAATTATATACGCATCAATATTAACGTACAACATCTCTTGTTTGCGCACGTCCGGACCGCTGCCACGGCCGGTCCTTGTCGGCGTTCTGGGAACGGGGGTCCCCAGACTTGCCTGCCTGCGGCCTGCGGCGTGGCGCAAATGGGGGCCCAGCACGGCCCATCTTCATCAACACAAGACTCAAGACCCTCGCGAGGGGCCAAGCCTCGCGGGGCGGACGACACGACACTTCCTCAAGCGCAGCCTCCTCAGGCTGGCTCACGAGGAGGCGGAGAGTTCAAGGCGGGGTACCTCGTGAGGTGCCCATGACGCAAGCCATGACGACCAAGGGTGCCAGGCGGGCGCCAGACCGTGCAGTGTCCTCCCCTTTCCTCTTTGGTGCAAAGGGGGCAAGCGCAGGCGAGAGGATCAAGCAAAGGCACCCATTTCGGTGCAACAAGACCAAGACCAGTCCAACGATGGGAAGGAGGTCACCATGGAGCCCAGAACGGCGTCACCACAGGGCCTTTGGCAGGCGAAGACCAACTTTAGTCAGGATAAGTGTACCAGATGTTCCCCTTCAAATTGGCCAATTGTTGGCGCCCTTCCCACTCAAATTTGGGAAGAGGCCCAGGGCCTTTGCCTATAAATAGGACTAGCCACCCCCAGGGTAGAGGCATCGAGAGATCGATCTAGCAATCTGGAAGAGAGGTCTGATCAAGCCTTTAGAGAAGGAGAGAGAGAGAGAGAGAAGGGCGATCAAACTCCCCCTAGCAGTTCATCCCCCTAGCCAAGAACAGACCCTCGCGACGCTGTTCTCCCTTGTACTGTTCATCATCATCAGCCCAAGAGGCAATCCACCCACCACAAACTAGAGTAGGGTATTACACCACAATGGTGGCCCGAACTAGTATAAACCCCGTGTCTCTTGTGCTGTTCTTTCTGTAGTTTAGATCCTTGCGAGACGGAGAGGTAGAGGGCATCATCTCTGCGCGCACCCCAGAGTTTGAACCTTAAGGGTCTGCCGGAACCCGTGATCCGACATTTGGCGCGCCAGGTAGGGGTGCGCCGGAATCTGCCTTCCTACTGCTCCGCCTCTCGTCGCATCGTCGTCACCATGTCCGGCGACCAGGCACGCAACCAAGATCCATGGGCGGCATGGCCCGCCTGCGTGGGGCCGCCCGCCTCGGGCGACCCCGTTCCCCAGGCAGCCCGTGGTCCGTAGGGTGCTGCGGGCCGCGGGCGGCGCGGACAGGCTTCCGCAACCCTCACACCACGGCAAGCGCGGTCGGCGGCGAGAGCCTCTAACCACGCCGCAACCACAACATCGTACACCCGCCGGGAGCAAGCGAATTCGAGGGCCGCGCTCACGGTGGCCCGGGAGCTGCTGCAGTGTAGGCTGCTGGAAGGCGGCCGCGACGTGCTGCTGGAGCGGGTCGCCGAACTCCTGGGCTTTGCCGCTTCGGGGGCTCACCCCTTCTGCATCCAGCTTGCGCCTCAAGCCCAGGGCGACGTACGAGGAGGCCCCGCACGCCCCCGTGGGTCTCAAGGCTACCCCAACACCGGCAAATCCGCCGGCGCTGGACTGGCGGTGGCGCTACCCCCGCCCCCGGCGCGTGAAGGAGAGGGGATCGGTGCGGCCCACGGCGCCGTCGGGCCGCCGCGCTACCATACCCTGGTGGGCACGTCAAGCAGCGCCGCATGGCACATGGAGCACTACAGCACAACCTTCAGGGTAGCAGCGCCAGAAGAATACGTGCCCCACATGATGGACCAAGGGCACGCTCATGAGGGCGAGCAAGGCTCGCTTCGCAGCCCAAGCTGGGGAGACGAGACACCAGAAGCCGAGGTCTTCCGGGAGCCCCGGGACGGCTCCGCCGGCCACGCTGGAGGCGACGACTATCGGGTACCACTAATTCCTCAGGAGCAGGTATACGCTAATCATGGGTCGCAGGAGGTGCAGGTCGCCGCAGCAAGCATCTGCCCCGCTCCCACAGTCTCCTACCCCTCGGGAGGGGGGCGCAGGGGGCTGCAGGAGAGGGGCAGGGACCCCACTTCACCACCGCGGCGTTCGGAGCAAGGCGTTCTCAGGAGGTAGGCCCTCCGCTGGGGAGGCGCCTGAGGGCCTGCCCCTGGCGGAGGACCCGTGGTCGTCGGGGGAACCGCTGGCGACCGCTCTACCCTGCGGGTGGCGTCCTGGTTTCCGGTCGTCGTTGGTGGCACTAGAGTGTGGCACAAGGCGGGGCCCTCGTTTGGCGATAAGAAGCAAGGCCGGTACCTGTGAAGAAGGCCCAGTGCGTGTGAAGCTCGCCGCCTCGTGACACTCTCACGTAATAATGAGTGGGGCTGTACATGCCCCGGAGTCTCAGGGGTGCCGGCCTCAGGCCCTGGGGCTCCCTCCCACGCCCAGTGGACAGCACTTAGCTCCGCGCTGGTGAGAAGACGTCCAAGACTAGATAGGGTGCCGACGCGGCCTTTTTGTTTGCTTTCATTGCCTTTTCCCTTTGGCTGTAACTTTTCCCCCGCTGGATTTAAGTTGAATTCGAATTCGAGCTTTGCGTGTGTTCGGGGAAGGGGTGCTTGGTCTCGTTCAAACCATTTCTCGCGTTCTGGTCACCGCCTCACCGCAGCTGCCTGCCCTCGCGAACCTTTCGCGAGACGGGCCAGGCCTAGCTCAAGCGCAGCCCAGACTGCCGCTGTTGCTTCCTCACAAGATTACCTTTTGGGAACTGCGGAGGTTGTCTTTTCCTAAAAAGGCCCAGAGCCTGTGAAGAAGGCGAACGCCTGTGAAGCCGTTGCGCTCGGGAGAAGGCCCAGAGCCTGTGAAGAAGGCGAACGCCTGTGAAGCCGTTGCGCTCGGGAGAAGGCCCAGAGCCTGTGAAGAAGGCGAACGCCTGTGAAGCCGTTGCGCTCGGGAGAAGGCCCAGAGCCTGGGAAGAGGGCGAACGCCTGTGAACCCGTTGCGCTCGGGAGAAGGCCCAGAGCCTGTGAAGAAGGCGAATGCCTGTGAAGCCGTTGCGCTCGGGAGAAGGCCCAGAGCCTGTGAAGAAGGCGAACGCCTGTGAAGCCGTTGCGCTCGTGAGAAGGCCCGGAGCCTGTGAAGAAGGCAAGTGCCTGTGAAGCTATCGCGTTTATGAAAAGGCCCGGAGCCTGTGAAGAAGGCAAGTGCCTGTGAAGCTATCGCGTTTATGAAAAGGCCCGGAGCCTGTGAAGAAGGCAAGTGCCTGTGAAGCTATCGCGTTTATAAAAAGGCCCGGAGCCTGTGAAGAGGGCCAGTGCCTGTGAAGCCCATCGCTGGCAGCACTTGCGCGTCCTAGGATTTCAACCAGAGAACGCTCAAGACACCACGAGCTGCCTCGAGGCCTGCGCAAAACAAAGGTAAACCAACCAGCCGCCAGGCGCGGATGCTCGCACAATATAATAGCTGCTAATACGATCTACACAAGTTTTTACATGAGGGGCTTCCCCTCCCAAAATGCTCTCACAACCATCAGGCCAAACACCTGAGTTCTATCCATGCAGGGCAAAAAGACAGGAGCAACACGCAGTCAGTCAGACAAATCCCCCAAGGCGTCCTCGGGAGCACCTCCCGAGCCGCCGCTGGTGTCGCTGGACTCATCACCGCTGCCTGCATCATCGTCAGCGGCGCCGGGACCATCCACCACACCACCCTCGTCGGCAGCCACGATCACGTCGTCGTCATCCGAAGTAAAGGCCCGGATGAGAGCATCCACGTTGTTTTCTACCTAGGTCGCCAGATCGCCTCGGACGGCCCGGGGGACTGGGGCAATGGCGGCATCGAAGTCAAAGTGGGGATCCATGTCCTGAAGATGGCTGAAGACACGGGAAAAAGCGCGCCCGAGCAGGGCACGACTCCTCTCCTCCACCAACCTATCGACCCTGGTCGACCGCGCCTCCAGCTGCGTCACTACGGCAGTGAAGAACTGAAGGTTGCCGACATAGTTGATTGTGTGCGGCTCACCCACAGTTGCCTCGTAGATGTTGCCCAAGGCTGTGTTAGCCCTCTCCCTGAGCATGGTAAGCATGGGGCCATGCACATGCTCCAGGACTTGCCGCTGGCGTATCTCATCGGCATTCTGACGCTCAACGGCCTCAGCCTCTTCCACCCGCTGGCGAAGACGGAACACCTCGGCCTGGAGAGCGGAGGACTCTTTTTGCGCTGCCTCGAGGGCGGCCCAGGAAGCGTCGGCTCGCCGAGTCGCCTCGTCCCATTGGGCCCTCAGGGCTGTGGTTCTCCCCTCAGCCTCAACCCGGATCAACTCCAGCTTCCTCTCGAACTCGCGCTCGAGGCCTTGGCGCGCTGTCGCCACCCGGCGACCAACCTCCTTCAGGAGACGCGCCTCCTGAGCAGCGACTTCATCTTCCGCCTGCGTCACCAGGCGCTCCCTCGTCTCCAGCCGCTCGTACTCACGGGTACGTTCGGCGGCCTCCAGCGTCAGTGCCTCTTCACGTCTCTGGAGCCCGGCTGGGTCGCCAGAGGCCACCCTCATCGACGCAAGGGCCGCCTCGCGCAGTTCCACTTGCTCCTCCAGCAAGTGGCATCAGGCCAGGAGCTCCCGAGCCCGCTCATCTGCCGCCTCTCGCTGTCGGTCGGCTCCCAGGGCCTCTTCAGCGGCCTGGGATCGGGCCACACAGGAGGCCTCCATCGACGCCTTCGCTTCTTCGTCTTCAAGGTCGCGCTGGCGGCGCGCGAGAGCGACGGCGGCCTCCAGCTCGCGCCTCTCCGCGGCCAGGCGCAGGCCCTCGGCCTCCAGGCGCGCGTCTTCATCAGCAAGCTCCTCCCCAAGCAGGTCCACTGCGCCGCTCGCCCTTCGGAGGAATTCGTGGCGGCGAGCGCGGCGGTCCTGAGCACGCTCGAGCACGTCTCCCACACCATCGTATGCCCCAGACAAGCGCCTGGAGGCACGAATCATCGCTCCCCCTCCGGGCAGGGGGCTGGGGGCTGGTGCCCCCATGACGGCCGGGCGCACCGCGCCAGAAGCTCGGCCTGAGGCCAGCACATCTCCAGACAAAGGGCACGGGGGGCGCCTCAGCCAGTCGTAGCCCTCGACCAGATGAGAAGCCCATGGCAGGCTGGCCGCACCCAGAGAGGGCCCATGAAGGAAGATCGCAGGAAGAGAAGGGCTGCGGGCACCTCAGAACGGTCCGCCCCTTCGTTCGTCCTCACCACAAGAGCCGTGCTGCTCGGGACGTCTTGGGGCGACGGGGGAGGTGGAGCCAAAGGAGGCGGCACCTCAGCGGCCTCCATGACCTCGGCAGGAAGGGGCCTGCAGAGCAAGGATCAGTAGACGCAACAAGAGGACCGGGAGCCGGGAAAGGAGAAGGCTTACTCGTCGGTGGCGAAGTACTTCCGGCGCTTCAGCAAGCGACAAGGGGAGTTGTCACCTAGGGCCTCCCTTTTCCTCCAAAGGGCCTCAAAGTCCACCCGAAAGCGGCCCAGGAGAAGGGCGCAAGGATCAACCCGCGACGAAGGCGAAGCAGCAGCGCTATCCGCGTCAGGGGCGCCTGCCTGGCGCGTGCTGCCGGTCGCCTCGGCAGAAGACGCGGCTGGGGCCTCCGGAGCACGGCCCCAAGCGCTGGAAGCGGCTGCGCCACACCAACGGCCTCGGCAGCGCGGGCCTCGGGAGCTTTCTCGGCCCCCGCTGTCTCCTGCCTCCCTGCTCCACCACTCGAGGAGGATTCGCCTAAGCCGACCGGAAGGGCGGTCACCACCACAGGGTTCTCGCGAGGCCCTTGGAAGCCGGCAGGGCGTAGCCCCCACTCGTCGAAGGAGGGCATCTGCCTCACGAAATCATCCCTGTTCTAGCAGAGGTACAACAGAGCTCCTCCCCGCTGGATGCTGCCCGGGTTGGGGTCGCCGGTCAGGACCAAGAGCACTGTCCTTAGCACTCCAGGCATTAGGTCTTCCTCCTGAAGCCTCATGTGATCACCATGTCCGCTGAAGGCCCACATCCGGCGAGAATGGCGCTGGAGAGGGGCAATGCGGCGCAACAGAAACTCCTTCACCACCTTGGGCGCCGTCACGCCGAGCGTTTTCAAGAACGTGAAGCGGCGCCAGACGAAGGCGAGCCGGGGTCTCTCGAGCGTCTCCTGGCCCCAGCCAGAGTTGGGCACAGCAGGCGAAGTTGGCTTCACCAGCAGGGGGCTGGGCACCCCGACATCAACGTACAACCACCGCTCACGGAACCCAGCTGAAGGTGAGGGGAGCTTGAAGTCAATGCCAGAAGCTGCAGTCTCAGGCGCAGCGACAAAGCTCACGCATGCCGAGCATTGAGCGGTGTCGGCAAGACGCAGGGAGAAGAAGTGGCGCAGCAAAGCAACGGAAGGAGGGATGCCCATCAGCGCCTCGCAAACAAAAGCAAAGACCAAAAGGAGGGCGATGGATTCAGGGCCCAGATGCATCATGTGGATCTGGTAATGGGTGAGGACGGCGTTGAAGAAATCAGAGAAGGGGGGAACCAGACCCGCCCACAAGGCATCAACAAAGTAATGAACCTCGGTGATTATCCTATCGATGGGGAAGTGGGATGTAGGTCAGGCCGTCGTCCTCCCGCACTCGTTGAAGACAGTGGCCAGAGCCGGGCTGAGCTTATCCAGGCACTCCAGATTGAGTATGATTGACTGGCCGACGGCGGGGGCGGCCGACGGCAGCGGATGAGATGGGAGCACCGGCTTCTTCCCTTTCTCTTTCTTCGTCGGAGCCATGGCTAAGGATGGGAGAGAGGAGATGTGAGATGGGATTAGAGGCAAGAGTCAGCGTTCGAAGGAAGGAAGAACAAGGGACGGTCGAGCAACAGGAAGAGGGGCGACTGTGTACAACTGTGGGGCAACCTAGCGCGGCGCAAAATAATGGAGCGTGGGCAAACAGTACCGCCCACATCCAATCAACCGCCACACGGCGCCCGAGGCCGCATGATGTTAGGGCCCGCGGCGCTTCGCCCTTGCCCTTTCGCCTCTCGGCGCGGCCAAGTCCATGCGCGCCTTGGGCCCGGGGGCTACTGTCGGCGTTCTGGGAACGGGGGTCCCCAGACTTGCCTGCCTGCGGCCTGCGGCATGGTGCAAACGGGGGCCCAGCACGGCCCATCTTCATCAACACAAGACTCAAGACCCTCGCGAGGGGCCAAGCCTCGCGGGGCGGACGACACGGCGCTTCCTCAGGCGCAGCCTCCTCAGGCTCGCTCACGAGGAGGCGGAGAGTTCAAGGCGGGGTACCTCGCGAGGTGCCCATGACGCAAGCCATGACGACCAAGGGTGCCAGGCGGGCGCCAGACCGCGCAGTGTCCTCCCCTTTCCTCTTTGGTGCAAAGGGGGCAAGCGCAGGCGAGAGGATCAAGCAAAGGCACCCATTTCGGTGCAACAAGACCAAGACCAGTCCAACGGTGGGAAGGAGGTCACCATGGAGCCCAGAACGGCGTCACCACAGGGCCTTTGGCAGGCGAAGACCAACTTTAGTCAAGATAAGTGTACCAGATGTTCCCCTTCGAATTGGCCAATTGTTGGCGCCCTTCCCACTCAAATTTGGGAAGAGGCCCAAGGCCTTTGCCTATAAATAGGACTAGCCACCCCCGGGGTAGAGGCATCGAGAGATCGATCTAGCAATCTGGAAGAGAGGTCTGATCAAGCCTTTAGAGAAGGAGAGAGAGAGAGAGAGAAGGGCGATCGAACTCCTTCTAGTAGTTCATCCCCCTAGCCAAGAACAGACCCTCGCGAGGCTGTTCTCCCTTGTACTGTTCATCATCATCAGCCCAACAGGCAATCCACCACCACAAACTAGAGTAGGGTATTACACCACAATGGTGGCCCGAACTAGTATAAACCCCGTGTCTCTTGTGCTGTTCTTTCTGTAGTTTAGATCCTTGCGAGACGGAGAGGTAGAGGGCATCATCTCTACGCGCACCCCAGAGTTCGAACCTTAAGGGTCTGCCGGAACCCGTGATCCGACAGTCCTGACCAACCCGAATCCTCTTCATCACCCGGGCGTGCTTCCCGCCCGAAACGGTCAGTGCCGCATTCATGCCCGGCCAGAGTGGACGCGACCTCTCACTGGCGCCGGCATTGAAGCGGCACGCCACCCAAGAGAGCGTCGCCCGCGCCGCCCTAGAGAGCGTCGCCCGCGCCGCTTCCGGGTGCACGCGGCTGCTCCATTTTATATTGCATACATGTCATTCAAGAGTGAAATGATGGTTGCTTCTTCCGACTAACTCACTATGTGATTTGACTACTCCTTAGTGGCCCCTACACGTACTCCCCCTACGTGTATGCAACAGTCACACGTACACATGGACGCAAAAATGTGCGCGACACCCTAATGCATGCATGTTAGAGCACACAACGGAACACACACGGTGACGCTCTAGTGCTCAACCTACACGTGCATGCACACACATACTCAGTCAGGGTGAGCTAGTGACCGTATGAACACCGGAAAATATATATATTGAGCGCAATGAGCGTATTATGAAGTCCACTGACCGTATTTTTACAAATATACAGTGACAGACAGTGTATTTATCTCGTTTGAAATTACACCATGTTAACCGGAGAGGAGGCAACATGGACTAGCATTACTTTGCTGTGTCCCGTCAACTTGCCAAACGAGGAGAAGGTTGCAGGACGGGAGAAGCTTGCGCGCGGTGGCTCGCAGGACAAGGAGAAACTTTTGACTAATGCAAGCTCTCCCTCGCTCAGGCGGTGGACGTGCAACAGTTAATTCGGTGTCAGATTGCCACAAGCATACTACACTATACTACTACGAACAGGATGGAGGAGCGTCTGCACTCTTATTATAATTTTAAAATGTGATAAAGCAATCTTCAACACATTTGGTTCTCTTCGAGGGTTCTCGCATGTGATAATGGAAGTTGATTGCATGGAACACTCGCAATAATTCTCGCTTAATTCTGGCTCATAACCTGTTACAAATAGTAGCACTCAGTAATATTTCCTCTTTTTTTTGTTCAGCATGTAAACAGGTCAGCAAACCTTGCGGCGCATCTTCGTGCGAACCGTGCTTGCTGCACTTTGAATGTGGCCGAGAGCTAGCTTGATGAAACACCTCGCTTCCTACTTCTTTTTTTGGCTTCCTGGTGACCAGTGTCTTGGCTGATCGTCCTAAGAATGCTTATATATGAATAAAGCTCTCTCATTTACCCGCAAAAAAGATTAAGCCATATTAACCGGAAAGGAGGGAGTATGGACTAGCACTACTTTTTGGTGTGTCCCGTCAACTCGCAGAATGAGGAGAAGCTTGCAGGACAAGGTGAAGCTCGCTTACGCCTTTTGACTAATGCAACCTACCCTCGGTGGACATGCATCAGCCCATTCGGTGTCAGATTGTCAGAGGCATACACTGTAGTACCGAACATGCGGAGTACCATCATTGTTCGACTTCACAAAGGGGCGAAGAGCCAAGCGCAGTACTAGTACGCGTACTTGGTTTTGCACCTTCATACTCCCGGGATTTAGATTGGGAGATGAGGAGCACCGGGATGAGCTAAACTTCCAATCACAGCACCGGGACAAATGAAAGCAAAATCAGCATTTAATCCCATGCCTTTTCAGCTCTCCATGCAGGCCCACATACTCCCTAATCAACGCATGCATGCAAAACCATCTTCAATCTTTTCCCTAATCAACGCACAGCCGCAATGCATGCAGTGGTTTCCACGGGGAGGAGAACGAGGCAGCGGAGGGAAACGAGGAGGAAAGAGAGCGCTCGTGAATGAGCCTAGGAGGGGATCGAGGAGAATTCAATGTTACACGCCTTATGGTTTTGGGAAAATCTAGATTTCGTAAGGTGACTTACTCACCTAGACGGAGGGAGTACTACTCCACCCTCCATCACAGTTTACAGGGCGCGCTTCATTATGATGCATTTCTCTCAATGCAGTTCCACCACCAGAGAGACTTTAGACGCGTTTGGTTTAATGCTCAATTAATTAGGGCGTGGAAACCGCAATCAAGTCCACAATTTTCTCTCCATTTACTGTACTACTACGGAGTGCATGCATGTGTGTACCCGGGGTGGAAGCACTGCATGCATGTGTGTACGCATTATTCCCTCTAGTAATAGACGCCGTGCTATAACTACCAATGCTATTTTTCAGGCCGATCGCTAGTCGGCTTGGTCCCATAGATTTTTTTTCTTTTTTCTGAAGCACGCTGTATAAACAGTGACGGATGAAGTAGTATGAGCGGATTCAAAGGCCCTGTTTGGATACTCTAACCCAGTTAGAGTTAGAGTTATTTTCTAACCCACTCTAACTTAAATAAGCACCTCTCCACCGGGATAGTTGGGTTAGATGTAACTAACCCACTCTAACTCTACCTGTTTGGATACTTTTGGGTTATTTAAGCCCCCAACTAACCCAAACTAACTCTAACACCATGATCCAAACAGGGCCAAAGAAGAGCGTATTGATGGTTGCTTCTTCAGAGCAACTTACAGTGGGAAAGGTGGGGCTTATGATTTGACTGCTCATTACTCACTATTAATGCGGCGTAACGACCAGGCTGAGTCTCCCATGCGGTTGTGCACTACCCCCTTGGTTCTTAAATATACCCCGGAGTATTTGTCTTTCTAAAATATGTTGAAATCTCTGTTAAGACGAATAGAATATTTAGGAACGGAGGGAGTACACATACGAAGCAAAATGAGTGAATCTACACTCTAAAATATGCCCGTTTGAAATTTGTAAAAAGACAAATATTTAGGAACGAAGGAGTATAATTTCGTGCATGGCACATGGATCCAGATGATGAAGAGGCTTCTGGCAATGCTATCAAGCTTCCATCATTTGTTTACATAATTGATCATACTATACAAATAATTTTCCAGCGACATGAAATTGTACAATGGTGTGAGCTTTCAGCTTTTGTTTCACGTGTCTTGCCATCGATGCTCTTTCGGAAACAATAAAAAACTAACTTCCTTGCTAATGCATGTCAATTATTAGCAGATCAGAGCTAATAATTACATCACACCTGAAGACAAAGTTGTGAAAAGGTGTTAAATTAAAATGGATCCATGCTTTCATTGGCAGCAACGTACCCCCAGCTCTGTCTAAATCAACAAGGCGTGTTGGGAAAAAAGTAGCTGTCTGGAGCATGCAACATTCCGATCATTTTGTGCAGTTCCACTAAAATAGAGCTGAGCGTCCCTGTTCCAAAGATATCAAGTGTGATTATGATAATAGAGGACTGCTGATGAAACAATAAACACACAAATAGAAGCCGGTCACCTTTGCGGTCTCTCTTAAGACTAACTAGTTGGAGAAGATTAGGCTCGGAGTTGGATGAGGAGGATAGAGCAAAACCAATCTCCCTTTGTGCAGTCGCACTAAAATGTAGAGACATTGCCCGTGTGACATTTTAGTACAACTGCACAAAACACTCTTAAGAAAAAAGTGATTTGTGCAATTCACCAAAAGGTCGCAATAGCAACGAGGTGAAATGGATAGCCCTGTTTGCAAAAAAGAGGTAGAAAGGAAACAATTACTGCCCAATAACAGTTGATGACACATGCGACGACAAAAAAGAAGCATATTCCTTGTCCTAAGGGAAGATAACAACACGGCTGTGTTTGTCTAAAACGGTGTGAGGTGAGGACGAGAATGCAATATGGAAAGTACGCCGGACGAGCTACGTTTTGGGAAAAGAACTATGGAAGATCCACATGCAGCGACGTAGGAAAACGGGCAGTGGAGCAAGGCCGGAGGGGATACCTAGAGGTCGTCGGGATGTAACTAGGTGAGCAGCGGCGGGCGGAATCTGCGAGCAGGTGGCGTAGGCCCTGCCGCACCGGAGCTTGGTTAGAGGGAACGACGTGTACCGCAGATCGGGACGTGCTGCCTCGGTGCCGTCAAACGGAGAAACGATGCACTTCCTTCCTTTCCCCCGGCAGACGGGATGCGGCCGAATCAATGACCAATGGTGTGTGTGAGAGAGAGAGGCCACCGGAGCCTTGTGTGAGATACTCTGAAGAGCGGACTACCTTTTCCTCCATAAAAATCGTTTTATATTTTGTGTACGTGCCATTGAGCGCTATAACTTTATCTAAAAATAACGCGACAACGCGTCAAGTCGAACGTTGTTTCGTGCACGCGTGGTACACGACCTCCCTAGGTAAACAACCGCTACAGGCGTTCAAATTAGCACGTGGGCTGCCACTTCATAAAGAAATGAGCTCCGCCGTGTACCCGCGCGGGTGTGGCTGGGCACGAAGTGTGAGTACGTGCACGGTGCACCTATTCTCTTCTTCTATACGTAAACCACCTACGTGGGGTTGTGTGAGAGAGATACAAACCTAGAGAGATATAGTGTGTGGGTTCTTGAGAGTTTTTTTTGGGGGGGGGGGTCAATCAAAAAATTTAACATATGCAATGTGTGTGAAATAGAGTCCTGGATATAACATATATATAGAGGGGGCGATCCACGAGAAGAGAGTGGAGGTATCATCGGCTTGAGGTGTCCATAGAATCGAAGAGAGGGATGATGATGATGATGTGTGTGTGTGTGCGTGCGCGATCGATAAAGAGTGCCATCGAATTTGTGTGTGCCCACGTCAAAGATATAGAGTGGCTGGCCTACTGGAACGTGAGATGGGACATGTGTAGTTTGTCTCCGTGGCATGGATACCTACCTGTAGCGCTCGACTATCGGTTTCTGGTGGGGGAAGAGGGAAGCCCAATTAACTATAGAGGTACAATGGCTGGTATATGTGTGGAGGAGGAGAGAGGCCTACCTCATGTATTAAGGAGATCGATCTGCCTCATGTATTAAGGGAGATCAATCGGCATCCATGCATATGTGCAGGAGATGAATAAGGTTGGGAGAGAGACAGAGCTAGAGTGTTGGAGGGGGTGGTAGTGGAGTTGCTTCTAACAAATGGTGGGATAGGCTTGCTAGACAAATGGAGGGCACGCCCGCAATATCAATAAGAGAGGAGATGGCTGCTTGTTGTCTGTGCACGTGCGTGTGAGAGACGGGTCAGGAGGCATGCACGAATGATGAGGGGGGACAATGTGTCTGTGGTAAGCAGACGTAACTACATAGGAAGATCAATTGCCCTTTGTAAGAGGAAGGAGAGACATAACTTGTGAGGTACGTCGATCGATGGGGGGGGTAGTTAAAGTCGATCTAGGTATATGTTGGGAGATCGGTCGGTACACATGCATGTGTGTGTTAGAAGCAAATGAGGCACGAGGAGAAGGATAGAGAGAGGGATGCATGTAGGAGGTGGTACGAGAGGCATACTATATCGAGGGGGAGGAGTGTGCGAGTACGAGAACGATGAAAAGAGTGGTGGGAGTGAGGCATGGACGGTGACAAGAGAAGAGGGGAAGCTTGTGTTTGTGCTAGGCACACCTGGCTAGAGAGGCATATCGATCGATTTGTGTCGTAAAGAAGGAGCTGGGGGGCCTACACACACCATGGGTGAACGACCTAAAGTGAAAAGACAAATTTGCGCGATGGAGCTAGAGAATGCTGAGGGAGGGTGAGAGGGATGCGGGCGTGTGCATGCACAAGAGAAAGTTAGCGCTAGCTACAAAGATAAGAGGGTTGTGTGAGTGTAAAAGACGAATAGAGATCATATATACTTCATTATAAAAAGTGAATTCGGATATTTGAAGAATTTATCATACTGTTTCAAACCGACGGATGTGTGAATATATATAACGGTGATACACATGGTGTGGTTATGAACATGGTATACTACATTTAATATATTTTATCTCTACTCTTATAAAAAAACGGAGTTGTTGATGATGGTGTGCCTGCCATCCTGCATTATAGGCCGTCTGATTTATATCTGGCGGATAGCAAGGAAACTATGATGGTTGAAGTTGGCAACTATCATGATTGTAGATTCTTATTGAAATAGAGAAACGAATTCAAATTTAGTTCGAATTGCAGCGGTAGTATAGACATTTGGAATGCACTAAAATGTTGGTATGAGTAGGTTACATGCATTATACATCAAGCGAAAAAATTTAATCGGACATAACATGGATTCGTACTCCCTCCTCCCATCTGCATAGGGCGTAATGAGATTTTTAAGACCGCCTTTGACTATTGACAAGATTAATAGTACATGACATGCACAATGTGAAAATTATATCATTGAAAGAACTTTTCACAGACGAATTTAACGGTGTGCTTTGTGTAAGTTGCATGTCATATATCATTGCTCTAATATTTGACCAAAAGTTAGCATCGAAAAACGCATTAGGCCCTATATAGATGGAAGGAGGGAGTAGCTTTGAATAGCATTTGTATAGTAAAACGGGGCAAGACTCTCTCTTTGTGTGGTGTGAATAGTTTTATTCTTTTCGTTTTCTTTTTGGTTGAGGGAAGTGTGAATTGATTTGGTACGTACAAGTACAATATTACGACACGTTAGGCTTGTCCCTAAAATTCAACCCGCGTCTTGTTATATCCCGAAAATTCAGATATCGTGCTCCCAAAACTGGCGCCTTCACAACCCGCGCCTTGCTATCCCGAAATTACAACGCGCGCGAAAACTCCCTCCAGCTGCCAAATCCCGACACGCGAAATCCCCCTTCTAACCCTGAGCCGAAAGCGCCGCTAGTTCAAATCGGTGGGGGGTACTTTTGTAACACACCCTACATTTTGGACAAGTGCATTCCTAAGTCATGCTTCACCCCCTCCCATCACCCCCTTTTCGCCATTCGAAATCCCAGGCCGCCATAACCTCTCCGCTCCAGCCGTGAAACCCCACCCTTCTCCGTCCGCCACGTCACCGCTGCCCAGCCGGAGCCTCTTCCCCGATGACGTCGTCCACCGCAACAGCTCGATGTCCCTCGTCCACCTCCCCGGATGAGGATCCGTCATCCATCTCACCGTCTCGCCGGTTCAGCCGCCCCGTCCTCCACCTCCAAGGAGCTGCTCCGACGATCACCTCGTCTATCACGGCTGCTCCATCCCCACAGCGCCGCCTTAACCTGCTCCACCGGAACCGCAGCATCCTCACCGACTCCTCGGACGAAGCCGAGGCCTACTCGGCGCCACCAAAGAGGTTGTACACTCATCGCATCACACCTTCTGCTTAACTCGACCTCCCGGCGCCGACGGTGCTCCATCCCACACCCCCATGGAGCGGCTACATTGAAGCCGGCGCCGCGGGCGACATCTCCACGACGGCTCTCCCCCAGTGCGAGGCCCCTTCGGCGGCAGCATCCATACCAGCCGGATCTGCTGCTGCTGCTCCGGCTCTCGCTCGATCGCTCGCTCGCCCAGCTGCTGCTGCTGCTCTCCCCCTCGCTCGTGCTGCTGCTCTGCTCCGATTAAGCCACACTTCAGTCGACTGAATTGACTTTTGGGTCAGTCGATTTTCAGGGGTTGGGGGGGGGGGCTCGCCGGAGTTAAGGAAGAACCACCCGCAGCGGAGACGGGGGCTCGCCGGAGAGGTACCCCATCTATCTTAGGGTTTATGGTGTGTGTGTGTGGGGGGGGGGGGGGGTCCTAGAGGGCTGGCCGGGGCGGCGGTGGCGAGTTGTTTCGGGGTGGCGAGGCGGCGCTGGGGCCGGCGGTTCGGCCGGTGGTGGCTGGCGGCTCAGGGGGGTGCAGGTTGAAGATGAACTGCAGGTCCTCCCTAAACTACATGTCAAGTGCCTCTCTGCTACCATTGCGTTTAGTTTCGACAGTAGCATTCAGATTCCACAGTAAATTTCAATTTCGACAGTTAAGTTCAGAGTCAACAGTTTTTACCTCATCTGTTGTAGTCAGGTGGTTTTTGGTGATGTTAATTTTACATCCATTTTACATCATCTATTGGAGATGCTATTAAAATCCCACTTGAGATTGACGATGTCTGTCTTGTGCTGCTTCAGCCTTGACATCTTACAGCTCACCGGAGCTGCTCCAACGATAGAACGATCCATCACAACAGAGCAGTGCCCTGGACGCCATCTACAGATTCCTCATATCTTCGTCCACACCTCCGACAGCCACCTCTGCCTCAACTGCTTCAGCGACCAACCCAATGATGCTGAGGTCGACACGGCTACGGCAAAGAGGTTGTACACTTGCTGCATCACTTATTACTATACATTCACGTCGATCCATTAGGGCTATTTTGGTTCAACAGAAAAACATCGATCCACTGGTTGTTACCATCACTCTAAATTTCTGCATGCTCTCCTTACATAATCTCACCATATTTTTTTCGTATGCATGTCAGATATTGTACACAGTCATGCTGAACATGTAGAGAAAAAGAGAAGAGTTTTGCGCGGCAATACAATGTCATGCAGACATCGCTCCATGGTGGGTTCAATGGCAAACCCTCCCCACCCCTCTCCAGATTGTAATTCAAAGGAAGATATCTGTTCTAAGGCTGGCCACTAATATTTACCCCCCAAGGTGTTTGCTCTACCTTGGCTTGATGATGTTAGTCATATCATGCATATGTTGCCTTGCAGTGCCTACTTTTAACATCATATATGTCATCTGCTTAGTTTAGACATGTTCTGTAATGCCACCTGTTTAGTTTCTATATCATATATGGGAATTATGCAGTCTCATGTCTTTCAGCCAGCCATAATATATGTGAAATGTGCAATGCCATCCTGTTTAACCAGGCATCATATATTTGAATGATATCTTGCCCTTCCTTTTCTTCATTACATTTCCATTTGTCGACAATGTTTGTACATTAAACTAGTCTTCCTGTGAATCAGCCATTTGGGTGGGAGATGGAAAAATCTGGAGTGAAAACAAGGCCTTCAGAGCAGACAGTGCTACCTGTCGAAGCAGATCTCTTGTTGGGTCCCGATAGCTCCTCAGAGATGGATTCAGAGACATATGACCAGTCCTATTCCCCCACTGAGGTGTATGCTCTAACTTGGCACGGTTATACTGTTCATATCATGCATACAGTGTCTTGCATTGCACAGTTTAGACATCATATACACAATATTCAACACCATGTTCTTAGTTCAGAGATCATATCGAATGCCCTCTGTTTAGCATATAAATCACATATGTGAATTAAATGATGCGATCCTGATTACTTAGATAACATGTAGGTGAATTATGTCATGCGATCCTGTTTAGTTATTTATGATATCTTTGAATTATGTTATGCTATGCTATCCAGTTTAGATAGCCATCATATATGTGAAATTATGTCATGCTATCCGTTTTAGTTAAACAATATACATGTCAACTATTTGATGCCCTCTTTTTTCCACACTATCTATTGCATCTGTCTCTCATACAATGTCTGTACATTCAACTATGTTTCCTATTTATCAGCCATTTGAATTGGAGTGGGTGATGCCAGTATCTAGCGGACTAAAAACACGGTCTTCAAATAAAACAATGCTACCTCTTGGTGGAGATAGCACCCCGGTTGTACATGCACAAGAACCAGCCCTACCACACATAACCCAAACTCTTGCAGATTGTACCCCTACTACGATGGACAGAGAACCAACTTCACCCAATCTAACCCCAACCCCAGCCGATAGTAACCCAGTTCCTGTTGACACAACACCATCTCCACCACAGAGCTCCCAAACAAGAGCAGTTAGTAAGGAAGCTCCAGTGCCCAAAGGGCCAGTACTATCACGGCGAACCCCAACTCCACCAGTTAGTACGCCTATTCCTGTGGAGGAAGCACCACCAGCTAGTCGTAGTTTAGCATCTATCGCATTTGATGTTATTAAATTGTATGTGCGTATCTTCCCATCTTGGAAATATTATAATGAAGATGAAGGAAAATGCCAGTTGCAGGTGTTTGCCCAGGAGTTATGTGTAAGTAATGTTATTCATGGCAATTACTTTGCTTCGTCCCATACACCCTACCTCCATGATGGTTATAATACAACAAATTTTCCCATTTTTCTCTATAGAGAAGGACCGATTTGGAAACTCAAGATGAGGTAACCTGTGCTAATACCTCTGCTATCTTCAAGAATGCTTGGTGGCAGTATTGGAATTACCTGAAGAAAACGCACTTCACCGGCAAAGAAACTCATCAAATTCCCTTACGTTCTCCTGAGACACATTTACTGGACGATGACTGGGAAGGCCTTGTTCTGTACTGGTCCCGAACCAAGAATGTGGTAAGGTCTATGAGCTCATTTTCTATTTTTAAGTATTATATTCTTGCGTCTTACTGCACTCTGTTCATGTAGAACAAGTGCCTAAACCTGAAGAACAACTGTTCTAATTTAAGATTCCATTGCTACCATAGGACATAGATATATGTTTGTTTGATGCTTTTATTATGTACTTGTACTTGGCAATAGAAGACTTGGTAGTTTAATCCTGTCCACCTTACTAATGAACTGGTTCACCGAAATGAGTTTCATATAGTAGTACATGCTAAACTTGTTATGTGTCTGCTTGTTTCTTCTTTTAGAATGCTGACAGAATATTGGGGAAGGGTGCCTTATTAAGCAACGGTAAAGGAAGTAATGCATATAAGGTTCAGGATAGTGACACATCCTGTCTTGGTTTATTGTTGGAGTTACTGGCCACTACCGCTTGCACAAGCTATTCAAACTCACTGTCTGAATTAGTTCGGTTTCTTGAGTCTCAACTACAAGCTGAAAGACATCGATCAACTGTGCTGCGACAAGAAGCGGAAGGACTGCGGAAGTCCCTGGAGCATTCAGATGCATACTTTCTGGTGCAACAACAAGCGTTGGAGGATTTTAGCGCCAAACAGGACAAAGCTAATCAGCTTGCTAAGCTTATTGCCAGCATGGTGGATACCCAGGATAACGTTTCTTGAGCTCTTCTGAAGTTGTTTCAGTTATGCTCTTGTTTTGCTGCCGCGTTTATTTGCACTGGTGGCCAATTTTGACGTCCAGTGTATATGATATGCTGCTTTGTTCCCTATATTTGCCCTGGTGGCGAACTTTGATGCCCAGTGGATGTAATATGTGTAATAGCCGTGATAGCCTAGCGTTAGTTGCTTGCTTATTTATTTCCTTGTTGTCTTGTTTATTTGTTTGCTTGTAGTCATTGCAGTTCTTTTTCCGCGGTTAACTGTGGCTGCAATAACCTATTTTTTAAAACTAGGCCGCAATAACCATGGGCTAATATTTACTGTAGTGACATTGGGCCTCCTACCGGCCGTAGAAACAGTGGGCCTTCTACCGGCCGTAGAAACAGTAGGCCTTCTATGGGCCATAGAAACAATGGGCCTTCTACGGGCCGTATCATCAATGGGCCTTATACGGGCCGTATGATTGATTGGCCAAACATGGGCCAATAACAGGCCGCATTATGGCCGTAAACGGTCTAGAGTTGGAATCGTCCGTTCATGGGCCGACCGTAACGGGCCATCGTTAATAGGCCGTATTTGATGACGCTATGAAAACGGCCCAACGTATTAACGGACCACAAACGGGCCGACTGTAACCACGGGCTGAATTTGGCCCACAAGCAGAAAATGACAGTAACGGGCCGTAAGTAAACAAATGCTGGAAATGAGCCCAAGAATAAATGGGCTCTGAGAAGGCCGAAAGATAACATGGGCTGGAAATGGCCCAACAGAATAACGGGCCGTTAATGGGTATAAAGTGATACACTGTTCATTACGGGCCAGTTTCACCACGGGCCGTTAATGTGTGTAAAGTGATACACTGTTCATTACGGGCCAGTTTCACCACGGGCCGTTAATAGGCCAAGAGTTACATAGGGCCTCATATGGGCCGAAAGACGTCATGAGCCATACATGGGCCAGAAGTGAAAACGGGCTGGAATCATATTGGATGGCCCAGATGACGCTACTGGGCCTAATTCGGATAGGGCGTAACGGGCCTTGGGTTAGCGGGCTGTAAATGGGCTATATGCGAACATGCCGTTAACAAGCTTTCCATGGGCCGCCCCGCCATCTTTTGACCAAGTCAAACGGGCCGGCCTTTTCACAGGAATGGGCCTCTGTTGGGCTGTGCCACGTGTCGACGGATCATAGGCGCCTATCCGACCCACTGACGAGCTGACACGTGTTTCTTCCGGCCAATAAGAATTTTACACATGGAAATTTCCCATTGGTCGGGGCTGTTAATGGGTTATCGGATCGAAAACCCGACCCGATAGCTTAACGGTGTTCCGTTATGGTGGATGCCACGTGTCGGTCACCCTTGACGAAAGCACTTCTGTGACGCGCGATTTATCGTCATGGAAGTGGACACTTCCGTGATGATAATTTTGGTAATGTCATGGAACACTTCTACGACAGCACAGGTATGACTATCTCGATTCTGTCATAAATTTGTCATGGATGTACATGCATGACAAAAAAGCGACCTACTGTGACAAACACATATCATCACGGAAGTGTATTTTTTTGTAGTGCCCGACTACCGTCTCCTCTCTCTCTCTCACACACAGACAACACACACAACTCCTTCTTCCACCCCTACCCGACCACCGTCTCTCTCTCACACACACAAAACTCTCGCTTTCGCACCCCGACTCGTATTTCTCTCACAAACATTTATCAACTAGCTAGCCTGTAGATAGGTTTATACACCCGCACACTCGTGCTTCCACCATCGCATACATGTCTCTCTCCCACTCCTTGTATCTATTTAGATTTTTCTTCCCTTCTTGAGACACGCCCTCTCGATCGTGCACACACACACTATCGCCTCATTTTAAGCTGATACCTATCGCACACACACTCCTTGTGTCTTTGTCACACATGCACTCCGTCCTCCTCCACTCGCCCTCTCTCTCACACACACATGGGCTTTTTGCAACAACTAGCAAGATGCCCATGCGTTGCACAGAACATCAAGATGCATTTGTATGAGTAGTTTATCTTGTGGGGGAAAAGGATGAACGAGGGAAGGCCTTATTTGCAAATGTGGAGAGGGGTGTGGGTATCTTTTTGCAAAATTGCCATAGTTTCGTTCCTATCCGTCAGATATAGATCGGACGGCCTATATTGCAGGATGGCAGGCACACGATCATCACCGACAATGCTTATTATAAGAGTAGGGATAACAAATAGAGTTGGTGATGATGGTGGGCCTGCCATCCTACAATGTAGGTCGTCTGATTTATATCTGATGGATAGGAAGGAAAATATGGCAATTTACCCGCACTCTTCACCACATTTGCAGATAAGGCCTTCCCTCGTTCATCCTTTTCTCCCACAAGATCCTGATGTTCCGTGCAACACATGAGCATCTTGCTAGTAAGAATAGAAATTAGACATATACCACTTCTCGAATCTTGAAACCAACAACATTCCTCCCTTATCTCATCAAAACCGCCAAAGGAATATATTTTGAGTGAAACATAACATATTTTTAGTGATATACGTATTTCAAAGCTAGACTTTTTTCTATCAAATCGGTGAATATGTATTAATCCAGTGGCAGAGACAGGCCTGGGGCAGCTAGGGCTATAGCCCCAGGCCTAGAAACAACTTCCTTTGTAATTTCTTCATGCAAAGCATAGAAAATCATAGAAGTTTATCACTCAACATAGCATAGCCCTAGGCGTAATCTGCATCTAGCTCTGCCACTGTATTAATCTACTTTGATCGCGTGGCAACGCATTGTCACATTGCTAGTAGTTATTATAATTTTTTGGACACCAGACAAATGGTGGAGTACATATATGAAGAGAAGAGGCGCACGCACGCAGTCGGCCTCTCGCTGTCTTGCACACATGAGTGTTACGTAAAGGCAACGTTAACAAATAAACTCTAAAACCCTAGGGGCACGATTGCTGCATTCGCGGGTACCGGGTACGTGGTGGAGCACCTTTGTAGGAATAGTCAGCTCGCGTGATAATTTGATCCGTAGGAGTTGATGGTCGGGACCACAGGTGAACGACTTAGAGCGCGGTGGCTCGCCAGTTGCCACAGATCGAGTAGCCACGTTTAAAATATCTTTTTTTAGCGGGGTTAAGAGTTCCGATTTTCAATGGCGAGTTATAAGTAGTAAGTAGTTTTTAGAACGATTGGTATGGAGCGAAAATGGAATTCATAGTACTACGTACCTCCTTGGCGTATGGTTGTATGGTTTTTTTTTCCGATGGAGGTTGTATGGGTTTATGTTGCGAGATGTTGAACCTGGTAGTTCTAGGGCAAATACTATGGTTTAGATTTAGATGCTGGTTTTCTTTAATGAAAATCGGAAGGGGAAACCCTTCTTCGATTAAAAAAACTACTACCTCCATTCTGGTTTACTAGTCCCCATCGTACTTTGGGTCAAAGTTTGTCCACGAACTTTACTTGTAAAATGTGAATGGAAAACGAGATTTTGTTATACCCAAACAAAAAACGACTGGAGGGAGTGATTGCTCTGACACGGACGCAACCTCTCATAGCACAGGCATTGAACCGGCGCACCGGCCAAGAGGGCCGCACTCGCTGCAGGCCCGGCTGAGCACGCCTCCTCGCACGTGCAACCAGCTTAAGACTGCCCCGCCTGCCTTCATTGATTCTGCGCATGTGCCGGCAACACGTCCTTCCGCGAACCGGCAGGCATTTTAGAACACAAAAAATGACTAAAATATAATTAATTTACGCATGGTCTTGACTTGTTGTGCTCGCACTGGTAGCAGGAACTAGTAGAGGATTTTCTTTATTTATAACTCTCCTCACATTTTTTTGGCTTTGAAGTGAAACATGGTTGTGGACATTATGTATGAATGTGCAGATATCTATGAACATGAGTGTGATGTGGAAGTTGAACTTGGAATGTCGGGCTTGCGCGTGAACTATACCATGTCCAATGCTTCGTCTGTTATTGTTTGGAAAGTAATTGCTGTTATTACATGACCCAAAAAAAACATTTTGTGCCACATCAGTAGATGCACGGACATCACAACAGGCATGCTGACTGGATAAACATTTGAACCTAGCTATTATGAAGGAAATTTTGTATTGACAACATTTTTAGATAGCAGGAGATGCCTAGCCTGCTATGCCTCTGCTAGCTTATTTCTGGCTTCTTCCATCTCTTCTTTGGCTTGGGTGAAGAGAGCATCTGATTGCTATTTTCGCTTCTTCAGGAACTCAGCTACATTCTCAAGGGCTGCTGCACGCTTTCTTTCAGCCTTTACTAATGCCACGAGGACACGAACAACTGACGACTCCACCTGGCTTGTGTGTAATCTAGCATCATCTAGGAATTTGCACCTTGTGTCTAATCCAGCATCATTAGGGAACTGGCACCTTGTGTGTAATCCAGCCTCATTTTGGAAACATGATCTCGAGGTTGACCATACTTCCCTCCTCGCAGGAACTGCATCCTGACATGAAGTTACTTGTTTTTTAGATCAATACTCAGAGCAACCTAGATCCATTTAGTAGAAGCCAGATAAACAGAACTCGGAGAAGTGAATTCAAAAGGAATAAATAAATAAAAACAGACTACAAGGTGAGAACACCCACTTCCTACATCAAGCTAAAAACGAAAGCATTAGGATGATTAAGACTCTTCTTACTACACATCAAAGAGCACCACGCTTAAGAGAAACATAAACTACAACATATACACATCAAAGAACACGAGGCTACACGAAAGTAATTGAAAGGGTATTACTTACCAAAGTTCGTTTTACAGGTTCGCTGCAGCTCTTCTTTAACTTGCCACGCTCCTTGAAGATGTCCCGAATATCCCGTGTTTGGTCTTCATTGCTCCTCTGCATGTTCGCACTCATGGTTTTAAAATCTCAACATGGCAAGAAAAATATACTACTAGTAATACTCGTGCATCTTGTGGGCAACATTAAAGCACTCGTCTGCCATGTTAGAGCATCTCCAACAAGATAAACTACTCATACAAATGCATCTTGATGCGTGAAACGCATGGGCATTTTGCTAGTTCTAAAAACCTTTCCATCATTTGCCACACTACTGGTTGCAGATGAAAAACCTACCCAAGCACAGCGCGATACAGGAGCGACGCACAATTACTTTTATGGGAACAATAGCACTCAGGAAATTTGAAGGGTAGGTATGAACAAAATTGGAACTGCACATGTACTGCTAAGTGATTCAATACACACATTACCAATCGAGGAGGAGAATGATGGTCGCGGCGGCCTCTATGAGTCATGGTCAGCAATGGGAGTCAGTTCATTGTCCATAACGGTGGTACTTCTGCGCTTGGCGTCGATCTCCGGGAAGCAGATCCAAGACCGTGGAAGACGATGTCGGGGAAGAGACTCCGTGTACGACGACGACGGTGGACCGGCTCCAGTGCGGCGTACGAGGTCGTCGATGAGGCAGATGCGCTGCGGTGGACGAGTGCGCCGATGTAAAGGGGAGGAGCATGAAGGCTGCGGTGCCGTGGAGAAGTCTATTTTGCGGTGGGTATAGAAAATGGGGAGTATTCAGGTGTACTACTCTGGGTGCCAGGGTGGGGTTGGCTGGGTCGGGTGAACCTGAAGTTACGAAAACAACCCCCTACCAAGCGTCATCTGTAGGCCTGTTCCGAAGGCTATGATGGTAACTTCCCACTGCTCGAATCAGGGTCGCGGGAGATTTTCCCGCCGACCTCAAAATTTTGTGACACTGGACTCCCCGTGTGGCGTGTTGAGTGATTCAGCTAAGCTACTAGCGAGTAGTAGTAGTAAACTCTACATATTAGGTTTGACCGAAGTCAAACTTCCTAAAGTTTGACCAAGTTTATAGAAAAATATAAACATTTACCATAACAAATATGTATGATGTGAAAGTACATTCAATAATGAATCTAATGGTATTTATTTGTTATTGTATATGTTAGTATTTTTTGTTATAAGCTTTCTGAGAGTTTACAAAACTTGACTTTGACCAATGCTAATACACGGACTTAAATATAAACGGAGGGAGTACACATTTGTTTTCTTAGTTTGTAGTGAACTAATCATTTGTTGAAATTGTGAAATAAATATATTAGGCTATTGACTTCGAATGTAATGGTCTATACAATTCAATAGTTACAATCATTGTTGAATCCCAAGATGTATACAAGGTCTATAGTACTTCACAACATGCTCAAGCTCACATAATCCCAGTCAAATGAGAATCTAAATGCATTTCATAGCTATTACTTTGTAGGATGCAACAAGAACAACCATAACTCTACATCAGCCATTATAGAAGCAACATTTTGACATATCCCAATGTGTGAATGAAACGTGCAGAGAGAGCTTTTGAAGATGGAGCAGATAGGGCGGGAAAGATTGTATGTATGTGGACGAGAGAGTAGGAATCAAACCTAACGAGACACACACACACACACACACACACACACACACACAGAGAGAGAGAGAGAGAGAGAGAGAGAGAGAGAGAGATAGAAAGAGAGAGGAAGAAGTTAGGTCTGTGAGAAAGATGCATACATGTAATATACATGAGATGCGTGTGCATCTGGATTCTATATATGTGGAAGGAGAAGAGACAACATGTTTGATGAGAGAGCAGGAAAAACATGGACGAGAGGGGAAGGATCTCGTGGGTTGAGGGATTCACAATTTTGTGCGAGGGAGAGAGGGATTGGTAATTTTGTGCAAGAGAGAGAGAGAGAGAGAGAGGGCGGGGGGAGGAGTCAGTCAGCCGTCGTCACATCACCCTGCTTCCAAATGACCCCGCATTCTCTAGCGCAGTGTGGTCGCCGTCTTTGATCTGCTCGTTGCCCTCTTTGAAGATTGAGGTGTTGTGCATGTTGGGGTGCAAAGAAGCACAAGCGAGAGTGGTCGCCGTATAACCTTGGATGGGGATGAATTGTGTGCTCGAGGGAGTGTGTGTGTGTGTGTGTTGTGCTGTGTGTGTGTGTGTGTCTCTCTCTCTGTGTGTGTGTGTGTCAGATATTGAGAGAAAACAAACCTAAGGAGAGAAATGGGTATTCACGAAGAGATTGTGCGGGCCTTGAGGTGGGCAGGGGCCGGGTGAGGGTGTCAAAATGTGCGTGTTGATGCATGTGTTGCATGCAACCGTGCGAGGGACGGACGAATCGAGAGAGATGGTTGTTGTGTTACGGATGCTCCTCTCTTTGTCTCTCTCTCTCTCTCTCTCTCACACACACACACACACAAAAGTAAACTAGAAGACCGTTCTCTCATGTATACACAACGTATCGGCATCTGTCTATGTCTCACTCATGCATGATCATTTGCACATTCACACCTCTCTATGTCTGTATCACACGCACACCGTCTCCACATTGCCCTTCGGCCACAACACACATATGGACACATACACACGTTCTCTCTCAGTCACACACACAAAAACTGGTGGAGCTTAGTGCAAGCAAAACTGGGCTGTGGCCCGCCCAGTTTTGCTGCAAACCAATGGGCTTTTAGGCAGAAATGGGCCATGGAGGAAAAAATGTTGGGCTTTCTTCAAGCTGGCCCGCCCAGTCATTTTGATATAGCTCCGCTACTGCACACAAAATCAGTATCAAAAAAAACTAGGGCGCACCTAAAACGTCCAAATCCAAATAAACACGAACTGTAGCTAAATTCAAATATATGGAAATATTGCAGCATCAAGAACTTTCACAGGAAAAAAAAGTTGAGTAATACTCGAGGATTGTTTTCACACACACAAAAAGGTTCGGTGGATGTCCTTCGAGCATGACACGGTGACGCACCGTTCGATCGACCGCGCGGCCACGGTTCACGCGCTTGCACAGGATTCCGTATCGTGGCTGTGGTACTAACTAATAAAAGCGCTGCCTAAGTCTAATGTTTACGTGTACTAGTACGGTTTTATTTTAAGTTTGACCAACATTATATTTAAAACTAAAGTAAGCTCCCACACGCGCACTCATCAGTATGCCGCCGCCGCCGTTACGCATGCCGGCGCCCGCCTGCTCCGGCCAACAATTTCTCACCCATCACCGCCGTGTCGCTGCCATCCCTGTGCCATGAAGCTGAAGGCTCGCCCGCTCACGTCGTCTGCAGTCCCTCCTCGCGATGCCACCGCGCTGCCAAGCACGCGAGCAGCTAGTGGAGCCGCGTCTATGCACGCAGCACACGAAGAGGAGGACGAGCGCGTGCTCCAGCACGCCGACGAGGAGGAACTAGCATGTCATTGTCGTCTCCGCCCGCGCGGAGGAGGCGCGCATGGTGGCTGTCGCGGCAGAAGCCGGTCGCGTGCGCGTCGAGCCCGCAAACCAGGTGCGGACGCGGAATCTACCTTCGAGACCTTGAATGCCATGTGGATCCTGCAATCTGAAGGAGAAATTTGGGTCAGTCGACTCATGTGAGTCGTTTGATGCAACATGGATGGCTAGAAGGGCTTCTTCCACCTCTTCTGTCGTCTTCTTCCTTCGCTCCGTCGAACTTCTTTCACAAATCGACTGACCCAAATTATACTACTAGTACGAACGTATTAAGTACAGTAGGAACACGAAGATACGAGCAGTAGTGCCAGCTGCAAGAAGAACAGTAGTAAGACATAGTACTAGTACTACTATACGTACTAAAGAGTTCAAATAATGAGAAAGAACATAAACATAGTTCTGCTGGGGCCTCAGCACAACACACCCTTGAAAATAAACTAATAAGCAACTAGTCCGCTTGACACTGGAGTAGAACCAGCATGAGCGACGGCACTGCCACATATTTGGAGTCCGAGTCCACGTCCTCGACTTCGTCCTCGTCCCTCTTCCTCTTCCTCTTCGCCGACGCTTCTTTGCTTGAACCAGACACTGAGCTCTGCTTCTTCGTCCAACCCTTGTAGATATTTAAACAAATGTAGGCATCCATTGCTGCGTACAGGATGTGATCTTCATCTAATGTCTTCGACTCCCATGCATGATGAAACTCATGATGAGGTTTCTTCAGTTTAGCGTACAAAGGATCAATCATGGCTGCTGCCAGGGTCAACATTGAGGGTTGAGAGGAGGACACTAGGCTTGCCTTCTGGAGATCAAAGGGCTGTCCTACAACGAGACCTATCCGACGCAGGACGTCACTGTCGTTCTTAAAGCCTACAGTAACGAATTTCACTCTTTGTCCTTGAGGTAGTTCTTAAAATCCTGGCACTCAACGTCGGCATGGCGTATGTGGTAGATCAAGCAAATGTTATGTACGCAAACCTGGATCACGGCGGGCTTCTTCCTCTCTTTGTCCTTTGGATCCTTCTCTCGTCCCAGGACTGTGGTGTACTCAACATCTAGCCCAGCGACCCACTCATCCGTTGAACTGTTGAACATGCGTAGGAAGCGAGCAAGCCATGCTTTCACCATCTCGGATCCACGTGTGTAGATGATGATGAACTGATCGCCGGTGATGGCTCTAACCTGGTACTTAGCAGCGACCATGGAGATTTGGGAGGCCATGGATTTTGGAGGAGGGTTAGGAGAAGTTGAACTGTTGTAACCCCCCCCCCCCAAAACTGGGAGCGAACTAACGTGAAAGGACGAGACGACTTGGAGCGAACTGTTGTAAGGTAGAAGACGGGGACGAGTAGGGCATGCGAACGACGCGGGGTTGATAGCTTGCCCGGTGGATAAACGGTTGCAAGCCCCCAAAGAGTTCTCGAGAACTATGCGGGACCCACTAGATGGCATGTCTACTAGACCCATATCGTAGGCCTAGCGGTATAGCTTCTGCCTGTTCGCACGCCATGCCGGCGCGTGGATGTAACTTCACTTAATTCCGTCAAATGTCACGCCTCCCACGACCTTCGCCTCCCTCGCGCGGTCGCGCCCTTGGAGACTTCGACCGGCTATAAATGAGCAATTTTTTGCCTGTTTTTAGACAAGCAATTTTTTTTGCCTACTCCGCATGCATGATACTCCCTCTCGTCCTTTTTACACCCGTCAACCGTTTGCAAAGTGTTTGACCAAATTTATACTTTTTTTGAACACCACCTTATATTAATTAACCAGCCACACCAGTACACTCATTCGATACAATATTCCCAAAACACTTAGGCACGGTGCATTAACTTCTACCTCGTTTCTTGTTTCTTGACATATCAACCAATAGGAGATGTGGGTGTGCATGCTTTTAATGACTTGAGACTACCAAACACGACATGCAGTGGTCAGTTCATTGCATGCAATGCTATTAATTAGCAAATAAACATTAAGATCTCTCGTTTTCCCCTCCTCCTTGGTCACAGTGCACAATCTAAGATGACTTGCTCACCTAGACGGAGGGAGTACTGATTATAATGAGTATAAGAACTACGTTTTATAATGAGTGTAAAAATATTGATTTGACATTGTGAATGTTGACACATTGTGGAATAGTTTTTGAAGTCTGCAAAAGTACTCAACCAGTGCTGTCGTCCTCCACAAAAAAATGTGTTTACCAATGCATGCATGAACACTAGTTACTCTAACCCCCCTCTCTTCTTTAATTCTTTGCCACATCAGCATGTTTGCTATTCCCGTGTGCTAAGATACCACCATTATGTCCAGCCTTAATCATCGCATGCAATAATTTAGTGCACCTCGAAATATGAACATGTGTGGGGCGTGTTTGTTTTTAATGACTTGAGACTATACCTAGCCCGGCATGCAAGATGACTTATTATGCACCGTTCCCCATACCTGTAGGAAGCCCGTTCGTCTCCAAATCTTTTCCTCTCCATGTGTGGAAATAATATGCCTGCCAAACTCTCCTTCTCCCTCCGGCGGTCCCACCACTCCACCCCGTGTGAAAAAATCTGCATGCATGACTCTCCTCCCCCCATGCTCGTCCAATCCGTTGTGACCAGCAATATTTCCACCCCTTCGCTCCCCCGTAATTTACTCCAACAAATATGCCCACGTAGCTGTTACTTAACTGCATGTGCATTCGGTCACTGACATATGGGCCCAACATGGGCCTGGCCCACATGTCAGTGACGCAACTGGACCTGCAGTTAAGTCAGTGCAGCTCAGTCCATATCTTACGTAGGTGTGCCATTTCTCGCTATAAATATTGCGCCTCCCACGACATCGCTATCTCCTCCCCCTCATGTTCATGTTCATCGCTATCTCCTCCCCCTCCCTCTCACGTCGACCACCATGGCATAGCCCCTCCCAAGCCCTAGGAGCCCCTTGCAGCACCGCGCAGACGGTCACGCGTCGCCGTTCTGTTCCTCGCCACCACTAGTCGAGGAGGACGCGTCGGTGTTCTGCTCCTTGCCGCTACGCGACGCATCGCCGTTCCGTTCCTCGCCGCCACTAGTCGAGGAGGACGCGTCGGCATTCCGCTCCTCGCCGCGACGCGTCGAGGTGGACGCGTCGGCGTTCCCAATCTCGCCAGCACGTGCGCCGGAGGACGCGTCGGCTCCCCGCTACGAGGAGAACGCCGCGCCACCCGCCGAGCCCCCCCAGCCTTAAGGAGATTTGGAAAGAAATGGATGTCGCCTTGTGGGAGGCTTTGCCTCCAGCAGAGCATGCCAAAATAGAGGCGGAGAAGAAGGCTGAGGAAGAGAAGCGCACCACGGAACAAGCTGCCTGGGAGGCCTATGTCGCGTCCGAGAGAGTCAGGAAATTGGCTCTTTGGCAGAAGGCTCGTGCGAGGGCCGAGAGGGTGGCGGAGGACGCCCGTGCCGACGCCCTGAGTGCATTCGGGCCCAAGCGGCTCATCTACGCTTGGCGGTACGTTGACCGGGTGCACGCTTCCAGCGAGGAGGAGTACCTGTTGGCGCCGGATCACCACACCGGTGAGATCGCGCTCGCCCGCCGGCAAGCCGCCAATCAGCACCTCGTGAGTTGTGAGGCTGAGGAAGAGGCGTTGTGTCGGCGCGCTAGGAAACGGCCACGCACCAGGGCACTCGTGGCGCGCCGCAAGCGCTCCTGCGAGCGTCGTGGCTTTTAGGAGGAGTATAATTTTTGTTTCGTAAGGCGATCTCATTAGTTTTGGGACGCAAATGATAAATCCCCGAATGTTCACGAATTTTTAGCGTCCTTAATTAAGTATGTAAAAGGGAAAGTTTGGAAACCTTGTGTATTCGTACGCATTTTGCAAGAACGTGCATATAGCACAAACTTTATTACTCCCTCCGTCTAGGTGTGTAAGTCATCTTACGAAAACCAAATAATCCCAAAACACTTAGGCGTGGTGCATTAACTTCTACCTCGTTTCTTGTTTCTTGACATATCAACCAATAGGAGATGTGGGTGTGCATGCTTTTAATGACTTGAGACCACCAAACACGACATGCAGTGGTTAGTTCATTGCATGCAATGCTATTAATTAGCTAATAAACATTAAGATCTCTCGTTTTCCCCTCCTCCTTGGTCATAGTGCACAATCTAAGATGACTTACTCACCTAGACGGAGGGAGTATATACTATCACACTACACGTCTCTCTCGATATATGCTTGCAGACTGTGCTACTCCCTCCGTCCAGGTCAATAAGTCATCTTCGGTTGTGCACCGTGACCAAGAAGGAGGGAAGACTTATACACCTAGACGGAGGGAGCACTACTATTACTTATGTACGTGCAAATGCACGTTTTAACATTACAATGCGGTTTTTGTAAAAGTGGAAAAACAACACTAGTCAAGCTTGTGAAACGATTCAATGCAAAATAAATGAAAAAAAATGCTCATTTGATTGTTT
Source organism: Aegilops umbellulata (assembly GCA_032464435.1). NCBI lineage: Eukaryota > Viridiplantae > Streptophyta > Magnoliopsida > Poales > Poaceae > Aegilops > Aegilops umbellulata. The sequence continues at coordinate 256,427,865 of CP136056.1, forward strand.
ACTTTTAGCTTCCTTCTCTATGGTTATTTCTCTGTCGTACTTTGTACGGAGTACATCACTAGTTGGAAAGGCATGGAAATTCCCAAACCGCTTCCTACACCCTGTATCGAATTTTTTTCCTAACAGGTTGTGCCGTGCAATTGGAATTCCAACTTGAGTACTACCACTAGTAGGAGTACCAGGGGCCAGTTCTTTTATGCTTCTAGATTAGTAATCCCATAACTACTACCTCCGTCCTGGTTTATTGGTCCCCATCGTAATCTGTGTCAAATTTTTGGTCAAAATTTAGCACAAATTACAATGGTGAGGAAAAACCAGTTAAATCTTTGGTCAAAATTTAGCACAAATTACAATAGGACGGAATAGTAGTTTAGAAGCCCAAATAAATGAGCGAGGCACCTTATTGTTACTCTCCACTGTGAATAGTCTTGTGGGAAAAGCTGGGGAAGCCGCCAAAAGAACTGGCCCTAGGAGTAGTAGCTAGGGATCGAGTGTGCGAGATGAACCGGAGAAAGTAAATGCAGATAGATGAAATGCAAAAAAGACGGAGGGATGTGATGGTTGTTTCTCCGTTTATTTTACGAGGCCACTTATTACTGGGAGTGTTGGGTTTTGTGATATGACGACTTTACTGCCGCGCCACGAGCGGGGTGAGAGGTGAGACTCCCGTGTAGCGCCGCCCTCTACACGTACTACTACTCCCTCCATCCATTTTTACAGGGCCTAACTTGTGAATCTTTCGTAGCAAGGCATGTCCGCAAAAGGAGGAACTGGTTTTGGGACTAGTATCTGGATCCCGTGTAATCTTGCATGCAGCCTCCTTTGAATGCCTAGCCGCTGGCCTCCCTTCCTTTAGTCCCTCGCATGCAAATTACTCTCCTCCCTTTTCTACATGCATGCCCAACCATAATTCCTCAAATCATGCATGCCTTGGCTGAAATATAGAGCTCGCTCCTCCTTTGAAAATATGGTGGTGCTATCCATGCATGCAAATCAATGCGACGGCCAGAGCATTTTCACGATGAAGGGACCACGCACGACTTGCAAGAGAAAATTAAGATGGAGATGCCTCGGTTAGTTCATTTGGATAGGTTTGTTTGGATATTATTTCATCTCTAGAGCTCACAAACATCTGGGTGAAATAGATAAAAAGTATCTTTTGCAAACAAAAGCGTTCACCTGTTCAACCTGCATCCAAAACTTGTGAAGAAATAACTCTTATTGTGCTTTGCAGGAAATGATCTTCAAGAATTAGATTTTGAGTATCCATTGTTATACATGTTGGCTACAGATGACATGGCACTTTCTTGTAGCCAACTGTTGGCTATACTATTTAAGTGTTAACCATGCCCTTATACACCTAGACGGAGGGATTAAATCAGGATGACTTGGGAGGGGGCAGAGGATATGTAGGAAATGGTTCATCATAAGTCTTTCACCAGTACTGTAGTAAAAATTCATACATGGAAGATTCTAGACTAAACCATAAATGGATACACTTTTATTCATGCGCGATACTCCAATAGAGCAAGATCATGCATGGAAGTCTCCACATGCTTAGACATCGGATTACATTGAGCGAAGACTAATGATCAACATTTAACTTGAAAATGCAGATGTCCAGGTGAACCTCCTTGGAGTCCCCGTGCACATTGTTGGAGTCCAAATAACATCATGGGTTTTCCATGTCCACATCTGCGGGAAAGTCCCAGCTCCGCAAAGTCCAAGTATGCTCGGCGTAGCCAGTGTCGCCGCCCATGCGTGTAGGTCTCCTCTTCTCATGCTCGTACAAGTGGTAGAAGAGCTCACCTTATAAAGGCCTACTAGAAAAATTCCAACATCGACCAGGCCGTTCATGAAATAGGAGTGGCTGTAAGGGACGTTGTGCCAGTTGAATATATGAGCAAGTTACTATGAAATTTAATCCGAATAAGCACAAAATAAATCATGACGGCTATAACAGAGATGAAACTAATACTGTGGACTAGCATAGTAGTAGGATACAGAGTAGAAACATGAATTCTACCACGATTTCGAACAGGAAGGACAGAAACACATACGGTGCAATGGGAGCAGCACCGTTGGTGTTGAGGTTGTCGCCCATGTCCAAACACCACGTAGACACGGTCTTTGAGCACGGTTCGTAGTCGTTCCATGCTCGGGCATTGAAGTTTGTAACTATTTTAGATTAGAATATACTACTCCTCCGGTGCTAGTAGTAGAGCAGAGTCCTACTCTACTACTCTACTCAAGCAAGTTAGGGCATAGCACTGTAGGGAGTACCAGTACTGTGATCACTCAAGCAAGTTGTCTGGCATCGACATGACCCTACGCTGCTGGTATGTGTCTCGTAAGTCAAGCGGCGTGATGTAGTCATCATCACCTGTCCACTTCCCGCAGCACATATTCTCTTCTCCATATTTGTCCGCACATAATCTCGTCCAATGTTCCATCCCCGCTAAGGCGCCTCCCCCCTCGTCCGAAACCCAACCACTAACAATGGCAGAACCGAGCAGCGTCCGCCGAAAGAGTGGCTGGATTTCGCACCCCACAGAGGTAATCAAGCTCATTGTGTCGCGTGTGGACAATCTCAGTACCATGCCGCTCGACGCGTGCTCGTCGGGGCTATACCGTTTACTCAAAGCCCTCAGGCCGGAGCTTTTTAAGCCAGCTCCTTGCTTGCTGATGTCGCCTGATCTTCAGAAACGGCGTGTCACGCAGCCTAACAATCGTAGGGTGGCGAGAATCAACCCCCTTGACTGCGAACCGACCCCCGTCAGCCTCAACTACATTAACGGTATGTACTGGGTCGGCATGAACATGTCTTGGATGGTGCTCGTCGACGGTCGCGGCAGCTGGATGCTCGTGGAGGTCTACACCCGGCGATTGATCCCCCTTCCTTCGATTAACACTGAACTGCTTTGGCACCGCGGCCCAGAATACTCGGAATCTTACAATAGCCAACATGATACCAAGTTTGATTTGCTCAAGGTTGTAATCTGCCAAGTGCCCACAAGATTTGCGAATTATAAAGACTTCAGGCTAATTGCGTTCTTCAATCACGGTCTCGCCTATCTGACAGGTCACTGCGGTAAGTGGATAAATCTGCACGTCCATCGTAGGATCATACATCCTCCATGGTTCTCTGATGCAATTGAACACAAGGGCTTCATTTACGCTGTCGACTCCTTCTATGGCTGGACGTATTGCTGGCCTACTCCAGTCATCGCTACAAACGACTGTTATAGCAGTATGTTACTTTCCTATGATATCATGATGGCTTGCTTATATTACTGTCAATATTTGCTGAAAAAATATTCATGCTCATAACATGTTGTTCTTATGATTAACTAAACCAAGAGCCCTTTTTTATTTTACTCCAACTTGATATGATGTTGTAGGCCGCCTGGTGTCCCTACCCTTCCTAATCCCAGAACCTTTCAAAGAAAAGCGGCATGGCAGTTGCAGGTGGTTCCTGGCTCGATCAGACGACGGCGAAAGATTGATGATCGTTCGCACGTACCGGACGTGTTGTTTCGTGGAATACAATCACAGTCACTGCAAGGTCTTTGAGCAGGATCCCAACTTCTCTGGGCCTTCAGAAATTTTTGACTGGAGGCTGGTAAGTAGCCTTGGTACACGCTCTCTGTTTGTCGGACTGAATTATCCGATTAACCAGGAGATAACCGACGACAAGGATCATGATGGCAACGCAGTTTCGTTCATCAGGCAAAACTATGTGTACACAGCGTACCATGCGTCTCTGCATGCACCATACCCTGATATGTGCCGGCACGCTCTGCAGCCCAAAGTAGGAGAGAGGGTTGTAAGTATCATACTTAGACCTGCTGGCTGGAGTTTCCCCCGTCAGGCACCCATCTGGTTCTAGCCGTCAGCCAATCTCCACAGCTTAATAAATAGTAACGTCTAACTAAGCCAGTTAGTTAGATGCGTACACTTGGTGTAGTAGGAACTTTATTTAGTTTGATGCATACACTTGTTCTTTTTTGGTAGCCCTTTTGTAATGATGGCTGATGTTTGGTTGGGAAGAGAGAGCTGCGTCATCACTCTTCTGGCCTACTTACTGCTTCTGTTGCACCCCCAGCCCTGGTTGTTGTTGCTGCTGTTTTCAATGTACAATCAGTAGTATATTTCGTCTGTTGGTTGGATAAATGTGTTGTTAGAACGACAAACACAATGTTTTGGAAGTCGTTGCACGGTTCAATCCTTTAGTGCCCCGTACCGTACGTAGCACATACTATTTATCGTACGGAACACATTTTTTTTGAAACACGGAACACATTTTCCACTTGTTGATAACATGCAGCCCACTGATGAGGGCCCAATAGAGAAGCCCATAATTAACTGGAAGAGAGGCTCTCACATGAATCCGGCCCAGGTACATGCTCATGGTCCCCTAAACATAAATAAGTAAATAAATAAATAAATAAAGCTAAATGCTCATGCACCAGTTCTTTGGGAAAATAGCTAGCCCAGTATTTCTTTTTGAAGAATACCCAAGCTAGGCCTATTTGTTTTCTCTGAATTACTTGGCTGCAAATCTTTCAAGACGAGGAGGGATGCATTCTGGCCTGGCTTAAGAGTATGGTCAATGTCTGTTAAAAGTAATATCAAAAGGGGTTGAAAATTCCAAAAAATTTATAGCAAATGGGATATAAGTTTCTTTTTTTGTTTTTGTTCTTCACTGATATCTTATACGTATTTCATTGGATTTAACATGACATAGTACTAATTTATTTTTAAATTTGTTTTACTATGTCTATTTATTTTTGGATTAAGAATATTTCATTCCCCAGCAAAAATTTGCGAATTTTCAAAATTTCCCACATATTTAGTTAATTTTTTGACCCTGGTACTGACCAGAAAATGGCCAGCAATTCTAAGAATGGAAAACGGGCTGCAATAAATTCCATATGAATTAGAAAATGAGTAAAAATATAAAAATAATAGCAAATGGGTTGTACACGCCACGGATTTCGAGGCTGACTTGTTTACGAAAGGCTTTGTCAGTGAACACACGATTCTAGCAACAGTTAGCGTTGGATGTCCATCCAACGACCGACGTGCTTCTTTTATCTCTAATCTTCCTGCTCCAGCCGCCTAAACTAGCACCGGTGGGACTGCCTGCTCCCTCCTCTTGTGGCCCACTGTGATGCCGCGCAGGCTTCCCCGGCCCACCCTACTCCCTCCGCTGGCCTGGCCGCACGCAATCAACTGCCTCCTTATTACGCGAAAAAAATGATTCCTCCCACTGACATCTGGGGCGCACCGGTTGGGAGGCTGACCTGTGGGCCTACTAAGTTGATGCGTACGCAGGGCTTGTCAACTTAGTCAACAAATGATTCTACCAGCAGTAACCGTTGGATTTGAATCGAACGGTCCTGCTGCTTCTTCAATCGCTGCTCTTCTTGCACCAGCCGCCCAAACCAGCACCGGGGAAACCGCCTGCTCCTGCCTCCGGTGGCCAGCTGTGCTGCCGATGAGGCCTCATCGCCCCCTACTACTCCCACCGCTAGCCAGGCCCTGCGGCGACGACAGCCTCACACCGCAGCCGAACCAGTGAACCCTCGTACTCCTCTCCGCGTGGGCATCCACTGCCGCGTCTTCCCCGGCTCCGTGTCGTCCCCTTCCTAGGCCTCGCCGTCGTCCACCGCCTTGGTGCTCTCGGCGCGGCGTGGTCAACGACATTCCATCGGAAGAGTACTGTACGTGGAGAGGCTGACAGCTGGGTCCACGGCCACAGCCCAGTTTTTTTGTGATTTGCCAAGTAAGTCGCTTTGTCAGGCCTATTGGGCTGCAAATCTTTCAAGACGAGGAGGAGAGCTTTAATTCGGCTAGCCGAGAAAATGGCCCATCAGTAATGAGAAATGGGCTGTATATTTTTAAAACACATCAAACCGACAATTAGTTTCAAATATCTTTTTTTCATTTCAAGATTTGAAATTACATTAATTTTTATGCGTGGAGAATTTGTTGGATTTTATATTGATATACATTTATTTTTAAAATCAGTTTGAATGTGTGTCGAAATTTCGGGATTAAAAACAGTTCGGACCGCACCAAAATATGCAAAATTTTGTATAATTTTTTAACCGTGGCCACAATATGGGCTGTAATGCTAACAAAAATAACATGGGCTAAAAAAACCTTCATAATTAGCAAATGGGCTGTAAATTATTAGAAATAATGGCAGATGGGCTATATGCTGTTTCCCACAGATTTGAGGCTTTCCTAAAAAAAAGGTTGACGCACAAGCAGTGACTGTTGGATGGCCATCCAACGGCCATCGTGCTTCTTCAATCTCTGCTCTTCCTGCTCCAGCCGCTCATACAGGCGCCGGCGGGACTGCCTGCTCCCTCCTCAACGCGGCCGGCTCTGCTGCCGCGCAGGCCTCACCGCCCCACTGTACTCCCATCGCTGGCCTAGCCATCCCTCTACTCACCCACACCTGCCGTTATTCTCTGGCGACGGCGAGGCCTCGTACAGTCGAAACGTTCCCCCCGCTGTCAGCTCGGACCCATCGGAAGTGCCTCCTTATTACACACAAAAAAATGAATACTCCCCCGGCTAGCTGGGACCCACTTTGGTGGGAGGCTGACTTGTGGGCCTACTAAGTTGACGGGGACGAAGGGCTTTGTCAACTTAGTCAATATGAACGATTCTAGCTCCAATGACCGTACGATGTCCATCCAACGGCCGTAGTGCTTCTTCAACCTCTGGTCTTCTTGCTCCAGCCGCCCAAAGCAGCGCTGGTCGTGCCGCATGCTCCTGCCTCCCGTGGCCGGCTGTGCTGCCGCGGAGGCCTCACCGCCCCCTACTATTCCCACCGCTGGCCAGGCGGCGACGACAGCCTCACACCATAGTTCGAAGCAGTGAACCCTTGTACTCCTCTCCGCGCACGTGTGGGCTTCCACTGCCGCGTCTTCCCCGGCTCCCTGTCGTCCCCTTCCTAGGCCTCGCTGTCGTCCACCGCCCTGGTGCTCTCGGCGCGGCGTGGTCAACATGGTCAAGGAACGACTTCCATCGGACGTGGACTGTACGTGGAGAGGCTGACAGCTGGGTCCACGGCCGCAGCAAGAAAGTGCCTCCTTATTACTGCAAAATAATTATTCTTCCACCTGACAGCGCGTCCCACCGGACGGGCCACCATATTTCGCCCCCCTGACTGCTGGGACCCACCAGCTACATCTTCGCAGGCAAGGAAGTGCCTGACAGTCGGGACCCACCTGGTCGAAGCGTACGTAGCATTGTCATTCTGGTCGCGAACGTGTATGTACATATATACTAGTGGATGTAGAGGCGCGCACATGTCATAGTAGAGGCGGCCAGGGTGCAAGAAAGAAAATACGGCCACGTATGTGTACATACGGGCAGGGTCTCGAACGCCTACTCGCGCATACGTACGACGAGGGCTCGTGTACATGGCTGGGTCGGAACGGAGAAATAGCGTCGTCGTCATGTTCATGGGGAGGCAACGGAATGCGTGGTCGTGTTCATCGGGAGGGCTTGGATGGAAGAGGCGATGGAAACGAGGCCTGGCGTACCGCACAACGGAGGAAACGGACCTCCTACGGTCGAAACGGGGGTCCTGTTGATCGGGAGGGATGTGGCGTACCACAAAACGGAGGAAACAGGCCTCCTACGGTCGAAACGGGGGTCCTGTTGATCGGGAGGTGTGTGGCGTACCGCAAAACAGAGGAAACGGACTTGTGTTGGAGCGCTACGGTCGAAACGGGGGTCCTGTTCATCGGGAGGGGTGTGGCGTACCGCAAAACGGGACTCCACGGGATACTGTTCATCTCCACCGTCGACCCCCTCCAGCCTCCAAGAGCTACTGTTCATCCACCGTCGACCTCCTCCAGCCTCCACGGGCTCCTGTTCATCCAGCCTCCACCGTGCGCTACTCCACCGAGTACTGTTCAACCACCCCTCCATCGTCTACTGTTCATCCAGCCCTCCACACCACGGGGTCCTGTTCAACCACCCCTCCACGGGCACCCCTCCACCGTCTACTGTTCATCCCGCCCTCCACACCACGGGGTCCTGCTCATCCACCCCTCCACGGGCACCCCTCCACCGTCTACTGTTCATCCAGCCCTCCACCACACCACGGGGTCCTGTTCATCCAGAGGCAACGCCACCACTCACTGTTCATCCAAACCCCCCCGCAACGCTCACTGTTCATCCCATCGATCGGCTTCAGTTAGCAGCAGTAGCCAAGGAATCGCTCGATCGGGTTCAGTTAACAGCCATTGATCGATCGCTCGAGTTCAGTAACGCCTAGCCTGTAGTGCAATCGCTCGGGTTCAGTTAGAGCCCAATGCCTCGCTCGGGTTCAGTTAGAGCCAACGCCTCGCACACACGCGCGTACGTGTACGAGAGAAACGCGCATCGCTCGGCCCCCGACCTCCCACCCTAACCGGGAACTCCCCAAAATTTTCCTCCCCCTCGCTTCTACCACGGTTTTTTCCGTCATGGACGGCCCAAAGAATGTCATGCAGCTGCGTCTCCGGCCCGCCCACGATGAAATGCCAATTTTCTGTCATGATTGTTTGTCATAGAAGTAGGAGCCCACCACATCTATGATGATACCGGGTTTTGTCACAATTATCGTCATAGAAGTGTCATATGTATGACAGAATTTTTTTTCGTTCGGCCCAAAATGTCACGGATGTGTCTTTTTTTGTAGTGGATGGCGATGATTTCCCCCTCCCGGAGGGAAGTATCCCCGACAGAGCAGCTCTGCCGGAGCTCTAGATTGGTTCCGCCAAGGTTCCGCCTCGTGGCTGCGGAGTCTCGTCCTGAAAGGTTGCCTCCGCAGAGGTAGAAGAAAATAATAAAAGATAAAATGAAAAAGGAAAGGTGAAGATCACCATGACTCTTGCGTAAGGTAGAAGAAAATAATAAAAGATAGGCCCTTCGCAGAGGGAAGCAGAGGTTGCCATGTGCTTTTATGGTTGGATGCACAAAATCTCAATGCGAAAGAACGTCACTTTATATTGCCCCTTGTGATATGAACCTTTATTATGCAGTCCGTCGCTTTTATTACTTCCACATCACAAGATCGTATAAAGCTTATTTCTCCCACACCAATCAATCATACATATTTAGAGCAAATTTTATTGCTTTGCACCGATGACAACTTACTTGAAGGATCTTACTCAATCCATAGGTAGATATGGTGGACTCTCATGGCAAAACTGGTTTAAGGGTATTTGGAAGCACAAGTAGTATCTCTACTTGGTGCTGAGAATTTGGCTAGCATGAGGAGGAAAGGCAAGCTCAACATGTTAGAGGATCCATGACAACATACTTTATCTCGGATATAAGAAAACATAACTCATCACGTTGTCTTCCTTCTCCAGCATCAACTCTTTAGCATGTCATATTTTAATGAGTGCTCCCAATCATAAAAGATGTCAATGATAATATATCTATATGTGAAACCTCTCTTTCCTTATTACTTCCTATTAATTACAACGATGACCAAAACTATGTCTGCCAACTCCCAACAACTTTTAATTATCATACTCTTTCTATGTGAAGTCATTACTTTCAATAAGATCAATATGAAAATTTTGTTTCTTTTTATTCTTTCCTTCTTTTCTTTATTCAGTCAAGATCATGGCAAAATAATCAAGCCCTTGACTCAACACTAATCTTTATTATATATAGCTCACGGACTCGATTACATAGAGATATCATAAAGCAAAACTGAAAACTAGATCATGCCATGACTTTATTCTACTAGATCAACATACTACTAATAGGATCGAACTAAGAAAAACGGTAAAGATAGGAGTTGTTGTGATACGATACCGGGGCACCTCCCCCAAGCTTGGCAGTTGCCAAGGGGAGTGCCCATACCCATGTGATTATGTCTCCATCTTTGTCAGTGAAGAAGGTGGTGGTGACGGATATTCGCACATCGAGCGTAAGAGGTCCTCCAGCTTGCGGATAATGCCCTTGAATGCAACAATATGCTCCTTCAACAGTATATTTTCACTTGTGAGATACCTGTTCTGTATACGAGCTAACTCAATCATCTTGAAAGCTTCGATCTCAGTTGGGGTAAGAAGATTATGATCAAGTTGAAGGATGTCTTCTGTTGCAGGAGCTTGGTTCTTCGTGGCCTTCTTGATCCTTTCATCCTTGTTGCAGGAGCTTGGTTCTTCTCCATGGGTTCTTCCCTCTTCAGCTCTATCTTCATTAGCTAAGCATCTTTGTCACCATTGTTGGAGGAGAGGGACATCATGATAACCTAGATCTGTCTGAAAAGCAGCTCGAAACAAGAACAGAGGAGATTTGCGTGATACGGGAGTCAAAACCTTCGGGAGAATATATAATGAATTTTTACCGACCAAAATACGTATCGTGCAAGAAGACAGAGTCCGGAAGGCACACGAGGTGCTCACAAGGTAGGGGGGGCGCACCCACCACCCTCGTGGGGCCCTCGTGTCCTTCCCGGACTGCTACTTATTTTTCTAAATATTCCAAAACGGAGGAATATTGCCTTAAAAATTATTTTGGAGTCAGTTTACTTACCGTACCACATACCTATTCCTTTTCGGAGTCTGCAACGGTCTAGAAAGTGTCTTTTATGTATTCCTCCGGGGTTACAGTTTCAATAATATTGGTTTCAACATTTATGGGATTACCTGAGATATAATGTTTGATTCTTTGACCGTTTACCACCTTTGGATTTGTGCCTTCAAAGTTGTTAATTTTTATGGCACCGGAACGATAGACCTCCTCGATAACGTAGGGGCCTTCCCATTTAGAGAGAAGTTTTCCTGCAAAAAATCTTAAACGGGAGTTGTATAGCAATACATAATCACCTACGTTAAACTCACGCTTTGTATCCTTTTGTCATGCCATCTTTTAACTTTTTCTTTAAACAACTTGGCATTTTCATAAGCTTGGGTTCTCCATTCATCAAGTGAGCTAATATCAAATAACCTCTTCTCACCGGCAAGTTTGAAATCATAGTTGAGCTCTTTAATAGCCCAATATGCCTTATGTTCTAGTTCGAGAGGTAAGTGACATGCTTTTCCATAAACCATTTTATATGGAGACATACCCATAGGATTTTTATATGCAGTTCTATATGCCCATAATGCATCATAAAGTTTCTTGGACCAATTCTTTCTAGACCTATTGACAGTCTTTTGCAAAATTAATTTGAGCTCTCTATTACTCAATTCTACTTGACCACTAGACTGAGGATGATAAGGAGATGCAATTCTATGATTAACATCATACTTAGCAAGCATTTTACGGAAAGCACCATGAATAAAATGTGAACCACCATCAGTCATTAAATATCTAGGGACTCCAAACCTCGGAAAAATAACTTCCTTAAGCATTTTAACAGAAGTGTTATGATTAGCACTACTAGTTGGAATAGCTTCTACCCACTTAGTAACGTAATCAACAACAACTAAAATATGTCTATATCCATTAGAGGCAGGAAAAGGTCCCATATAATCAAAGCCCCAAACATCAAATGGTTCACTAACAAGTGAATAGTTCATAGGCATTTCTTGACGTCTATTAATATTACCAATTCTTTGGCATTCATCGCAAGACAAGACAAACTTACGGGCATCCTTGAAGAGAGTAGGCCAATAAAAACCGGATTGCAATACCTTATGTGCAGTTCTATCTCCAGCGTGGTGTCCTCCTTAAGCTTCAGAGTAGCACTTGCGTAGGATCTGTTCCTGTTCATGCTCAGGTACACAACGTCTAATAACACCGTCTACTCCTTCTTTATAAAGATGTGGGTCATCCCAAAAGTAATGTCTCAAATCATAGGAAAAACTTTTTCTTTTGTTGGTATGTGAAGCTAGGTGGTATGAATTTAGCAACAATGTAATTAGCATAATCAACATACCATGGAGTACTACGAGAAGTACTTATAACATTTAATTGTTCATCAGGAAAGCTATCATCAATAGGTAGTGGGTCATCAAGTACATTCTCTAACCTAGATAAGTTGTCTACAACGGAGTTCTCAGCTCCTCTTCTATCAACAATATGCAAATCAAATTCTTGTAGCAAGAGAACCCATCTAATAAGTCTAGGTTTAGCATCTTTCTTTTCCATAACATATTTAATAGCAGCATGATCAGTGTGAATAGTTACTTTAGAATCAACAATATAGGGTCTGAACTTATCACAAGCAAATACAACTGCTAAAAGCTCTTTTTCAGTAGTAGCATAATTTCTTTGAGCATTGTCTAGAGTCTTACTAGCATAATGGATAACATTTAAGTTCTTATCAACTCTTTGCCCTAGAACAACACCTACAACATAATCACTAGCATCACACATTATTTCAAAGGATAAGTTCCAATCAGGTGGCTGAACAACAAGTGCATAGACTAATGCTTTCTTAAGTATTTCAAATGCTTCTACACATTCATCATCAAAGAAAAATGGTATATCTTTTTGCAATAAATTAGTCAGAGGCCAAGAAATTTTTGAGAAGTCCTTAATGAACCTCCTATAAAATCCGGCATGACCAAGGAAACTTCTTATACCTTTGATGTCCTTGGGACATGGCATCTTTTCAATAGCATCAACCTTGGCTTTATCAACTTCAATACCTCTTTCAGAAACTTTATGCCCCAAGACAATACCTTCATTAACCATAAAGTGGCACTTTTCCCAAATCAAGACAAGATTAATTTCTTCACATCTCTGCAAAACTCGATCAAGATTGCTCAAGCAATCATCAAAAGAAGATCCATAGACGAAAAAGTCGTCCATGAAAACCTCACAAATCTTTTCACAAAAGTCAGAGAATATAGCCATCATGCATCTTTGAAAGGTAGCAGGTGCATTACATAAACCAAAAGGCATACGTCTATAAGCAAAAGTACCAAAAGGGCAAGTAAAAGTAGTTTTTGATTGATCTTTAGCCGACACAGGTATTTGAGAGAATCCAGAATAACCATCTAGAAAGCAGTAATGTGTATGTTTGCATAATATTTCTAGCATTTGATCAATAAAAGGTAAGGGGTAATGATCTTTCTTAGCAGCCTTATTTAATTTAAGGAAATCAATTACCATGCTATAACCTGTAATAGTTCTTTGCGGGATCAATTCATCTTTATCATTAGGAACAACAGTAATGCCTCCCTTCTTAGGGACACAATGAACAAGACTTACCCACTGACTATCAGCAACGGGATAAATTATACCTGCCTCCAGAAGCTTTAGTATTTCTTTTCTTACCACTTCTTTCATTTTAGGATTCAGACGTCGTTGAGGATCACGAACTGGCTTGGCATCTGCTTCCAAATTTATTTTATGTTAACATAGAGTGGGGCTGATGCCCTTAAGATCATCAAGAGTATATCCAATAGCAGCACGGTGCTTCTTTAGAGTTTTCAATAATCTTTCTTCTTCATGCTCTGAAAGGTTAGCACTAATAATAACATGATATATCTTCTTTTCATCAAGAGAAGCATATTTAAGATTATCAGGCAACGGTTTAAGCTCAAACACGGGATTACCCTTGCGTGGAGGAGGATCCCCTAAGATTTCAACAGGCAAATTGTGTTTCAGTATAGGTTCCTGCTTAAAGAATACTTCATCTATTTCCCTTCTTTCATTCATGAACATATCATTTTCATGGTCTAGCAAATAATGTTCTAAAGGATCACAGGGAGGTACGACAATAGAAGCAAGACCAATAATTTCATCCTTACTAGGCAATTCTTCTTCACGATGTTGTTTACTGAATTTAGAGAAATTAAACTCATGAATCATATCATCCAAGCTAATGGTAACAACATTCTTTTCGCAATCTATCCTAGCATTAACAGTGTTCAAGAAGGGTCTACCGAATATAATGGGACAAAAGCTATCTTGTGGAGAACTGAGAACAAGAAAATCAGCAGGATATTTAGTTTTCCCACACAAGACTTCAACATCTCTAACAATTCCCCCTGGTGATATAGTATCCCTATTGGCAAGTTTAATTGTGACATCAATACCTTCTAATTCAGCAGGTGCAATTTCATGCTTAATTTCTTCGTATAAAGGATGCGGTATAACACTAACACTAGCACCCATGTCACATAAGCCATGCTAACAATGATCTCCTATTTTAACAGAAATAACAGGCACGCCTACCACAGGTCTATGTTTATCTTTAGCACATGGTTTAGCAATTCTAGCAGTTTCACCGTTAAACTAAATAACATGCCCATCAGTATTATCAGACAAGAGATCTTTAACAATAGCAATATTGGGTTCTACTTTAACTTGTTCAGGAGGTGTATAAGTTCTAATATTGCTTTTACGAACAACAATTGAAGCTTTAGCATGATCCTTTATTCTAACAGGGAAAGGTGGTTTCTCAACATAAGAAGTAGGAACAATAGGATCATTATAAGTGACAGTCTTTTCTTCAACTTTAATAGGTGCAACTACTTTTACTTCTATGGGAGGATGATATTTAAACCACTTCTCTTTGGGGAGATCAACATAAGTAGCAAAGGATTCATAGAAAGAAACTACTATCTCAGAGTCAAGTCCATATTTAGTGCTAAACTTACGGAAAATATCGGTATCCATAAAAGATTTAACACAATCAAACTTAGGTGTCATACCTGACTCCTTACCTTCTTCAAGGTCCCAATCTTCAGAGTTGCGTTTAATTCTATCCAATAAGTCCCATTTAAATTCAATAGTCTTCATCATAAAAGAGCCAGCACAAGAAGTATCGAGCATGGTTTGATTATTATGAGAAAGCTGAGCATAAAAACTTTGAATAATTATTTCTCTCGGGAGCTCATGGTTAGGGCATGAATATAACATTGATTTAAGCCTTCCCCAAGCTTGAGCGATGCTTTCTCCTTCGCGAGGCAAAAAATTATATATATAATTGCGATCATGATGAACAAGATGCCTAGGGTAATACTTTTGATGAAATTCCAATTTCAATCTTTTATAGTTCCATAATCTCGTATCATCACATAGCCTATACCATGTCAATGCGTCTCCCTTCAAAGATGAAGGGAAGACCTTCTTATTAGCAACATCATCGGATATACCTGCAAGCTTAAATAATACACAAACTTCATCCACATATATTAAGTGCTCATCAGGATGCTTTGTTCCATCTCCTGTAAAAGGATTAGCTAGCAGTTTTTCCATCATACCCGAAGGAAATTCAAAAGGAGTTTCATTTTCAATAGGTTCAGTAGGTTGAGGAGCAACTCTTTGCTCTACTGGTCGGGGTGAAGATACCCCGAACAAGCCCCTCAGAGGATTACTTTCCATGGTAACAAGTGACAGTAAATTTCAGCACACTATATAAATTTTTCCTTACCAAGTTCCACCTACCAAAGGCGCTTCACTCCCCAGCAACGGCGCCAGAAAAGAGTCTCGATGACCCACAAGTATAGGGGATCTATCGTAGTCCTTTCGATAAGTAAGAGTGTCGAACCCAACGAGGAGCAGAAGGAAATGATAAGCGGTTTTCAGCAAGGTATTCTCTGCAAGTACTGAAATAAGTGGTAACAAATAGTTTTGTGATAGGATAATTTGTAATGAGCAACAAGTAACAAAAGTAAATAAGGTTCAGCAAGGTGGCCCAATCCTTTTTGTAGCAAAGGACAAGCCGGAACAAACTCTTATATAAGGAAAAGCGCTCCCGAGGACACATGGGAATATCGTCAAGCTAGTTTTCATCATGTTCATATGATTCGCGTTCGGTACTTTGATAATTTGATATGTGGGTGGACCAGTGCTTGGGTGATGTTCGTACTTGAACAAACATCCCACTTATGATTAACCTCTATTGCAAGCATCAGCAACTACAAAAAAAGTATTAAGGTAAATCTAACCATAGCATGAAACATATGGATCCAAATCAGCCCCTTACGAAGCAACGCATAAACTAGGGTTTAAGCTTCTGTCACTCTAGCAATCCATCATCTACTTACTACTTCCCAATGCCTTCCTATAGGCCCAAATAATGGTGAAGTGTTATGTAGTCGACGTTCACATAACACCACTAGAGGCTAGACAACATACATCTCATCAAAATATCAAACGAATACCAAATTCACATGACTACTAATAGCAAGACTTCTCCCTTGTCCTCAGGAACAAACGTAACTACTCACAAAGCATATTCATGTTCATAATCAGAGGGGTAATAATATGCATAAAGGATCTGCACATATGATCTTCCACCAAATAAACCAACTAGCATCAACTACAAGGAGTAATCAACACTACGAGCAACCTACTAGCACCAATCCCGGACTTGGAGACAAGAATTGGATACAAGAGATGAACTAGGGTTTGGAGATGAGATGGTGCTGGTGAAGATGTTGATGGAGATTTCCCTCTCCCGATGAGATGAGCGTTGGTGATGACGATGGCAATGATTTCCCCCTCCCGGAGGGAAGTATCCCCGGCAGAACAGATCTGCCGGAGCTATAGATTGGTTCTGCCAAGGTTCCGCCTCGTGACGGCGGAGTCTCGTCCTGAAAGGTTGCCTCATTAGTTTTTCTCGACGAAAGACTTCATATAGAAGAAGATGGGCGTCGGAGAGCCACTAGGGGGCCCACAAGGTAGGGGTGTGCGCCCTAGGGGGAGGGGGCGCCCCCACCCTCGTGGACAGGGTGTGGGCCCCCTGGCCTTCATCTTTGGCAGGTATTTTTCATTATTTATTTTAAGGTATTCCGTGGAGTTTCAGGACTTTTAGAGTTGCGCAGAATAGGTCTGTAATATTTGCTCCTTTTCCAGCCCAGAATTCCGGTTGCCGGCATTGTCCCTCCTTATGCAAACCTTGTAAAATAAGAGAGAATAGCCATAAGTATTGTGACATAATGTGAAGTAACAACCCATAATGCGATAAATATTGATATAAAAGCATGATGCAAAATGGACGTATCATTCATCTCGATTCCTTGCAGGGAACAAAAGGAGAAGGCTTTCAGGAGCAGTATTTGCGGGCGTCGCCCACCGACACCATCATCAATAGTGGGCCACGGGAGGCTGACGCCAACCCCATCCAGATCAGCGGCGATGACGAGCAGACGCCGCTGTTGCGCTCCGGGCACGGCATGAGCTCGAGGGCACATTGCTATCGTCGCTCGTCTCCAGAGTCTCGTCAGGCTAATGGGAGCTGCTAGACTCCTAGGCGCCATCGCTGCTGCTGGAGGGGAATGCCGGCAGGACCAATGGCGGGGCTAGCACCAATCATCGCGCCATCCTGGCGGCCCCCTCCTAAGTAGCATTCCAGCCGACGGCCTTCCTCATCGAAGACCTTGAAGAATAGCGTGGAGGCACCGTCGTACTCAAAATGGATGGCGAGGGTGCCCTCTACGCGGCAGACGCGGGCGACCTCAACCCATCCGCGGGTCATGAAGACCTTGCCTGGGGAGACAACCTCGACCTCTGCGCCTGTCATCGGGGAGTCGCACTCAGCATGCTGCAGCCATAGCTCGAGTGGCCCCTTCGGCGACATCTCTGCGGCGAAGAATTGCAGAAATCGGATCCACATGCGCTGTGGCATCACCGCCCACACCACAAGTTCACGCGAGGAGCCCTCGGCATGGGTTCGTGGGGCGGCGGCACGCATCGCCACAACATGGCTGCCATGGCCGTGGAGCGAGCTGCGCGAGCCGCTGCCTCCCTCTCAGGGGCCTTGCGCCGGGCATACAAGGGCAGCGGGTAGCTGGGAGGAGGTCACTCGTACCAAGGCCTAGTCACCTCTCGTCCCATGACAACTTCTCGGGAGCAAGCCAGCCTCTTCTTCGGTGGGAGCGGCCCTAGCTCATCACGGTTTTTTTTCCTTCTAAGCGGCGGAGAATCTCCGTATCGGCGCCATGGATGTCGCGGCAAGACAGTGAAGCAAGGAGGAAGAAGAAGAAGCTAGCTGAACGGAGGAAGAGATGGGTGACACGTCTCCAACGTATCTATAATTTTTGATTGCTCCATGCTATATTATCTACTGTTTTGGACCATATTGGGCTTTATTTTCCACTTTTATATTACTT
Source organism: Aegilops umbellulata (assembly GCA_032464435.1). NCBI lineage: Eukaryota > Viridiplantae > Streptophyta > Magnoliopsida > Poales > Poaceae > Aegilops > Aegilops umbellulata. Next base: position 256,445,912 of record CP136056.1, read on the forward strand.
TTGGGACTAACCTATTAACAGGAGGCCCAGCCCAGAATTGATGTTTTTTTGCCTATTTCAGTGTTTCGAAGAAACAGAATATCAAACGGAGTCCAAACGGAATGAAACCTTCGGGAATGTGATTTTCTCAACAAATATGATCCAGGAGACTTGGACCCTCCGTCAAGAAAGGAGGGAGGCAGTCACGAGGGTGGAGGGAGCCCCCCCTAGGGCGCGCCCCCTGCCTCGTGGGACCCCCTTTGCTCCACCGACGTACTCCTTCCTCCTATATATACCTACGTACCCCAAACGATCAGATACGGAGCCAAAAACCTAATTCCACCGCCGCAACCTTCTGTACCCATGAGATCCCATCTTGGGGCCTGTTCCGGAGCTCCACCGGAAGGGGAATCCACCATGGAGGGCTTCTACATCAACACCATAGCCCCTCCGATGAAGTGTGAGTAGTTTACCTCAGACCTCCGGGTCCATAGTAAGTAGCTAGATGGCTTCTTCTCTCTTTTTGGATCTCAATACAATGTTCTCCCCCTCTCTCGTGGAGATCTATTCGATGTAATCTTGTTTTTGCGGTGTGTTTGTTGAGATCGATGAATTGTGGGTTTATGATCAAGATTATCTATGAACAATATTTGAATCTTCTCTGAATTCTTTTATGTATGTTTGGTTATCTTTGCAAGTCTCTTCGAATTATCAGCCTGGTTTGGCCTACTAGATTGATCTTTCTTGCAATGGGAGAAGTGCTTAGCTTTGGGTTCAATCTTGCGGTGTCCTTTCCCAGTGACAGTAGGGGTAGCAAGGCACGTATTGTATTGTTGCCATCGAGGATAACAAGATGGGGTTTTTTATCATATTGCATGAATTTATCCCTCTACATCATGTCATCTTGCTTAAGGCGTTACTCTGTTTTCTTGAACTTAATACTCTAGATGCATGCTGGATAGCGGTCGATGAGTGGAGTAATAGTAGTAGATGCAGGCAGGAGTCGGTCTACTTGTCTCGGACGTGATGCCTATATACATGACCATACCTAGATATTCTCATAACTATGCTAAATTCTGTCAATTGCTCAAGAGTAATTTGTTCACCCACCGTAGAATACTTATGCTCTTGAGAGAAGCCACTAGTGAAATCTATGGCCCCCGGGTCTATTCTCATCATATCAATTTCCATCACTTTATTATTGCTTTGCTTTTTTTTACTTTACCTTTTATTTTTACTTTACATATTTATACCAAAAATACCAAAAATATTATCTATCATCTCTATCAGATCTCACTCTCGTAAGTGACCGTGAAGGGATTGACAACCCCTAATCGCGTTGGTTGCGTTGAGCTATTTGTTTTGTGTAGGTACGAGGGACTCGCACGTAGCCTCCTACTGGATTGATACCTTGGTTCTCAAAAACTGAGGGAAATACTTACTCTACTCTGTTGCATCACCCTTTCCTCTTCAAGGAAATCCAACGCTGTGCTCAAAAGGCAGCAGGAAGATTTCTGGCGCCGTTGCCGGGGAGGTCTATGCAAAAGTCAACATACCAAGTACCCATCACAATTCCTTATCTCTCGCATTACATTATTTGCCATTTGCCTCTCGTTTTCCTCTCCCCCACTTCACGCTTGCCGTTTTATTCGCCCCTCTTTTCCGTTCGCCTCCTTCCGCTCGTTTTTCCCTTGCCATGTTGGAACCAAAAAGAATTAGGGGATCTCTCCCCAGTTCTAGTGCTCTAGACAATCCTGCTATCTTATCTAAACTCATAAATAAAAATATTATGGAAAAACCTGCCGGAATTATCAATGAAAACCTTAGCAATTTTGATGAAGAAGATTCTGGAATATTTCGTTATTAACTTGATGAATCTTTGAAAGATGCTTGAGATAGGCTTTTAAGGATCCGCGCTAGCTATGTACCTCAATACCAAATTGAGGTTTACTTAAAAAGCTTTTATGTTGGGTTGCCCGTTTCGTTCAAACAAGTCTTGGATTCTATTTTGGAAGAGGGTTTTCTTGAAGGGGACCCTATAGACACCTATGAAAAGATGAAAACTATATTTGGGCACCCCATTAACGAGAAAGTTAAAATCACATCTCTTTTGCTTTCTTACCAAAACGAATCTATCAAAGAGATAAAAGCTAGCCTAGATGCCAATTTCCGCAACATACTCAATCTTTCTTGTACCATTAATGGCCATGTACTTTGTCAAAATAGAAGGATTGATTCCATAGATATCAAGTTTGCTCTTTTCTTCCCCAAGACCAAAGATGGCAATACCTAAATCTATCCTCGTTTTTACGCCTAGCTAAGGGCGTTAAACGATAGCGCTTGTTGGGAGGCAACCCAATTTTATTTTAGTTTTTTTCTTTTTGCTTCTGTTTAGGAATAAATAATCCATATAACTTCTGTTTAGATGTGTTTTTATGTTTTAATTAGTGTTTGTGCCAAGTTAAACCTATAGGATCTTCTTGGATGATAGTTATTTGATCTTGCCGTAATTTCCAGAAACTTTGCGCTTAGTGCCAGAATTATTAAAAATCACCAGAACGTGATAAAATACTGATTCAAATTGTGCTGATCTATAAACAAATTTCCTAGGGCTTCCTATTTTGGCTGATGTTTTGGAGTTCCAGAAGTTTGCGTTAGTTACAGATTACTACAGACTGTTCTGTTTTTGACAGATTCTGTTTTTCGTGTGTTGTTTGCTTATTTTGATGAATCTATGGCTATTAAAATAGTTTATAAACCATAAATAAGTTGGAATACAGTAGGTTTAATACCAATATAAATAAAGAATGAGTTCATTACAGTACCTTGAAGTGGTATTTTGTTTTCTTTCGCTAACGGAGCTCACAAGATTTCTGTTGAGTTTTGTGTTGTGAGGTTTTCAAGTTTTGGGTGAAATCTTTTGATGGATTATGGAACAAGGAGTGGCAAGAGACTAAGCTTGGGAATGCCCATGGCACCCCCAAGATAATCCAAGGACACCAAAAATTCAAAGCTTGGGGATGCCCCGGAAGGCATCTCCTCTTTTGTCTACTTCCATCTGTAACTTTATTTGGAGCTATATTTTTATTCACCACATGATATGTGTTTTGCTTGGAGCGTCTTGTATGATTTGAGTCTTTGATTTTTAGTTTACCACAATCATCTTTGCTGTACACACCTTTTGAGAGAGCCATACATGAATTGGAATTTCATAGAATACTCTATGTGCTTCACCTATATCTTTTGAGCTATATAGTTTTGCTATAGTGCTTCACTTATATCGTTTAGAGCACGGTGGTGGATTTGTTTTATAGAAACTATTGATCTCTCATGCTTCACTTAGATTATTTTGAGAGTCTTAAATAGCATGGTAATTTGCTTAATAATAATAATAATAAGCTTGGTATTCAAGATTTGTAAAATTTTCTTTTGAGTGCGTTGAATACTAAGAAAAGTTTGATGCTTGATAATTGTTTTGAGATATGAAGATGGTGATATTAGAGTCATGCTAGTTGAGTAGTTGTGAATTTGAGAAGTACTTGTGTTAAAGTTTTTGATTCCCGTAGCAAGCACGTATGGTGAACCGTTATTTGATGAAGCCGGAGCATGATTTATTTATTGATTGTCTTCCTTATGAGTGGCGGTCGGGGACAAGCGATGGTCTTTTCCTACCAATCTATCACCCTAGGAGCATGCGCGTAATACTTTGCTTTGATAACTTCTAGATTTTTGCAATAAGTATATGAGTTATTTATGACTAATGTTGAGTCCATGGGTTATACGCACTTTTCCCATCCTTCCACCATTGGTAGCCTCTCTAATACCGTGCACCTTTTCGCTGGTATCATACACCCGCCATATACCTTCCTCAAAACAGCCACCGTACCTACCTATCATGGCATTTCCATAGCCATTCCGAGATATATTGCCATGCAACTTTCCACCGTTCCGTTTATTATGACACGCTCCGTCATTGTCATATTTCTAGCATGATCATGTAGTTGACATTGTATTTGTGGCAAAGCCACCATCCATAATTCTTTCATACATGTCACTCTTGATTCATTGCATATCCCGGTACACCGCCGGAGGCATTCATATAGCGTCATATTTTGTTCTAAGTATCGAATTGTAATTGTTGAGTTGTAAGAAAAATAAAAGTGTGATGATCATCATTTTTAGAGCATTGTCCCATGTGAGGAAAGGATGATGGAGACTATGATTCCCCCACAAGTCGGGATGAGACTCCGGACGAAAAAAAAGAAAAAGCAAAAAAGGCCATAAAAAAAGAGAAAAGGCCCAAATAAAAAAATGAGAGAAAAAGAGAGAAGTGACAATGTTACTATCCTTTTACCACACTTGTGCTTCAAAATAGCACCATGATCTTCATGATAGAGAGTCTCTCATTTTGTCACTTCCATATACTAGTGGGAATTTTTCATTATAGAACTTGGCTTTTATATTCCAATGATGGGCTTCCTCAAAATGCCCTAGGTCTTCGTGAGCAAGAGAGTTGGATGCACACCCACTTAGTTTCTTTTGTTGAGCTTTCATATACTTATAGCTCTAGTGCATCCGTTGCATGGCAATCCCTACTCACTCACATTGATATCTATTGATGGGCATCTCCATAGCCCATTGATACGCCTAGTTGATGTGAGACTATATTCCCCTCTTTTTTGTCTTCCCCACAACCACCGTTCTATTCCACATATAGTGCAATATCCATGGCTCACGCTCATGTATTGCGTGAAGATTGAAAAAGTTTTGAGAATGTCAAAAGTATGAAACAATTGCTTGGCTTGTCATTGGAGTTGTGCATGATTTAAATACTTTGTGTGGTGAAGATAGAGCATAGCCAGACTATATGATTTTGTAGGGATAACTTTCTTTGGCCATGTTATTTTGAGAAGACATAATTTCTTTGTTAGTATGCTTGAAGTATTATTATTTTTATGTCAGTATGAACTTTTGGCTTGAATCTTTTGGATCTGAATATTCAGACCACAATTAAGAAGAATCACACTGAAATTATGCCAAGTAGCACCCCGCATCAAAAATTCTCTTTTTATCATTTACCTACTCGAGGACGAGCAGGAATTAAGCTTGGGGATGCCTGATACGTCTCCAACATATCTATAATTTTTGATTGCTCCATGCTACTTTATCTACTGTTTTGGACCATATTGGGCTTTATTTTCCACTTTTATATTACTTTTGGGACTAACCTATTAACCGGAGGCCCAGCCCAGAATTGATGTTTTTTTGCCTATTTCAGTGTTTCGAAGAAACGGAATATCAAACGGAGTCCAAACAGAATGAAACCTTTGGGAACGTGATTTTGCGGTGTGGAGATCTATATACAATACAATGTTCTCCCCCTCTCTCGTGGAGATCTATTCGATGTAATCTTGTTTTTGCGGTGTGTTTGTTGAGATCGATGAATTTTGGGTTTATGATCAAGATTATCTATGAACAATATTTTAATCTTCTCTGAATTCTTTTATGTATGTTTGGTTATCTTTGCAAGTCTCTTCGAATTATCAGCCTGGTTTGGCCTACTAGACTGATCTTTCTTGCAATGGGAGAAGTGCTTAGCTTTGGGCTCAATCCTGCGGTGTCCTTTCCCAGTGACAGTAGGGGCAGCAAGGCACGTATTGTATTGTTGCCATCGAGGATAACAAGCTGGGGTTTTTATCATATTGCATGAATTTATCCCTCTACATCATTTCATCTTGCTTAAGGCGTTACTCTATTTTCTTGAACTTAATACTCTAGATGCATGCTGGATAGCGGTCGATGAGTGGAGTAATAGTAGTAGATGCAGGCATGAGTCGGTCTACTTGTCTCGGATGTGATGCCTATATACATGATCATACCTAGATATTCTCATAACTATGCTAAATTCTGTCAATTTCTCAAGAGTAATTTGTTCACCCACCGTAGAATACTTATGCTCTTGAGAGAAGCCACTAGTGAAATCTATGGCCCCCGGGTCTATTCTCATCATATCAATTTCCATCACTTTATTATTGCTTTGCTTTTTTACTTTACCTTTTATTTTTACTTTGCATCTTTATACCAAAAATACCAAAAATATTATCTATCATCTCTATCAGATCTCACTCTTGTAAGTGACTGTGAAGGGATTGACAACCCCTAATCGTGTTGGTTGTGTTGAGCTATTTGTTTTGTGTAGGTACGAGGGACTCGCGCGTAGCCTCCTACTGGATTGATACCTTGGTTCTCAAAAACTGAGGGAAATACTTACTCTACTCTGCTGCATCGCCCTTTCCTCTTCAAGGAAATCCAATGCAGTGCTCAAGAGGTAGCAATGGGCAATAGGGGCTCAGCCCCTCTCCTCATTTATAGTAGGAAGGAGGCCAACCGTCGGCCTCCACGATCACATGTAATGATGGCTTTTCTGCATGCACTAGGGACTCGTCAAGTCGGGCAGTTGCCGAGGCAGCATGGTGAAGCGGAGATTCCCACGTCCTATCAATCGCCATGCGTCAATCAAGGCCGCAGGCGGTTGGGGCATGCGACGCTCCGCACTTGCCCCTTGGCTTCGCCTCGAAGCCAAGTACTAGCGCGCCTTGGGCCCGGGGGCTACTGTCGGCGTCCTGGGAATGGGGGTCCCCAGACTTGCCTGCCTGCGGCCCACGGCATGGCTCCACCAGCGTCCTGGTACGGCCCATCTTCACCAACAACCACTCAAGACCCTGGCGAGGGGCCAAGCCTCGCGAGGCGGACGACACAAGACCTCCTCGGGGGCAGCCTCGCTAGGTTGGCTCGCGAGGAGCAGAGATATCAAGGCAGAGGGGCACCTCACGAGGTTCATATGACGTGAACCATGACGACCGAAGCCAGGCGAGCGCCAGCGGGCGCAGAGTACCAGTTTCCTCTTTGGTGCTAAAGAGGCAGGCGCAGGCGAGGAGTCCCGAGGCATCAGGCAAAGGTTTCCATATCGGTGCAACAAGACCAAGACCAGCAGGACGGCAGGGCGGAGGTCATCACGGAGCCCACAACTACATCACCATCAGAGCCTTTGGCAGGCGAAGACCATCTTTAGTCAGGATAACTTGTACTAGTTGTCCCCCTTCAAAATTGGCCGTTGTGGGATCCCTTCCTGCCTACATTTGGGAAGAGGACCAGTGCCTCTATAAATAGGACCGGCCACCACCGTAGGAGGCAACTCATCTGGGATCAGATCCATTCCATCCACACACACACATAAGCTCAACGAGCTCAAGAACACCTCTTCTCATGAGGTTGTTCGTCCCTTGTACTTGTTCATCCCCAGCCTACAAGGCAATCCACCACACCACACTGGAGTAGGGTATTACACCACAACGGTGCCCCGAACCAGTATAAACCATTATGTCTCTTGTTCCTTGGGTTCGACGAGCTAGGCCTTGAGATCATTGCGAGAGTGTGCTAGGGAAAGAGAGATCTTCGTGGGCACCCCAGTGGTCGAACCTCAAGGGTTTGCCGGAACCCACAATCTTACAATGGTTGAATCGATAACTTAGTTGCGAATACTTGCAAATATTCTTTGGCTCCCCTTGTGTCAAATCAATAAATATGGGTTGAATACTCGACCCTAGAAAACTATTGCGATTCCATATACTCGTGGGTTATCAAGACCTTTTTCTGGCGCCGTTGCCGGGGAGCATAGCTGTATTTGTTGAGTCACTTGGGATTATTATATGAAGAATCTGGAGGACGCTAAGACTAAGATTTTTCCCTCCAAGACGAGGGGAGGTAAGGACTTGCCATCTAGCTCTGCACTTGATTCACCTTCTGTTATAAGTAAACTTGCAACACCACCACATGCTATTAATCCTGATATGTTGCAAGTTATTAATGATTCTACTTCTGCTATGAATGAGATAAATGATGATGATAGTACCTTTCTTGATGATAATGTGCCACTAGGTGAATTTCTTGATGAACAAATTGCTAGAACTAAAGCTTTTGAGAATGCTGAAACTGATGAAATTGTTCAAACTGATGTAGAGCTTGAAACTGAAAATCTTGAAACACCTATTTAGAACTAGTTCTCCTAGATATGAATTGCCTAAGATACCTGAAGGTTATGTTATGGATGAGGAGACAACTAGAGACTTTCTTGCTTGCAATGATAAAGATGATCTTAAGAAATTATTATGCAAACTGAAAGAAAAATCTTTGAATGATAGAATGAAATGTGATCCTAAGTTTGCTACTTAACCTAGATGACAAGGATTATGAATTCTTTGTCGATCCAGAGTTAATTACTTTGGTTGAATCTGATCCTTTCCATGGTTATGAAACCGAAACTATTGTGGCACATCTTACTAAGATGAACGACATAGCCACTCTTTTTGCTCATGATGAGAAAATTCGCTACTATTATATTCTCAAATTATTTTCGTTCTCATTAAAGGGTGATCCTAAGACTTGGTATAATACTCTTGCTCCTGGTTGTGTGCATAGTCCCCAGGATGTGATTTATTACTTCTCTGGAAAATATTTTCCCGCTCATAAGAAACAAGCTGCCTTACAAGAAATATTTAACTTTGTGCAAATTGAAGAAGAGAGTCTCCCACAAGCTTGGGGGAGGCTTATCTAGTTTCTTAATACTTTGCTTGATCATCCTCTTAAGAAAAATGAAATACTTCATATCTTCTATAATGGACTAACCGATGCTTTTAGATATTTCCTAGATAGTTGTGCTGGTTGTGTTTTCAGGGAACAAACCATTGAACAAGCTGAAGAATTATTGAATAACATATTGAAAAATTATGATGATTGGACTCTACCTGAACCACCGCTCAAACCTACTCCAAATAAGAGGGGTATCTTATATCTCAGTCCTGAAGACATGCAAGAGGCAAAGAAATCTATGAAGGAAAAAAGGATTAAAGCTGAGGATGTCAAAAATTTACCTCCTATTGAAGAAATACATGGGCTTGATACACCACCACCACCTAAGGTGGTAGAGGTAAATTCTTTAATGAAATTCAATGACAATGACATTCCTTACAATATGCATCCTAGTCAATGCGTTTATGAGTTTGATAACTACATTAGAAAGCAAGATCACTTCAATGCAAATGTTATAAAAACAATTGAAATACAATTCTGATATGATTGCTTGCTTGAGTGACTTGTTATTTAGAATTGCCAATGATGTTAGAGGTGTAGGAAAACATGCCTCTATGGTTCAAACTCAATTGGAACAAGTTGCTAAATCTCAAAGAGAATTGCTTGATGAAATGAACAATAATATCAATGATCATGTTTTTAGAGTAATGACTAGAGGAGGTAGAATGACTCAGGAACCACTTTATCCTGAGGGACACCCAAAAAAATTGAACAAGACTCTCAAAGAGTTAACACTGATGCACCTAGTCCTTCTAAAAAGAAAAAGAAGAAGAAAAATGATAGGACTTTGCATGTCTTTAGTGAACCTGAAGTAGAAAAATCTCCTGATAATGATAATGAAGTCTCTATCTCTGATGGTGAAACTCAGTCTGGTAATGAACACTCACCTTTTGTTAATGAAAAAGATAATGATGAGGTTCATGAAGACACTCAAATACATAATAAAGAACCAGACAATGATGTTGAGATAGAACCAACAGTTGACCTTGATAACCCACAACCCAAGAATAAAAGATATGATAAAAGGGACTTTGTTGCTAGAAAACATGGTAAGGAAAGAGAACCATGGGTTCAAATACCAATGCCCTTTACACCTAAATCAACTAAGAAGAAAGATGATGAAGAATTTGAACACTTTGCTGAAATGCTTAGGCCAGTCTTTTAGCGTACCCGCTTGACTGATATCTTAAAAATGCCTCCTTATGCAAAGTACATGAAAGACATCATCACCAATAAGGGAAAAATATCAGAAGCTGAAATCTCCACCATGCTTGCTAATTATACTATTAAGGGTGGAGTACCTAAAAAACTTGGAGATCTGGGAATACCAACTATACCTTGATCCATCAAAAGAAACTATGTGAAAACTACTTTATGTGATTTAGGAGCTGGTGTTACCGTTATGCCTTTCTTTTTATATAAAAGACTTGATTTGAATAAACTCACACCAACTGAAATATCTTTACAAATGGATGGAAAATCAACTGCCATACCTATTGGTATTTGCGATCATGTGCCCGTTGTTGTTGCTAATGTTACTATCTTAATTGACTTTGTTATACTTGAGATGCCCGAGGACGACAACATGTCGATTATCCTTGGTAGACCCTTTTTGAATACTGCAGGGGCTGTTATTGATTGTAATAAAAGCAAGGTCACTTTTCATATTAGTGGTAATGAGCATACGGTGCACTTTCCGAAGAAACAATTCCAAGTGAATGGTATTAATGTTATTGAAAAATCTCCGACAATCACTATTAGAAGTTTTCAACTACCTCTACCTACTGCCAAAAAGAAATGAAGTGATTATTGTTGGGGACATTCATATCCCCGTTGAGGTAACTTAGTGATTTACGAAAGTTCTTCGGTTTAATGCTGTCGGTGTACTAAAGTAGGGGTACCTTAGTACCCCAGACTTGTGCACGGGCAGTTGTAGCACCCTGCGGCAAGGCCCGCCCAGGAAGCGCCAAGAGAAGACCAAGCATTCAAGACAAGGCCCCCGGCAAGAGGAGCTTGCCGGGCCAAGAAGACAAGACCCCGGCAAGAGGAGCTTGCCGGGACGACTGAGCCCATGTAATGCCATCCAAGAACAAAGTATACGAGACAGAAGATCGAGACCCCGACAAGAGGAGCTTGTCGGGAAGGCCGAACCCAGGCACCACAAGAGAAGCCCGCCACGGCGCGCTATGCGCCCCGGCAAGGCCTGATAGCCGGCAAGCTATCAGGCACAGGAAGACGACCCCCGCGGCAAGCCACTTGCCGTGGCAAATCGCCACCTCAGGACTGCGCTCCGGCTCGCCCGCCCACGCGTCGCTCCGGGGCTTCCCCCAAGGGCACGTGGCGGGGCACCGCGCAGCCTGGGGTATGCGGTGGCATGCAGCCACCATCGTGGCGAGCGGTGGCGCACCTAACGGTCCGCCTCGGTGCTGCCCGGGCGACCGTGACGGGCATTTAATGCCCTTGTCCCCTACCGTCAGAAGTAGGTATGATAACACTGTGCCGCACTGTAGCGCCACTGTTCCCGCACTGTTACAACTACCACCCCTTTTACACTTTTACCCCTTTCTCTTACGTTGACACCTGTCGGTGACCCCTTTGCGCTATAAAAGGAGGCCCGTGTGCAACGTAGAGGGGGTTCCGAGGTTCGGAGGTTGGGAATCCAGACAGCCATACGCTCGGTGCAGCTAGCTCTCCAAGCTCCCGAGCTCCCCAGTTCAATACAACCAAGCAGGAGTAGGGTTTTACGCGTCCATCGCGGCCCGAACCTGGGTAAACCGCCCGTGTGCTCGCCTCGATCTGCTCTCCGTGCTCCCTCCGCCCCCCTCACCGGACCACGAAAGGGGCTCCGGCCCCATAGGTGCTCGCGGGGGACGTAGTCCACCCCGACATCTTTGGCGCGCCAGGTAGGGGGTGCGTCGAGGTTGTGCGGATCAGATCCGGCGTTCGCGCGAGCGCGCTCTTCGTCAGCTTCTCCGAATTCGCTAGCTTCATCAACACCATGGCCCCGAAGAAGAAGGCTTCGGAGGTCGCGGGCCCGTCCGCGTCACTCCCACCGCTACCGGAGCCAACGGTGGGCGGGGGAGACGCCGTCGGAGGGGTGGCCACCAGCGAGAACACTCGCGGTGCCACCAAATCCAAGAACAGGGCGGACGACCGAGCCTCGGCCTCCGAGGACGCGCCGCATCCGTCCCAACAAACGACGACCCAGCAGCGCCATGCCACGGGAGGTGGCATCCGCTTGCTGGACCAAGGGCAAACTGGAGGTTCACGGGACGCCACGGGCCCCCGTCCGGACACGGGCAAGGCGAAGGCGCCGGGAAGGGACCCCGCTCTTTCTAACATCGTTAGGAGTCCGAGCGTATCCCGCTCCTCGCGCCACTCGCCCCCGTTCCCCTCCACTCCTCGACTACCCTCCAGCGGCTGACAAGGCCGAGGGCTGGAGGGCCATCATCCAGAGCCTGATCGCCTTCGCCAACAACGACACGCCGCAGCAGCCGGCGACCTCACGGCCCTGGCAGGTCGAGAAGACGAAGGCCGACGGCGACAAGACCGCCGAAGGTGCAACCACCATGCACTCCCCGGCGCAGAAGCAGAAGACGCCGCCCCGCTGGAGCAACGCCGACGACGGCTCTACAGCGTCGTCGGACCCGCGGACTCGCCGGGACCAGCGCCGAGTCCTCGACGAGCGGCGGCAAGAAGACGCTCGAACAAGGATTGAGCGCCGCCGAGAAACTCGGCGGCAATCAGACCAGCGGGCTGGGGACGCTGTCGACGCGCACGCGCCTGGTGAACCAGGTGACTTACCGTACGCGGCAGGTTGCCCTGCGTTCACCCGTGAGCTGCGGCGCGTCCGGTGGCCCAGCACGAAGAACTTCAAGCCCGACGTACCGGAGAAGTACGACGGCAGGACGCACCCCTCGGAGTTTCTCAGCATCTACACGATCGCTGTACAAGCTGCCGGGGGGCGCGACGAGAGGATATTGCACAATCCCGAGGCAACAGGCAGGATCGTCGAGTGGGCACTGGAGCTGTCGAGCTTTGGGCTCAAGTTTGAAAGTACTTCAACCATACAGAGCCGAGCTTTGGCAGAATTCGTGGCTGAGTGGACCCCGACGCCAGATGGAGAAGCCCAAGAAACAAGCGCGCCCGCACAAGAAGCAACAAGCGAGTGGGTAATGTACTTCGATGGTGCCTTCTCGCTGCAAGGCGCCGGTGCTGGCGTGGTACTCATCGCGCCCACCGGAGAGCACCTCAAGTATGTTATCCAGATGCACTTCCCAAGAGAGCAAGCAACCAACAATACTGCTGAGTATGAAGGCTTGCTCGCCGGCCTCAGGATTGCGGCCGAACTTGGGATCAGAAAGCTGATTGTGCGGGGAGATTCTCAACTGGTGGTCCGGCAAGTCAACAAGAGCTACCAGAGCCCTCTAATGGAAGCTTATGTAGATGAAGTGAGAAAGCTGGAAGGACACTTTGAAGGGCTGCAAATGGAGCACGTCCCGAGAGCTCAGAATGAGATAGCAGACGGCCTTTCGAAGTGTGCTTCGTTGAAGTTACCTGTGGAACCAGGGACCTTCTTACTCAAGCTGACTCAACCATCCGTTACACCATCAGTTGGGCAGTCCAAGAAAAGGAAGTTGGTCTCCGGCGACTACTTGCAGGCGGACCTTCCTGAGACCGCCGCCAAGGTCCCCAAGATCAACAACCAGAACGCCGAGGGACAGCCCGCTCCTGCGGATCCCAGGATCCGTCCAGTCGAAGCAGGTGTCCCCGGTAAGCCTTGCTCCGGCAAGCAGATCAGCAGTCTGAACGCCGAGGGACAGCCCGCTCCTGCGGATCCCAGGATCCGTCCAGTCGAAGCAGGTGTCCCCGATAAGCCTTGCTCCGGCAAGCGGATCAGCAGTCTGAACGCTGAGGAACAGTCCGCTCCTGCGGATCCGAGGATCTGTCCAGTTGAAGCGGGGGTTCCCGACAAGCTTTGCCCCGGCAAGCTTGCCGGGGGATCACCGGCTCCGGCGGAACCAGAGGTTCTTGCCGTAGAAGCCGGGGTCCCCACAGCGGCCTTCATGCCTTTAGTCCTTGCCGTCGAGCCCCGGGCTCCGGCATGGGCGCAGCAGATCGTCCGTTTTCTGCAAACTGGAGAACTTCCCGACGACCCAGAAGAGATGGAGAAGATCACCAGGCAGTCAAGTATGTACCAGTTCGTGGACAACGAGCTGTACAGAAGGAGACTCAACGGTGTCAGATTGAAGTGCATCTCCAGGGAAGACGGACAGAAGCTGTTGGCAGAGATACACGGAGGCATATGCGGCCATCACATTGGCGCAAGAGCACTTGTCGGGAAAGCCTTCCGGCAAGGGTTCTTCTGGCAAGAAGCCCTCCAAGATGCAACTGCACTAGTAACCAAGTGTGAAGCGTGCCAGTTCCATGCAAAACAGATTCATCAGCCAGCTCAAGCTCTCCAAACAATCCCTTTATCCTGGCCCTTCTCGGTCTGGGGGCTCGATATCCTCGGCCCTTTTCCCCGAGCCGTCGGGGGCTTCGAGTACTTGTACGTTGCAATCGACAAGTTCACGAAGTGGCCAGAAGTGGAGCCAGTGAGGAAGGTGACCGCGCAGTCAGCAGTCAAGTTCATCCGGTCGATCGTCTGCCGTTTCGGAATCCCCAACAGAGTCATCACCGACAACGGGACACAATTCACAAGTTGCGCCTTCATGGAATACGCCCAGGATCTCGGCGCCAAGGTCTGTTTCGCTTCGGTTGCTCACCCCAGGAGCAACGGTCAAGCAGAAAGGGCCAACGCTGAAGTGCTGCGCGGACTCAAGACCAGGACCTTCGACAGGCTGCACAAGTGCGGGAGAAATTGGATTGAGGAGCTGCCGGCGGCTCTTTGGTCAATCAGAACGACACCGAGTCGAGCCACCGGACAGACACCCTTTGCTCTAGTCTATGGAGCGGAAGCAGTTATCCCCACGGAACTCGTATACGGATCTCCTCGGGTGCTCGCTTATGACGAGCTCGAGCAAGAGCGGCTGCGCCAAGATGACGCGCTGCTCCTTGAGGAAGGACGTCTCCAGGCTGCGGTACGAGCTGCTCGATACCAGCAAGCCTTGCGTCGCTACCATAGCCGCAAGGTCAAGGCCAGGAGTCTCGAAGAGGGCGACCTTGTTCTTCGGCGCACTCAGTCGGCCAAGAATTCCAACAAGTTGACGCCAAAGTGGGAAGGACCTTATCGGGTGAGACAAGTCACGAGGCCTGGCGCTGTCCGCCTCGAGACCGAAGAAGGCGTACCAGTGAGCAACTCCTGGAACATAGAGCATCTTCGCAAGTTTCACCCATAAGGCGCGGTTGCCGTGACCCGCTCCGGCAACCATCGGTTTGTACAGGCCTTGCCGCTGTTGCATGTAACCCCTTGTACAAAGCCAGGCGAAGCCCCTGGCACCAGATAAAGTTGCCCTGTTAGGCGACCCTGTTCTTAGGCACGTTCAGTCGGCCAAGAACTATAACAGGTCGACGCCGAAGCAGGAAGGCCCTTATCGGGTGAAACGAGTCGCGAGGCCCGGCGCTGTCCGCCTCAAGACCGAAGAGGGCCTACCAGTGAGCAACTCCTGGGAACATAGAGCATCTTCGCAAGTTTCGCCCATAAGGCGCGGTTGCCGTGATCCGTTCCGGCAACCATCGGTTTGTACAGGCCTTGCCGCTGCTGCATGTAACCCCTTGTACAAAGCCAGGCGAAGCCCCTGGCATCAGATAAAGTTGCCCTGTTAGGCGACCTTGTTCTTAGGCACGTTCAGTCGGCCAAGAATTATAACAAGTCGACGCCGAAGCAGGAAGGCCCTTATCGGGCGAGACGAGTCGCGAGGCCCGGCGCTGTCCGCCTCAAGACCGAAGAGGGCCTACCAGTGAGCAACTCCTGGGAACATAGAGCATCTTCGCAAGTTTCGCCCATAAGGCGCGGTTGCCGTGATCCGCTCCGGCAACCACCGGTTTGTGCAGGCCTTGCCGATGTTGCATGTAAGCCCTCGTACAAAGCCAGGCGAAGCCCCTGGCCGAAGATAAAGAAGCGCTGGCGCCCTAGATTTTAGCATGCATGCTGAGTCAGAGTCTCGTCCTTGGTTAGGGTTGTCAGTTCCTAACTGTCGCTAACCCCTAACTTAGAGGTCGAGTCCGCGTCTTTTTCCCGTCCATTCCCTTTGGCTCGCAGGAAGTGAATGTCCTTGCCGGGCCGCTCGAGGACAAGGAAGAGGAGAAGGACGAGCCAACACCTACGCCCCGGCGAGCCAGAGTCGCCGGGGGCTGCAACCTCAGATAAGTTTTTGCATCCCTCATCATGCATTCTCTTATGGACTGTGGAATTTGAAAGCCTCCTTTCCTCCTGGAAAGCTACCGTGCTCTCTTAGCAGCAAGCCCCAGAGCGCGTTCCTGGGGCCCGTTTCGATAGCAGCCGCGGCAGCAAGAGGGAGGGAAGCGAGGGGCCGGAACCCGCCTGCTCCCCGCCTCCGCCAAGGGCGTGAGAAAGGTCGAGCAGTGCGGGGAAGCGGCTGGGCCTGTTGCCGGGCGAAAAACCGTCTATCTTAACGATGTAAAGGATTCGTTCCTTACCGCGGTTTCCACCCGCGAGACAAATGATCCGGCAAACATCCCCTTTTCATTAAAAACATTCCACTCAGGTACAGTTCAGAGAGAATGAAAAACATGAAAAGAGGGATTACAAGGCTTAAACGCAACTAAGGCCCGAAGGCTTACAAGCTGAAAAGAGATAAGGTGCCCGTAACCCCTTTCTTGTCTCTCTCCTCAGGAGGTAGGGCAAGTAGGCGAAGAGGGCGAAAGGGGCACCTAGATGAGCTACGGGTGGCAGAAGACACCAAGAGAAGATCCGGGGGCTCCGCCCGGGGGTCTCCGGAGGCTGAAGAAGACGGAGGCGCCGGAGGCAGAGCTGGAAGATGAGGCAGCGGCCTTGCCGCCAGCCTCTTCCTCTTCCCCAGCCTCGCCACTCCGGCCGCCCGAGGAGACCAAGCCCCCGGCAAGAGGAGCTTGCCGGGCCGAAGAGAAGACCGCGGTGGTCGTCACCGAGAGCAAGGGTGATGACGGCGTCTGGGGCGCATCTGGAACACGAGGCACCGGAGCGCCAGCCAGCTGTCGAAGTCGGCCCGTACTCCGACTTCGCGGCCTTCGACGTCCGCCCTCTGTCCTCCTCAGCAGCCCCCCTACGCCAGTCGCCCAAGGAGACGACCCCGGGGAGTTCACGGAGCCCGGCGCGGTCGATGGGGCCGCCGGTGCCACACGGAGCTGCGGCCGACGCCTAGTCGGACCCGTCATCCCGGCGGCTGCTCCCCTCGTCGTCGTTGTCGCTCCCCTCCTCGTCACTCTCGCTCGAGGAGGAGCCTTCGCTGTCGGAGGAGCTATCTTCGCAGCACCGGGCCCGGATGCCGAAGCCCCAGAAGGCCTTGACGAAGAGGAGGTCCTCCCCCACTAGCTTAAAGTGGAGGGTGAACCCCTCCGTCAAGCTGTGGATCCGGGCGAACGTCTTCCACCCGCGGCCCAGACACACCACGCCGGGGGCTCGGGACTCGACGTGGACTCGCGTCCCACTGATCCCGCAGCCCCTCATGCGCAGGTTTAGCGTCTCAGGCTGCTCCACCTCCAACACGTTCGCGAATGGGGCGGGAAGCCGGAGGCGGCGACGAGGCGCCCGGCGCAGCCTGATAATGAACTCACGGGGGTCGTCCCCGAGATGGACCGCGGGAAGGAACGGAGCCGCTGGCGGAGGCAAGGACGGCGCACCGATCCGTCCGTCCCGAGCGCCTCGGCCCCGTCCATGACCTCGTCCGCGACCTCGCCCTCTCCCTCTTCCCCCGACGACCGGCTCCGCCGCCGCGGGCGCAAGGGGAGGAGGGGCGCGTTGCCTAGCAGACACCCTCGCGGCAACCGAAGAAGAACCAGGGTTCCCCCCCTCCATCACAGATGGGGGAAGGAAACCAGAAGCAGAAGGAGGAAGGAGATGGAGTGCGGATTTCCGTCGCCCCCTTTCGCTCCTTATAAAGGGGCGGAGTGGGACCGCGGCCGCCTCGCTCCTCCAATAGAAGCGGAGGAAGGGCAGGCGACTGGGGCCGACCCACTGCATCGACCCGCGCCGGCCCGACTCCCTGCCTCCGCCGCCGCGACTCCGAGTGCATGAGGACCGCGTGGTGGGCGCGCAGAACCGAGGCGACGGGTGGGACGACCTCTCCCCATCCCGTGATTATGGGGAACGGACGCCTCGAAAGCCGCGCTTCACCCCCGTTCATTTATCGAGCCGCGCCTCCACACCTCCCTCCACTTAAAGAGGGAACGGGCGTTTCGCCCCCACGACGCCGCGATAAGCGCGCGCCGCCTGGGGAAGGTGCGACGGGTGCGGAGTTAAGGAGCAGCGCGACCAAGGCCATACGTGCCCGTGCACTGTTAGGGCCTGGCCCAACGACGCTCGGCACCGTGTGTGGCCCAGGCCCGGGGGCTCCTGTCGGTGTACTAAAGTAGGGGTACCTTAGTACCCCAGACTTGTGCACGGGCAGTTGTAGCACCCTGCGGCATGGCCCGCCCAGGAAGCGCCAAGAGAAGACCAAGCATTCAAGACAAGGCCCCCGGCAAGAGGAGCTTGCCGGGCCAAGAAGACAAGACCCCGGCAAGAAGAGCTTGCCGGGACGACTGAGCCCATGTAATGCCATCCAAGAACAAAGTATACGAGACAGAAGATCGAGACCCCGACAAGAGGAGCTTGTCGGGAAGGCCGAACCCAGGCACCACAAGAGAAGCCCGCCACGGCGCGCTATGCGCCCCGGCAAGGCCTGATAGCCGGCAAGCTATCAGGCACAGGAAGACGACCCCCACGGCAAGCCACTTGCCGCGGCAAATCGCCACCTCAGGACTGCGCTCCGGCTCGCCCGCCCACGCGTCGCTCCGGGGCTTCCCCCAAGGGCATGTGGCGGGGCACCGCGCAGCCTGGGGTATGCGGTGGCATGCAGCCACCATCGTGGCGAGCGGTGGCACACCTAACGGTCCGCCTCGGTGCTGCCCGGGCGACCGTGACGGGCATTTAATGCCCTTGTCCCCTACCGTCAGAAGTAGGTATGATAACACTGTGCCGCACTGTAGCGCCACTGTTCCCGCACTGTTACAACTACCACCCCTTTTACACTTTTACCCCTTTCTCTTACGTTGACACCTGTCGGTGACCCCTTTGCGCTATAAAAGGAGGCCCGTGTGCAACGTAGAGGGGGTTCCGAGGTTCGGAGGTTGGGAATCCAGACAGCCATACGCTCGGTGCAGCTAGCTCTCCAAGCTCCCGAGCTCCCCAGTTCAATACAACCAAGCAGGAGTAGGGTTTTACGCGTCCATCGCGGCCCGAACCTGGGTAAACCGCCCGTGTGCTCGCCTCGATCTGCTCTCCGTGCTCCCTCCGCCCCCCTCACCGGACCACGAAAGGGGCTCCGGCCCCATAGGTGCTCGCGGGGGACGTAGTCCACCCCGACAAATGCTAATCAAAAGTGGATGTTAATAAGACTTGATCAACCTTATTAATGGCTCATTTTTGAGAGGTATGAAGTTGATGAATTTAGCGAGCACTACCTTTTGTCCCTACCTTTTTTTATTAGTTAAATAAAAAAATGCCATGTTTTGTCTATTTTTTCAATTTCCCGTGCAATAAAAAATGACCCCAAAATAGAAGTTCTCAGAATGCTCTGAAAATTTAATATGATTTTTCTGATTATTTCTGAAATTTTGATACAAATAACATCAGAGGGGGGGGGGGTGCACCAGGTGGGCACAACCCACCTGGGTGCACCAGCACCCCCAGGCGTGTCGTGGTGGGTTTGGTCCCCATGTGGGCCCCTTCACTTATCTCTTCATCCCATGTCACCAACTACCTCTATAAAAAATTCACCATTGCTCTCTCTCTCTCTCTCTCTCTCTCTCGTGTTCTTGCTCTCAAACCCGCAGATTTCGATCTCTTTGCTTGAAGCTCCGTTTCCGAAGCTGTTTCGGGGGATTGTTGCTTGGTATGTGACTCCTCCATTGGTCCAATTAGTTTTTTGCTTTAGTGGTTTATATTTTGAATAATTAGTTACTCTTGGTGCTGCTATAGATGAGCTTGATCTTGAATTATTAGAGTTCTAAGTAGTTTGAATGCTTGATATGGCCTCTATGCATCCCTATGAGTTGTTGCTAATTTTGTGAAGTTTTGTTGAGAAAAATTTTGTGGACTAAGAATTTCAGAATTTTGTTCGTAGGAAAAAGATGAGTATCGTTAGGAAGTTTGCTTCCAAGAAGAACTCCAAGGGAGTTATTGGGGAGTCGTCGGACAATGACCTCCACACCCGGAGAATGGAGGAGGTACGGCCATGCGAATGGCCGCACAACCCATTCATGGATGGAGCCGGAAACCGCCAAGAGTTTGCACAATATGCTGCTAATGCCGGCCTCACCGACTTCATTGCAGCTGAGTGTGAACAATATCATCTCCTCACAAATACCTTTGTGCAAAGTTTTCATTTCATAAGTAGGAATAATCCTCTTGAGGTGGAGTTTAATTTATATGCTGAAACCCGTCAGATACCACTCACTGAATTTTGTGACGTATGTTTGATCCCTTCTGATGGCGGTTTAATAGAGCCTAGGCCCGCAGAGTTTGATGGTTTTTATCAAACTCTAACAGTGGGAGATGAGATAGGGGTGTCAGGTGTCACCGCCACTAGCTTATATTTTCCTGCTGTGCATTATTTTGCTCTATTCATTGCAAAGTGTTTGCTTGCTAGAGAGAAGGTAGGTGCACTCAGTGCCCTGGACTTCGCTGTCTTACGCCGTGCACTTTACAGCGACAACACTTATAGCTTGGGAGCTATTGTGGCATGCCGCCTCCACATTAACAGATCCAAGGGTAAAATACATGGTGGTATTTATGCTACTTGTTTAGCGAGTCACTTTAACATTCAGATACGCCAGCATGATTATCCCTTACCCAAGTTTTATTTAGATCGTCAGGCTATGGCACACCACTAGTTTATTGATGGCGAGAACACTGTCATTCCAATTCCTTATAACCTGGTTTTCAGCGTGAACACTCGTGATATTATCCCATTGCCTGCACCTGCTTTGTTTGATCCTATTGCCAGGGGAGGATACAGGATTATGCCTGAGGACATTGTCGCTTACCGGAACAACTTGCCTGCGGTAGAGGAGGAGCCTCAGGAGTGGGACTCTCAGGTACCCACTCCCCAACACTTCAGCGTTGGACCTGTTGGTTTTTTCGAGTGGTGATTACCAAGTTAGGCCAAAATCCTAAGCTTGGGAGAGTACGTATTTCTGCCAACATTACATTCATGTTCACACACTTCATTCCAGTTGTTGGTCTCCACACTTTTTATTGTACAATCCATGTTAGATTTATTTTCTCGCCTTCTTCTTGTGTGTTACAAAAACTTTGAGAAAATCCCAAAATATTTCTTACTTCCTTTTGGTTTTTCTTCCTAGTTTAATTAGTTGTAGTATTAAAAAGAAAACCCCAAAAGATTTCCTTGTTCTTATTTTACTTGTTGGGAGCTTTCTCGTGTAAATAGGTTTTTCTCGTTTTTGTTTTTCCCTTTTATTTGCTTGTTCAAGAAAAACCAAAAACTCCAAAAATATTTCAGTGTGTTTCTCTGAATTTCTTTTCCCTTTTACTGAGTCATACTGAGGAGAAGACCACGATGAAAATGTTGAGTGGCTCTCATATGCATTATCGTTGATCTAACGAAGAGCCCATATTACCTTGTCTTCTCCTTTTTGAATAAAATGCTTGCAGATTCCAGCTTAGTCCAGAGCACTCTTGCACTATTATTATTTTCAAATTGTTCACTCGTGCAAGTGAAAGACAATAATGACGATATTTGATGAACTGGCTGTGGCAGAGAGAAACGGGTATGAACTCAACTTGTTCTGTTTTTGTAAATATGTTTAACCTAGTATTGTCGGGGGGAATCGGCCTCCACGAGCACCTATGGGGACGGTGCCCCTTTTCGGTTCGGCGGGGGGCGGAGGTTGCACAAAGAGCAGATCGAGGCGACACACACACACAACGATTTTACCCAGCTTCGGGCCGCACGGATGCGTAAAACCCTACTGCTGCTTGTCTGGTTGATTCGAGTTCTTGCTCTGGAGCGCAAGAAGCTACAGTAAGTTGGAGCTGGACGTAGACGAGGGTCTATTGGGTGTCCTCCCTCTCTGGTTCCTCCTCTGGGTCCTCTCTCTCTGGGTCTACTGGGTGTCCTCCCTCTCTCTGGGTGCGCATGGGCCTCCTTTTATATGCTAAGGGGTTTCCCACAGGTAGCGACGCAGGTGAGGGTAAAAATGGCAAGGAACTGTGCGAACAGTGGCCACACAGTGCTATCGCACCTAACCCTGACGGCGGGGGACAAAGGCATTAAATGCCCGTCTAGATCGCCCGAACAGTGCCGAGGCGGACCGTTAGGGGCGCCTCCGCTTGCCACAGGGGCGACTCTGCCAACGTCGCATGCCACCGCGCGCCCCAGGTTGCGCGGCGCCCCGCCACGTGCCTCTGGGGAAGCTCCAGAGTGACGCGTGGGCAGGTGAGCTGGAGCGCATGCCTGAGGTGGTGGTTTGCCGCGGCAAGTGGCTTGCCGCGGTGGTTGTCTTGCCGCACCTGAGAGCTTGCCGCTCGCCAGGCCTTGCCGGGGCGCGCGGCGCGCCGCGGCGGGCTTCTCTTGGGGTGCCTTGGTTTGGCCGTCCCGGCGAGCTCCTCCCGCCGGGGCCTTGGTGCTTCGGCTTAGTCATCCCGGCAAGCTCCTCTTGCCGGGGCCTTGTCGCCTTGGCCCGGCAAGCTCCTCTTGCCGGACCTCGCCTTCTTGGCCCGGCATGCTCCTCTTGCCGGGGCTTGGTCTTCTAGGCTCGATCACTTGGCCTTCGTCCGGCCCAGAAAGGGCCGTGGAGACTCTTGTCGCTCCCCTGGCAAGCCTTGCCGCGGGACGCTACTACTGCCCGTGCACAAGTTCGGGGTACTAAGGTACCCCTACTTTAGTACACCGACAGGTGCCCCCGGGCCTGGGCCATACACGGTGTCGAGCGTTGTTGGGCCAGGCCCTAACAGTGCACGGGCACGCGTGGCCTGGGTTGCGTTGCTCCTTAACTCTGTGCCCGTCGCGCCCTCCCCAAGTGGCGCGCGCTTATCGCGGCGTCGTGGGGGGCGAGGCGTGCGTGACGTGGGTGGTGCGCGCGGGGCTTGAGGCCCGCGGGCATGCGTCACGTCGGGCACAATTCCTTTATTTGGAAAAGGCGAAACGTCCGCCCCCACTTTCAAGTGGGGGGGGAGACGTGGAGGCGCGGCTTGGTGAACGAACGGGGTCGAGGTGCGGCTTTCGGGGCGCCCGCCCCCATGATCACGGGGTGGGGAGAGGTCGCCTCACCTGTCGCCTCGGCCGTGCTCGCCCGCCACGCGTCCTCCATGCGCTTGGGGTTGCGGTGGTGGAGGCAGGAAACCGGGCCGACGCGGGTCGAAGTAGAGGGTCGGCCCCGTCGCCTGCCCTTCCTCTGCTTTGATTGGTTGGGCGGGGCGGCCGAGCCCCCACTCCGCCCCTTTATAAGGAGCGGAAGGGGGTGATGAGGGTCCGCACTCCTTCCTTCTTTCTTCTCTTATCGCTGCTGAGCATGTCATAGAAACAGCTGATCAGAGCAGCGGCAAGTCATTTTGGAATATAACTTTTATCTTAGGCAGTTCATTGCGCTGTTATCTCCCTCGTTCGACTTTGTGCTTCGTACGTTCGCGCCCTATGCTCCCAGGAACTTGTCGGCGCAAGCCTCCACCTTGCCACGGGCGCCGAGTGCGGGACATCAGCAACCCGCTGGCGGTGCCTCCACCGGCAAGAAACCTTGCCGCGGCTGGCGCAACTCACTTAAAATGTTGAGCAGGCTCAGGGCGAGGTAAGCGTTGCGACTGCAGTCGCAGCACACTTAAGCTGCCGAGCAAGCTCGAAACAAAGTAAGGACGCCACTCTGGATGTAGCACACTTAAGTCGTTGAGCGGACTCGAAACGAAATAAGGGCGCAACCAGCCACGAGCCGGCCCCTCCGCGCACAGGTTTCCCATACGAAGCTCGGTCGTTCGAGGAAGATAACTTAAGGATAAAAAGGAGCTTAATTGCTCAAACTTTGGCAACTTAGCTTTTCTGTTGTTTGCAGTCCGGCAAGGCGCAGCTTCCTCGGGCGACGCCCAGCCTATCCTGTCATCCCCCCTTCTTGAGGTAAGGGAATAATGAGGGCTCGGGGCTTCACGGCCTGCCATCGCTTGCCGGAGCCGAGTGCTGCACAATCGTGTCAAATAATGCATGCGCAAAGTGGAGAGGCGCGAAATCGACAAGATGTGCGGGGCACATAAGCTATGCTTGGGATCTGCGCTCGTCTCTGTACCAAGGATTACATGCAACTGCGGCAAGACTTGGACAGACAGGATGGCCGACGGAACGGGTTCCGACTGCCGCGCTGGCAAGGTCCCTCCCACGGTTGGCGTCGACTCGTTTGGATCTTGGCGGCCTGGGCGCGCCGAAGAACGAGGTCGCCTTTCCCGCAACTTCCGGCGCTAACTTCTGCGGCTACGGGAGCGGCGCAGAGTTTGCTGGAGGCAAGAAACTCGCTCAGCGGCCGGAAGGCGGTCCTCCTCAAGGAGCAGCTGCTCTTGCCCGGGCTCTGCGTGAGTGGGTACTCGAGGAGGGCCGTGCACGAGTCCGTGAGGAGGAATGCCTCCGCTCCGCGGGTTGGAGCGGAAAGGTACCTGGCCATACCTGAGCTTACCTGTGGTCGCCAAATCTGGTTCGCACAACCATGCCGGCAGCTGCCCCTACCTGGCGCGCCAAAGATGTCGGGGGGAATCGGCCTCCACGAGCACCTATGGGGACGGAGCCCCTTTTCGGTTCGGCAGGGGCGGAGGTTGCACAAAGAGCAGATCGAGGCGACACACACACACAACGATTTTACCCAGCTTCGGGCCGCACGGATGCGTAAAACCCTACTGCTGCTTGTCTGGTTGATTCGAGTTCTTGCTCTGGAGCGCAAGAAGCTACAGTAAGTTGGAGCTGGACGTAGACGAGGGTCTACTGGGTGTCCTCCCTCTTTGGTTCCTCCTCTGGGTCCTCTCTCTCTGGGTCTACTGGGTGTCCTCCCTCTCTCTGGGTGCGCATGGGCCTCCTTTTATATGCTAAGGGGTTTCCCACAGGTAGCGACGCAGGTGAGGGTAAAAATGGCAAGGAACTGTGCGAACAGTGGCCGCACAGTGCTATCGCACCTAACCCTGACGGCGGGGGACAAAGGCATTAAATGCCCGTCTGGATCGCCCGAACAGTGCCGAGGCGGACCGTTAGGGGCGCCTCCGCTTGCCACGGGGGCGACTCTGCCAACGTCGCATGCCACCGCGCACCCCAGGTTGCGCGGCGCCCCGCCACGTGCCTCTGGGGAAGCTCCAGAGTGACGCGTGGGCAGGTGAGCTGGAGCGCATGCCTGAGGTGGTGGTTTGCCGCGGCAAGTGGCTTGCCGCGGTGGTTGTCTTGCCGCACCTGAGAGCTTGCCGCTCGTCAGGCCTTGCCGGGGCGCGCGGCGCGCTGCGGCGGGCTTCTCTTGGGGTGCCTTGGTTTGGCCGTCCCGGCGAGCTCCTCCCGCCGGGGCCTTGGTGCTTCGGCTTAGTCGTCCCGGCAAGCTCCTCTTGCCGGGCCCTTGTCGCCTTGGCCCGGCAAGCTCCTCTTGCCGGACCTCGCCTTCTTGGCCCGGCAAGCTCCTCTTGCCGGGGCTTGGTCTTCTAGGCTCGATCACTTGGCCTTCGTCCGGCCCAGAAAGGGCCGTGGAGACTCTTGTCGCTCCCCTGGCAAGCCTTGCCGCGGGACGCTACTACTGCCCGTGCACAAGTTCGGGGTACTAAGGTACCCCTACTTTAGTACACCGACAAGTATCCATGATTCAGCCTTTATGATCAAACATGTTTGCAATGACAATTAGAGATTATAGTTTCTCATGCCATGCTTAAGTAGATAGGAGTGGATAATGATTTATCTTGGATGCCAACATTGTGTGAAAATGATTGTGATGTAGTATGATGATATGGTATCTTCGTCTGAATGTTCGAGTGGCTTGACTTGGCACATGTTCATGCATGTAGTTGCATCAAAACTAACATAGCATCTATGATATTTATGTTCAGGGTGTTCATATCCTACTCATGCTAGTATCCAATGTTACTTATGCATAATGCATGTGACCGTTTTCGCTCTCTAGCTCGCCGCTTCTCAACCTAATTGCTAGCCTTCGCCTGTACTAAGCGGAATTACTGCTTGTGCGTCAAAATCCTGAAACCCAAGTTACTCCTGATGAGTCCACCATACCTACCTATATGCGGTATTACCCTGCCGTCCTAAGTAAATTTGCATGTGCCACCTCTAAAAACTTCAAATAAATATCATTTTGTGTGTGTGTGTGTGTGTGTATTGTTCATAGAGCGACAGGAGGTAGTCAGTATCTTCCATGCTAAGCGGGTTATTCTCGTGATGAGTGTTTATTCACTCGTCCTTGCATGAGAGGGGCGGTAATAGGGATTCCCAGTCCCGAATTCAAATTGCAAATAAAAAAAACTCCCCCAGGACTGTTGTTGGTATGGACGGTGCCCGTTGTTTTGGACAAGCCGTGGAGTGTGATTGTTGGTGGAGGGGGAGTAAACCTTTACTTTTATCGCTTGGGAACCGCAACTAATGTGTTTAGCATGGAAGATACCGATAACTAATGGTCGTGACACAAGAAGGGTGCATTTCTCAAAATTTCATTTACCTCTGTTTTAAAAACTTGAGCTCTGGCACCACTACAAATCACTGCTTCCCTCTGTGAAGGGACTATCTATTTACTTTTATGTCGTGTCATCACCTTCTCAAATAAGCGCCAGAACCTGAGAGCACTGTTGCCATCCCCATGCATTGTGTGTAGCTAATGTTGGGTGCATCATGACTGAATCTTTTCTACCATGCATGAATTACAATGTTTAGTCGCTGCTTGAACTTTGGAGGTGCTCTGCATTTATGTGTCGCGGTCTCAGAAAGGGCTAGCGAGATACCACTATTGTCATATTATATCATGATTGATTTGACAAAGTGTTGTCATTTGAGATATCTTATTATTGCTCGCTAGTTGATTATGTCATTGATATGAGTTAATATAATTTTTAAGAGTTATTGTCGACATGGTTAGTTATAATCTTGGCTGAAAACATGGGTGCTACTTAAGCTTATTTATGTAAACAAGAGCAAAAGAGTTCGAAAAGTTTTTCTTTTTCACTTTCAGTTTATCAGCCGAATTGCTTGAGGACAAGCAAAGGTTAAGCTTGGGGGAGTTGATACGTCTCCGTCGTATCTAATTTTCCTAACGCTTTTCCTCTTATTTTGGACTCTAATTTGCATGATTTGAATGAAACTAACCCGGACTGATGTTGTTTTCAGCAGAACTACCATGGTGTTGTCTTTGTGTAGAAATAAAAGTTCTCGGATTGCAATGAAACTTTGCGAGGAATTTTTATATAATAAAAGATAATTTCTGGAGCCAAGAACCACCGGAGGGGGGGCACCTGGGTGGGCACAACCCACCAGGGCGCCCCCCCTCCAGGCGCGCCCAGGTGGGTTGTCCCCACCTGGTGGCCCCGCAGGCCTCCACCCTGATACTATAAAATCACATTTTCGGAGAAAAAATCGGGGAGGAAGAATTATCGCATTTCATGAGACGGAGCCGCCGCCACCTCATGTTCTTCATCGCGAGGCCAGATCTGGAGTCCGTTTGGGGCTACGAAGAGGGGGATCTTTGATCTTCGTCAGCACCAACCCTTCTTGATCGCCAATTCCATGATGCTCCCCACCGCGAGTGAGTAATTCCTTCGCAGTTTCACTGGTCGGTGAGGAGTTGGATGAGATTCATCATGTAATCAAGTTCGTTTTCTTAGGGCTTGAACTCTAGTATCCATTTTGTTCTGAGATTGATGTTGCTATGCCTTTGCCATGCTTCTTGTCACTTTGGGCCCGGGTGCCATGATTTCAGATCTGAATCGTTTATGCTATCACCATTATATCTATGTTCTAGATCCGATCTTGCAAGTTATAGTCACCTACTACGTGTTATGATCCGGCAACCCCGGAGTGACAGAAGCCGGGACACTTCCCGGTGATGACCATAGTTTGATGAGTTCAAGTATTCACTATGTGTTCTTTGTTATGGTTCTCTATTAAAAGGAGGCCTTAATATCCCTTAGTTTCCAATAGGACCCCGCTGCCACAGGAGGGTAGGACAAAAAATGTCATGCAAGTTCTTTCCATAAGCACGTATGACTATTTACGGAATACATGCCTACATTATATTTATGAACTGGAGCTAGTGTCGTATCGCCCTAGGTTATGATTGTTATATGGTGAATACCATCCAAAGAATTCACCGATCCAATGGCTACGAATTTCTCTTATATTCTTGCTGCTAAGTTACTACTGCTCCTATTACTATCGCACTTGCTACAAAATCATTGCTATCACTATTATCGTTACTATTGCTACTACTATCAAAACTATCATATTGCTTTGCTACTGATCACTTTGCTGCAGATAATTAATCTCTAGGTGTGGTTGAATTGAAAACTCAGTTGCTAATACTTGGAAATATTTTTTGGCTCCCCTTGTGTCGAATCAATAAATTTGGGTTGAATACTCTATCCTCGAAAACTGTTGTGATCCCCTATAATTGTGGGTTATCAATTATCCTTTCCGATTGTCGGGGGAAATCTGCCTCCACGAACACCTATGGGGACCGAGCCCCTTTCTGGTTCGGCGGGGGGCGGAGGTCGCGCGAAGAGCGGATCGAGGTGATGCACACAAGGGGATTTACCCAGCTTCGGGCCGCACGGATGCGTAAAACCCTACTGCTGCTTTGTGGTTTGTATTGTGTTCTTGGGAGCGCTGAGTGCTACAGTACTCTCAGGCAACTAATCAGACCGAGCGTGAGTGGTCTGCTTCCTCCTCCTCCCTCCTTTCCTCCGTTGCGCACGGGGCCTCCTTTTATATGCGCAAGGGGTTACCCACAGGTGGCAACGTAGGCGGGGGTAAAACTGGAAAACGCTGTGTTGGGTACAGCTGTTTGCACAGTGCTATCATACCTAACTCTGACGGCAGGGGACAAGGGCATTAAATGCCCGTCTGGGTCGCCCAAACAGTGCAGAAAAGGGGCCGTCAGGGGCGCCACCGTTTGCCACGACGGCTACCCTGTCAGCGTTGCTTCGCCACCGCATGCCCCTGGCTGCGCAGCCTCTCGCCACGTACGCCTGGAATGGCCCCAGAGTAACGCGTGGGTGGATGAGCTAGAACGCAGGCGCGGGGTGGTGACTTGCCGTGGCAAGCGCCTTGCTGCGGTCGATGCCTTGTCGCGCCCGGGAGCTTGTTGCTCACCGGTCCTTACCGGGACGCGTGGTGCGTCGCAGCAAGTCTCTTGTCGTGCCTTGGTCGGCCTTCCCAGCAAGCTCCTCTTGCCGTGGCCTTGTGATTCGAGCGGCCGTCCCGGCAAGCTCCTGTTGCCGGGGCCTTGCTCTCTTCGGGTGGCCTTCCCGGCAAGCTCCTCCTGCCGGTGCCTTGGCTCAAATACTTTGTTCTTGGATGGCCCAAAAAGGGACCATGGAGAGTTTTGGCGATCGCCTGGCAAGCCTTGCCGCGGGGTGCTACGACTGCCCGTGCACAAGTTCGGGGTACTAAGGTACCCCTATTTTAGTACACCGACAGGAGCCCCCGGGCCTGGGCCATACACGGTGCCGAGCGCTGTTGGGCCAGGCCCAAAACAGTGCACGGGCACGCGCGGCCTGGGTCACGCTGCATCTGCTTCTGCATCCACCACGTCCTCCCCGATCGGCGCGCGTCGAACGCGGCATCGTGGGGAGAGGCGTGCGTGACGTGGGCGGCGTGCGCGGGGCTGAGCCCCGCGGGCATGCGTCACGTCGCAGGTGATTTGTTTCTTCGGAAAGGCGAAATGCCCCCTCCCTTCCCCCTTATAAGCAGGGGAAACAGGGGCAGTCCGCCCACCCGCCAGTTGTGATTCCTCGAAAATCTCCGCCACTTCCCAAGAGAAGCAACGTTCTGCCCCTTCCGTCGCCACCAGTGCTACCGACGCCGTCGACCTCCCTCCCTGCTTCCGCCATGGCCCCGAAGGGCGACAAGGGGAAAGGGAAGGCCGTGAAGTCGGCCGAGGCGCAGCGGCTTGAGGCGCTGCGAAAGGAGCAGGCGACCTTCCCCCCTGAGCTCGACGCGTTGGTCCCGAGGGAGGAATTCTACCTCTTCTGGTCGACGGGGACGCGAGCGCATCCGCGCACGAGGATTCTTCCCGCCGCCGCCCAGAAGGAGTATCCGACCATGTATCCCTTCTTTGCTCTGTTCTTCTATTGCGGGCTCTGCCCGCCCTTCTCTGAATTTTTCTGCGACATCATGAACACCTACGGGTTCCATCTCCTTGATTTCACCCCCAATGCTGTCCTGACCATGGCAATTTTCGCACATCTTTGCGAAAACTTCGTCGGAGTCTATCCAAACGTAGCTCTCTTCCGCCACTTCTTCACGCCTCGAGTAGAGAGAGGAGAGCCCCTCTCCGGCGGAATCGCCTGGATCTCGAAGCTCGGCAAGAAGGATGCTTATCTGGAGGGAGAGCTCCGCAGCAAATGGGAGGAATGGAGAGCAGACTGGTGCTTGATCATCGAGGAGAACCCGCAGCCGTTCACTGCCGTGCACCGACCTCCTGTGGTGCGCGGCAGGGATTGGAGCGACGTGGCCCCGGACGACGACAAGCTGCAGATTGTCGTTACCCGGATCCTGCGGCTTAGGCGTGCCGGGCTCACAGTTGGCGCCGTTGGCGCAGATTTCCTCCGCCGCCGCATCGCTCCCCTGCAGGAGAAAGGGAGACCCGCCTGGGAGTTCCAGAATGCGGCGGACATCATGAGGCTGCGCTCTGGCCTCAACTTCAATTTCACTGTCTTGGAGCTTGATGAGACACTCAGGGAGCTGTTCAAGCACGACCCCGATCACCCCGAATGGTTCAAGCTGCCGCGAGGCGTCGTCCCATTGTGCAACAATTCGTCGCTCAGCCGCATACTTGCAATGATGCCGCTGTGCGACTCGCACGGGATCGACTCCACTTGGCAGGAGCCCGCCGGCGATGTCGTGCGGGCATTCTTCGACGACTTGGTGGAGGTGCCAGTCGACCCCGACAAGCAGAAGGGCCTCACCCGGGACAGCACCGACGCGGAGTTGGCGCGCATCGCCTCCAGGATGGAAGAGGCGGCGGCAGCGGCGGCCGCGGGCGAATTTGGATTCACATTGGCGGAGGCGGACGCAGCGGAGGCGGAAAGCCTTGCTGACCGAGCGGAGTTTGTCGGCGAGGAAGAGCCTGCCGGGCATGGCGTCGGGGCGGACGAGTCCACCGAGGGTACGAGCGGCTTGCCGGAGACGGACGCCTCTTCCTCCCAACCTTTGGGCAGCTCGTCGCGAGCGGAGCCCCCGACTCAACCACGGAGGCGTCTCCGCAAGGCCGGAGAAGTGGTGGGGCGGCAGACGAGCCAACAGCCGCAGCACCGCGTGACGCGCTCCGCTATGTCAGCAGGAGCGGGGTCTTCGCAGGCCGCTACTTCTGCTCCTGCCGCCCCTCGCGCCACGGCGGCGGCCGGGGCAAGGCCGTCTCGGGCTAACGCCACCACTTCCTTCGCCAAGCGACCGAGGGAGCCTACTCCTCCGCCTCCTCGCGCCAGAAGCGGGCCACTCTTCGACTTCTCCGCGCTTAGCTCCGACGAGGAAGAGGGAGAGGAGTAAGATCCTCGCTGTACTTGTATTTCTTCAATTCTTGTAGTTGTGTCTCGCACCTCATTTGCTTTCCTCTGAATTTACTCCTTTTCAGGACTCTGGCTCAGAGGGCGGCAAAGAGGGCCAAGGTCCCGGTGGTCATCCTTGACGACGAGCCCACCGTGACGGCAGGGGGTGCTCCTGAGACGACCTCATCGGACCCACCAAATAATCCTCAGAGCAGTCCCCAGCGCAGCCCCCAGCGTAAGCATATGATTTTGCTTCCTGCCGTTGGGCACGCCTGGGCGGTCTTCGTTTTTTTGATATCTGACTGTTGATTTGCGTAGGAGCAGAGCAGCCTCACCAGGAGCGTCCGGAGACCGCCCCCGATGCGCCACCTGCTACAACTACACCGCCAAGGGGGAGTTCCCTGACAAGGGAGGAATCCCCGGCAAGGGAGCAGTCTCCGGCAAGGGAGCAGTCTCTGGCAAGGGGGCAGTCCCCGGCGAGGGAGCGGTCCCCGGCAAGGGACAGCACTGGCGACCCCGTGGCGACGGAGACCGTGACTGCAGACCCTGGCCCAGGTAACCTTCTTGCCTCGAAACTCCCCTGGGGTTCTTCTTCTTTGGATAGTCGCTTGACTTCTCCCCCTCTTTCGGCCTTCAGACCCGCCCGCCACGGACCCGATGGAGACCAAGGTCGTCGTCGAGGAGGATGCGCGCGGCCATACCGATGACGTGGCCGCCACCGAAGGGGCGGACGGTACTGAAGATCCGGCCGGCGAAGAGGCCGCCAAGGCTGCCGCAGCAGCCGCGGGCGAGGGGGTCGGTGATCGTACTGACGACCTTGGAGCCGCAGGAGCGCCAAGCGCTGCACCGACCGTCGATCCCGCCTCTGCAGCAGCATCGGGCCCCGAGGAGCCCCAGCCAGGCGTCTACCTGAAGGCCGGCGATGATATCTTCATCAAGCTCCCCTGGGAGTCGACTTCCAGGGCACCGGTCGAGGAGGAGACCTTGGATGGAGAGGTGCTCGCCTCCGCCGGGCTGACGCTGGTTGATGCGCCAAGCAGTAGCGGCGGCGAGCCTGAGGAGGAGCGGCTGCTCCGGAAGCTGGTGTCACTCTACTGTGCTCGACAAGCCCAGGTGGAACGCCGGGAAGCGCTTGTCGCGAAGGCGGGAGCAGACATGGAGAAGCACGCCGGGGAGCTCCGGGAGCTCAACCAGGAGGCCCTCCGATCCTTGGTGGAGGAGCGAAGGCAGCTCGACGAGGCGCGGACGGCCTTCATCCTCGAGAAGGCAGAAGACGAAGAGCAGCAAAGGCTTGCCGCCGCGGGGCTATCCGCGCGGGAGGGCGAGCTGGTGCAGCAGAAAGCCAGCCTCGCCAGCCACGAGGAGGAGGTCGCCGCGTGCGAGCAAGCGCTTGGCGGAGCCCTCAAGGAAGCGCAAGATGCTGCCGCGGCCGCCGAGGCCGCCAAGAAGGCGCTGGAGGCGAAGGTGGCGCAGCTCGACACTGATCTCAAGGCGAGCGGTGAGGAGCTCGCCGCGCCCAAACAGGAGCGCGAGAAGGGTGCCCACATCCTCGGCGAGCTGCAGGGCCGCTTCGCCGAGAAGATCAAGGAGCTTGATGCCGCCAAGGACTCCAATGACGATCTCGAGATGAAGCTGGCCACCTTGTCCAAGACGCTGGACAACGCCAAGGAGCGAGAGATGGCCTTGCGGAAGGAGATCGCGGACGACGAGGCGCTGTTGGAGAGCGCCGCAGTTACCCAGAACGACTTCAGGGCGGCGGTGGAGCAGTGGACGGAGGGTCTGGTGGACATCGCCGCCTCCATCGACAAGGAGCTGTCGCTGCTGGGGATGGAGGGTCACGAGTATCCCACCGACGCGAACCTCCCACCCAGCGCCAAGCTTACTTCGTTCTTCAAAGGCATGGCGGCGGCTCTTCAGCATCTCCGGAACGCGATCCCAGAGCAGCTGGCCGGCGAGACACGCGATGCCATCGCCGGAGCCCTCGAGAAGGTGCTGGTGAAGATCGCCTTCCGCAACCCAGGCCTCAAGCTCACCAACGTCCTCAGGTCCCTGCCGGCAGACGCTGACCTCGAGGAGATCAGGGCCCTCGTCGTGCCCATTGTGGAAAGGGTGGCCGGGATCAAGAGGATCGAGGGCGACCGCGTGGATTAGGCCGCCTGCCCTTTTCTTTTCTTGCCGCCGCTGGCCGAGTTATGAAAACGATTCATTAGGGCTGCGACAAGTTATCTTGTAATATAACTTTATCTTAGGTAGTGAATGCACTGTTACTTCCTCTATTTGATTCCCTCCTTTGTATGTTATTGCCCTACGCTTTTAGGGAACTTGCCGGCGTAGGCACACTTTCTGAGTGCGGGACATCAGCAGCCCGCTGGCGGTGCCGTTGCCGGCAAGAAACCTTGTCGGGACTAGCCGCGGTTCACTTAAGTTGTTGAGCAGGCTCGAAGCGAAATAAGGGCGCAACTGCAGTCGCGGCACGCTCAAGTCGCTGAGCGAGCTCGAAACAAAGTAAGGGCGCGAGTCTGGTCGCAGCATACTTAAATCGTTGAGCGGACTCGAAACGAAGTAAGGGTGCGACTAGCCACGAGCTGGTTCCTCCGCGCATAGGTTTTCCATACAAAGTACGGTCGTTCGAGGAAGATAACCTTAAAATTTAAAAACTCGATTGCTCAAACTTTGGCAACTTAGCTTTTCCGTGGCTCGCTGCCCGGCAAGGTCGCTTTCTGGCGAGGCGAAACATGGGGCTCGCCATCGCTTACCGGGGGTCAGTGCTGCACAGAGTGTCAGATAATGCATGCAAAGAATAAAGAGCATGAGATCGACAAAATGCGCGGAACACATGAACTCAATCTGTGCACAGGGTCTGCGCCTGGCTCTGTACAAAGGATCACATGCAACAGCGGCAAGACTTTGTACAGGAGGGTGGTTGCCGGATGGGGTCCGACAACCGCGCCTTACGGGCGAAACTTATGAAGATGCTCAACGTTCCAGGAGTTGCTCACCGGAGTGGTATCTTCGGTCTCAAGGCGGACAGCGCCAGGCCTAGCGACTTGTTTCACCCGGTAAGGGCCTTCCCACTTCCTCGGAACTTCTGGCACTAACTTTGCGGCTATAAAAGCAGCGCAAAGCTTGCTGGTAGCAAGCAGCTCGCACAGCGGTCTGAAGACGGTCCTCCTCGAGGAGCAGCGCGTCATCTCGTCGCAGCCGCTCTTGCTCGAGCTTAGCATGAGCGAGCACTCGAGGTGGCCCGTATGCGAGGTCCGTGGGGCTAACTGTCCCCGCTCCATGGAATAGAGCGAGAGGTTGCCTGGTCATACCAGGGCTTACCTGCGCCGAGAGGTGTCGGCGTATGTTCGGACGCCGCGGCAGCATGAGCTGGCTCGGTGACGCCCGTTCCGCCGCCGGTGCCGTCCCCACCACCCGTTTGCTCCAGGGGCGGCGGGTTCGTCGCGGACGGACCAGCCACCTCCGGAGCCTTCTTCTTCGGTGGCATGTCGATCAAGATGATGAAGATCTAGCCTGTGCGGACACTGGATCAGGTTCACACAACCTCGACGCCCCCTACCTGGCGCGCCAAAGATGTCGGGGGAAATCTGCCTCCACGAACACCTATGGGGACCGAGCCCCTTTCCGGTTCGGCGGGGGGCGGAGGTCGCGCGAAGAGCGGATCGAGGCGATGCACACAAGGGGATTTACCCAGCTTCGGGCCGCACGGATGCGTAAAACCCTACTGCTACTTTGTGGTTTGTATTGTGTTCTTGGGAGCGCAGAGTGCTACAGTACACTCAGGCAACTAATCAGACCGAGCGTGAGTGGTCTGCTTCCTCCTCCTCCCTCCTTTCCTCCGTTGCGCACGGTGCCTCCTTTTATA
Source organism: Aegilops umbellulata (assembly GCA_032464435.1). Classification (NCBI taxonomy): domain Eukaryota; kingdom Viridiplantae; phylum Streptophyta; class Magnoliopsida; order Poales; family Poaceae; genus Aegilops; species Aegilops umbellulata. The sequence goes on from CP136056.1 coordinate 256,481,278, forward strand.
TGCGCAAGGGGTTACCCACAGGTGGCAACGTAGGCGGGGGTAAAACTGGAAAATGCTGTGTTGGGTACAGCTGTTTGCACAGTGCTATCATACCTAACTCTGACGGCAGGGGACAAGGGCATTAAATGCCCGTCTGGGTCACCCAAACAGTGCAGAAAAGGGGCCGTCAGGGGCGCCACCGTTTGCCACGACGGCTACCCTGTCAGCGTCGCTTCGCCACCGCATGCCCCTGGCTGCGCAGCCTCTCGCCACGTACGCCTGGAATGGCCCCAGAGCGACGCGTTGGTGGATGAGCTGGAACGCAGGCGCGGGGTGGTGACTTGCCGCGGCAAGCGCCTTGCCGCGGTCGATGCCTTGTCGCGCTCGGGAGCTTGTTACTCACCGGTCCTTGCCGGGACGCGTGGCGCGTCGCAGCAAGTCTCTTGTCGTGCCTTGGTCGGCCTTCCCAGCAAGCTCCTCTTGCCGGGGCCTTGTGCTTCGAGCGGCCGTCCCGGCAAGGTCCTCTTGCCGGGGGCCTTGCTCTCTTCGGGTGGCCTTCCCGGCAAGCTCCTCCTGCCGGGGCCTTGGCTCAAATACTTTGTTCTTGGATGGCCCAAAAAGGGACCATGGAGAGTTTTGGCGATCGCCTGGCAAGCCTTGCCGCGGGGTGCTACGACTGCCCGTGCACAAGTTCGGGGTACTAAGGTACCCCTATTTTAGTACACCGACACCGATCGATCTATCAAGAGTTTGTACTAAGGTAACACCAAATAATTTCAAATTCATAATACTCAATCCAACATAAAGAACCTCAAAGAATGCCCCAAGATTTCTACCGAAGAAACAAAGACAAGAACGTGCATCAACCCCTATGCATAGATTACCCCAATGTCACCTCGGGAATCCGCGAGTTGAGTGCCAAAACATATATCAAGTGAGTCAATATGATACCCCATTGTCACCATGGTATTTATAGCAAGACATACATAAAGTGTTCTCAAATCCATAAAAGTATTTGATACGATAAGAACGAAATCTCAAAGGGAAAACTCAATTCACAACAAGATAGAGAGGGGAAAACACCATATGATCTAACTATATTAGCAAAGCCCGCGATACATCAAGATCTTGACATCTCAAGAATAGGAGAGAGAGAGAGAGATTAAACACATAGCTATTTGTACAAACCCTCAGCCCCGAGGGTGGACTACTCCCTCCTCATCATGGTGGCCGCCGGGATGATGAAGGTGGCCACCGGTGATGATTTCCCCCTCTAGCAGGGTGTCGAAACGGGGTCTAGATTAGTTTTTTGTGGCTACAGACGCTTGTAGCGGCGAAACTTCTGATATAGGGTTATTTATGATGGTTTCTCTATTTATAGGATTTTTCAGTGTTGGAATCATGCGAAGATGGGCCTCGAGGTGACCACAACCCACCGGGACAAGCCAGGCCCCTCTAGCTCGCCCATGTGGGTTGTGCCCACCTCAAGGCTCTTCTGGCCCTCGCACAAAGTTTCTAGTGCCTCTTTTGTTCCAAAAAATTCGTCAAATTTTTTGTTGCATTTGGAGAACTTTTATTTCTGCACAAAAAAAACAACACCACGGTAATTCTGCTAAAACTGTGTGAGTCCGGATTAGTTCCATCCAAATCATACCAAAACCATATAAAATTGTTGTAAACATGGCATGAATACTTGATAAATTATACATACATTGGAGACGTATCAGCATCCCCAAGCTTAATTCCTACTCGGCCTCGAGTAGGTAAATGATAGAAGAAATAATTTATGAACTGTGAATGCTAGCAAAGTGCATAAGTTTGATCAATGATAATTTCAATCACTTTTCCTAACATCATAACAACAACTCTTTCTCATAAAACTCATCCTGATAAAGTAGCAACCAATTCACATGTTATGGTTCAAACAATGAATTCTCTTGAAAATTAACAACCTCTGTTCTCAGTCACCAACCAATTGCAATTCAACTTATTCAACAAAGTCTAAGTAAGAGCTCCACATACTCAATCATCATATAGTATTCTATGATTGCTAGTACTCAAAGCATATTCTTAGAACAAATGGCATCCATCAAACACAGAAAAATATAGGGGCTTAATGTTTCGCCTCCCAACTCATTTATCATGGAGATAATTGTCAACAATAATAATTCATGATCGAATATATTTTACTGGTCATATGTGCCTATATCTTTCCCCACCACATGATGCTTGCCAACTAGAGAATAATTGAGGTTGAAATGAGAATGCATACTATTGACTCTTGCATAAAAGTAAATACTGGAAAGTAAAAGATAGGCCCTTCGCAGAGGGAAGCAGAGGTTGTCATGTGTTTTTTATTTGGATCCCCAAGCTCTTAATGCAAAGGAATGTCACGTTATATTGCCCCTTATGATAGCAACCTTTATTATGCAGTCCGTCGCTTTTATTACTTTGCCATCACAAGTTCGTACAACGCTCAATTTTCCCTTACAATAAAAGATCAAACATATTTAGGAGCAATGTTTATTGCTTTATGCACCGATGAAAACTTACTTGAAGGATCTTATTCAATCCATAGGTAGGTATGGTGGACACTCATGGCAAGAAACTGGGTTTAAGGGTTTTGGATGCACAAGTAGTATCTACTTAGTACAATTTTTTGGCTAGCAAAAGATCCTAGGCAAACACCACATGTTGGAATATCCATGACAATATAACTTCTATGCAAATATACACAACCATAACTCATTACGTTGTCTTCCCTGTCCAACTTCAACTAATTTGCTCAAGTTTGAAAATAATCAATGGGTATTCACAATCATAGAAGATGTGAAAGGTAATATATATATATATATATATATATATATATATATATATATATATATATATATTTGTATGTGAAAGTTCTCTTCCTTATACTAATCATTCATGAATTGCTTGTAGACCAATATTGTGATTGTCAAGATTCAAAAGGTTTCACTTTCTAAACCCAATGTGAAGCTACTACTAGGCATAATATGAACATATAATTTCAACTTCATGATATTCAATTCATTCAACAATTTAATCATAGTATATATGTGAAGCACAAGAGTAAAAGGCAAACTACTCCAAAATGATATAAGTGAGGTTCAAACGAGTAGTTAAGTAAATGGGTAGCTATGTCAGGACTCTCTCTTATTTAAAAACTTTCAGATCTAAGTATTTTATTAAAACAATAAGCAAAACAAACTAAAATGTCATTCCAAGAATGATACACGTCATGTGAAGAAGCCAAAACTTAGGCTCAACCGATACTAACCGATAATTGTTGATGAACAAAGATGGGATGCCTACCGGGGCATCCCCAAGCTTAGATGCTTGAGACTTCTTGGAATATTATCTTGGGATACCTTGGGCATCCGCAAGCTTGAGATTTTATGTCTTCTTAATTCCTTTTATATCACGGTTCCCCTAAATCTTAAAAACTTCATCCACACAAAACTCAACAAGAACTCGTGAGATAAGTTAGTATAAATCAATGCAAAAACCTTATCATTCTCTACTATAGAAAATCACTAAAATTATTATTTAACATTGCATACTAAATGCCTCTGCATATTTGATAGTCATATCCTCAAATAGAATCATTAAACAAGCAAACATACACAAACATAATAGCAATCTGTCAAAATAGTATAGTCTAAAAAGAATGCAAGAAGATTCATGCTTCTGTAACTCCAAAAATTCTAAAAAAGTACCACACTATAGAAATTTTTTTGTACCTTATTGTGTCAAAATTTTAAGATTTTATCACATTATGACATTTTTTAACAATTCATACAATGATAGAAAACTTTCTGTTTTCAAAACAACAACATATAGACTTGCAAAATAAACACGGTAAAGGCTATCCTTGACATTTTTATTGAAATGAAAGATGAAAAACATTATTCTAAATATCAGCAAGCAAATACAAATAAAAGAAAATAACGCTCCAAGCAAAACACATATCATGTGACGAATAAAAATATAGCTCCAAGTGAGGTTACCGATAATGTTGGAAACGAAAGAGGGGATGTCTTCCTGGGCATCCCCAAGCTTAGTTGGTTGGGTATTCCTAGAATATTATCTTGGGGTGACTTGGGTATCCCCAAGCTTAGGGTCTTGACACTCCTTATTCTATTCTCCTTATTTCGGTATCTCACCCAAAACTTGAAAACTTCAATCACACAAAACTTAACGGAACTTCGTGAGATAGGTTGGTATGATAAAGACAAATCATTCACTTTGATCATGTCAAAATCAAGATTCATAATTTTTCACACACAATCCCCACTGTACCTTATCATTTCCACAATTTATATCACTTAATATAGGCTATGGAAGCACTAAAACAAGCAAACTATGCACTGAAAACAGAATCTGTCAAAAATAGAACAATCTGTAATGATCTAAACAATGGCCATACTTCTCTTACTCCAAAAATTCTGAAAAATTAGGACAACGAAATTTGTATATAGATGATCTTTAAAATATCCAGAATTTTATCACGTTCTACTGAACTTAAACAATTCAGTTACTGGAAGCAAATGTTTCTGTTTTGGCATAGAATCAAGTCAACTATCATCCACACTATCCCAAAGGCTTTATGTCGGTGTACTAAAGTAGGGGTACCTTAGTACCCCAGACTTGTGCACGGGCAGTCGTAGCACCCTGCGGCAAGGCCCGCCCCGGAAGCGCCAAGAGAAGACCAAGCATTCAAGACAAGGCCCCCAGCGAGAGGAGCTTGCCGGGCCAAGAAGACAAGGCCCCCGGCAAGAGGAGCTTGCCGGGCCAAGACGACAAGACCCCGGCAAGAGGAGCTTGCCGGGACGACTGAGCCCATGTAAGGCCATCCAAGGACAAAGTATAACGAGACAGAAGATCGAGCCCCCGACAAGAGGAGCTTGTCGGGAAGGCCGAGCCCAGGCACCACAAGGGAAGCCCGCCGTGGCGCGCCAAGCGCCCCGGCAAGGCCCGATAGCTGGCACGCTATCAGGCACAGGAAGACGACCCCCGCGGCAAGCCACTTGCCGCGGCAAGATCGCCACCTCAAGACTGCGCTCCAGCTCGCCCGCCACGCGTCGCTCCGGGGCTTCCCCCGAGGGCACGTGGCGAGGCACCGCGCAGCCTGGGGCATGCGGTGGCATGCAGCCGCCATCGTGGCGAACGGTGGCGCACCTAACGGTCCGCCTCGGTGCTGTCCGGGCGACCGTGACGGGCATTTAATGCCCTTGTCCCCTACCGTCAGAAGTAGGTATGATAACACTGTGCCGCACTGTAGCGCCACCGTTCCCGCACTATTACAGCTACCACCCCTTTTACACTTTTACCCCTTTCTCTTACGTTGACACCTGTCGGTGACCCCTTTGCGCTATAAAAGGAGGCCCGTGTGCAACATAGAAGGGGTTCCGGGGTTCGAAGATTCGGCACCCAGACAGCCGTACGCTCGGTGCAGCTAGCTCCCCAAGCTCCCGAGCTCCCCAGTTCAATACAACCAAGCAGGAGTAGGGTTTTACGCGTCCATCGCGGCCCGAACCTAGGTAAACCGCCCGTGTGCTCGCTTCGATCTGCTCTCCGCGCTCCCTCCGCCCCCCTCGCCGGACAACGAAAAGGGGCTCCGGCCCCATAGGTGCTCGCGGGGGGACGCCCGTCCGCCCCGACATCTTTGGCGCGCCAGGTAGGGGCAAGCGTCGAGGTTGTGCGGATCTGATCCAGGCGAAAACTGGTAAGCTCAGGTATGAACAGGTACCTTTCCGCCCCGCTCCGCAGGGCGGAGGCATTCCTCCCTACGGAATCGTGCACGGCCCTCCTCGAGTACCCACTCACGCAGAGTTCGGGCAAGAAGCAACTGCTCCTTGAGGAGGACCGCCTTCCGGCCGCTGGGCGAACCGATCGTTTCCAGCGAACCCTGCGCCGCTCCTGTAGCCGCAACGGTTAGTGCCGGAGGCCGCGAAAAAGGCGACCTCGTTCTTCGGCGCGCTTCGTCCGCCAAGATCCAAACGAGTCGACGCCGACCGTGGGAGGAGTTTCGCCAGCGCGGTTGCCGGAACCCGTTCCGTCAACCAACCTCCCCGCCCAAGTCTTGCCGCAGTTGCATGTGATCCTTGGCGCTGGGGGCGGGCGCAGACCCCGCACATCAGTGAAAGCTCCTATGCTTTGCGCTTTTTGCCTTCTACATGCTCCTTTTCGTTATTTGCATGTATTATTTGGCATCCTGCGTAACACGCATGTCCAGTGAGCATCAGCACGCCGAAAGGCCATGTGCTTGCTTCCCTCGTTATTTTCCTCGCCTCTTCGGCAGAAGGAGCGTTCCTCGCGCACAAAGTTTGCCGGGGGAAGGAGATGGGAGAGGAACCAAGTGCTGGAACCAAGTGCTGTCTGAGAAAAAGAAGCCTCGTCGAGGGACGAGCATTATGCATAAGCTAAGTTATTAGAATTTGAGCAGTTCAGATTCTTAATTTTCGGTTGTCTTCCTTGGACGGTCACGCTTTGTACGGAAAACCTGTGCGCGGAGGAACCAGCCCGCGGCTAGCCGCACCCTCACCTTGTTTCGAGTACGCTCAACGATTCAAGCGAGCTGCGATGAGCGTCGCGCCCTTGTTTCGTTTCCGAGCTCACTCAACAAGCGGAGCGCGATTGCGACTGGCTGCGGCGAGGTTGCTTCCCGGTGAGGCCTTGGCCAACAGGCTGCTATAAGCCCAAGGGCTCCTTGCCGGGAAGCTCCCCGGGAGCGTAGGGCGAAAAACGTACAAAGTAAAGGGCCAGGACAAGGAAGATAACAACGCACTGATTGGTTCAGCTAAGGTAGAAACCTTACGCAACTTGTGACAGTGACTAATGAGCTCATAACGCCGCGTGCAGCTACAAAAAGAGATAAGATAAAGGAGGCCTAGTCTACGCGGTCGCCCTCGATCCTGGAGATCTTGCCCACTCTGGCGATGATGTCGGCGACCTGCTCCTTCAGCGCCTCCATGTCAGCGTCGGCCGGCAGGCTGCGAAGAACGTTGATGAGATTTATACCGGGGTTGCGGTATACAATCTTCGTCAGCACACGCTCCAAGGTTCCCGCGCAGGCCCGGCGCGTCTCCTCGGCCAGTTGCGCGGGGATCTTCTTCCGAAGATCCGCGAGAGCCGGCGCGACCCCTCTGAAGAAGAGGCTGAGCTTGGCACTGTGAGGGAGAGGACGCAGTAAGGGCGAAGGAGGGGAACCGCTCCCGCTTCCTCCGCCTTATATGGGGAAGGGGCGGACACTCCGTTCTCGCCATCGAGGAATCGTGCGCGACGTGACGCGCGCCTGTGCGGTTCAGCCCCGCGCACGCCACCCACGTCACGCTCACCCCGCACGCCCCGCCCCCACGACGCCGCGGTAAGCGCGCGCCGCCTGGGGAAGGCGCGGCGGATGCGGAGTTAAAGAGCAGCGCGACCAAGACCATGCGTGCCCGTGCACTGTTAGGGCCTGGCCCAACAACGCTCGGCACCATGTGTGGCCCAGGCCCGGGGGCTCCTGTCGGTGTACTAAAGTAGGGGTACCTTAGTACCCCAGACTTGTGCACGGGCAGTCGTAGCACCCTGCGGCAAGGCCCGCCCCGGAAGCGCCAAGAGAAGACCAAGCATTCAAGACAAGGCCCCCGGCGAGAGGAGCTTGCCAGGCCAAGAAGACAAGGCCCCCGGCAAGAGGAGCTTGCCGGGCCAAGACGACAAGACCCCGGCAAGAGGAGCTTGCCGGGACGACTGAGCCCATGTAAGGCCATCCAAGGACAAAGTATAACGAGACAGAAGATCGAGCCCCCGACAAGAGGAGCTTGTCGGGAAGGCCGAACCCAGGCACCACAAGGGAAGCCCGCCGTGGCGCGCCAAGCGCCCCGGCAAGGCCCGATAGCTGGCACGCTATCAGGCACAGGAAGACGACCCCCGCGGCAAGCCACTTGCCGCGGCAAGATCGCCACCTCAAGACTGCGCTCCAGCTCGCCCGCCACGCGTCGCTCCGGGGCTTCCCCCGAGGGCACGTGGCGAGGCACCGCGCAGCCTGGGGCATGCGGTGGCATGCAGCCGCCATCGTGGCGAACGGTGGCGCACCTAACGGTCCGCCTCGGTGCTGTCCGGGCGACCGTGACGGGCATTTAATGCCCTTGTCCCCTACCGTCAGAAGTAGGTATGATAACACTGTGCCGCACTGTAGCGCCACCGTTCCCGCACTATTACAGCTACCACCCCTTTTACACTTTTACCCCTTTCTCTTACGTTGACACCTGTCGGTGACCCCTTTGCGCTATAAAAGGAGGCCCGTGTGCAACATAGAAGGGGTTCCGGGGTTCGGAGATTCGGCACCCAGACAGCCGTACGCTCGGTGCAGCTAGCTCCCCAAGCTCCCGAGCTCCCCAGTTCAATACAACCAAGCAGGAGTAGGGTTTTACGCGTCCATCGCGGCCCGAACCTGGGTAAACCGCCCGTGTGCTCGCTTCGATCTGCTCTCCGCGCTCCCTCCGCCCCCCTCGCCGGACAACGAAAAGGGGCTCCGGCCCCATAGGTGCTCGCGGGGGGACGCCCGTCCGCCCCGACACTTTACTTGGCACTTTATTGAAGCTAAAGCTATAAAACATGATTACTACAATAGCTTAATCATGTTAACACAAAAAAACAATAGGTGTAAATTTTGGGTTGGCTCCCAACAAGCGCTTTTCTTTAATGCCTTTTTTAGCTAGGAATGATGATTACAATGATGCTCACATAAAAGATAAGAACTGAAACATAACAAGAGCATCATGAAACACATGACAAGCACATTTAAGCCTAACCCACTTTCTATGCATAGGGATTTTGTGAGCAAACAACTTATGGGAGCAAGAATCAACTAGCATAGGAAGGCAAAACAAGCAAAACTTCAAGATTTTCAACACATAAAGGGGAAACTTGCTATTATTGAGATATGTAGAAGCATAAGTTCCTCTCTGATAATAATTTTCAGTAGCATCATGAATGAATTCAACAATATAACTATCACATAAAGCATTGTTTTCATGATCCACAAGCATAGAAATTTTATTTTTCTCCACATAAGCAAATTTATTGTTATCAATGGAAGTGGGAGCAAATTCAACAAAATAACTATCATGTGATTGAAAATTAAAATCATAATGACAAGTTTCATGGTTATCATTATTCAATATAGCATCATGTCATCACCATAATCATCATAGATAGCAACTTTGTTTTCATAATCAATTGAAACCTCTTCCAAAATAGTGGATTCATCACTAAATAAAGTCATGACCTCTCCAAATCCACTTTCATAATTATTATAATAGGATTAAACACCCTCCAAAATAGTGGGATCATTACTTCCTAGAGTTGACACTCTTCCAAACCCACTTTCATCAATATAGTCATCATAAATGGGAGGCATGCTTTCGTCATAATAAAAAATTTCATCAAAACATGGGGGACTAAAAATATCTTCTTCATCAAACATAGCATCCCCAAGCTTATGGCCTTGCATATCATTAGCATCATGGATATTCAAAGTATTCATACTAGCAACATTGCAATCATACCCATCATTCAAAGATTTTATGCCAAACATTTTATTGAATTCTTCTTCTATCAACCGAGCACAATTTTTCTTTCCATCATTTTCAAAAAAGACATGATAAAGACGAATAATATGAGGCCACCTCAATTCCATATTTTTTGTAGTTTTCTTTTATAAACCAAACTAGTGATAAAGCAAGAAACTAAAAGATTCAATTGCAAGATCTAAAGATATACCTTCAAGAAATCACCTCCCGGCAATGGCGCCAGAAAAGAGCTTGATGTCTACTACACAACCTGTTCTTGTAGAGTCGTGTTGGGCCTCCAAGCGCAGAGTTCTGTAGGACAGTAGCAATTTTCAGGCACGGAGTCCTGTAGGACAGTAGTAATTTTCCCTCAAGTGGATGACCCAAGGTTTCTCAATCCGTGGGAGGCGTAGGATGAAGATGGTCTCTCTCAAACAACCCTACAACCAAATAACAAAAAGTCTCTTGTGTCCCCAAAGTTCCTATCTAGCGGAGAACATAAGTGCACTAGTTTGGCGAAGAGATGGTAATAAAAGCATAGTAATGATAGTAGATATTGATTTTTGTAATAGGAACAATAAAAAACAGCAAGGTAGCAAGTAACAAAAGTGAGAACAAACGGTATTGCAATGCTTGAAAATGAGGCCTAGGGTCCGTTCTTTCACTAGTGCAATTTCTCAACAATGCTAATATAATTGGATCATATAACCATCCCTCAACGTGCGATGAAGAATCACTCCAATGTTCCTATGTAGCGGAGAACATAAGAAGAAATTGTTGGTAGGGTACAAAACCACCTCGAAGCTATTCTTTCCGATCTATCTATCTAAGAATTCATACTAAAATGACACCAAGTTATCCTTTCCGATTGATCTATCCAGAGTTCGTACTAAAATAACACCAAGTTATCCTTTTCGATCAATCTATCAAGAGTTCGTACTAAGATAACACTAAATAATTTCAGATTCATAATACTAAATCCAACACAAAGAACCTCACAGAGTGCCCCAAGATTTCTACCGGAGAAACAAAGACAAGAACGTTCATCAACCCCTATGCATAGATTACCCCAATGTCACATCGGGAATCCGCGAGTTGAGTACCAAAACATGTATCAAGTGAATAAATATGATACCCCATTGTTACCACGGGTATTCATAGAAAGACATACATAATGTGTTCTCAAATCCATAGAAGTATTCAATACGATAAGAATGAAATCTCAAGGGAAAACTCAATTCACAACAAGATAGAGAGGGGAAAACACCATATGATCCAACTATATTACCAAAGCCTACGATACATCAAGATCATGACATCTCAAGAACACGAGAGAGAGAGAGAGAGAGAGAGAGAGAGAGATTAAACACATAGCTATTGGTACAAACCCTCAGCCCCGAGGGTGGACTACTCCCTCCTCATCATGGTGGCCGCCGAGATGATGAAGATGGCCACCGGTGATGATTTCTCCCTCCAGCAGGGTGCCGGAACGGGGTCTAGATTGGTTTTCCGTGGCTATAGAGGCTTGGAGTGATGAAACTTCTGATCTAGGGTTATTCCTGATGGTTCCTCTATTCTTAGGAGTTTTCAGCGTTGGAATCACGCGAAGATGGGCCTCGAGGTGACCACAACCCACCGGGGCAAGCCAGGCCCCTCTGGCGCGCCCTGGTGGGTTGTGCCCACCTCGTGGCTCTTCTGGCCCTCCCACAAAGTTTCTAGTGCCTCTTTTGTTCCAAAAAAATCGTCAAAAAGTTTCGTTGCATTTGGAGAACTTTTATTTCTCCACAAAAAACAACACCACGGTAGTTCTACTGAAAACAACGTTAGTCCAGGTTAGTTGCATCCAAATCATACCAAAGCAATATAAATTTTTTGTAAACATGGCATGAATACTTCATACATCATAGATACGTTGGAGACGTATCACTGCATGTGCACAAGTCTGGGGTACTAAAGGACCCCTATTTTAGTACACCGACAGGAGCCCCCGGGCCTGGGCCGTACATGTATGCGAGGCGTCGTTGGGCTAGGCCCAAACATTGCACAAGCATATGTGGCAGGGAATAAATGTGGCAATCTTTTCTCTTACCATGCCCCCATGATGCACATTAAATGCGGCACGTGGGAGAGGTGGAACGAAACGGTTGTCAGGGGCAGTGCGCGTGAAAAGCGCAACCACGTAGGATGGAAAAGAGCCAGCCTCCGCGCCTTCCCCATAAAAAGGAAACCGCGAGGGCGCTTCTGATTTACCCTTTTCGCTCCCGATCTAGCAGCCACCCCATTCGTCTTCTTCCTTGCACAAGAACAGAGCACTCTGCCCCTTTTAGCCGCCGCTTCACTGCGCCATTCCTCAATCCCCTATCTCTGCATTCTCCATGGCCCCAGAAAGAGCAAAGAAGGCAATGGACCTAGAGGCGGAGAAGAACAAGCTCGAGAGGGAGAAACAACAGCGGGAGAATGCCGTCTTCCCGCCGGTGCTAATGACTGATGATCTGACCATAAGATATTCGTATGTATGGTCGAGCAAGACCGAAAATCATTCGGCTACAGAAGTCCTCTCGGGGTCGCTTGATCCAGCGGACAACCAGTTTGACTTCTTTGCCGGGTATTTCTATGCCGGGCTTTGCCCGTCTTTCTCAGATTTCTTCGTAGAGGTCATGCAGTCCTACGGATTTCACTTGCTGGATTTCGCTCCCAATGTTATCACCTGCATGTCCATGTACGCACACCTGGGCAAAAACTTCCTGGGGATAGCACCCAATCTTGACCTATTCTTGCACTTCTTCACCCCTCAGATTGAGAACGACGCTCTCTCTGGCAGTGTTACTTGGATTCCAAGAACGCGGATGAAGGAGCACTATGTTGACGGCAAGCTGCACACCAAGTGGAACAAGTGGAGGGCAGATTAGTGCTGGATCAAGCAAGGCCAGCAAGAGGGAATTCCTCCCTTCTGCTGCCTCCGGACCCAGAGGATCGGGACGGGGAAAACTAGGATCAATTTCGGGACCATCGACGCCAAACTAGGATGGCATTGTACAGGATCCACACCCTCAAGACGGTCGGATTGGCCATAGAAATGGTGGGGGTAGATTTCACCCGTCGCCGGATCGCCCCGCTACAACACAGAGGAGGCCGAAGGGCATGGGAGTACCAGAACCCCGACGATTCAATGCGCCTACATCCTGGGTCAGACAACAACTTGTCGGTGATGGAGCACTACTTGCTCATCTGACAACTTTTTAATAGAGGTTGCAAATTTCACCTGTCAAAGAGGGTGGTTCCGCTATACAACAACTACGCCAAGGATGTGATATGTCTCCAATGTACCTATAATTTTTCATTGTTCCATGCCATTATATTATCAATCTTGGATTTTTATATACATTTACAAGAAAATTTATATCATTTTTTGGGACTAACCTACTAACTTAGTGCTAGTGCCAGTTATTGTGTTTTGCTTGTTTTTTACTTTGCAGAATATCAGTACCAAACGAAGTCCAAATGCCATGAAACTTTTTGGAGATTTATTTTCTGGCAATAAGAGACCCTGGAAGATTCTGGAGGCCACGAGAAGACGAAGGAGTGGCCCACTAAGCACTAGGGCGCGCCAGGGGCCTCTGGTGCGCCCTGGTGGGTAGTGGGGCCCAAAGTCCTCCATTTGACCTACCTTCGCCTATATAAATACCCTAAAATCACAAAACCTACCACGGAGTCCACGAAATACTTCTCCGCCGCCGCAAGTTCTAGAACCACGAGATCCCATCTAGAGGCCTTTACCGGCACTCTGCCAGAGGGGGAAATGATCACGGAGGGGTTCTTCATCATCCTTGTTGCCCCTCCAATGACGCGTGCGTAGTTTACCACAGACCTATGGGTCCATAATTAGTAGCTAGATGTCTTCTTATCTCCTTTTGATCTTCAATACAATGTTCTCCTTGGTGTTCTTGGAAATCTATCTGATGTAATGAATTTTTGCGGTGTGTTTGTTGGGACCCGATGAATTGTGAGTTTATGATCAAATCTACCCATGAATATTATTTGAGTTTTCTCTGAACTCTTTTATGCATGATTGTTATGGCCTTGTATTTCTTCTTTGGTTTATTGGTTTGGTTCGGCCAACTAGATTGATTTATCTTGTCATGGGAAGAGGTGCTTTGTGATGAGTTCGGTCTTGTGGTGCTCAATCCCAGTGACAGAAAGGGACATCACACATATTTTTATCGTTGCCATTAAGGATAAAAAGATGGGATTTATTCATGCGTGACTTTACTTTGTCTACATCATGTCATCTTACTTAAGGAGTTACTCCATTCTTTATGAACTTAATACTCTCGATGCATGCTGGATAGTAGTCGATGTGTGGAGTAGTAGTAGTAGATGCATAATCGTTTTGGTCTACTAATATTGTATGTGATGCCTATGTACATGATCATTGCCTTGGATATCGTCATAATTATTTGCTTTTCTATCAATTGCCCAACAGTAATTTGTTTACCCACCGTATGCTATTTTCTCGAGAGAAGCCTCTAGTGAAAACTATGGCCCCGAGTCTATTTTATATCATATATTAAAACTTAACGTACCTTGCTGCAATTTTCTTGTTTTTATATTGTATTTTTATCAGATCTATCTATCAAAACCTATACAATTTAATCTTGCTCGTAACCGTTGAGGGATTGACAACCCCTCTACGCGTTGGGTTGCAAGTATTTGCTGTTTGTGTGCAGGTGTTGCTTACATAGTGTTGCTTAGTTCTCCTACTGGATTAATAACCTGTCGGTGTGCTAAAGTAGGGGTACCTTAGTACCCCGAACTTGTGCACGGGCAGCCGTAGCACCCCGCGGCAAGGCTTGCCAGGCGATCGCCAAAACTCTCCATGGTCCCTTTTTGGGCCATCCAAGAACAAAGTATTTGAGCCAAGGCCCCGGCAGGAGGAGCTTGCCTGGAAGGCCACCCGAAGAGAGCAAGGCCCCGGCAAGAGGAGCTTGCCGGGACGGCCGCTCGAAGCACAAGGCCCCGGCAAGAGGAGCTTGCCGGGAAGGCCGACCAGGGCACGACAAGAGACTTGCTGCGACGCGCCACGTGTCCTGGCAAGGACCGGTGAGCAACAAGCTCCCGGGCGCGACAAGGCATCAACCGCGGCAAGGCGCTTGCCGCGGCAAGTCACCACCCCGCGCCTGCGTTCCAGCTCATCCACCCACGCGTTGCTCTGGGGCCATTCCAGGCATACGTGGCGAGAGGCTGCGCAGCCAGGGGCATGCGGTGGCGAAGCAACGCTGACAGGGTAGCCATCGTGGCAAACGGTGGCGCCCCTGACGGTCCCTTTTCTGCACTGTTTGGGTGACCTAGACGGGCATTTAATGCCCTTGTCCCCTGCCGTCAGAGTTAGGTATGATAGCACTGTGCAAACAACTGTACCTAACACAGCGTTTTCCAGTTTTACCCCCGCCTACGTTGCCACCTGTGGGTAACTCCTTGCGCATATAAAAGGAGGCCCCATGCGCAACGTGAGGGGAGGAGGAGGGAGGAGGCCACTCACGCTCGGTCTGATTAGTTGCCTGAGTGTACTGTAGCACTCAGCGCTCCCGAACAAGAACACAATACAAACAACAAAGCAGCAGTAGGGTTTTACGCATCCGTGCGGCCCGAAGCTGGGTAAACCCCTTGTGTGCATCGCCTCGATCCGCTCTTCGCGCGACCTCCGCCCCCCGCCGAACCAGAAAGGGGCTCGGTCGCCATAGGTGTTCATGGAGGCAGATTCCCCCGACATCTTTGGCGCGCCAGGTAGGGGGCGTCGAAGTTGTGTGAACCTGATCCAGCGTATGCACAGGCTAGATCTCCATCATCTTCATCGACATGCCACCGAAGAAGAAGGCTACGGAGGTGGTTGGTCCGTCCACGTCGAACCCACCGCCCCTGGAGCAAACGGGTGGTGGGGACGGCACCGGCAGCGGAACGGGCGTCGCCGAGCCAGCTCATGGTGCCACGGCGTCCGAACATGCACCGCGCACCTCTCAGGAGGCACCGGACCAACAGCGTCTTGGCACTCACGGTACCATACGCTCGCTGGACCCAGATCGAGCTGGCGGATCCCAGGGTGCTCAAGGCCAGCATACACACCAACATGCTGGCGCAAGCGTGGCGCGACTGCCTGGTCCGGGTGCTGCTCCTTCTAACATAGTTAGAAGTTCGAGCACATCCCGCTCCATGCGCCGTTCGCCACCGCTGCCCGCCACTCCAGCAGAAGCTCTAGCACGAGCTCAACTGCTCCTAGACTACCCTCCAACGGCGGACAAGCTCGACGACTGGAGGGCCACGATACAGAGTCTCATCGGCTTCGCTAACGGCGACACCCCGCGGCAACATAGTGCGTCGCAGCTGCGGCAGGTCGGCCAGGCAAGAACCGATGGCGCCAAGACCGGTGGGGGTGCGACCACCGTGCATTCCCCGCCCCAAAGGCCAAGATCGCCGACTCGTCGGAACCATCACGACAACGACTCCACCGCGTCGTCAAATCCGCGAACTCGTCGCGATCAACGCCAAGTTCTTCACGAACAAGAGCAAGAGGACGCTCGTACTCGCATCGAGCGTCGAAGAGAAGCGCAGCGTCAATCAGACCAGCGCGCTGGGCCCTCTGTCGACATGCATGCGCCGAGGGGACCCGGCGACCTGCCGTACGCGGTAGGCTCCCCTGCGTTCACCCGTGAGCTGCGGCAAGTCCAGTGGCCCAGCACGAAGAATTTCAAGCCAGACGTACCAAAGAAGTACGACGGCAAGTCGCATCCGTCGGAGTTCCTCAGCATCTACACCATTGTGGTGCAGGCTGCTGGAGGGCGAGACGACAAGATCCTTGCCAACTACTTCCCGCTGGTACTCAAATCCAACGTCAGATCCTGGCTCATGCACTTGCCGGATAACTCCATAACCTCCTGGACAGACTTGTGCCATCAGTTTGTTGGCGCCTTTACAGGCGGCCACAAACCCCATGGCCAAGCGAGCGACCTTCATCTGCTCGTCCAGAAGGAAGGGGAACCCTTGCGCAAGTTCATCCAGAGATTCAGCCGCGTAAACTACAACATCCCAGACGTCCACCCTGCCGCGGTCATCAGCGCGTTCCATCAGAACGTGCGTAACCGCAGGATGCGGGAGGAGGTGGCGATGTGCAAGATCAAAGACGTCAGCGAGCTATATGCCCTGGCCAACAAGTGTGCGCGTGCTGAGGAAGGAAGGAAACTCCCCGGAGAGAACACTGGAGCAGGAGAATCTGACAGTGAGGATACTGCCCCGGCAAGGAAGAACCGGCGGCGGAGCAACAGGAAGAAGAAGAACCAAGAAGTACTGGTTGTTGAGCAGTCCGACGATGAAGGCGCCGCCAAGAAGGCCCAGGCTGGTAGCTCCGGCAAGGAGGTTGACGGATGCGCCAACTGCCAGGCTGTGGCGGTTGCCGACAAGCGGGACGACACCAACAAACAGTACTGCAAGATCCACCGCACCAAGGGCCATGACCTCCAGAGCTGCAAGCAGGTCGAGCGGCTCGTCGAGCTACAAAAGGCCGAGTACGAGCGACGCGACAAGGAGAGAGCCCGGGGAGGTGGCGGAGGATCCGGCACGAAGCGCCCCGGCCAGGGAGGACGCCGCGACAAGGACAAGCAGCGGCAAGCAGACAGACCTCCCCGCGGCTGTGACAAGAACAAAGACGACGACGAAGACGAAGACATGGATGATGTCGAGACCAGTGAGCAGGAGTTTCAGAAAGCCACAGAGGTCTTGTGCGTAGACGGCGGTGCTTCTCTGCATACTTCTCACCGCCAGCTCAAGCAGTGGGCGTGGGAAGTCGATGCAGCGGAACCACCCGTCGAGTCGCGCAAGCCTCTGAAATGGTTCAGCACGCCTATTATCTTCGATATTGAGGACCACCCTGACCGCACAACTGCGATCGGGTGCTTGCCGATGTTGGTCTCACCAACAGTCCGCAACCTCAAGGTCACTAAGATGCTAGTCGACGGCGGGGCCGGCTTGAACCTGATCTCCTCCGCTGTGCTCCAGAAACTCCAAGTCCCCGACAGCGAGCTCGAAGAGACCGGCACGTTCCAAGGAATCAACCCGGGAAGGAGCAAGCCGAAGGGGAAGATAACGTTGCCAGTGACATTTGGCAGCGAGCTGAACTTCAGGACAGAGAGGATCACTTTTGACGTTGCCGATTTTCCATTGCCCTACAATGGAATTCTCAGTCGTCAGGCGCTCGCCAAATTCATGGTGGCCTCTCACTACGCATACAACATGCTCAAGATGCCAGGCCCGATAAGCGTCATCTCTGTCCCCGGCGACAAGAAGGATGCCCTTATCTGTGCCGACAAGATCTACCGGGAAGCAGCAGCCGCAATGGATCACAAGCCACTTGCCGCTGAAGCTCCTGGAGGGAAGAAGAAGACCAAGCCCGGCAAGTGCTCTGGTGCCCACTCCGGCAAGCGCGCCTCTTCGGAGTGCTGCGCTACCGTCGAGGACGCGCCATCGAGCTCCGCCGACAAGAGTAAGAGGTCAATGGCAGCCCCGCCAACGACCAAGAAGGTGTCCGCCAAGGAGGACGGCACTGGTGGTACCTTCACCATCAGTGCCACTCTCGACCCCAAATAGGAAAGCGCGCTCGTTGCTTTCCTGCGGGCGAATGTTGATGTGTTTGCCTCGCAACCATCTGACATCCCCGGTGTTCCCAGGAAAGTGATTGAGCACCACCTCGCCATCTGTCCTCATGCGCGGCCCGTCAAGCAGAAAGTCAGGAAGCAAGCGGTGGAGCGCCAAGAGTTCATCGCAGAGGAGATCAAGAAGTTGGAAGCGGCAGGCCTTGTCAGAGGTGTGCTCCATCCGACGTGGTTGGCCAATCCTGTTGTCGTGCGCAAAGCAAATGGGAAATGGAGGCTTTGCATCGACTTTACTGATGTTAACAAAGCTTGTCCCAAAGATCCCTTTCCCTTGCCGCGCATTGACCAGATTGTTGACTCCACGGCCGGATGTGACCTGCTTTCATTTCTTGACGCATACTCAGGATACCATCAGATCTTCATGGCTGAAGAAGATGAGGAAAAGACCGCATTCATCACTCCATGTGGCACATACTGTTTCGTACGGATGCCTTTCGGTTTGAAGAATGCTGGTTCGACGTTCGCGAGGGTTGTCCATACCGCTTTTGAGCCGCAAATCCACAGAAATGTGGAAGCCAACATGGATGACATAGTGGTCAAAAGCAGGAACAGGGCAACCCTGATTCAAGATTTAGAAGAGACCTTCACGAACCTGCGCAGGATCAGCCTCAAGCTCAACCCCGAGAAGTGCATGTTTGGAGTCCCTTCCGGCAAGCTTCTCGGGTTCTTCGTGTCTCAGCGAGGAATCGAAGCCAATCCAGACAAAATCAAGGCCACCAAGCAGATTGAAGCACCAACACGTGTCAAGGATGTACGAAGGCTTGCCGGCTGCGTCGCGGCTCTCAGCAGGTTTATTTCCAAGTCCGCAGAACGCGCCCTGCCATTTTTCAAAGTTTTGAAAAAGGCGGGTCCAGTAAAATGGACTCCGGAAGCGGAGGCTGCGCTGCAGGACTTGAAGAAATACCTATCCTCCGCTCCAATACTTGTCGCGCCTAAACCACAAGAGAGGTTGCTGCTGTACCTGGCGGCAACCAATCAAGTGGTTAGTGCTACGTTAGTAGCGGAGAGGGAGGCAGATGATGAGCTAGCGACCGCGGCAAGCGCGTCCAGCGACAAGCAGGAGGCTTCCCCGACAAGCTTTGGCCCCAACAAGGATGAATCTGCGCAGGAGCGAGTGGAGGTGCAGAAGAAGAGAATGGTGCAGCGCCCAGTTTACTTTGTCAGCTCCCTCCTGCAGGGGGCTAGGTCAAGGTACTCTGGTGTGCAGAAATTGCTTTTCGGCCTTCTCATGGCCTCGAGAAAGCTGCGCCATTACTTCCAAGCACATGAGATTACAGTTGTCACCCGCTTTCCGCTGAAGAGGATACTGCAGAATCCAGAAGCAACAGGTAGGATTGTCGAGTGGGCACTGGAACTGTCAAACTTTGGGCTCAAATTCGAGAGCACTTCAACTATCCAACGCAGAGCATTGGCGGAGTTCATAGCAGAGTGGACACCGACACCAGACGAAGAGATCCCAGAGACGAGCATCCCCGTCAAAGAAGCAAGCAAAGAGTGGCTGATGTATTTTGATGGTGCTTTCTCGCTGCAAGGCGCCGGTGCTGGGGCGTTGCTTATCGCGCCCACCGGAGAGCATCTCAAGTACATAGTCCAGATGCACTTCCCCAAGGAGCAAGCAACCAACAATACTGCAGAGTATGAAGGTTTGCTCGCCGGTCTCAGGATCGCGGCAGAACTTGGGATCAAGAAGCTCATTGTCAGGGGTGACTCGTAGCTTGTCGTCCGCCAAGTGAACCAAGATTACCAGAGTCTGTTGATGAAGTGAGGAAGCTAGAAGAGCTCTTTGACGGCCTGCAAATGGAACACATTCCAAGAGCTGAGAACGACATTGCTGATGGCCTGTCAAAGTGCGCAGCACTTAAGTTACCTGTGGAACCAGGAACCTTTGTGCTCAAGCTGACTCAGCCATCCGTAACACCATCAACCGGACAGAGCAAGAAGAGGAAGTTGGTCTCCGGTGACTATCTTCCGACAGAGCTCCCCGGAGCCGCCGCCAAGAAGGTCCCCAAGATCGACGCCAAGAGTGCTGAGGAGCAGTCTGCTCCGGCGAACCCTAGGGTTTGTTCCATAGAAGCAGGAGCTCCCGACAAGTTTTGCTCCGGCAAGCTTGCCGGGGAACATCAAGCTCCGGCTGAGCCTCAGATCCTCGCCGTAGAAGCGAACGTTCCCGCAGCAGCAGATGTGCCTTCAGTCCTTGTTGTCGAGCCACAGGCTCCAGCATGGGCGCAGCAGACTGTCCATTTCCTCCTGAACGGAGAACTTCCCGAAGAACAAGAAGAAGCGGAAAGAGTAGCCCGGCGCTCAAGTATGTACCAGTTCATCGACAACACACTGTACAGAAGAGGGCGCAACGGCGTGAAATTGAAGTGTATTCCCTGGGAAGACGGACAAAAGCTGTTGGCAGAGATACATGGAGGCATATGTGGTCACCACATTGGCGCAAGAGCACTTGCCAGCAAAGCGTTCCGATAAGGTTTCTTCTGGCCGACAGCCCTCCAGGATGCAACTGCACAAGTAACCAAGTGTGAAGCGTGCCAGTTCCATTCCAAGCAGATACACCAACCAGCTCAAGCTCTCCAGACGATCCCTTTATCCTGGCCATTTTTGGTCTGGGGGCTCGACATCCTCGGCCCCTTCCCCCGAGCTGTCGGGGGCTTTGAGTACTTGTACGTCGCAATCGACAAGTTCACAAAGTGGCCGGAAGTGGAACCAGTGAGGAAGGTGACAGCACAGTCAGCAGTCAAGTTCTTCAGGTCGATTGTTTGCCGCTTCGGGATCCCCAACAGGATCATCACCGACAACGGTATGCAATTCACGAGCCGCGCCTTCATGCAATACGTCCAAGATCTCGGCGCCAAGGTCTGCTTCGCTTCTGTTGCTCATCCCAGGAGCAATGGTCAAGCGGAGAGGGCCAATGCCGAAGTGCTGCGCGGGATCAAGACCAGAACTTTCCACAGGCTGCACAAGTGCGGAAGAAACTTGATCGAGGAGCTGCCGGTGGCTCTTTGGTCGATCAGAACGACGCCAAATCGAGCCACTGGCCAGACACCATTTGCTCTAGTCTATGGAGCAGAAGCAGTTACCCCCATGGAACTCGTATACGGGTCACCTCGAGTGCTCGCTTATGATGAGCTTGAGCAAGAGCGGCTGCGTGAAGATGATGCGCTGCTCCTTGAGGAAGATCGTCTTCAGGCTACTGTGCGAGCCTCTCGCTACCAGCAAGCTTTGCGTCGCTACCATAGCCGCAAAGTTAAAGCCAGAAGCTTCGAGGAAGGCGACCTTGTTCTTCGGCGCGCTCTGTCCGCCAAGAATCATAACAAGTTGACGCCGAAGTGGGAAGGCCCTTACCGGGTGAGACGAGTCACGAGGCCCGGCGTTGTCCGCCTTGAGACCGAAGATGGCACTCCGGTGAGCAACTCTTGGAATATTGAGCATCTTCGTAAGTTTTACCCGTAAGGCGCGGTTGTCGGACCCCGTCCGGCAACCACCCTTTTGTACAAGTCTTGCCGCTGTTGCATGTAATCCTTTGTACAAAGCCAGGCGCAGACCCTGAGCAGCAGTAAATGAAGCGCTGGCGCCCTAAGTTTTAGCATGCATGCTGAGTCGAGTCTCGTCCTTGGTTAGGGTTGATAGTGCCTAACAGCTGCTAACCCCTAGCTTAGAGGTCGGGTCTGCGTCCTTTTTTCTTGTTCTTTCGTTTCCCTTGGTTCGCAGGGTTTTGCATATCCTGGCCAGACCGCTTAAGGACGAAGAAGAGAAGAAGGGCGGACCAGCATCTGGTCCCCGACAAACCAGTGTTGCCGGGGGCTGCAAGTACGAAGATTCGCCCGCGGCAAGCCAAAGTTGCCGGGGGCTGCAATCCCAGATAAGTTTTTCATCCCTTGTCATGCATTCTCTTATGGACTGAGGAATGCGAAAACCTTGCTTCTTCCTAAAAAGCTGTCGTGCTCCCTTAACTCTGGGCTCCAGAGCGCGTTCCTGGGGCCAGTTCTGGTAGTAGCCGCGGCGGCAAAGGGACGGAGTGAGGAGCCCGAACCCGCCTCATCCCTGCCTCCGCCAAAGGCATGAGAAAGGTCGAGTGGCGCGGGAATACGGCAGGGCCTATTGCCGGGCAAAGAAGTGTCTATCTTAACGATATAAAGGATTCGCTCCTTGGCGTGGGTTTTACCTGCGAGACAAATGGCCCGGCAAACATCCCCTTTTCATTAAAAAAACATTCCGCTCAGGTACAGTTCAGAGAGAATGAAAAACATGAGAGATGGGATTACAAGCTTTGAATGCAACTCAAGCCCGAAGGCTTACAGGTTAAAAAGAGATAAGGTGCCCGTAATCCCTTTCTTGTCTCTCTCCTCAGGAGGTAGGACAAGGAGGCGAAAAGGGCAAAAGGGGCGCCTAGACGAGCTACGGGTGGCAGAAGACACCAAGAGAACACCCCGGGGGCCGTCTGAAAGCTGGACGGTGACGGCGGCGCCGGAAGCAGGGCTCGACGAGGTGGCAGGACGTCAGCACGCTGTCGAGGGCGCCGTGCCCTTGTACTCCGAGTTGACGGCCTTGCCGCCCGCCCTCTTCCTCTTCCGCAGCCTCCCTACGCCAGCCGCCAAGGAGACGACCCCGGGAAGCTCAAGGAGCCGGCGACACGGATGATGGGGTCGCCGGTGCCACGCGGAGCCGCGACCGACGCCTAGTCGGACCCGTCATCCCGTCGACCGCTACCCTCGTCGTCGCTGTCGCTCCCCTCCTCGTCACTCTCGCTCGAGGAGGAGCCTTCGCTGTCGGAGGAGCTATCCACGCAGCACCGGGCCCGTGTCCCGTAGCACCCGAAGACCTTGACGGAGAGGAGATCGCCCTCCATCAACTTAAAATGGAGGGTGAACCCCTCCATCAAGCTGTGGATACGGGCGAACGTCTTCCACCCTCGACCAAGATACATCACGCCGGGGGCTGGGGACTCAACGTGGACCCGCGTGCCGCTGATCCCGCAGCCCCTCATGCGCAGTCTTAGCATCTCGGGTTGTTCCATCTCCATCACGCTTGCGAAGGGAGCCGGGAGACGGAGGCGACGACGAGGCACCCGGCGCAGCCTGACGAAGAACTCGCAAGGGTCGTCCCCGATGTGGACTGCTGTGAGAAGAGGAGCCGCTGGCGGAGGCAAGGCCGGCGCGTCGCCCCATCCGCCTCATCCCCGAGCGCCTCAACCTCGTCCACGACCTCATCCACGACCTCGCCCCCTCCCCCTTCCCCTTACGGTTGGCTCTGCCACCACGGGTGCAAGGGGAGGAGGGGCGCGTTGCCTAGCGGCGACCCTCGCCGCCACCGATGAAGGACCAGGGTTCCCTTTCTCCATGGCGAATGGAGAGAGGGGATCAGAAGCTGAAGGGAAGCAAAGATGAAGGAGTGTGAGTTTCCGTCGCCCCCTCTTGCTCTTTATAAAGGAGAAGGGTGGGGGCTCGGCCGCCCCGCTCAGCCAATCAAGACGCAGGAAGAGCAGGCGACTGGGACCGGCCTGCTGCCTCGACCCGCGACGGCCCGGTTCCCTGCCTCCACCGTCCGCGACTCCAGGTGCATGGAAGCCGCGTGGCTGGCGTGCAGGACCGAGGCGACGGATGAGGCGACCTCCCCTCACCCCATGATCATGGGGAGCGGACGCCTCGGAAACCGTGCCTCGGCCCCGTCCAGCAAACGAGCCACGCCTCCACGCCTCCCTCCACTCATGGAGATGGCGCGAACCGTCCCCCTTTATTGCGACGTGACGCATGCCTGCGGGGCCCAGCCCCGCGCACGCCGCCCACATCACGCACGCCTCTCCCCACGATGCCGCGTTCGACGCGTGCCGTTCGGGGAGGACGTGGTGGATGCAGAAGAAGATGCAGCGTGACCCAGGCCGCGCGTGCCCGTGCACTGTTTTGGGCCTGGCCCAACAGCGCTCGGCACCGTGTATGGCCCAGGCCCGGGGGCTCCTGTCGGTGTACTAAAGTAGGGGTACCTTAGTACCCCGAACTTGTACACGGGCAGCCGTAGCACCCCGCGGCAAGGCTTGCCAGGCGATCGCCAAAACTCTCCATGGTCCCTTTTTGGGCCATCGAAGAACAAAGTATTTGAGCCAAGGCCCCGGCAGGAGGAGCTTGCCTGGAAGGTCACCCGAAGAGAGCAAGGTCCTGACAAGAGGAGCTTGCTGGGACGGCCGCTCGAAGCACAAGGCCCCGGCAAGAGGAGCTTGCCGGGAAGGCCGACCAGGGCACGACAAGAGACTTGCTGCGACGCGCCATGCATCCCGGCAAGGACCGGTGAGCAACAAGCTCCCGGGCGCGACAAGGCATCAACCGCGGCAAGGCGCTTGCCGCGGCAAGTCACCACCCCGCGCCTGCGTTCCAGCTCATCCACCCACGCGTCGCTCTGGGGCCATTCCAGGTGTACGTGGCGAGAGGCTGCGCAGCCAGGGGCATGCGGTTGCGAAGCAACGCTGACAGGGTAGCCGTCGTGGCAAACGGTGGCGCCCCTGACGGTCCCTTTTCAGCACTGTTTGGGCGACCTAGACGGGCATTTAATGCCCTTGTCCCCTGCCGTCAGAGTTAGGTATGATAGCACTGTGCAAACTGCTGTACCCAACACAACGTTTTCCAGTTTTACCCCCGCCTACGTTGCCACCTGTGGGTCACCCCTTGCGCATATGAAAGGAGGCCCCATGCGCAACGTGAGGGGAGGAGGAGGGAGGAGGCCACTCACGCTCGGTCTGATTAGTTGCCTGAGTGTACTGTAGCACTCAGCGCTCCCGAACAAGAACACAATACAAACCACAAAGCAGCAGTAGGGTTTTACGCATCCATGCGGCCCGAAGGGTAAAACCCTTGTGTGCATCGCCTCGATCCGCTCTTCGCGCGACCTCCGCCCCCCGCCGAACCAGAAAGGGGCTCGGTCCCCATAGGTGTTCGTGGAGGCAGATTTCCCCCGACATTACCTTTGTTTCATAACTGAGGGAAATACTTATCTCTACTATACTGCATCATCCTCTCCTCTTCGGGAAATCCCAACGTAGCTCACAAGTAGCAAGAAGAATTTCTGGCGCAATTGCCGGGAAGACATCATCAACATCTATCAAGTACCTACACATAAACTTTCATCTCCTTGCATTTACTTTAATTGCCATTTTCCTCTCGTTTTCATCTCGCCCACTTCTAAAAAGTTTTTACAAAAATACAAAAATATTTTCCGTTTGCCTTTTTCATGTTTGATCTTTTGTTTGCTTGTGATCTTGTTTGTGTAGTTACGATGTCTCAAGAAAATACAAAATTGTGTGATTTTTTCAATAGTAATAATAATGATTTTATTAGTAGTTCTATTGCTCCTCCCGCCGCTAGTGCGGAGTCTTATGATATTAATGCCGCTTTGTTGAATCTTGTTATGAAAGAAAAAAATCCGGTAATCCTAATGAGGATGCCTCGTCCATCTAAACACTTTCGTGGAATTGTGTGATATGCAAAAGAAAAAGGATGTGGACAATGATATTGTGAAATTGAAATTATTCTCATTCTCTTTGCGGGATCGTGCAAAATTTTGGTTTTCATCTTTGCCATGAAATAGTATTGATTCTTGGGACAAGTGCAAAGATTCTTTTATTACTAAGTATATTCCCCAGTGAAAATTATTTCCCTTAGAAATCAAATTATGAATTTCAAGCAACTTGAGCATGAACATGTTGCCCAATCTTTGGAAAGGATGAAATTGATGATAAGAAATGGCCCTACTCATGGTTTAAATTTGTGGATGATCATACAATTTTTTTATGCGGGATTGAATTTTGTTTCTAGAAATCTTTTAGATTCTATCGTGGGTGGTACTTTTCTGGAGATTACTTTGGGGAAGCTACTAAATTGCTTGATAATATTATGGCAAATTATTCACAATGGCATAATAAAAGAGCACCTACTAGTAAAAAAGTGAATTATGTTGAATAAATTAGTACTTTGAGTGATAAAGTTGATGCTCTTATAAAATTGGTTGCTAGTAAAAATGCTCCTATTGATCCTAATGATGTGCCTTTGTCCACTTGGATTGAGCAAAATAATGACCCCGTAGATGTGAATTTTGTCTCGCGAAACAATTTTAATAGTAATGCTTATAGAGGAAATTTCAATCCTTGGCCGTTCCCTGGAATGTCCTCTGATAATTATGGCAATTCCTATGGTAATTCTGATAACAATAATAATAGGATGCCCTCTGATCCTGAAAGTAGTATTAAATAACTTATCAATGCTAAAGTTTTCAACACTACGATATAGGAAAAAATGAGTGAACCTAATGATATGTGAGTATCGATAGAATTATTCATGACGTGGAAAATCTTAAGACTAAACTTTTGCCACCCTAGGTTGATATTAATGAATAAATTAAAGCCTTGTATGTCTCTATGGATGAAAGTAAGAAAAGAACTATTGGGGAACGTAGTATTTTAAAAAAATTCCTATGATCACGCAAGATCTATCTAGGAGAAGCATAGCAACGAGCGGGGAGAGTGTGTCCATGTACCCTCGTAGACCGAAAGCGGAAGCATTTAGTAACGCGGTTGATGCAGTTGAACGTCTTCGCGATCCAACCAATCGAAGCACCGAACGTACGGCACCTCCGTGTTCAGCACACATTCAGCTCGATGACGTCCCTCGAGCTCTTGATCCAGTTGAGGCCGAGGGAGAGTTCCGTCGGCACGATGGTGTGGCCACTGTGATGATGAAGTTACGGGTGCAGGGCTTCGCTTAAGCACTACGATGATATGACCGAGGTGTGTAACTGTGGAGGGGGGCACCGCACACGGCTAAGAGAAACTTGTGTGTTCTAGGTGCCCCCTCTCCCCACATATATATAGGTTGGAGGGGGGAAAGAGGTAGCCTTAGGCTGCCCCCAAGTAGGCCAAATCCTACTTGGGGTGCAAGCACAATTCGGCCCCCTTCCTTATTTCAGCATATGGGAAGGAAAGAGAAGGGGGAAGAGAAGGAAAGGGTGGAGGCCGAACGCTCCTCCTTCCTTTATTCTTACCCTTTCCTTTCCTTCTACTCCTGTTCGGCCTAGGAGGGGCGCACCAGCCCACTAGGGGCTGGTCTGTCCCTCACTTGGCACAATAGGCCCATAACTTTGCCGGGGGGTGCCCGGAACCCCTTCAGGTGACCCGATATCACCCGGAACACTTCTGGTGTCCAAATATCATCGTCCTATATATGAATCTTTACCTCTCAACCATTTCGAGACTCCTCGTCATGTCTATGATTTCATCCGGGACTCCGAACAAACTTCGGTCATCAAATCACATAACTCACAATACAAATCGACATCGAACGTTAAGCGTGCGGACCCTACGGGTTCGAGAACTATGTAGACATGACCGAGCCACATCTCCGGTCAATAACCAATAGCGGAACCTGGATGCTCATATTGGCTCCTACATATTCTACGAAGATCTTTATCGGTCAAACCGCATAACAACTTACGTTGTTCCCTTTGTCATCGGTATGTTACTTGCCCGAGATTCGATCGCCGGTATCATCATACCTAGTTCAATCTCGTTACCGGCAAGTCTCTTTACTCGTTCCGTAATGCACCAACCTGCAACTAACTCATTAGTCATATTGCTTGCAAGGCTTATAGTGATGTGCATTACTCAGAGGGCCCAAAGATACCTCTCCGATACTCGGAGTGACAAGTCCTAATCTCGATCTATGCCAACTCAACAAACACCATCGGAGACACCTGTAGAGCATCTTTATAATCACCCAATTATGTTGTGACGTTTGATAGCACACTAAGTGTTCCTCCGGTATTTGGGAGTTGCATAATCTCATAGCCAGAGGAACATGTATAAGTCATGAAGAAAGCAATAGCAATAAACTAAACGATCATAATGCTAAGCTAATAGATGGGTCTTGTCCATCACATCATTCTCTAATGATGTGATCCCGTTCATCAAATGAAAACACATGTCTATGGCTAGGAAACTTAGCCATCTTTGATTAATGAGCTAGTCAGGTAGAGGCATACAAGGGACACTTTGTTTGTCTATGTATTCACACATGTACTAAGTTTCCGGTTAATACAATTCTAGCATGAATAATAAACATTTATCATGATATAAGGAAATATAAATAACAACTTTATTATTGCCTCTAGGGCATATTTCCTTCAGTCTCCCACTTGCACTAGGGTCAATAATCTAGTTCACATCGTCATGTGATTTAACACCAATAGTTCACATCATCATGTGACCAACACCCAAAGGGTTTACTAGAGTCAATAATCTAGTTCAAATCGTTATGTGATTAACACCCAAAGAGTACTAAGGTGTGATCATGTTTTGCTTGTGAGAGAAGTTTAGTCAACGGTTCTGTCACAATCAGAGCCGTGTGTATTTTGCAAATATTCTATGTCTACAATGCTCTGCATGGAGCTACTCTAGCTAATTGCTCCCACTTTTAATATGTATCCAGATTGAGACTTAGAGTCATCTGAATCGGTGTAAAAGCTTGCATCGACGTAACTCTTTACGATGAACTCTTTATCACCTCCATAACCGAGAAATATTTACTTAGTCCTCTTAGGTAACTAAGGATAACTTTGACCGCTGTCCAGTGGTCTACTCCTAGATCACTATTGTACTCCCTTGCCAAACTCAGGGCAGGGTATACAATAGGTCTGGTACATAGCATGTCATACTTTATAGAACCTATGGCTGAGGCATAGGGAATGACTTTGATTCTCTCTCTATCTTCTGCCGTGGTCGGGCTTTGAGTCTTACTCAACTTCACACCTTGCAACACAGGCAAGAACTCCTTCTTTGACTATTCCATTTTGAACTACTTAAAAAACTTGTCAAGGTATGTACTCATTGAAAAAACTTATCAAGCATCTTGATCTATCTCTATAGATCTTGATGCTCAATATGTAAGCAGCTTCACCGAGGTCTTTCTTTGAAAAACTCCTTTCAAACATTCCTTTATGCTTTCCAGAAAATTCTACATCATTTCCAATCAACAATATGTCATTCACATATACTTATCAGAAAAGTTGTAGCGCTCCCACTCACTTTCTTGTAAATACAGGCTTCATCGCAAGTCTGTATAAAACTATATGCTTTGGTCAGCTCATCAAAGCGTATATTCCAACTCCGAGATGCTTGCACCAGTCCATCGATGGATCGCTGGAGCTTTGTACACTTTGTTAGCACCTTTAGGATCGACAAAAACTTCTGGTTGCATCATATACAATCCTTCTTTTAAGAAATCCATTAGGGAATGCAGTTTTTGACATCCATTTGCCAGATTTCATAAAATGTGGCAATTGCTAACATGATTCAGACAGACTTAAGCATCGCTATGAGTGACAAAATCTTATCATAGTCAACACCTTGAACTTGTCAAAAACCTTTTGCGACAAGTCTAGCTTTGTACATAGTAACACTACCATCACCGTCCGTCTTCCTCTTGAAGATCCATTTATTCTCTATGGCTTGCTGATCATCGAGCAAGTCAACCAAAGTCCATATTTGTTCTCATACATGGATCTATCTCAGATTTTATGGCCTTAAGCCATTGCACAGAATCTGGGCTCATCATCGCTTCCTCATAATTCGTAGGTTCATCATGGTCTAGTAACATGATTTCCAGAACAGGATTACCGTACCACTCTGGTGTGGAATGTACTCTGGTTGAACTACGAGGTTCGGTAGTAACTTGATCTGAAGGTTCATGATCACCATCATTAACTTCCTCACTAATTGGTGAAGGCATCATTGGAACTGATTTCTGTGATGAACTACTTTCCAATTTGGGAGAAGGTACAATTACCTCATCAAGTTCTACTTTCCTCTCACTCACTTCTTTCGAGAAAAACTTCTTCTCTAGAAAGGATCCATTCTTAGCAACAAAGATCTTGCCTTCAGATCTGTGATAGAAGGTGTACCCAACATTTTCTTTTCAGTATCCTATGAAGACGCACTTCTCCGATTTGGGTTAGAGCTTATCAGGTTGAAACTTTTTCACATAAGCATCGCAACCCCAAACTTTAAGAAATGACAGCTTAGGTTTCTTGCCAAACCATAGTTCATATGGCGTCATCTCAACGGATTTAGATGGTACCCTATTTAATGTGAATGTAGCTGTCTCTAATGCATAACCCCAAAACGATAGTGGTAAATCGGTAAGAGACATCATAGATTGCACTATATCCAATAAAGTACGGTTATGACGTTCGGACACACCATTATGCTGTGGTATTCCAGGTGGCATGAGTTTGTGAAACTATTCCACATTGTTTTAATTGAAGGCCAAACTCGTAACTCAAATAATCGCCTCCGCAATCAGATCATAGAAACTTTATTTTCTTGTTACGATGATTCTCTACTTCATTCTGAAATTATTTGAACTTTTCAAATGTTTCAGACTTTTGTTTCATCAAGTAGATATACCCATATCTTCTCAAATCATCTATAAAGGTTAGAAAACAATGATACCCGCTGTGAGCCTCAACACTCATCGGACCGCATACATCGGTATGTATTATTTCCAATAAGTCAGTAGCTCGCTCCATTGTTCCAGAGAACGGAGTCTTAGTCATCTTGCCCATGAGGCATGGTTCGCAAGCATCAAATGATTCATAATCAAGTGATTCCAAAGTCCATCCGCATGGAGTTTCTTCATGCGCTTTACACCAATATGACCTTAAATGGCAGTGCCACATGTATGTTGCACTATCATTATCAACTTTGCATCTTTTGGCATCGATATTATGTGCATCACTACAATCGAGATTCAATAAACCATTTATATTAAGTGTATGACCATAGAAGGTTTTATTCATGTAAACAGAAGAACAATTATTCTTTGACTTAAATGAATAACCGTATTGCAATAAACATGATCCAATCATATTCATGCTCAACGAAAACACCAAATAACATTTATTTTAGGTTGAACACTAATCCGGAAGGTAAAAGGAGTGTGCGATGGTGATCTTATCAACCTTGGAATTATTTCCAACACACATCGTCACTTTGTCGTTAACTAGTCTCTGTTCATTTAGCAATTCCTGTTTCGAGTTACTACTCTTAGTAACTGAACCAGTATCAAATACCGAGGGGTTGCTATAAACACTAGTAAAGTACACATCAATAACATGTATATCAAATATACCTTTGTTCACTTTGACATCCTTCTTATCAGCCAAGTATCTAGGGTAGTTCCACTTCTAGTGATCATTCCCTTTGTAGTAGAATCACTCAGTTTCAGGCTTAGGTCTAGCTTTGGGCTTCTTCACGGGAGTGGCAACTTGCTTGCCATTCATCTTGAAGCTTCCTTCTTTCCCTTGCCCTTTTACTTGAAACTAGTGGTATCGTCAACCTCAACACTTGATGCCTTTTCTTGATTTCTACCTTTGCTGATTTTAGCATCACGAAGAGCTTGGGAATCGTTTAGGTTATCCCTTGCATATTATAGTTCATCACGAAGTTCTAGTAACTTGGTGATAGTGACTAGAGAACTCTGACAATCACTATCTTATCTGGAAGATTAACTCCCACTTAATTCAAGTGATTGTAGTACTCAAACATTCTGAGCACATGCTCACTAGCTGAGCTATTCTCCTCCATCTTGTAGGCAAAGTACTTGTCAGAGGTCTCATACCTCTTAACACGGGCATGAGTCTGAAATACCAATTTCAGTTCTTGCAATATCTCATATGCTCCCTGGCGTTCCAAATCTACTATATGATTCACGTTCGATCTTTCGATCTCATTGTTCCTATGCCATATCTGCATATGCTAGGCTCATCAAGTTTAACCCAAGTATTCTGCGTGTGCCAAACTGGCTTGCACCTGTTGTATGTGAACGTATAGCTTATCACACCCAATTATCACGTGGTATCTCGGCACGACGAACTATAGCAACGGTGCATACTCAGCGAGAACACTTACAACTTGAAATTTAGTGAGGGATCATCTTATAATGCTACGGCCGTACTAAGAAAAATAAGATGCATAAAAGATAAACATCACTTGCAATCAAAATATGTGACATGATATGGCCATCATCATCTTGTGCCTTTGATCCCCATCTCCGAAGCACCGTCATGATATCCATTGTCACCAGCTTGACACCTTGATCTCCATCGAAGCATCGTTGTCGTCTCGCCAACTATTGCTTCTACGACTATCGCTACCGCTTAGTGATAAAGTAAAGCAATTACATGGTGATTGCATTTCATACAATAAGAGACAACCATAAGGCTCCTGCCAGTTCTCGATAACGGTTACAAAACGTGATCATCTCATACAACAACTTATATCTCATCACATCTTGACCATATCACATCACAACAAGCCCTGCAAAAACAAGTTAGACGTCCTGTACTTGGTTGTTGCAAGTTTTACGTGGCTGCTATGGGTTTCTAGCAAGAACCGTTCTTACGTACGCATCAAAACCACAACGATTTTTCGTCAAGTGTGCTGTTTTAACATTCAACAAGGATCGGGCGTTGTCAAACTCGATTCAACTAAAGTTGGAGAAACTAACACCCGCTAGCCACCTATGTGCGAAGCACGTCGGTAGAACCAGTCTCATGAACGCGGTCAGGTAATGTCGGTCCGGGCCGCTTCATCCAACAATACCGCCGAATCAAAGTAAGACGTTGCTGGTAAGCAGTATGACTATTATCGCCCACAACTCTTTTTGTTCTACTCGTGCATATAACATCTACACATAGACCTGGCTCTGATGCCACTGTTGGGGAACGTAGTATTTCAAAAAAATTCCTACGATCACGCAAGATCTATCTAGGAGAATCATATCAACGAGCGGGGAGAGTGTGTCCATGTACCCTCATAGACCGAAAGGCGGAAGTGTTTACTAACGCGGTTGATGTAGTCGAACGTCTTCGCGATCCAACCGATCCAAGCACCGAACGTACGGAACCTCCGTGTTCAGCACATGTTCAGCTCGATGAAGTCCCTCGAGCTCTTGATCCAGTTGAGGCCGAGGGAGAGTTCCGCTAGCACGATGGAGTGGCGACTGTCATGATGAAGTTACGGGCGCAGGGCTTCGCCTAAGCACTACGATGATATGATCGAGGTGTGTAACTATGGAGGGGGCACCGCACACGGCTAAGAGAAACTTGTGTGTTCTGGGTGCCCCCTCTCCCCACATATATATAGGTTGGAGGGGGGAAAGAGGCAGCCTTAGGGCACCCCCAAGTAGGCCGAGTCCTACTTGGGGTGCAAGCCCAATTCGTCCCCCCGCCCCTTCCTTATTTCAGCATATGGGAAGGAAAGACAAGGGGGAAGAGAAGGAAAGGGTGGAGGCCGAACCCTCCTCCTTTCTTTATTCTTCCCCTTTCCTTTCCTCCTACTCCTATTCGTCCTAGGAGGGGCCTACTAGCCCACTAGGGGCTGGTGTGTCCCTCACTTGGCCCAAATAGGCCCATAACTTTGCCGGGGGGTGCCCAGAACCCCTTCTGGTGACCCGATATCACCCGGAACACTTCTGGTGTCCAAATATCATCGTCCTACATATGAATCTTTACCTCTCGACCATTTCAAGACTCCTTGTCATGTCTGTGACCTCATCTAGGACTCCGAACAAACTTCGGTCATCAAATCACATAACTTATAATACAAATCATCATCGAACGTTAGGCGTGCGGACCCTACGGGTTCGAGAACTATGTAGACATGACCGAGACACATCTCCGGTCAATAAACAATAGGAGAACCGGGATGCTCATATTGGATCCTACATATTCTACGAAGATCTTTATCGGTCAAACCGCATAACAACATACGTTGTTCCCTTTGTCATCGGTATGTTACTTGCCCGAGATTCGGTCGTCGGTATCATCATACCTAGTTCAATATTGTTACCCGCAAGTCTCTTTACTCATTCCGTAATGCACCAACCTGCAACTAACTCATTAGTCATATTGCTTGCAAGGCTTATAGTGATGTGCATTACTCAGAGGGCCCAAAGATACCTCTCCGATACTCGGAGTGACAAGTCCTAATCTCGATCTATGCCAACTCAACAAACACCATCGGAGACACCTGTAGAGCATCTTTATAATCACCCAATTATGTTGTGACGTTTGATAGCACACTAAGTGTTCCTCCGGTATTTGGGAGTTGCATAATCTCATAGCTAGAGGAACATGTATAAGTCATGAAGAAAGCAATAGCAATAAACTAAACGATCATAATGCTAAGCTAATAGATGGGTCTTGTCCATCACATCATTCTCTAATGATGTGATCCCGTTCATCAAATGAAAACACATGTCTATGGCTAGGAAACTTAGCCATCTTTGATTAATGAGCTAGTCAAGTAGAGGCATACAAGGGACAATCTGTTTGTCTATGTATTCACACATGTACTAAGTTTCCGGATAATACAATTCTAGCATGAATAATAAACATTTATCATGATATAAGGAAATATAAATAACAACTTTATTATTGCCTCTAGGGCATATTTCCTTCAGGAACCGCTACGCTTAGAGCTAAAGAAGAATTTTTAGAAAAAGCGACTCCTCTCGGTTTCTTACGTAGTAATGATGAAGAGATTAAAATGATTGGTGTTTCTTCAAGTGATTTATTTTTTAGTAATGTTAAAATTGATGATAAGGGGACTGAAGAAGAGTCAACTTTAGTTAGAAGGCGTCCCCATGATGCAAAGGGTGAAAATGTTGATGAAAAAATTTCTAAAAGTGGGTTTGGCGAGGTAAAAACTTTAACTGGTGATGTGCCCACTCTTTTGGATTACAAAGATTTTAATGATGATAGTTGCTCTTTTATTGGGTGTATTTCTTTGTTGCAATCCATGCTAAATTCACCCAATTCCTATGAACAAAACAAAGATTTTATAAAACATATTATAGAAGTGATGATGAAAGCCTTAGAAGAATGCTAGAACTAGAGATTTCAATTACTAGAAAATTATATGATGAATAGGAACCCACCATTAAAGTCAAGATTAAAAATTATGAATGCAATGCTTTATGTGATTTTGGTGCTAGTGTTTCAACAATTCCGAAATCTCTATGTGACGTGCTAGGTTTACCAATATGGATGAATGTTCTCTTAATTTGCACTTGCCGGATTCTACTATTAAAAAAACCTTTGGGTAGAATTGATGATGTTCTTATTCTTGCCAATAGGAATTATGTGCCAATTTTATTGTACTTGACATTGATTACAATCCGTCTTGCCTCGTTATATTTGGTAGACCGTTTTTACAAACTATAGTTGCCGTCATTGACATGAAATAAGGGAATATTAAATTCCAGTTTCTGTTAAAGAAGGGTATGGAACACTTCCCTAGAACTATAATTAAGCCACCATATGGGTCAATCATGAGGGCTGATAACCCAGAAGTACAGGGGATCACAATAATTTTCGAGGGTAGAGTATTCAACCCAAATTTATTGATTCGACACAAGGGGAGCCAAACTATATTCTCAAGTATTAGCAGCTGAGTTGTTAATTCAGCCACACCTAAAAAACTTAATATCTACAGCAAAGTATTTAGTAGCAAAGTAGTATGGAAGTAACGGTAACGCTGCCAAAAATTAATAGTAGCAGTTTTTGTAGTAATCGTAACAGTGGCAACGGAAAGGTAACTAAGCAAAGATCAACATGTGAAAAGTTCGTAGGCAATGGATCAATGATGGATAATTTGTCGGATGCGATTCCTCATGCAACAGTTATAACATAGGGTGACACAGAACTAGCTCCAGTTCATCAATGTAATGTAGGCATGTATTCCGAATATAGTCATACGTGCTTATGGAAAAGAACTTGCATGACATCTTTTGTCCTACCCTCCCGTGGCAGCGGGGTCCTATTGGAAACTAAGTGATATTGAGGCCTCCTTTTAATAGAGTAGCAGACCAAAGCATTAACACTTAGTGAATACATGAACTCTCAAACTACGATCATCATCGGGAGTGGTCCCGATTATTGTCACTTCGGGGTTGCCGGATCATAACACATAGTAGGTGACTATTGACTTGAAAGATAGGATCAAGAACTCACATATATATTCATGAAAACATAATAGGTTTAGATCTGAATTCATGGCATTCGGGCCCTAGTGACAAGCATTAAGCATAGCAAACTCATAGCAACATCAATCTCAGAACATAATGTATACTAGGGATCAAACCCTAACAAAACTAACTCGGTTACATGATAAATCTCATCCAACCCATCACCGTCCAGCAAGCCTACGATGGGATTACTCACGCACGGCGGTGAGCATCATGAAATTGGTGATGTAGGATGGTTGATGATGACTGTCGGTGTCAAAACTGGCGGATCTCGGGTAGGGGGTCCCGAACTGTGCGTCTAAGGTGGATGGTAACAGGAGGCAGGGGACACAATGTTTACCCAGGTTCGGGCCCTCTCGATGGAGGCAATACCCTACTTCCTGCTTGATTGATCTTGATGATATGAGTATTACAAGAGTTGATCTACCACGAGATCGTAGAGGCTAAACCCTACAAGCTAGCCTATGGTATGATTGTTGTTGGTCCTACGGACTAAACCTCCGGTTTATATAAACACTGGAGGGGGCTAGGGTTACACAGAGTCGGTTACAATGGGAGGAGATCTACATATCCGTATCGCCAAGCTTGCCTTCCATGCCAAGGTGTAGGATCGGAAGTATGTCTAGAGGGGGGGGGTGATTAGACTACTTGACCAAATAAAAACTTAACCTTTTCCCAATTTTAGTTCTTGGCAGATTTTAGCAACTTTAGGACAAGTCAAGCAATCATCACATAATTCAAGCAAGCATGCAAAGAGTATATAGCAGCGGAAAGTAAAGCATGCAACTTGCAAGAATGTAAAGGGAATGGTTTGGAGAATTCAAACGCAATTGGAGACACGAATGTTTTTCCCGTGGTTCGGATAGGTGGTGCTATCCTACATCCACGTTGATGGAGACTTCAACCCACGAAGGGTAACGGTTGCGCGAGTCCACGGAGGGCTCCACCCACGAAGGGTCCACGAAGAAGCAACCTTGTCTATCCCACCATGGCCATCGCCCACGAAGAACTTGCCTCACTAGCGGTAGATCATCACGAAGTAGGCGATCTCCTTGCCCTTACAAACTCCTTGGTTCAACTCCATAATCTTGTCGGAGGCTCCCAAGTGACACCTAGCCAATCTAGGAGACACCACTCTCCAAGAAGTAACAAATGGTGTGTTGATGATGAACTCCTTGCTCTTGTGCTTTAAATGATAGTCTCCCCAACACTCAACTCTCTCTCATAGGATTTGGATTTGGTGGAAAGAAGATTTGAGTGGAAAGCAACTTGGGGAAGGCTAGAGATCAAGCTTCATATGGTAGGAATGGAATATCTTGACCTCAACACAAGGGTAGGTGGTTCTCTCTCAGAACATATGAGTTGGAAGTGTAGATGTGTTCTGATGGCTCTCTCCACGAATGAAGAGGAGGTGGGGGCGGGTATATATAACCTCCACACAAAATCCTACCGTTACACACAATTTACCAATCTCGATGGGACCGAATAAACAAACTCGGTTGGACCGAAATAGTAAACCTAGTGACCGTTAGAGATTTTCGGTGGGACTGACATGCAACTCGGTAGGACCGATATGGTTAGGGTTAGGGCATAACATAATATCGGTGAGACCGATTACACAAACTCGGTGAGACCGATTTGGTAATTAGCTAACCAGAGAGTTGGTCAGGTAAACTCGATGGGACCGATTTTCTCTTTCGGTGAGACCGAAAAGTTACAAAAGGGAAACAGAGAGTTTACATTGCAATCTCGGTGGGACCGATTTGCTCTTTCGGTGAGACCGAAAAGTTACAAAAGGGAAACAGAGAGATTGCAACCCCATCTCGGTGAGACCGAGATCCCTATCGGTAGAACCAATTTGCTAGGGTTTGGCAGTGGCTTATGACATGTGAAACTCGGTGGCGCCGGATAGAAAGAATCGGTAGGACCGAGTTTGGCTTGGAGTTTAGGTCATTTGTGGATATGGGAAAGTAGGTGAGGATTTTGGAGCATATCATTAAGCACATGAAGCAAAAGGCTCATTAAGCAACACCTCATCCCTCCTTGATAGTATTGGCTTTTCCTATGGACTCAATGTGATCTTGGACCACTAAAATATAAAATGAAGAGTCTTGAGCTTTTGAGCTTGAGCCAATCCTTTGTCCTTAGCATTTTGAGGGTTCCACTTTCACCATCCATGCCATGCCAATCATTGAGCTTTCCTGAAATAATTATCTTGGAATAGCATTAGCTCAATGAGC
The DNA here is from genome assembly GCA_032464435.1 of Aegilops umbellulata. Taxonomy (NCBI): domain Eukaryota; kingdom Viridiplantae; phylum Streptophyta; class Magnoliopsida; order Poales; family Poaceae; genus Aegilops; species Aegilops umbellulata. The sequence goes on from CP136056.1 coordinate 256,519,842, forward strand.
TATATGTTGTTATGAATTACCAAAACCACCTAGGGATAGTTGCACTTTCAATCTCCCCCTTTTTGGTAATTGATCACAACATATAGATCAAAGCTTCGACAAATGATAATAAGAATGAATTATATTGTCGCTTTGTGAAGTATGTGATATGTAAGAGCTCCCCCTAAATTTGTGCATATTTAAAATTTGCTTTGGACTGCAAATGCACAAAGAGTTAGAATTATGGGTTACTCTTCCATGTCACATACATCTTGGTGGAGCGCTCAAAATGATAATAATGAAATACGTGCACTCATCACCAAGGAAAAGTGAATGACCACATAAGATAGATAAGATATATCAAGCATGCATAAGTGTAGCTTATGATCAAACACATGATCATCAATGTCTCACAAGCATATCAAGGTATCTCGACCAAAAGCAAACAAAGTTTGAGAAACCACCAAATAAAGCAAGAGAGAAAAAAGCAACACACTCTCTCTCGAAGCCTATGATCTATACATTTTCTCCCCCTTTGGCAACAAGTTACCAAAAAGTACCTAGAAAACGCATAGTGCTAGATCGACACTCAGGCTTGATCTTCTGGTGGTGGTGGAGTCCGGATCACTCCAAGGACGAAGGCTTCCATAGACGTGGTTGGAGTTGGAGCTGAAGTAGATGCTAGAGCTGGTTGGGCTGGTGTTGTGGCTGGAGCTGAGGCGGTGGCTCTTGTGTCAGGAACTGGCACTGCAGACGACCTCGGACCTCGTGGCACTCTGGCAAATGCATCAATGGTAGTCTTCCCTTTCCTCTCCTGCATGTCATCTTGAAGTTGCTCCACTGCTGTTTGAATCTCTGTCACCTTGACATCCAAGTCATAGAACTTTTGTTCTACAATTTTCTCTAAGCTCTCCTGGTTCTGAGTGAGGGTGGCCAGACCTTTCTCAATCCTCAGGGTGGATGCAATCAGGTAACTGAGCTGCTCTTGCTTGTTTTTCAAGAAGTACTCAGATGCCTCCTCTTGAGTTGGCATCTTGGCAGCTTTCTCCTTCCTTGCCTTCTCCTTCTTAGCTTGTTCTTGGACTGACGATGGTTCATTTTCATTCATCACAACTTGGTTGTCCTCGAAATCTAGATGAATAGGCAAATGTTCCTTGTCCAACAAGTATGTGTCTGTGCCCATTCTTGAGTTAATCAACATCTGGATCTGAGGGGCATAACCACAGCTCCTCTTCTGATCTGCTGCAGTCCTCTTGATTGTCTCTACTATGAGGCTCATGACCTTAAACTTTTGAGGCACATCAAATATATGAAGCAGGTTGATGGCATGACCTCTGATCATCCTATGATCTCCAGACTTGGGCAAAAGTGTGTGCCTAAGGATCCAGTTGATCGTAGGCAGACCTGACAACAGGTGTTTCACAGACCCAAACTGGTGAGTATCAAGATCTTCTGCTGGAATCTCCTTGTACATATTTGCCATAGTGTTATGATCCATCTTTTTCTTGGCATAAACATCCAAGTCATCTTCATTTTCTTCTGGGGCATTGATCAACCTTGCCCATTCCTCAACAGTCGAATGGTACCTTGTACCTTCAGACATCCATGTGATCCTTCCATCTGGATAGAAATGTGCTGTGGAGTAGAATTGCATAATCAGCTCCTCATTCCACTTTGTGAGCTTCTGCCCAACAAAGTCAGCTACTCCACAAGCTCTGAAGCTATCTTGCAATCCAGGGTAGTGCTCTTCATTTTCCTTGATGTATGCCCAATCAACCCATCTCATGTCACACACAACTGGCTTCTTATCCAATAAGACTGTCTCATAGAAGTCCTGCTATTCCTTAGAGTGGAACCTGTAGTCAACAGCAGTCCTCCTCCTAGTAGCATATGGATCCTCTGCTCTCCATTTGCTTAGCCCAAAGTCTCTTCCGATCTTCATATCCTCAGCCACAGGATGAGCATCATTGTGGTCTGGGATCTTGGGCTTCAACTTTCTCAGCACTTGGCCTTCCTCTTCTTCAACAACAGCTTCAGGCACTGGGGCCTTGTTCTTCTCAGCAGCTGGTATGCTCCTTGTATTTCTCTTTGGTTTTGGCTTTGGAGCTGGCTTGGCCTTAGATGCAGCCTTGGGGGCTTCCTTGGGCTTAGATGCAGTTGCCCCTGATCTTATAGCATCACCCATCAGCTTGGGTGCCTTAGGTGCTGGTGCAGCAACCTCTTCTTCTTCCTCTTCTTCATCAGAAGAATGTTGTTCAAATTCAGCCATGGGATCAACTTTCTTGCACCATCTGCCTCTTTTCCTTTCCTTCTTTGTTTCGGCTGCAACTGGCTCTTTGGGTGCAGGCTTCTCAGGAATCTTTGTTGAGGCTCTGGCCTTTGGCATGGGCTGCCTGCCTACTGGCCGTTTGACCTTTAAGCCTGGCTTGTTGCTCTTTCTTGAGCCATGCTCTTTCTTGAGTTCAACTTTCTTGGAAGTTGCTTCCTCCTCTGCCACATACTCCTCATCCTCTGATTCTGAGGTTCTCTTCCTCCTTTGTCTTGTGGCAGCTTTTGGCAGGTTGCTGGGGGTGCTCCTGCTGCCTTCATCTGAAGAGCTGGAGGGACTAGTGCCCTCACTCATCTGCACTAGCTGTTCTGATATGTTTTGGCTATCACGCTGGTCTGACATGATGAACAAGCTGACTGCTGACCCTGTGAATAGTTTATAGATGAGGTAGAGTGGATGAGCATCACAAAACGCAGAGATTTTTGCAAAAGAATGATTCAAAAACTTAGTTTTAGTTTCCCACAGAAAGCATTTTGGATCTACCGATTTTTAAACTCGGTGATACCGAAGCAGCTTTTGGAACCTAAACTAGTGAACTCGGTCAGACCGAGTCACAGTTCGTGTCATGACCGGTTTTCCCAATAAAAATATTTATTGAGGAACCAATCTTTATAACCCAGTTTGAGATAAAACCCTCTTCACTGGCAGACAAACTTTTGATACAATAAGCCAGTAGCATAAATATATGACAGGGTTGAGCTGACGATGCTCAACAATTTATTACAAGCGTGCCAATAATTATACATAAAGGCGAATAATGACACAAGGGAGTGGTGGCATACTACTGACTCGCAAATAAGGTAGAGGTGGAGTAACACAGTGGGAGTGGTTATGGGATTCTCAAACTAACATCCCATCGAGCGTCGAGGTGAAGCTCGAAGAATTTATTAGGGTAGCGGAAGCGGATATGAAACAATGACCAACTCCAGGGTTGCACGAGACTGACTGGGACTCCTCTAGGCGTCGGATTCGCTATCGAACTCTTCATCCATGAGATCACCTTCGTCAGCATCTGGCCAAATCAACAAGCCAGTGAGTACTTTGAAAGTACTCGCAAGACAGTACGGACGTAAGATATAACAAATGCCAACATGAAATACATGGATAAATAACCAGTACAATCAGACATAGAAGTGATAATGCTGGGTGCCAAACGAGTGTCTGAAAGACTCCTCGAGCGGAAAAATGCGGAATAATAATACTGGTGCCAAACGAGTGTCTGAAAGACTCCTCGAGCGGAAAATGCGGAATAATAATGCCACAATCGGGCGTCTGAGCGACACCACTTAAAGGGCTATAAAAGAAATGCCACAGTCGGGCATCTGAGCGACACCACATAAAGGGCTATAAAAGAAATGCCACAGTCGGGCGTCTGAGCGACACCACATAAAGGGCTTTAAAAGAAATGCCACAGTCGGGCGTCTGAGCGACACCACATAAAGGGCTTTAAAAGAAATGCCACAGTCGGGCGTCTGAGCGACACCACATAAAGGGCTTTAAAAGAAATGCCACAGTCGGGCGTCTGAGCGACACCACATAAAGGGCTTTTGACTGATAAGGAAATAATATACTCATCATAAATATAATCAACTCATGGAATTAAACGGGTTAGTCCATCCACAAGAATAAACATTTAACCGGTCTTAGAGCTCATGCGTCCCACCGGGAAATCTGTCACCAAACTGGCACATGACTGTTAGCAGGGAACTTGGAAATAGATAAGATGATTTAAGGATATGGAGCTCTGCAGAGTTTGTACAAAAATTTCCCACAGTCGACGGATTTCCGTAGTCACTAGGACTAGTTCCGTTACGGTATTTCAGAAGAAAACACAGCAATCTAGTACACACCCATCCAACTCTTCGATGCCAGGAATCACCCTCAACATCGTCCAAGAAAAACTATTGAGACGGGGAGATCACAATCTCGAATAGCATGGGATCAAATTTATATACGCGCGCTCTAAGGGGTGCCCCCCTCTCGGTTCCAACCGGAAACACCCATGCCCCCTGACCGGATGCCTGGCTTTAATCCAGGGCCATGGAACCAGCATCCCGGCCTCTCCTTTTTGGTGTGTACCAAGAAAGCGGTTTGCGACTTACTAAACCATACCCCTTTCGGGAAACATGTGGTAGTACAGGAAAAGGGAATGGATATGAACCAACCGATACGGGTTGGTACTGAAGATAACTTGCATGGCCTAAGACTGGCATGCTACAACACTGCCATCTTACCCATCTTCATGCCAACACATGGCCTTACATACTCACGTCCATCGACGTGTGAAATCATCGGGCTTACTTGCTCCAACAATGCATAAAGAACGGTTCATCGGTATGCTCCACGCATGCCATGAAACTATCTACATGCAACCATGCCAAAACACTCATCATATCAAAAGTTCGAACATGCTTGCCTGGTTCAGAGTAGTCGGAGCCTAGCTCGGTGAAGTTTGCGGCCCCGTCACCTCCGTCGGTATCTACGGTACAGAGAAAACATACACGCTAACGTGAATACCGAGAGGTGCAGAAAAAGCATTGCAAATATTTTTCAAATAAATCTGATAAAAAACTAGACAAAATTTTGAAGAGAACAGAAAAAGAATCACTCAAAAATATGCTTCTGATAAAAAGTTATAAGGGTTTTTGACCAGGGACTCATCTGTAATGAAACAGAAACTTTCCAGGGTTCTAACTGAGAAAACAGAAAACGGTTCGATAGGAAATGCGCAAGCGCAACGGAGAAAGCGTATTTTGCCCGAAGGCGTTTTCAGAAAACGATTGGAATAGAAAAGACAGAGAAGCTGACAGGCGGGTCCCATCTGTCAGGTTTAAAATTTAAAAGAGGCGGGTCGGGCTCGCTGGCGCCCGAGAGCCGCGGTGGTCGCCGGCGGCGATCCACGGCGAGGCAGAGAGATCGGAGGTTACCTCCGTGCTCAGGGTGCCATTCCGCGTTGGATGGTGGTCGAGGTGGTTGCCGGGAAGCACCACGTCGGCGGTGGCCCCTGCTCCGGCGGACGGCGGTTCGGGCGTGGTTGGAGGTCGCCGGAGAGAGCTGCACTGATCAAATTGAGGAGGGGGTTAAGAATCTGGTAGCTAGAGAGGGAGATGGACGGAGTTTGGGCGCCAGAGACGGCCTCACCGGAGCGAATCGAGCTGGAGGCCGAGGCGGAGCGGGGTGGCCGGAGTCGGGGGAGGAGACCTCCTCGAGGTCCTCCCAGTGACCTGGCACGGCGTTGGTGGAGTGCAGGGGTGGTGCGTGCTCGCGGGAGGGCTCGGGGTCTCCTTTTATAGGCGATCCGAGGCGGTGGCCGAGAACGGCATTCTCCGGCGAGTGATTACGGTGGTGCAGTGCTTGGTCGGGGGAGTTTAGGAGTTGAACACCGTCGTGGAGGTTCGCGGAGTCCATTTTGGAGCTTGCTGAGGTGGAGCTCGACGGAACGGGACGGCGCGGGTCCATCGGCGGCAGAGAGCATGCTCTGTGCGTGCCGCGCCACGACGGTTGTGCTGCATGCGTGCGCTGGCGTGGAGGTGGACACGCGGAGCCATCGGCGGGGCTGTGCGGCGCGGAACGGCGTTGAGCCACCGTTCTGCTCCCTGTTGGCTGCCACGGCGGTTCAGCCGCCGCGGGACACGCCGGCGCGGTCGGGTCAGAGCGCCACCGACGCCAGGAAGAAGCCAAGCGCGCATGCGGGGCCCTGGACACGCAGACCAGGCGGCGAGCAACGTGCCAAGGGCACTGTGTGCGCGTGACTGAAGATGATCTGAAGAAATCAACACTGAAGACTGAATTTGCTGAATGTGTTTGAACAGTGCATGCAAGGTGTTCGACAGAATGATCCAGGCATGTAGGGATTTTTCCTTGGGCTGATTTTTGGTGGAGTGACTTCTCATTGCTCTAGTAGGATGCCTGATTTTTGGTGGAATTTTTGGAGAAGTGTAGATATGAATTTCACCAAATTTGACAAATCTGGTCCAAACTTGCGGGGAGTGTAAGTTGAAAAATTTGAAAAGAAGATGAGTGGATCAAGATGGTTCTGGGTTGTGGGTGCAAAGGACTAGCCAGTAGAGTTGGTTTGAAGTCAAATCTCAAATGGAAAAGGGTACTTGCTTTGAAAATCCATCAGGCTCAAAATAATTGACAGAAAATATTTGAGAGATAAAAATAAAATCCAAAACTTGTTTGGATGAGTTGGGATAGGGAATTTGAGTTGTTGACAAGGAGGGGTGAAGATGTTGGAGTGGTATTGCCTCATGGGCAAGGTACAAGGTCATGGATGGTTTTCAATAGAATGAAAATCCCAAATCTTTTTCATAGAGTTTTTCTTAAAAAGAAAACTCCAATAAAAAATCTGAGAAGGGAAACAATAGAGAGAAGGAGTTTTTAAGAAGGTCAAACCCAGGGCTTGAAGGAGAAAACAGAAAAACCCTAGTCAAGGAAAAGGAAATTTTAAGAAGGTTGTTTTACTGAAAGCCTCAAATTTCAAGGAAAAACCAGCAATGATTTTGCAAAAACCCAAATGAAATTTTTGGAGTGTCACAACACCTACCCCCTTAGGAAAAATCTCGTCCCCGAGATTTCAGTTGATCCTTAAATAAGTGAGGATGCTCTGTTCGGAGAAAGTCCTCTCTTTCCCATGTTGCTTCACTTTCGGTGTGATTACTCCACTGAACTTTGAAAAATTTGACGGTTTTCTGTCGGGTCCTCCTTTCAGACTCCTCTAATATCTTTACTGGGTGTTCCCGATAAGTGAGGTCTGGCTGCACGTCTATGTTCTCATGGGATACTTGTTTCTCTGGGTTGCTTACACATTTCCTCAACTGCGATACGTGGAACACGTTGTGAATATCTGACAGTTCCTCAGGTAGGTCTAGTTGGTATGCTACTGCGCCTTTCCGTGCCAATATACCGAATGGCCCGATGAATCTTGGCGCTAGCTTTCCCTTAATTTTGAATCGCTGCAACCCCCTCATAGGTGACACCCGTAGGTACACGAATTCACCGGGTTCGAAGTTAACCCCACGATGTTTCTGATCGTAATAACTCTTTTGCCGGCTTTGGGCGGTCTTGAGCCGATCTCTGATTAGTTGGACCTTTTCCTCGGCTTCCTTGAGCACGTCTGGGCCGAAGATACGGCTGTCTCCGGTCTCTGACCAATTTAACGGGGTACGACATCTTCGTCCATACAAGGCTTCAAATGGTGCCATTTGCAGGCTGGCCTGATGACTGTTGTTGTACGCGAACTTGGCGTATGGCAGGCTGTCTTCCCAACTGGCTCCATAGGTGAGGACACATGCTCTCAGCATGTCCTCTAAAATCTGGTTTACCCGTTCTGTTTGTCCATCTGTCTGAGGGTGGTATGCCGTGCTGAAGGCTAGTTGAGTTCCTAGAGCCTGTTGTAACTGCTCCCAGAATCTTGAGACGAACTGTGTTCCTCTGTCGGATATTATAGTCTTTGGGACACCGTGCAGACAAACTATGCGAGAGAGATATATTTTGGCAAGCTTCTGAGTGGTGTGGGTCATCTTTACTGGAATGAAATGTGCCACCTTAGTCAATCTGTCGGTGATAACCCATATGGCATCATTCCTGTGTCGTGATCGAGGTAGTCCGACAATGAAATCCATCCCTATTTCATCCCATTTCCACTCAGGTATTTTATTTGGTTGCAGTAGTCCAGCTGGTCTCTGATGTTCGGCCTTTATACGTTGACAAGAGTCGCAGCATGCAATGAAGGTGGCTATGTCCCTTTTCATACCATGCCACCAAAATCCTTCTTGGATATCCTTATACATCTTGGTTCCTCCAGGGTGGATCGAATATGGAGCGGTGTGGGCTTCAGCTAGAATCTGCCGTTTGAGGTCTTCTACGTCCGGTACGCAGGGTCTGTTTCCGTACCATAGTGTCCCTTCTTCGTCTATGATGAATTCCGAGGCCTTGCCCATACTCACCTTTCTTTTGATACCTTCAATGCTGGGGTGACCGGGCTGGGCTTCTTTGATTCTTGTCACAAGGTTGGGCTGTATCTCCAAGTTTGTTATGGTGCCTTCTGCTATCATCAACAAGTTGAGTGTGGCAAATTCCTGTTGGAATTCGGGTCTTAAGTTGGGCAGATTGTTGTGGTTGGCGCTGGGGTTCCGACTAAGAGCATCGGCTACTACATTTGCTTTTCCAGGATGATAGTGGATTCCGACATCATAATCCTTTACTAGCTCCAACCAGCATCGTTGCCTTAAATTCAGCTCTGGCTGTGTGAAAATATATTTGAGACTTTTATGGTCCGTATATATTTCACATCGATTTCCAAGTAGGAAGTGCCTCCATTCCTTGAGTGCATGAATAACTGCTGCCATTTCTAAGTCATGAGTGGGATAGTTTTCCTCATGCTTGCGAAGTTGCCTTGAAGCGTATGCGACAACCTTGCCTTCTTGCATTAATACGCATCCGAGTCCCTTCCTGGACGCGTCACAAAATACTTCAAAATTCTTGCGTATGTCCGGCACAATCAATACTGGTGCTGTTGTTAATTTCCGTTTTAGCTCTTGGAAACTTTTCTCACAGGCTTCTGTCCATTCAAATTTCTTATCTTTCTTGAGCAATTGCGTCATTGGCTTGGCTATGGTGGAGAATCCTTCAATAAATCTGCGGTAATATCCTGCCATTCCCAAGAAACTCCGTATGTCCGTTACGCTGGCTGGTGACTTCCAGCCAAGTACGGCCTTGACTTTCTCTGGGTCCACGGCGATCCCGTCTTGGGTTAGCACGTGGCCTAGAAAGCCTACTTGCCTTAACCAAAATTCACACTTGCTGAACTTGGCGTACAATTGGTGTTTCCTGAGTTCTCCTAGTACAATTCTGAGATGTTCAGCGTGTTCTTCTGGTGTCTTGGAGTATACTAAAATATCGTCGATGAATACCACAACGAACTTGTCCATAAACTTCAAAAATACTTTGTTCATGAGGTGAACAAAATATGCAGGGGCATTTGTTAATCCAAAAGGCATTATTGTGAACTCATACAGTCCATATCTGGAGGTGAAGGCTGTCTTGGGGATATCTTCTATTCGTACTTTTAATTGATGGTATCCTGACCTTAGGTCGATTTTTGAGAATACCTTGGCCTTAGCGAGTTGATCGAATAAATCATTTATTCTTGGCATCGGGTATTTGTTCTTGATTGTGACCATGTTGAGTGCTCGGTAGTCAATACACAATCGCAGTGTTCGATCTTTCTTTTTGGCAAACAAAATTGGTGATCCCCATGGTGAGGAACTGGCTCGAATGTATCCCTTGTCAAGCAATTCCTTTATTTGTTTCTTCAGTTCAACCAACTCGGATGGTGCCATTCTGTATGGTTTCTTGTATATGGGGGTGGTTCCTGGTGCTAGCTCAATGCTGAACTCTATCTCTCGGTCGGGTGGCATGCCTGGTAGCTCTTCGGGAAATACGTCTGGAAATTCATGTACTACTGGAACCTTGTTTAATTCAGAAATGTCCACCTTGTTCAGTCTTGGTTGTCTGGGCATTTCCCTTTCTTTGGCGGATACTCTTATTGTCTTACCATGGTGGTGTGTGAGAATCACGGTCCGATTGAAACAATCAATGAAACCTTTGTTGGTGGTTAACCAGTCCATCCCTAGGATTGTTGGGGAACGTAGTAATTTCAAAAAAGTTTCCTACGCACACGCAAGATCATGGTGATGCATAGCAACGAGAGGGGAGAGTGTTGTCTACGTACCCTCGTAGACCAAAGCGGAAGCGTTGACACAACATAGAGGAAGTAGTCGTACGTTCTCCTCGCGATCCAACCGATCACAGCACCGTTACTCCGGCACCTCCGAGTTCTTGGCACACGTTCAGCTCGATGACGATCCCCGGGCTCCAATCCAGCAAAGCGTCGAGGAAGAGTTCCGTCAGCACGACGGCGTGGTGATGATCTTGATGTGTTACCGGTGCAGGGCTTCGCCTAAGCACTGCAACGATATGATCGAGGTGGAATTTGGTGGAAGGGGGCACCGCACACGGCTAAGGAACGATCCGTAGATCAACTTGTGTGTCTCTGGGGTGCCCCCTGCCCCCGTATATAAAGGAGCCAAGGGGGAGGGGCTGGCCGGCCAACTCTGGTGCGCCAGGAGAGTCCTACTCCCTCTGGGAGTAGGATTCCCCCCCCCCATCCTAGTTGGATTAGGAATCTCCAAGGGGGAGAGAGAGAGAGGGGGCGCCCACCTCTCCTAGTCCTAATAGGACTAGGGAAAGGGGGGGAGGCGCGCAGCACATGAGGGCAGCCCTCTCACCTCTCCTCCAAGGCCCATGTTGGCCCATTATGCCCCCGGGGGGTTCCGGTAATGTCGGGGCGGACGGGCGTCCCCCCGCGAGCACCTATGGGGCCGGAGCCCCTTTCGTTGTCCGGCGAGGGGGGCGGAGGGAGCGCAGAGAGAAGATCGAGGCGGACACACGGGCGGTTTACCCAGGTTCGGGCCGCGATGGACGCGTAAAACCCTACTCCTGCTTAGTTGTATTGAACTGGGGAGCTCGGGAGCTTGGAGAGCTAGCTGCACCGAGCATATGGCTGTCTGGATGCCGAATCTCCGAAACCCCGGAACCCCTTCTACGTTGCACACGGGCCTCCTTTTATAGCGCAAAGGGGTCACCGATAGGTGTCAACGTAAGAGAAAGGGGTAAAAGTGTAAAAGGGGTGGTAGCTGTAATAGTGTGGGAACGGTGGTGCTACAGTGCGGCACAGTGTTATCATACCTACTTCTGACGGTAGGGGACAAGGGCATTAAATGCCCGTCACGGTCGCCCGGACAGCACCGAGGCGGACCGTTAGGTGCGCCACCGTTCGCCACGATGGCGGCTGCATGCCACCGCATGCCCCAGGCTGCGCGGTGCCTCGCCACGTGCCCTCGGGGGAAGCCCCGGAGCGACGCGTGGGCGGGCGAGCTGGAGCGCAGTCTTGAGGTGGCGATCTTGCCGCGGCAAGTGGCTTGCCGCGGGGGTCGTCTTCCTGTGCCTGATAGCGTGCCAGCTATCAGGCCTTGCCGGGGCGCTTGGCGCGCCACGGCGGGCTTCTCTTGTGGTGCCTGGGTTCGGCCTTCCCGACAAGCTCCTCTTGTCGGGGGCTCGATCTTCTGTCTCGTTATACTTTGTTCTTGGATGGCCTTACATGGGCTCAGTCGTCCCGGCAAGCTCCTCTTGCCGGGGTCTTGTCTTCTTGGCCCGGCAAGCTCCTCTTGCCGGGGGCCTTGTCTTCTTGGCCCGGCAAGCTCCTCTTGCCGGGGGCCTTGTCTTGAATGCTTGGTCTTCTCTTGGCGCTTCCGGGGCGGGCCTTGCCGCAGGGTGCTACGACTGCCCGTGCACAAGTCTGGGGTACTAAGGTACCCCTACTTTAGTACACCGACAGGAGCCCCCGGGCCTGGGCCACACATGGTGCCGAGCGTTGTTGGGCCAGGCCCTAACGGTGCACGGGCACGCATGGCCTTGGTCGCGCTGCTCCTTAACTCCGCATCCGCCGCGCCTTCCCTAGGCGGCGCGCGCTTACCGCGGCGTCGTGGGGGCGGGGCGTGCGGGGTGAGCGTGAAGTGGGTGGCGTGCGCGGGGCTGAACCGCGCAGGCGCGCGTCACGTCGCGCACGATCTCTTGATCCCTCGACCGCGTAGATTAGGCCGCCTGCCCCTTTCTTTTATCTCCCTTTCCCTGCCGCTGTTAAATATGCCACAGAAACGGCTGGTTAGGGCAGCAGTAAGGCATTTTGTAATATAACTTTTCATCTTAGGCTATGCATCGCACTGTTATCCCCTCTACTCGACCGGCGCCTTGTTTGTTTCCGCCCTACGCTTTCGAGGACTTGCCGGCGTAGGCCTCCGCCTTGCCACGGGTGCCGAGTGCGGGACGTCAGCGACCCGCTGGCGGGGCTGCCACCGGCAAGAAACCTCGCTGCGGCTGGTTGCCGCTCACTCAGATTGTTGAGCAGGCTCGAGGCAAAGTAAACGGTGCGACTGCGGTCGCAGCACGCTTAGGGTGCCGGGCGAGCTCGAAACAAAGTGAGGACGCTACTCGGGGTGTAGCACACTCGAGTCGTTGAGCGGACTCGAAACGAAACGAGGGCGCAACCAGTCTCGTGCCGGTCCTTCCGCGCTCAGGCCTCTCAACCCAGGCTTGGTCGTTTGAGGGAGATAACTCTTAAAAATTAATGGAGCAATTGCTCGAGCTCCGGCAACTTATCTTTTCTTATCGCTTGCCGCCCGGTGGGGTAAAACCTCCTTGGGCAGCATCCAGCCCATCCTGGGGGTAGGTGAGGGGGCAGGGCCTCACGACCCTCCGGAACTAGGCGTAGCTATGCTTGGGGATCCGCGCCCCTCTCTGCGCCAAGGATCACATGCAACTGCGGCAAGACTTGGGCAGAGGGGATGGTTGGCGGAAACAGGTTCCGGCTACCGCGCTGGAAAGACTCTTCCCACGGTCGGCGTCAACTCGTTCGGCACCCCGGCGGGCGAGGCGCGCCGGGGGAACGAGGTCACCTTTCTCGTGACTTCTGGCGCTAACTTCTGCGGCCGCGAGAGCGGCGCAGAGTTCGCTGGAGGCGAATCGTTCGCCCAGCGGCCAGAAGGCGGGCCTCCTCAAGGAGCAGCTGCTTCTTGCCCAGTCTCTGCGCGAGTGGATACTCGAGGAGGGCCGCGCACGAGCCCGTGGGAAGGAATGCCAAAGCTCGTCGGGAACCCCCGCTTCAACTGGACAGATCCTCGGATCCGCAGGAGCGGACTATTCCTCGGCGTTCAGATTGCTGGTCTGCTCGCCGGAGCAAGGCTCACCGGGGACACCTGCTTCGACTGGACGGATCCTGGGATCCGCAGGAGCGGGCTGTCCCTCGGCGTCGCCCCCTACCTGGCGCGCCAAAGATGTCGGGGCGGACGGGCGTCCCCCCGCGAGCACCCATGGGGCCGGAGCCCCTTTCGTTGTCCGGCGAGGGGGGCGGAGGGAGCGCAGAGAGCAGATCGAGGCGGACACACGGGCGGTTTACCCAGGTTCGGGCCGCGATGGACGCGTAAAACCCTACTCCTGCTTAGTTGTATTGAACTGGGGAGCTCGGGAGCTTGGAGAGCTAGCTGCACCGAGCGTATGGCTGTCTGGATGCCGAATCTCCGAAACCCCGGAACCCCTTCTACGTTGCACACGGGCCTCCTTTTATAGCGCAAAGGGGTCACCGACAGGTGTCAACGTAAGAGAAAGGGGTAAAAGTGTAAAAGGGGTGGTAGCTGTAATAGTGTGGGAACGGTGGTGCTACAGTGCGGCACAGTGTTATCATACCTACTTCTGACGGTAGGGGACAAGGGCATTAAATGCCCGTCACGGTCGCCCGGACAGCACCGAGGCGGACCGTTAGGTGCGCCACCGTTCGCCACGATGGCGGCTGCATGCCACCGCATGCCCCAGGCTGCGCGGTGCCTCGCCACGTGCCCTCGGGGGAAGCCCCGGAGCGACGCGTGGGCGGGCGAGCTGGAGCGCAGTCTTGAGGTGGCGATCTTGCCGCGGCAAGTGGCTTGCCGCGGGGGTCGTCTTCCTGTGCCTGATAGCGTGCCAGCTATCAGGCCTTGCCGGGGCGCTTGGCGCGCCACGGCGGGCTTCTCTTGTGGTGCCTGGGTTCGGCCTTCCCGACAAGCTCCTCTTGTCGGGGGCTCGATCTTCTGTCTCGTTATACTTTGTTCTTGGATGGCCTTACATGGGCTCAGTCGTCCCGGCAAGCTCCTCTTGCCGGGGTCTTGTCTTCTTGGCCCGGCAAGCTCCTCTTGCCGGGGGCCTTGTCTTCTTGGCCCGGCAAGCTCCTCTTGCCGGGGGCCTTGTCTTGAATGCTTGGTCTTCTCTTGGCGCTTCCGGGGCGGGCCTTGCCGCAGGGTGCTACGACTGCCCGTGCACAAGTCTGGGGTACTAAGGTACCCCTACTTTAGTACACCGACAGGTAACCCTCCCGGTATTCCGGTAAAATCCTGATTTCACCTGGAATGCATCCGATGTCCAAACATAGGCTTCCAATATATCATTCTTTACGTCTCGACCATTTCGAGACTCCTCGTCATGTCCGTGATCACATCCGGGACTCCGAACTCCTTCGGTACATCAAAATGCATAAACTCATAATAACTGTCATCGTAACGTTAAGCGTGCGGACCCTACGGTTCGAGAACAATGTAGACATGACCGAGACACGTCTCCGGTCAATAACCAATAGCGGGACCTGGATGCCCATATTGGCTCCTACATATTCTACGAAGATCTTTATCGGTCAGACCGCATAACAACATACGTTGTTCCCTTTGTCATCGGTATGTTACTTGCCCGAGATTCGATCGTCGGTATCGAATACCTAGTTCAATCTCGTTACCGGCAAGTCTCTTTACTCGTTCTGTAATACATCATCTCGCAACTAACTCATTGGTTGCAATGCTTGCAAGGCTTTATGTGATGTGCATTACCGAGAAGGCCCTGAGATACCTCTCCGACAATCGGAGTGACAAATCCTAATCTCGAAATACGCCAACCCAATATGTACCTTCGGAGACACCTGTAGAGCACCTTTATAATCACCCAGTTACGTTGTGACGTTTGGTAGCACACAAAGTGTTCCTACGGTAAATGGGAGTTGCATAATCTCATAGTTAAAGGAACATGTATAAGTCATGGATAAAAGCAATAGCAACATACTAAACGATCGGGTGCTATGCTAATGGAATGGGTCATGTCAATCAGATCATTCAACTAATGATGTGATCTCGTTTAATCAAATAACAACTCTTTGTTCATGGTTAGGAAACATAACCATCTTTGATTAATGAGCTAGTCAAGTAGAGGCATACTAGTGACACTCTGTTTGTTTATGTATTCACACATGTATTATGTTTCCAGTTAATACAATTCTAGCATGAATAATAAACATTTATCATGATATAAGGAAATAAATAATAACTTTATTATTGCCTCTAGGGCATATTTCCTTCAGTCTCCCACTTGCACTAGAGTCAATAATCTAGATCACATCACCTATGTGATTAACATCAATAGTTCACATCATCATGTGATTAACACCCATAGTTCACATCGATATGTGACCAACACCCAAAGGGTTTACTAGATTCAGTAATCTAGTTCACATTGCTATGTGATTGACACCCAAAGAGTACTACGGTGTGATCATGTTTTGCTTGTGAGAGAAATTTAGTCAACGGGTCTGCCACATTCAGATCCGTTATGTATTTTGCAATTTTCTATGTCTACAATACTCTGCACGGAGCTACTTTAGCTAATTGCTCCCACTTTCAATATGGATCTAGATTGAGACTTAGAGTCATCTAGATTAGTGTCAAAACTTGCATCGACGTAACCTTTTACGACGAACCTTTTTGTCACATCCATAATCGAGAAACATATCCTTATTCCACTAAGGATAATTTTGACCGCTTGTCCAGTGATCTACTCCTAGATCACTATTGTACTCCCTTGCCAAACTCAGTGGTAGGGTATGCAATAGATCTGGTACACAGCATGGCATACTTTATAGAATCTATGGCTGAGGCATAGGAAATGACTTTCATTCTCTTTCTATCATCTGCCGTGGTCGGGCTTTGAGTCTTACTCAAGTTCACACCTTGTAATACAGGCAAGAACTCTTTCTTTGACTGTTCCATTTTGAACTACTTCAAAAAAAAAATTTCAAGGTATGTACTTATTGAAAAACTTATCAAGCGTCTTGATCTATCTCTATAGATCTTGATGCTCAATATGTAAGCAGCTTCACCGAGGTCCTTCTTCGAAAAACTCCTTTCAAATACTGCTTTATGCTTTACAGAATAATTCTACATTATTTCCGATCAATAATATGTCATTTACATATACTTATCAGAAATGTTGTAGTGCTCCCACTCACTTTCTTGTAAATACAGGCTTCACCGCAAGTCTGTATAAAACTATATGCTTTGATCAACTTATCAAAGCGTATACTCCAACTCCGAGATGCTTGCACCAGTCCATAGATGGATCGCTGGAGCTTGCATATTTTGTTAACACCTTCAGGATCGACAAAACCTTCTAGTTGCATCGTATACAACTCTTCTTTAATAAATCCATTAAGGAATGTAGTTTTGTTTATCCATTTGCCGGATTTCATAAAATGCGACAATTGCTAACATGATTCGGACAGACTTAAGCATAGATACGAGTGAGAAACTCTCATCGTAGTCAACACCTTGAACTTGTCGAAAACCTTTTGCGACAATTCTAGCTTTGTAGATAGTAACACTACTATCAGTGTCCGTCTTCCTCTTCAAGATCCATTTATTTTCTTTGGCTTGCCGATCATCGGGCAAATCCATCAAAGTCCATACTTTGTTCTCATACATGGATCATATCTCAGATTTCATGGCCTCTAACCATTTCGCGGAATCTGGGCTCACCATCGCTTCCTCATAGTTCGCGAGTTCATCATGGTCTAGTAACATGACTTCCAGAATAGGATTACCGTACCACTCTGGTGCGGATCTCACTCTGGTTTACTTACGAGATTCGGTAGTAACTTGATCTGAAGTTACATGATCATCATCATTAGCTTCCTCACTAATTGGTGTAGTAGTCACAGGAACAGTTTTCTGTGATGAACTACTTTCCAATAAGGGAGAAGGTACAATTACCTTATCAAGTTCTACTTTCCTCCCACTCACTTCTTTCGAAAGAAACTCTTTCTCTAGAAAGTTTCCGAACTTAGCAACAAAAGTCTTGCCTTCGGAATTGTGATAGAAGGTGTATCCAACAGTTTCCTTTGGATATCCTATGAAGACACATTTCTCTGATTTGGGTTCGAGCTTATCAGGTTGAAGCTTTTTCACATAAGCATCGCAGCCCCAAACTTTAAGAAACGACAGCTTAGGTTTATTGCTAAACCATAGTTCATAGGGTGTCGTCTCAACGGATTTAGATGGTGCCCTATTTAATGTGAATGCAGCTGTCTCTAATGCATAATCCCAAAAACGATAGTGGTAGATCGGTAAGATACATCATAGATTGTACTATATCTAATAAAGTACGGTTATGACGTTCGGACGCACCATTATGCTGCGGTGTTCCAGGTGGCATGAGTTTGTGAAACTATTCCACATTGTTTTAATTGAAGACCAAACTCGTAACTCAAATATTTGTCTCCGCGATCAGATTGTAGAAACCTTATTTTCTTGTCACGATGATTTTCACTTCACTCTAAAATTCTTTGAACTTTTCAAACGTTTCAGACTTATGTTTCATCAAGTAGATATACCCATATCTGCTCAAATCATCTGTGAAGATCAGAAAATAATGATACTTGTCGCGAGCCTTAATATTCATCGGACCACATACATCAGTATGTATGATTTCCAACAAATCTGTTGCTTGCTCCATTGTTCCGGAGAACCGCGTTTTAGTCATCTTGCCCAAGAGGCATGGTTCGCAAGCATCAAGTGATTCATAATCAAGTGATTCCAAAATCCCATCAGCATGGAGTTTCTTCATGCGCTTTACACCAATATGACCTAAACGGCAGTGCCACAAATAAGTTGCACTATCATTATTAACTTTGCATCTTTTGGCTTCAATATTATGAATATGTGTATCACTGCGATCGAGATCCAATGAACTATTTTCATTGGTGTGTATGACCATAGAAGGTTTTATTCATGTAAACAGAACAACAATTTATTCTCTTTACTTAAATGAATAACCGTATTGCAATTAACATGATCAAATCATATTCATGCTCAACGCAAACACCAAATAACACTTATTTAGTTTCAACACTAATCCCGAAAGTATAGGGAGTGTGTGATGATGATCATATCAATCTTGGAACCACTTCCAACACACATCGTCACCTTGCCCTTTAACTAGTCTTTGTTCATTCTGCAACTCCCGTTTCGAGTTACTAATCTTAGCAACTTGAACTAGTACCAAATACTGAGGGGTTGCTATGAACACTAGTAAAGTACACATCAATAACATGTATATCAAATATACTTATGTTCACTTTGCCATCCTTCTTATCCACCAATCACTTGGGGTAGTTCCGCTTCCAGTGACCAGTCCCTTTGCAGTAGAAGCACTTAGTCTCAGGCTTAGGACCAGACTTGGGCTTTTTCACTTGAGCAGCAACTTGCTTGCCGTTCTTCTTGAAGTTCCCCTTCTTTCCTTTTGCCCTTTTGAAACTAGTGATCTTGTCAACCATCAACACTTGATGTTTTTCTTTGATTTCTACCTTCGCCGATTTTAGCATCGCGAAGAGCTTGAGAATATTTTCCGTTATCCCTTGCATATTATAGTTCATCACGAAGTTCTACTAACTTGGTGATGGTGACTAGAGAATTCTGTCAATCACTATCTTATCTGGAAGATTAACTCCCACTTGATTCAAGCGATTGTAGTACCCAGACAATCTGAGCACATGCTCACTAGTTGAGCAATTCTCCTCCATCTTTTAGCTATAGAACTTGTTGGAGACTTCATATCTCTCAACTCGGGTATTTGTTTGAAATATTAACTTCAACTCCTAGAACATCTCATATGCTCCATGACGTTCAAAACGTCTTTGAAGTCCCGATTCTAAGCAGTTAAGCATGGTGCACTAAACTATTAAGTAGTCATCATATTGAGCTAGCAAAACGTTCATAATGTCTGCATCTGCTCCTGCAATAGGTCCGTCACCTAGCGGTGCATCAAGGACATAATTCTTCTGTGCAGCAATGAGGATAAACCTCAGATCACGGATCCAATCCGCATCATTGCTACTAACATTTTTCAACACAATTTTCTCTAGGAACATATAAAAATAAACATAGGGAAGTAACAACGCGAGCTATTGATCTACAACATAGATATGCTAATACTACCAGGACTAAGTTCATGATAAATTAAAGTTCAATTAATCATATTACTTAAGAACTCCCACTTAGATAGACATCCCTCTAATCCTCTAAGTGATCACGTGATCCAAATCAACTAAACCATGTCCGATCATCACGTGAGATGGAGTAGTTTCAATGGTGAACATCACTATGTTGATCATATCTACTATATGATTCACGCTCGACCTTTCGGTCTCCGTGTTCCGAGGCCATATCTGTTATATGCTAGGCTCGTCAAGTATAACCTGAGTATTCCGCGTGTGCAACTGTTTTGCACCCGTTGTATTTGAACGTAGAGCCTGTCACACCCGACCATCACGTGGTGTCTCAGCACGAAGAACTTTCGCAACGGTGCATACTCAGGGAGAACACTTCTTGATAATTAGTGAGAGATCATCTTATAATGCTACCGTCAATCAAAGCAAGATAAGATGCATAAAAAGATAAACATCACATGCAATCAATATAAGTGATATGATATGGCCATCATCATCTTGTGCTTGTGATCTCCATCTCCGCAGCACCGTCATGATCACCATCGTCACCGGCGCGACACCTTGATCTTCATCGCAGCATCGTTGTCGTCTCGCCAATCTTATGCTTCCACGACTATCACTACCGCTTAGTAATAAAGTAAAGCATTACATCACGATTGCATTGCATACAATAAAGCGACAACCATATGGCTCCTGCCAGTTGCCGAGAACTCGGTTACAAAACATGATCATCTCATACAATAAAATTTAGCATCATGTCTTGACCATATCACATCACAACATGCCCTGCAAAAACAAGTTAGACGTCCTCTACTTTGTTGTTGCAATTTTTACGTGGCTGCTACGGGCTTTAAGCAAGAACTCATCTTACCTACGCATCAAAACCACAAAACCTAGGCTCTGATACCACTGTTGGGGAACGTAGTAATTTCAAAAAAAATTCCTACGCACACGCAAGATCATGGTGATGCATAGCAACGAGAGGGGAGAGTGTTGTCTACGTACCCTCGTAGACCGAAGCGGAAGCGTTGACACAACGTAGAGGAAGTAGTCGTACGTTCTCCTCGCGATCCAACCGATCACAGCACCGTTACTCCGGCACCTCCGAGTTCTTGGCACACGTTCAGCTCGATGACGATCCCCGGGCTCCGATCCAGCAAAGCGTCGAGGAAGAGTTCCGTCAGCACGACAGCGTGGTGATGATCTTGATGTGTTACCGGTGCAGGGCTTCGCCTAAGCACTGCAACGATATGATCGAGGTGGAATTTGGTGGAAGGGGGCACCGCACACGGCTAAGGAACGATCCGTAGATCAACTTGTGTGTCTCTGGGGTGCCCCCTGCCCCCGTATATAAAGGAGCTAAGGGGGAGGGGCTGGCCGGCCAACTCTGGTGCGGCAGGAGAGTCCTACTCCCTCTGGGAGTAGGATTCCCCCCCCCCCCATCCTAGTTGGATTAGGAAGCTCCAAGGGGGAGAGAGAGAGAGAGGGGGCGCCCACCTCTCCTAGTCCTAATAGGACTAGGGAAAGGGGGGGAGGCGCGCAGACCATGAGGGCAGCCCTCTCACCTCTCCTCCAAGGCCCATGTTGGCCCATTATGCCCCCGGGGGGTTCCGGTAACCCTCCCGGTATTCCGGTAAAATCCTGATTTCACCTGGAATGCATCCGATGTCCAAACATAGGCTTCCAATATATCATTCTTTACGTCTCGACCATTTCGAGACTCCTCGTCATGTCCGTGATCACATCCGGGACTCCGAACTCCTTCGGTACATCAAAATGCATAAACTCATAATAACTGTCATCGTAACGTTAAGCGTGCGGACCCTACGGTTCGAGAACAATGTAGACATGACCGAGACACGTCTCCGGTCAATAACCAATAGCGGGACCTGGATTCCCATATTGGCTCCTACATATTCTACGAAGATCTTTATCGGTCAGACCGCATAACAACATACGTTGTTCCCTTTGTCATTGGTATGTTACTTGCCCGAGATTCGATCGTCGGTATCGAATACCTAGTTCAATCTCGTTACCGGCAAGTCTCTTTACTCGTTCTGTAATACATCATCTCGCAACTAACTCATTGGTTGCAATGCTTGCAAGGCTTTATGTGATGTGCATTACCGAGAAGGCCCTGAGATACCTCTCCGACAATCGGAGTGACAAATCCTAATCTCGAAATACGCCAACCCAATATGTACCTTCGGAGACACCTGTAGAGCACCTTTATAATCACCCAGTTACGTTGTGACGTTTGGTAGCACACAAAGTGTTCCTACGGTAAATGGGAGTTGCATAATCTCATAGTTAAAGGAACATGTATAAGTCATGGATAAAAGCAATAGCAACATACTAAACGATCGGGTGCTATGCTAATGGAATGGGTCATGTCAATCAGATCATTCAACTAATGATGTGATCTCGTTTAATCAAATAACAACTCTTTGTTCATGGTTAGGAAACATAACCATCTTTGATTAATGAGCTAGTCAAGTAGAGGCATACTAGTGACACTCTGTTTGTCTATGTATTCACACATGTATTATGTTTCCAGTTAATACAATTCTAGCATGAATAATAAACATTTATCATGATATAAGGAAATAAATAATAACTTTATTATTGCCTCTAGGGCATATTTCCTTCAGTCTCCCACTTGCACTAGAGTCAATAATCTAGATCACATCACCTATGTGATTAACATCAATAGTTCACATCATCATGTGATTAACACCCATAGTTCACATCGATATGTGACCAACACCCAAAGGGTTTACTAGATTCAGTAATCTAGTTCACATTGCTATGTGATTAACACCCAAAGAGTACTACGGTGTGATCATGTTTTGCTTGTGAGAGAAATTTAGTCAACGGGTCTGCCACATTCAGATCCGTTATGTATTTTGCAATTTTCTATGTCTACAATACTCTGCACGGAGCTACTTTAGCTAATTGCTCCCACTTTCAATATGTATCTAGATTGAGACTTAGAGTCATCTAGATTAGTGTCAAAACTTGCATCGACGTAACCTTTTACGACGAACCTTTTTGTCACATCCATAATCGAGAAACATATCCTTATTCCACTAAGGATAATTTTGACCGCTTGTCCAGTGATCTACTCCTAGATCACTATTGTACTCCCTTGCCAAACTCAGTGGTAGGGTATGCAATAGATCTGGTACACAGCATGGCATACTTTATAGAATCTATGGCTGAGGCATAGGAAATGACTTTCATTCTCTTTCTATCATCTGCCGTGGTCGGGCTTTGAGTCTTACTCAAGTTCACACCTTGTAATACAGGCAAGAACTCTTTCTTTGACTGTTCCATTTTGAACTACTTCAAAAAAAAATTTCAAGGTATGTACTTATTGAAAAACTTATCAAGCGTCTTGATCTATCTCTATAGATCTTGATGCTCAATATGTAAGCAGCTTCACCGAGGTCCTTCTTCGAAAAACTCCTTTCAAATACTCCTTTATGCTTTACAGAATAATTCTACATTATTTCCGATCAATAATATGTCATTTACATATACTTATCAGAAATGTTGTAGTGCTCCCACTCACTTTCTTGTAAATACAGGCTTCACCGCAAGTCTGTATAAAACTATATGCTTTGATCAACTTATCAAAGCGTATATTCCAACTCCGAGATGCTTGCACCAGTCCATAGATGGATCGCTGGAGCTTGCATATTTTGTTAACACCTTCAGGATCGACAAAACCTTCTAGTTGCATCGTATACAACTCTTCTTTAATAAATCCATTAAGGAATGTAGTTTTGTTTATCCATTTGCCGGATTTCATTTGGTGACCAGTTGGCATTTAAGCGCGGGTGCTAGGCCGTCAAGGAACTTCTCCATTTTCTTGCTTTCAGTCATACGCTCTTCGTTGGAGTAGCGGGATAACAGAGTAAAATGGCTGTTGTAATCTGACACTGTCATGCTCCTTTGCTTGAGGTCATCGAACTCCCTTTTCTTGATTTTCATAATACTCTTAGGAATATGCGCGCCACGGAAACCTTCCTTGAATTCATCCCATGTTATATCATTTTCGTTGGGATGCATGTGCAGAAAATTTTCCCACCAGGATGCGGCTGCTCCCGTGAGATAATGTGGTGCGTACAGTACCTTTTCTGGGTCTGAGCATTTTGCAATAATTAACTTTCTCTCCATATCGCGAAGCCAGTCTTCGGCCTCAAGTGGCTTGTCAGTATGAGAAAATGTTGGGGGACGTGTCTTCTGTAGCTCAGATAGCTTGGAATGCTGCGGATACTGCCCATGGTGATTTCCCATGTTAATGACTTGGTTCATCATTTCCCGATGTTGTTGCTGACTCTGTTCATAAAGGTGGCACATTTGGGAAAGTGTCGTTTCACTGTCCTGTTGACTTGTCTGACCTCGAGTAAAATTGTTGCCTGATTGAGTATTATAGTGTTGACTTGACTGCCCTCGTGCAAAGTTGTTGTCCGGTTGGTTGCCATAATCTTCCTCTGGTGGAGTGGGCATGGAGCGAGTCCAAGGATGAGACATTTTTCACTCTGGGGATGAATTTATAAAACCATAAGAAAAAAGGAAGGGTTGCAAAGATAAAACCCATAATGCACAAGGTTGACAGATAAATTTTTTTTAAAACCAAGATACTCGAGGGAAAACAAATCGATTTGCGCATAGAGAAGGACTGCATCATTATGTATCTTACACGCGGCGATAATTATACAATACATCACTCAGGATATGCGTACATAATCCTGACATGTTTTTTAGGCTAGTGCACTTCTCCAGATCCTACATGATGCGCAAACAAGCTACTTCTCACAACCTCTTACATGGCGATGCAACGCATGGCGGTTATGCGTACTCAGTCGGAGATGTTGACGACGTCCTTGGCCCTGCCAAGGGTGAGGCGTAGCGAAGCCGGGGACTCGACCTCCTCGCTGATAGGCTCCATGCGAGTAGTACTGCGCCGAGTAGATGGAGCGGGTGCCAGGGGCGGAATGACACGGATTGGAGTTGGTGCGAGTGGCGGAGCAGTGCGCGCTGGAGTGGGCGCAATGACCTGGTTGAACTCCTCGGTGGTAGGCAGGCGACGAGCAGGAGCATGGGATGCAGAGGACGAGACGAAAGTCAGTGGCGGTGCGGTGGGCAGGAGCTCCCTCCTGTTGGCGGCACAACCGTGGACTGAGTCCATGCGGGCGGCCACAAAGTCATCCACCAAGTTGTCGAAGGCTGCCTCCAAGGCCCGGAGATACTCAATAAGCATCTCAAAAGCCTCGTCCCGTTCTCCTCTGTGGCAGGAGAATGCGTAGTGACAGGTGTAGGGCACATGGCAAGGTAGGTAGCGGTAGCGACGAGTCTTCATTGCGGGAAGGACATCCCTGAGACGAGCTATCGCCTCGCGGGCTGCCATCTGGATGGCATGTTTCTCTGAAGGCATGGCTCTCCCCAAGAATCGGAAGCGGCGTAGATCACCACGCCCTCCCTTGAACTGCACCGCGGCCTGGTGCATAGTCAGACTGTCGTTGACTCTGTGCTGACAGAGAGTGACGACTGGGCGCACAGACGGCCCCATCGCGACCTGAACGACGAAGGAGAGAAGTTTGACGAACCCATTGGGTATGTTGGCGAAGGTCTGAGACTCGCAGCTGCGGTAGGCCATCTACAAAAGTAGGCAAAAATCCTGAATGGTCAGATCATAAATATATGCTGACTGTCAGAAAAATGACTACTATTGTAAAAACATGAATAAGCTCTATCATGCTCATAACCGATTAGAGATCGCACCTAGTGGCTTCCTACAGTCAGCCTGGCTCTGGTACCAAGCTTGTCACGACCGTTTTTCCCAATAAAAATATTTATTGAGGAACCAATCTTTATAACCCAATTTGAGATAAAACCCTCTTCACTGGCAGACAAACTTTTGATACAATAAGCCAGTAGCATAAATATATGACAGGGTTGAGCTGATGATGCTCAACAATTTATTACAAGCGTGCCAATAATTATACATAAAGGCGAATAATGACACAAGGGAGTGGTGGCATACTACTGACTCGCAAATAAGGTAGAGGTAGAGTAACACAGTGGGAGTGGTTATGGGATTCTCAAACTAACATCCCATCGAGCGTCGAGGTGAAGCTCGAAGAATTTATTAGGGTAGCGGAAGCGGATATGAAACAGTGACCAACTCCAGGGTTGCACGAGACTGACTGGGACTCCTCTAGGCGTCGGATTCGCTATCGAACTCTTCATCCATGAGATCACCTTCGTCAGCATCTGGCCAAATCAACAAGCCAGTGAGTACTTTGAAAGTACTCGCAAGACAGTACGGACGTAAGATATAACAAATGCCAACATGAAATACATGGATAAATAACCAGTACGATCAGACATAGAAGTGATAATGCTGGGTGCCAAACGAGCGTCTGAAAGACTCCTCGAGCGGAAAAATGCGGAATAATAATACTGGTGCCAAACGAGTGTCTGAAAGACTCCTCGAGCGGAAAATGCGGAATAATAATGCCACAATCGGGCGTCTGAGCGACACCACTTAAAGGGCTATAAAAGAAATGCCATAGTCGGGCGTCTGAGCGACACCACATAAAGGGCTATAAAAGAAATGCCACAGTCGGGCGTCTGAGCGACACCACATAAAGGGCTTTAAAAGAAATGCCACAGTCGGGCGTCTGAGCGACACCACATAAAGGGCTTTAAAAGAAATGCCACAGTCGGGCGTCTGAGCGACACCACATAAAGGGCTTTTGACTGATAAGGAAATAATATACTCATCATAAATATAATCAACTCATGGAATTAAACGGGTTAGTCCATCCACAAGAATAAACATTTAACCGGTCTTAGAGCTCATGCGTCCCACCGGGAAATCTGTCACCAAACTGGCACATGACTGTTAGCAGGGAACTTGGAAATAGATAAGATGATTTAAGGATATGGAGCTCTGCAGAGTTTGTACAAAAATTTCCCACAGTCGACGGATTTCCGTAGTCACTAGGACTAGTTCCGTTACGGTATTTCAGAAGAAAACACAACAATCTAGTACACACCCATCCAACTCTTCGATGCCAGGAATCACCCTCAACATCGTCCAAGAAAAACTATTGAGACGGGGAGATCACAATCTCGAATAGCATGGGATCAAATTTATATACGCGCGCTCTAAGGGGTGCCCCCCTCTCGGTTCCAACCGGAAACACCCATGCCCCCTGACCGGATGCCTGGCTTTAATCCAGGGCCATGGAACCAGCATCCCGGCCTCTCCTTTTTGGTGTGTACCAAGAAAGCGGTTTGCGACTTACTAAACCATACCCCTTTCGGGAAACATGTGGTAGTACAGGAAAAGGGAATGGATATGAACCAACCGATACGGGTTGGTACTGAAGATAACTTGCATGGCCTAAGACTGGCATGCTACAACACTGCCATCTTACCCATCTTCATGCCAACACATGGCCTTACATACTCACGTCCATCGACGTGTGAAATCATCGGGCTTACTTGCTCCAACAATGCATAAAGAACGGTTCATCGGTATGCTCCACGCATGCCATGAAACTATCTACATGCAACCATGCCAAAACACTCATCATATCAAAAGTTCGAACATGCTTGCCTGGTTCAGAGTAGTCGGAGCCTAGCTCGGTGAAGTTTGCGGCCCCGTCACCTCCGTCGGTATCTACGGTACAGAGAAAACATACGCGCTAACGTGAATACCGAGAAGTGCAGAAAAAGCATTGCAAATATTTTTCAAATAAATCTGATAAAAAACTAGACAAAATTTTTAAGAGAACAGAAAAAGAATCACTCAAAAATATGCTTCTGATAAAAAGTTATAAGGGTTTTTGCCCAGGGACTCATCTGTAATGAAACAGAAACTTTCCATGGTTCTAACTGAGAAAACAGAAAACGGTTCGATAGGAAATGTGCAAGCGCAACGGAGAAAGCGTATTTTGCCCGAAGGCGTTTTCAGAAAACGATTGGAATAGAAAAGACAGAGAAGCTGACAGGCGGGTCCCATCTGTCAGGTTTAAAATTTAAAAGAGGCGGGTCGGGCTCGCTGGCGCCCGAGAGCCGCGGTGGTCGCCGGCGGCGATCCACGGCGAGGCAGAGAGATCGGAGGTTACCTCCGTGCTCAGGGTGCCATTCCGCGTTGGATGGTGGTCGAGGTGGTTGCCGGGAAGCACCACGTCGGCGGTGGCCCCTGCTCCGGCGGACGGCGGTTCGGGCGTGGTTGGAGGTCGCCGGAGAGAGCTGCACTGATCAAATTGAGGAGGGGGTTAAGAATCTGGTAGCTAGAGAGGGAGATGGACGGAGTTTGGGCGCCAGAGACGGCCTCACCGGAGCGAATCGAGCTGGAGGCCGAGGCGGAGCGGGGTGGCCGGAGTCGGGGGAGGAGACCTCCTCGAGGTCCTCCCAGTGACCTGGCACGGCGTTGGTGGAGTGCAGGGGTGGTGCGTGCTCGCGGGAGGGCTCGGGGTCTCCTTTTATAGGCGATCCGAGGCGGTGGCCGAGAACGGCGTTCTCCGGCGAGTGATTACGGTGGTGCAGTGCTTGGTCGGGGGAGTTTAGGAGTTGAACACCGTCGTGGAGGTTCGCGGAGTCCATTTTGGAGCTTGCTGAGGTGGAGCTCGACGGAACGGGACGGCGCGGGTCCATCGGCGGCAGAGAGCATGCTCTGTGCGTGCCGCGCCACGACGGTTGTGCTGCATGCGTGCGCTGGCGTGGAGGTGGACACGCGGAGCCATCGGCGGGGCTGTGCGGCGCGGAACGGCGTTGAGCCGCCGTTCTGCTCCCTGTTGGCTGCCACGGCGGTTCAGCCGCCGCGGGACACGCCGGCGCGGTCGGGTCAGAGCGCCAGCGACGCCAGGAAGAAGCCAAGCGCGCGTGCGGGGCCCTGGACACACAGACCAGGCGGCGAGCAACGTGCCAAGGGCACTGTGTGCGCGTGACTGAAGATGATCTGAAGAAATCAACACTGAAGACTGAATTTGCTGAATGTGTTTGAACAGTGCATGCAAGGTGTTCGACAGAATGATCCAGGGATGTAGGGATTTTTCCTTGGTCTGATTTTTGGTGGAGTGACTTCTCATTGCTCTAGTAGGCTGCCTGATTTTTAGTGGAATTTTTGGAGAAGTGTAGATATGAATTTCACCAAATTTGACAAATCTGGTCCAAACTTGCAGGGAGTGTAAGTTGAAAAATTTGAAAAGAAGATGAGTGGATCAAGATGGTTCTGGGTTGTGGGTGCAAAGGACTAGCCAGTAGAGTTGGTTTGAAGTCAAATCTCAAATGGAAAAGGGTACTTGCTTTGAAAATCCATCAGGCTCAAAATAATTGACAGAAAATATTTGAGAGATAAAAATAAAATCCAAAACTTGTTTGGATGAGTTGGGATAGGGAATTTGAGTTGTTGACAAGGAGGGGTGAAGATGTTGGAGTGGTATTTCCTCATGGGCAAGGTACAAGGTCATGGATGGTTTTCAATAGAATGAAAATCCCAAATCTTTTTCATAGAGTTTTTCTTAAAAAGAAAACTCCAATAAAAAATCTGAGAAGGGAAACAATAGAGAGAAGGAGTTTTTAAGAAGGTCAAACCCAGGGCTTGAAGGAGAAAACAGAAAAACCCTAGTCAAGGAAAAGGAAATTTTAAGAAGGTTGTTTTACTGAAAGCCTCAAATTTCAAGGAAAAACCAGCAAGGATTTTGCAAAAAACCCAAATGAAATTTTTGGAGTGTCACAGTTCGGTGGCACCGAGACTGCTAGGGTTTCATAAAGTTCCAAAATCGGTCACACCGATTAGCAATACTCGGTCAGACCGAGTCTTACTTGTGCAATGGCATAAGCCAAATCGGTGGGACCGAGCTTTTCAACTCGGTGGGTCCAAGATGGTTTCGGCGGAAACCTAACCCTAAAATTTTTCGAATCAAACCTATTCTATGAGTTCATTGACTGGATAGGAGTTTATCAAACGTGGCAAGAATCATTATGTTCACAATGTGCTAGGAATCGGATTGGGGAATAGCACAAAGATCGAGTCCATACCCTAGTCTGGCAGAGACTCTCTACGGTGGCAACGGCGGGATTGATTCCCGTTGACAGCGATGGAGACCAGCGACTGGAGGCGGCTGGCGGCGAGGAGACGATCCGGCGACCACGTAGGCAGAGCGAGCTATCGCGCGGGCGAACGGGTTCGGAGAAATTTCCAAATTTTTGCCTGTGTCTATATATAGCCCGACCCTATCGGTGTGACCGAGTGGAACAACTCAGTGGCACCGAGATGCAAAACTATATACAGTTATTGCAACTCGGTGTGACCGAATGGTTCAAATCGGTTGCACCGAGATCGAAAACATAGATCATCTTAATGATCTCGGTAAGACCGAAAGTGGGGTATCGATCAGACCGAGAATCACAAAGAGGTTTAGGAAGTTTAAGTCTATGACGAATCGGGGACTCCGAGTGCTCCTCACACAGAGTGGTTCAAATCTGACTTGATCAATTTTGTGATGTAGCATGAATAGAGTTTGAGACGAGAAAAGCATAGATAGCTAGAGAAGGTTCTTAGGCATTCTTGTCCATCCACTTGGCAAAAGAAAAATAAAGCCAAACAATCAAAACAACAAGTGGATGTCCTCGAATGAGTAAAATATGCAACCAACATGCTCACACAATAAAATGGCAATTGAAATATGCGACAAAGCATGCACAACCAATTCTAGCATCTATCAAGCAATTGGCGATGACTAGGTCATCTATATATGAGTATATTGACATAGGAGTCAAATGAAAACATTTGATCATAGGTCGTACTCATTGTTTAAGCTCAAGTGGGGTTACCACTTTTATATAAAGCATTGTTGTGTTCACATCATTAGAGTTGCTTTAACTCAAGTCTTAGAGTAAAGCTCCCCCTAGATGTGATATCCCCCCTAAGAGGGATGAACTAACCTTGGGTTTTGTCGATGATGACTTCATGTAGATGTTGAAGATGTGGATGCTCAATGTAGATCACTTGGAGCTATCCTTTTGAGTGAATTGCACTTTCAATACCTACATGGGTTAGTCCCACAAGGAACAAACAAGGATATCCATAGACATGGAGTGATGCACACACAAGATGATGTCTATGAAAGCTTTTAGGTTACCTTGTCCCTTGTCTTACCAACAAGAGGGTTTGTGACTCCTTGAGCTAGTGCAAGATGTGGAAGTTGATTGCACTTGTTCTTGCCAAAATGATGAGAGTGAAGTATGTTGGCGGAGTCACCCTCAAGAACTCTCTAGTTCTTCTTCTTTTGGATCCACACCATCTTGATGGGAATCCTTGGAGTTGTAGTCGTACTTGATGAAGTGGAACTTGAAGTAGTCTTGGGAATCCACTTGACTAAGGTCTTAGGAGCTTCTTCAAATGGATCAATTTCCTCTTGAAGCTTGTCCTTGCCTTTTTGCTTGTAGTCTTGTGGTGGAAGATCATCTTGAGTTTGTGTCCCCTCGAAAGAAGTAGGATCATACTTCACTTGTTGAGGAACAAAATTTGTCTTGGGGTATTGATCTTCTTCCCACTCAACTCCATTGGCATTGAACTTTCGTTCAAAACCAACACCTTGATTCTTCCGGTGCCTTCCTTGCTTGTGTACAATCTCCTCGAATTGCTTACTTCCGGCAAGGCTTTTGTACACTCCTTTTTCTATGATTCCCTTCAATAAGCTATTTTCTTGCTCAAGTGTAACTTGGCTAAGAGAATCGTTAGTGGAATCAAGAGAACTACTAGAAGCAACAATATTGGATTTAACATGATCATTGTTACTACTAGAGGAAGAATCTTTCTTGTTCTTGTTATTAGACTTGACTTGAGGCATGTAAGTGGATAAGAGTAAACGCTTGGCAATGTAAGAAGAACTTTTCTTGCGGAGATCATCATTGATTGCCTTTAAAAACTCATGCTCTTGCTCAAGATTGAGCTTTTCAAAGCGTAACTTCTCATGAGCTCTTAAAAGTTCTCGATGATCTTCGAAGATAGTTTCATGAGCTAACTTAAGAGTGTTTAGTTCTTTAGTTAGAGCCTCAATTTTCTCCTTATCATTATCATTCGTTTTATCTTGATTAGCATGATTAATTGACGTTTCATCATAGTATTCATCACTAGAGTTGTCAACAAGTAAATCATCATCACCTAACAAGTCATCTTCATCACTATTTCAACATACTCAGGGTGAGTTACCTTAGGACCTTTGGCCATGAAGCATCTTCCAATTCCTTCATTTGGTGAGTCAAATATGTCGTAGGAATTGGTTGACACAAGTGCTAGACCGGCAACACCTTCATCTTGAGTATATTCGGAATCGGAGTGATAACTTCTCTCGGAGTGGTTGTCGGAGTCGGAGCCGGATACCCATTCACCAACATGAGCTTGATGTCTTCGTTTTGTGTAGCTCCTTGATGATTTTTCCTTTCTTTCCGAATCCTTGCTCCTCCGTGAGTATCTTCATTCATAATGATCATCTCTACTCCTTCTCTCTCTTGATGGTGATTCTTCTCTTTTGCTTCTTCTTTTTGGAGAATCTTCTCTTCTTTTGTAGGGAGCCGTACACTCATTGGAATAGTGTCCGGGTCTTCCACAATTGTAGCAGTTTCGCTCTCGACTAGAAGATCTTTTGTCATTGTAGGACCTTGACTTGGAGCTTCTGTCTTTGCTTCTACTCTTGTAGAACTTGTTGAAGTTCTTCACCATTAGGCTCAATTCTTCGTTGAAGTTTTGCTTCTCACTTGATGATGGGGGTACTTCACATGAGGCTTTGTAGGCACCACTTGATTTGTTGTGAAGTTCCTATTTATCCTTGAGCGACATCTCATGAGCAACAATTCTTCCAATGACCTCCGTTGGCTTGAGATCTTTGTACTTGGGAATCATTTGGATCAATGTGCACACGGTATCATATTTTCCATCCAAGGCTCTTAGGATCTTCTTGATGATGAATCTGTCGGTAATCTCGTTTGTGATGAGAGCAAGCCTAGAGTACATTTCAGCGACACCTTCACCATCCTTCATTTTGAACTTGTCAAGTTGACTTTGAAGCACATCCAATTTGGATTCCTTGACGGAGTCGGTACCTTCGTGCATATCAATCAAAGTATCCCAAATTTCCTTTGCATTCTCAAGACGGCTGATTTTGTTGAATTCTTCGGGGCATAATCCGTTGAAGAGAATATCACAGGCTTGAGCGTTGTATTGTAACATCTTCAACTCATCCGCGGTAGCTTCACGGTTTGGTTCCTTCCCATCGAAGAAGTCACCTTGCAAACCAACACACATAATAGCCCAAACGGCGGGGTTATGTCCAAGAATATGCATTTTCATTTTATGCTTACAACTAGCAAAATTAGTGCCATCAAAGTAAGGACCTCTACGGTGATAATTTCCCTCGCTAGACGCCATACTCTCCTAGGTTGTGAAACCAAGGCTATGACCACCAAAAGCTATGGAAATCAAAGCAAATGGAGACCAAAGCTCTGATACCACTTGTAGGATCGGAAGTATGTCTAGAGGGGGGGGGGGTGATTAGACTACTTGACCAAATAAAAACTTAACCTTTTCCCAATTTTAGTTCTTGGCAGATTTTAGCAACTTTAGGACAAGTCAAGCAATCATCACATAATTCAAGCAAGCATGCAAAGAGTATATAGCAGCGGAAAGTAAAGCATGCAACTTGCAAGAATGTAAAGGGAAGGGTTTGGAGAATTCAAACGCAATTGGAGACACGGATGTTTTTCCCGTGGTTCAGATAGGTGGTGCTATCCTACATCCACGTTGATGGAGACTTCAACCCACGAAGGGTAACGGTTGCGCGAGTCCACGGAGGGCTCCACCCACGAAGGGTCCACGAAGAAGCAACCTTGTCTATCCCACCATGGCCATCGCCCACGAAGGACTTGCCTCACTAGCGGTAGATCTTCACGAAGTAGGCGATCTCCTTGCCCTTACAAACTCCTTGGTTCAACTCCGCAATCTTGTCGAAGGCTCCCAAGTGACACCTAGCCAATCTAGGAGACACTACTCTCCAAGAAGTAACAAATGGTGTGTTGATGATGAACTCCTTGCTCTTGTGTTTCAAATGATAGTCTCCCCAACACTCAACTCTCTCTCATAGGATTTGGATTTGGTGGAAAGAAGATTTGAGTGGAAAGCAACTTGGGGAAGGCTAGAGATCAAGATTCATATGGTAGGAATGGAATATATTGACCTCAACACAAGGGTAGGTGGTTCTCTATCAGAACATATGAGTTGGAAGTGTAGATGTGTTCTGATGGCTCTCTCCACGAATGAAGAGGAGGTGGAGGGGTATATATAGCCTCCACACAAAATCCAACCATTACTCACAATTTACCAATCTCGGTGGGACCGAATCAACAAACTCGGTCGGACCGAAATAGTAAACCTAGTGACCGTTAGAGATTTTCGGTGGGACTGACATGCAACTCGGTAGGACCGATATGGTTAGGGTTAGGGCATAACGTAATCTCAGTGAGACCGATTACACAAACTCGGTGAGACCGATTTGGTAATTAGCTAACCAGAGAGTTGGTCAGGTAAACTCGGTGGGACCGATTTGCTCTTTCGGTGAGACCGAAAAGTTACAAAAGGGAAACAGAGAATTTACATTGCAATCTCGATGGGACCGATTTGCTCTTTCGGTGAGACCGAAAAGTTACAAAAGGGAAACAGAGAGATTGCAACCCCATCTCAGTGAGACCGAGATCCCTATCGGTAGAACCGATTTGCTAGGGTTTGGCAGTGGCTTATGACATGTGAAACTCGGTGGCGCCGGATAGAAAGAATCGATAGGACCGAGTTTGGCTTGGAGTTTAGGTCATTTGTGGATATGGGAAAGTAGCTGAGGATTTTGGAGCATATCATTAAGCACATGAAGCAAAAGGTTCATTAAGCAACACCTCATCCCTCCTTGATAGTATTGGCTTTTCCTATGGACTCAATGTGATCTTGGATCACTAAAATATAAAATGAAGAGTCTTTAGCTTTTGAGCTTGAGCCAATCCTTTGTCCTTAGCATTTTGAGGGTTCCACTTTCACCATCCATGCCATGCCAATCATTGAGCTTTCCTGAAATAATTATCTTGGAATAGCATTAGCTCAATGAGCTATATGTTTTTATGAATTACCAAAACCACCTAGGGATAGTTGCACTTTCACAAGGAGAGTCCCATCCGGACACGGGACAAAGTCTTCAATCTTGTATCTTCATAGCCCAAGAGTCCGGCCAAAGGATATAGTCCGGCTGTCCGGATACCCCCTAATCCAGGACTCCCTCAGTAGCCCCCGAACTAGGCTTCAATGAAAATGAGTCTGGCGCACAGATTGTTTTCGGCATTGCAAAGCGGGTTCTTCTCTAAATCCTGACTTACTATTGAGTAGTGTCCGGCTTCTCATAAATGTCGCACGTCTTGGCTTCCACCTCCAATAATGGCTATCTTCCACGTGTCAAGCGAATGCGAGGAGCCAGGGTGTTTTTGCATTTACCACCCTAGCTATGTGAATAAACTGCTTATTTAAAGAGACGAGGACTCTCAGATCCAAATCACACCCTCCTCCTTCAGCGAGCATTCACCGGAGCGCACCCGAAAAAATCCATCCCAACATGGCCGTCCACCGCAGCTCCTCTTCTCGCTCCCGTAGCCCTAAGCCCAGAAATTGGAAGAAGTGTTCCGTCCCGCACGATCAATTAGTGAAGTTACATACCCAAGGATTCCTCGCTCCAGCGTATATGGTCCCCGTTCGAGCCGGGCTCGCCACTTATAATGGTGGGGAGCAAGCGGAGAGCTTTCCCAGCCCCTCCAAGGGGGAGCGGGTATGCCTTGTCCCTTATTTACTAAGGGGACATGGATTTCCAATCCATCCGTTCGTCTGAGGGCTCCTAGAGTTTTACGGCCTCCAGTTGCATAACTTCACCCCTGCTTCCATATTATACATCGCTGGTTATGTAGCCCTTTGTGAGCTGTTTCTGGGCTACGAAGCTCATTTCGCACTGTGGAAGAAGCTATTCTGCCTTGTGCCCCGTACTCAGAGGGGGTCAATATATCAAGAGGGAGGAGCCGAAATATGCCGCATCGCCGGGACCGGATACCTATCCGGTACCCCGAAGAAGACGTCCGAAGACTGGCCTTCAGAGTGGTTTTATATGGAGGACGTCCCCCTTCCGGATCCTATTCGGATTGGTCTTCCCAAGTTCGACAATGCCCCTTTGAAGAAACGCCGAAGCTGGCGCCCACGGAGCCCTCAGGAGGAAGATGACAGAGACGTCCTTTACCTGATGGGCCGAATAAAGGTGCTGGCTCAACCAGGACTGACAATAACCGAGGTTATGTCAATATGCATTATGCGGGGGGTGCAGCCGCTTCAATCTCAAGGCTACCCCATGTGGCATTTCAACGGGGAAGATGATGCCACTCGCTGCGGTCGTAAGGGACCGGACTCAGTTGCTGCTCGGGCGAAAATTTTGTCCGATTTGTATAAGGGGGTAGGAAGAGGAGTTCCTCCGTATCAAGCCACGGGACGGATTCTCCATGTACAACTCTCCAAGCTGGGTGAGCTGCCACTTCTTACTCCCATCCTTCCCAAATTTTTGTAATAAGTATTTACCTTGCTATTTCATAGCAGGAACTGCGAAAGGTTGTAAGGGAGGTC
The DNA here is from genome assembly GCA_032464435.1 of Aegilops umbellulata. Lineage (NCBI taxonomy): Eukaryota > Viridiplantae > Streptophyta > Magnoliopsida > Poales > Poaceae > Aegilops > Aegilops umbellulata. Next base: position 256,555,782 of record CP136056.1, read on the forward strand.
AACAGCCCACCCACCCCCACAACCAGAGGATCCCAGCCGGGCGCTCGACCCCGGCCTAGAAGAGGATCCAGACATATTTGTAGAGCTGATCGACAGGATATTCTATCAATTAAGTTGTGATGATGCCATGGTGGCCATTATGGCTGACTATCCTGGGCTGCTCCCCGCCTCGCATGTAAGTGAAACCAGAGTCCTCACTTTCGAGAAGGAACCCTTTTTATGCACTTCACCTACCGTATCTGTACGGTGTTTTACAGGGAAGGTCCTTGGGACACCATGCCGAACCCGTGGAGAATCGCCAACAAGGGGCGCCAAAGCCGGGCATGCTAAAAAGGAAGGCGGTCCGGATGGAGACGTCGGCGCAGAGGTATGATACAAAACCTTGCTTCGTGGTTATCGTCTTTTAAAACATAATAACACCCATGTTCCCTAGAAGGAAAAACGCTCGCCAGACTATATCCAGAGAGGTGGCCGATCACGCCTCCACCAGTCGGGCTCCAGGGCCGTACATAGAGGCGGAAGCTAACACGGGGCATGCACCGGATACTCCTCCTATAGAGGATGCGGACAAAATATCCGCTAAAAATTCTGTTGGGGATATTACTACTGGGCGCAAACCGGCCTATCTGGGCCGGGTTAACTTCATCAGTAGTTAAGTATGTTAAAGCCCATGAAGGTAGATGAGGGCTTAAGGCCCATAATCGGTTTAAGGCCTGTAGACGTAAACCGACGATGGTATGTAACTTGTATTGTAAGTTAGGAATAAGTAGAGACCAAACCGGACGCGTCTATGAGCCGGTGTTGGGACTCTGTAAACCGACGGGCGTCACCCATGTATATAAGGGGACGACCCGGCGGCGGTTCAAGGACAACAGACAACAACTCGAGATTTAGGCGAAGCTTGTTTGCTCCCTAGTCATCGAAACCCCATCAATTCCATCACAACTAGACGTAGGCTTTTACCTTCATCGAAGGGGCCGAACTAGTATAAAACTCCCTTGCATCCCTGTGTCCTCTTTAACCCCTTCAAGCTAACCCGTAGCGATGGCTCCACGACTAAGTCCTTTCATGAGCACATCTGTCGTGACAAAACCACGACAGTTGGCGCCCACCGTGGGGCTATCGCACGATGGTTTCAAGTTCTTGGAGGGCAACTTCGAAGGACTCAAGGGCTATGCTGTGGGCCGGATGACCAAGAGTCATCGTGGCAAGCTCTACATCGATGACGCAGGATGGGGCCCCGAGGCCGGCTCAATTGAGTACGGGTACCGGGTCCCCTTTGGTCGCATACACGTCTTCATTGGCAAGATCGGTGAACCGGTCCCTGAGCCGGACATCTGCACCGAACTCGTCGAAACGGCTCAGCTTGCACGCTCCGCCCAGGTTAAACCAGCCGTGAAGCATGCCTTCGTGGGGGTCATCCATGGAGGGGAATATGAGGACGGTTCAGAATCAGGTGGCGAGACCGTCGTTTATTCCAGCGATGAGTCCTCGACCGGAGAAACCAAATTGTTATATCAGTTACAAGATGGCCGGATTGGGGGCTGTTCCGATGGTGACAGTATTTCGGACCCCTCCGATCTGCCAAACCGGGTTGGAATATTCATGGCTGGTACGCAAGCGGCGATCCACTCTTCGACTGCGGCAGCAATGATTCCCGGGTCAGTAACGGCGGCGGTGGCTGGGGCAGGAGGCCCCGTGCACCCACCGACTCAAGTACTATCTGATCTATTCGATGCATTGGCTGCGCTTCTGGCAGAGGCTAATCCGGCGGATCAGGACGCCCATAATGCGGAGTTTGCAAGGGTGAGGGACCAGATTACTCAAGCCAAGGCCGACCTAGTAGCTGAGAATACTAGGATGACTGCAGAGCGGGCCGCTTTGGATGCGCAGGCTTACCGGCTTATGCTGGATCAGAACGCATCACATGAAGTCTTGAAAAGGAAGCACCGGTCTCGCCTGCATCCGGTTTACGACGCGAGGTGCCTCTTCAACACTCTAGGAGCAGGGGCCAGTAACCCGCCGGTATTAAACCGGGCGGAAGCTCCCGGAGCTGATGCGCCGATTCAGCCACGCTTGATGGACCTGCCTCATCAGAATAATATTATACCACAACCTGTCCCGACGCCTCCGGGTCATTATTCCAATCCGATGGACAACCTCGTTGCTGCCGCTTCCCTACTGGAGGCCATCCCGATCAAAGGTGATTCTCCGCAGGCGGTGGAGACGCGCCGGGTTAAGGAGCTTCTTCGAACAGCTTTGATTCATCAGGAAGCATATTCATACAGCCGCGACCGGATTCACTCTACCCCTCGCCCAAGCCGGAGTTACAGAAGGCGTATGGATGAACTAGCCGTGTCAAGCAATGCACGAAACCGTGAAGTGCCACGTGGCAACAACCCGGCAGGTGGTATTGGTGATGCCCAGGAAGTGGTGGACCGGGCCCGAGTGCGTAAGGAGGCCGAGTTAGCAGCGCAGCATGAGGCTCGTCAGCTTACGCCGATTCGTCCAACCACATCGGTCGAGCCAGGAGTTACTTCTAGCTCTTTGGTGGTGCTGTGCCTTGTCCCCGCTCTACGCAATGTGCGCCTGCCCAAGGATTTCAAGGGCCCGCGCAAGGTGCCAAATTACACTGCCGATTTATCTCCAGAAACATGGGTGGAGATCTATGAGATGGCCATGGAGATGCTTGATGTGGATGATGCGGCGTGTGCAAAGTACTTCACCATGATGCTTGAAGGAACGGCCCGTACTTGGTTAAAAGGTTTACCGGCCAATTCTATCAGTTCATGGGCTGAGTTGAGATCCCGGTTTATCCAGAATTTCAAGGATACATGTAAGCAGCCTATGTCAATAGTAGACTTAGCAGCCTGTGTCCAGGAAGAAGGAGAATTGATGACCCGTTGGGTGCGCCGGATCTCGAAGATCTTGCACTCGTCAGACTGCATCAATGCTGATTCAGCGGTTATAACCTCGGAAGGCAACTGCCGGTTTGAGCCTCTGAAGTTGAAATTGGGACGGTTGAAGCACCATTGCAATGATATAGGGACTCTCATGACAGCGTTAGTGAAGTATGCTGACTCTTATAGTACCAAGGATCCCGAGTCTGATGATGATAAGGCAGGGAAGGGAAATAAGAGCAGCAACTCCAAGGCACAGCCACACAGCTCGACGAGTCATGGAAACGGAGGCAAACGTAAAGCGGATAACAACATGGACTTTGTGGCTAACACCAACGCGCAGGACAAGGGACAGCGACAAAAGGACCGCTTGACTTAGCTGTTAAACCAGCCCTGTCCAAAACATGGGACAAAGGAGATGCCAGCCAACCACCTCTGGAAGGACTGCTACATCATGCAGGAATTCAAAAATTCCAATGCTTTCTGGTATGATCACGGATCAGGTGGCGGTTCAGGATCTGGATCCCATGGGCCGGGTTATGGTGGAGGAAATTCCGGTTCAGGCTTCAATGGTAATCAGGGCGGACAGAACAATCAAGGTAACCAGAGCAGTCAGGGTGGTTACAATCAGCAACAACACTCGGGTTATCAGAGCCACCCGAAGCAGTTAAATAGTGCGCAATATCATGTTTTCACCACTAGTTTGGACAAGCGTGACCAAAATCTTCATAAGCGGGCGGTAAATTCTGTTGAACCGGCGGTGCCCCGTTACTTACGCTGGTCTGAACAGCCAATCGTATGGAGCAGAGAAGATCACCCTCCCCGGGTTGATAATCCGGGTCAGCTAGCGTTGGTGGTGGCGCCTCATGTGGGAGGTTATAAGTTCACCAAGGTGCTCATGGATGGAGGTAGCAGCATTAACATCCTGTACTATGATACCTTCCACCGTATGGGGTTAACAGATAAAAATCTTAAACCGTCCAATACGGTGTTTCATGGCGTGGTACCTGGCAAATCGGCATATCATGTTGGCAAGATAGCCCTTGAGGTGGCTTTTGGATACGATTATGACTCCAGATCAGAAACATTGACCTTTGAGGTGGTGAAGATTCGAAGTCCATATCACGCCCTATTTGGACGGCCGACTTATGCTAAATTCATGGCACGGCCTTGCTATGTCTACTTACAGCTCAAGATGCCGGGTCACAAAGGAACAATAACTATGCATGGGAGCCGCAAGATCGCTTTGGAATGTGAAGAAGGTGATGCGGCCTATGCTGAGTCATTTTGTTCCACGAAGGAGTTGAAATTCTATAAGGATAATGTTGATCCGGCAGACATGACTCCATTGAAAAAGCCAACTACGGAGCATGATCCGGCCCTGAAGTTTAAATCGGCTGCTGAGACTAAGCTTGTTGACTTTGTGCCTGGCAATTCATCCAAGCAGTTCAGTATCAGTGCAAACTTGGATCCGAAATAGGAAAGCGCGCTCATCGAGTTCATCCATGAGAACCGGGACATCTTTGCATGGAAGCCTTCTGACATGCCAGGTGTACCGAGGGCACTCGCTGAGAACACCCTTAATATTGATCCCAAGTACAAACCGGTGAAGCAGTTTCTCCACCGGTTCAACGAGGAAAGACGCAAAGCTATTGGAGAGGAGGTGGCCAGGCTCTTAGCGGCTGGCTTTATCATTGAAGTTTTCCATCCTGAATGGTTGGCTAATCCGGTGCTGGTCCTTAAGAAAAATGGCACCTGGCGCATGTGTGTGGACTACACAGACCTTAACAAGGCTTGTCCAGCAGATCCTTTTGCCCTACCCCGTAGTGATCAACTTATCGATGCTACGGCGGGTTGTGAGCATTTGTGTTTTCTGGATGCATATTCTGGTTATCATCAGATCAAGATGGCAGTTAAGGACCAGGAGAAGACGGCGTTCATAACTCCCTTTGGAGCCTTCTGCTATGTGTCTATGCCCTTTGGGCTCAAGAGTGCCCAGGCAACTTATCAACGGTGTGCACAGAATTGCCTTCATAAGCAGATTGGCCGTAATGTGCATGCCTATGTGGATGATATTGTGGTTAAATTAAGGAAGAAGGAAACTCTGGTTGCCGATTTAAAGGAAACTTTTGATAACCTACGGACATACAAGATGATGCTCAACCCGGATAAGTGCGTCTTTGGTGTACCGGCGGGCAAGTTATTGGGTTTTCTAGTGTCCAACAGGGGAATTGAGGCTAATCCGGAGAAAATCACAGCTATCACGACTTTGGCTAAACCGAAGTGTATCAACGATGTTCAACGCTTGGCAGGCCGGATTGCCTCGTTGAGACGGTTTATCAGCCGTCTCAGTGAGAAGGCGATTCCTTTGTATCAGATGTTAAAGAAGACGGATAACTTTGTCTGGAGCTCGGCCGCTGATGAAGCGTTTTAGGACTTAAAGCGGCAGCTCGCCAACCCGCCTGTTCTTGCTGCTCCAATTGACAAGGAACCATTGCTGTTATATGTGGCAGCTAATGCTCGCGCAGTCAGCGTAGCTATTGTGGTGGAGCGTAAGGAGGCAGGCAAAGAATATCTAGTTCAGCGTCTGGTTTACTATATCAGCGAGGTGCTTATTGAGTCCAAGCAAAGGTACCCGCATTGGCAGAAGCTGGTATATGGAGTTTTCATGGCAAGCCGAAAGCTTAAGCAATACTTCCAAGGTCATCCCATTACAGTGGTCAGCTCTGCCCCCTTAGGAGATATAATCTAGAACAGGGAAGCAACTGGCTGGATTGCTAAGTGGGCTATAGAACTTGGACCTCACGGGTTGAAGTATGTACCTCAAATGGCAGTCAAATCTCTAGCACTTGTGGACTTCATCAATCATTGGACAGAACTGCAAGCACCTGAAGAAAAGCCGGATCACACCTATTGGACTATTCATTTTGACGGGTCCAGGCAATTGGAGGGCTCGGGGGCTGGAGTTGTGTTAACTTCCCCACGAGGTGATAAGTTCTGTTACGTTCTTCGCTTAATGTTCCCTTGTACTAACAATGCAGCTGAGTATGAAGCCTTACTCCATGGTCTCCGGATGGCTAAGGAGATGAATCTAAGCCGAGTTAAGTGCTTCGGTGACTCGGACTTGGTGGCTCAACAAGTGTCTGGCACTTGGGATTCCAAGGACCCACTCATGGCAGCATATCATCGTGAAGTGGATATTGTTGCAGGTAACTTCAATGGTTATCAGGTGGATCATGTGGACCGACGGAAGAATGAAGCGGCGGACGCTTTAAGCCGGTTGGGTTCTCAACGTAAACCGGTCCCGCCTAATGTCTTCTTGGATAGTCTGCACAATCCGTCTATCAAGCTCCCTGATGAAGAGGATTTGGCTATTCCTGATCCGGAGGCTCAATTGGTGGCGGCTCTTCATGTCATCCCGGATTGGACGATTCCCTATCTTGCATATATGAACCGGGGCGAGTTACCAGAAGATGAGATTCTGGCCCGACAGATAATCCGGCGATCCAAGTCCATGACTATTATCAATGGTGATCTGCATCATTGCAGCGTGTCAGGGGTGTTTCAACGCTGTGTGTCTCTTGAGGAAGGCTGTGAAATCTTGCGTGAGATCCACGAAGGAGATTGTGGTCACCATGCCGGTTCAAAGTCTTTGGTGGCTAAGGCTTTTCGCCACGGCTTCTATTGGTTGACTGCTCATGCTGATGCGGAAGACCTGTTCAGACGATGTGATGGTTGTCAAAAGTTCTCAAGACGCGCTCATGTGCTGGCTCAAGAATTGAGGATGATTCCAATTACTTGGCCGTTCGCAACTTGGGGGCTGGATATGGTTGGGCCTTTTAAAAGGTCTAAAGACAAGAAAACCCATCTTTCAGTGGCGGTTGACAAGTTCACGAAGTGGGTAGAAGAAGAGCCAGTTAGCAAGTGTGATGCAGCTACGGCGGTTCAATTCATCAAAGAGGTGATTTTCCGATTTGGCTTTCCACACAACATCATCACTGATAATGGTACCAACTTGTCCAAGGGCGCTATGAAGGAGTTCTATCAATGTGAGCACATCCGGCTTGACGTTTCATCAGTGGCTCACCCACAGTCCAATGGTCAAGCAGAGAGGGCTAATCAAGAGATCTTGCGAGGCATCAAGCCCCGACTTATGGTTCCTTTGCAATGGACGCTGGGTTGTTGGGTTGAAGAGTTACCATATGTATTATGGAGCATCAACACCACACCCAACAGATGGACAGGATACACGCCGTTCTTCATGGTCTACGGAGCGGAGGTGGTTCTCCATAGTGACATCCGTCATGACTCACCTTGTGTAGCGGCTTATGTTGAAGCGGAAAACGAGGTAGCATGGCAAGATGCTTTGGACTTGTTGGATGAGGAGCGAGACATAGCGGCCGCCCGTTTGGCGATTTACCAGCAAGATCTCCGTCGCTATCACATTCGCCGAGTTAGAACCAGAACCTTTCAAGAAGGAGATTTGGTACTTCGGCTCATCCAAGACCAGACGGATATGCACAAGTTATCCCCACCACGGGAGGGACCTTTCGTGGTCAGCAAGAATCTGCACAACGGGTCATACTACCTGATCGATATTCGAGAGCATAAAGACTCACGTACATCAGAGGAGGGGACCAACAGGCCGTGGAACATAGCTCATCTTCGGCCTTATTATATCTGAGCCATTGGTTCTACTTATGTACATATTATGACAATGTATATATTATGATCAATGCAATAAACTGGAACCTCAGCTAAAGCGGGCTATCTGTTATCTTTACATCATGTGTGGTTACACGGAGTTTTTGTCTTAAAGCGTCCTCCAGTTTACCCCTTGAGTTAGCTTTTTTCATAAGAGCCTTCAATCATGTCACTTGGGGGCTTGGTCGTGTCCGAACCAATGCAACACCTTTTGATAGGCGAAAGCCACATAATCACTTGGGGACTTGGTCAAGTCTGAACCAGTCACGCCTCTTGATCGGCCTAAGGCCACAGAATCACTTGGGGGCTTTGGTCGAACCCGAACCATCGCTACACCTCTTGATCGGCATAATGCCAATGCATCATTTGGGGACCTGGCTGACTTGAACCATAGCTACACCTATCGGGGGCTTGGTCGTGTCCGACCATGGTAATGCCACATGATCAAGCTAAAAAAGCCTCTTTTACAACTGAATTTGTTTTACCTTTACTTGAATTTTGTTTCTTTTGATAAATATTTCTTTTGTTGCGTTTTACACTGACAATTCTTACACCGGTTCAACTGTTAATCGACAGAACACAGTCAAATTTTAATCCAGAGACTATTTGCCCGGTTTGATTTTTTGTTAACATCCTATTATGGAGTAACACCGGTGTTTATCATAACCCGGAACGGTTTACCTGGTAAATCGGCACTATATACACATGGGCTACTTTCTCCTCCAACAGTATGGGTTTGTAAAACTCCGCTTCAAGATTGGCCAAGCCAACTTCATGCCCATGATGGCAGGTACTATGTATCACAATATTTGATCATATGCTTAAATCTAAGGTATTATCTTTGATTTCATATCCATAGATATCATAACCCGCCTGGTGGTACAACCGCGGCGGTGCTTTAAGTTTTTTGACTGCAGAAAACGGTTTGGAGATTCATAATTCAAAGGAAGCATAAGTTGCAAATAAATATGCACGAAGGCATATCAAAACCAATTGTATCGGCTAGCCTATTACAAGGCAAGACGGTGCCCAGGTAAGATCATTGTTTCTCTGCATAACACAAAGGAGCAGTAACTTAAACCGGCTTCCGGTTCATGCTTTGTCACCCACTTGGCCTGATGGTTGCGGGTCATCCCGCGCCGCTTCAACCTCTGCTTGTCTACCCAACGGCTGGAAATCAACAGTTGTCCAGTCGATTCCAATTAATGCTTGAAAGACATCTTCATCATGGATCAGCAACGACGGTTCAATGTCAGGAGCATAAGTGTGCTTACGGATTGGGGGTATAAGGTTCTCTGCTTCAGGAATTGGTGCAGCCACTCGTTTGTTTTGGTCATTATATTGGGCTTGATAATGAGACAAATTTGCCTCTTCAACCAATTGACAAGCCAGAGGGCGCACCTCCCAGTTTATCGCTCGAAGATCCTCTTCACTGAACTCTGTCCTGTCTTCCTTCAGACTGGGGTAGCCCTGGGCCGCTTCAACAGGATCAAAATCCGGCACCCACGCTTTTGCCTAGATTAAGGCATTGATAGCACCGGTTCGAGCAGCAGATTTCTTCAGCTCTTCAACCCGAGCAGGAAGCATAGACAGCCTTTTAATAGTGTCCTGGATCAAGTTGGGTGCCGGGTTTTTGTGGGAAGTAGTACAGATGATCCACTACGCACCAGTATACAATTGTTCTATCAATGTATAGGCGGCTTTCAATTTCTTCCGCACATCTGATCCCAAGTGACGGATGCGTGTCCCTGTATCATTCAAAGGATTAATAAACCGGCAATTACATGAGAAGGCCTCGCTACTTCAGAAATCACGAAGGCTTACCAAATACAGCAGCGGTCATGGCATGCACCTGACGCTTCACACTGGTCAATTCATCCACTACCAGTTTGAGTGCAGCCTCGGCATTCTCTGCTCGTTGAGTTAAAGCGGATTTTTCAGTGGCCCAATCTGCCCGCTCTTTGTTATAGCCCTCCTTAAGCTGTTCCATGACGCTTAAAGCCCTGGTTAATTCCTCTTTTGCCTTCGAGGTTTCAGTTTGTTGGGACTTCATACTTTCCTGCAAATCGGTGATTTGGTTCTCTCTTTTGCTCATCTCAGCCTACATACGGACAATAATGTGATTCAGATGACGGTACAGAAGTAAAGTACCAACCACATAACAAGTTATGCCCTCGGTACTTGGGGGCTAATGGCTATTTGCTCAATAATTATTGATATTTTTTTACCTAAAGTCCCGGTTTAACTACATTAAGTTGAACCGGCCCTTGGGGGTTACATCAGCAAAATTCAGATACATTGAAGTTCACATTGAAAAGTCCCGGTTTAAGTTGATATCTTAAATCGTCACTTGGGGGCTATTAGAGTTGATAGATTGAAGTATACAAGCAGAGAAGCATATGGAAATTACCTCATATTTGTCCTTCATCATATTAACCAGACCAGCTTCATAGTCACGGCTAGTATATAACCGGTTCTGATAGTCGGAATGGAGATCCTGGGGAGACAGAGCGGCATAGGTTGACAAGTCGACATTCCATTTGCCCTTACCAATTGCAGCAAATTCTTCTTTGGCAGTGTGTTTGGATAACAGCAACCAGAGAAGATGACATCACGGCGGTTCACCAAACTACAAGAAGATGTTGAAGATGAAGCTTTTTCTAAGGATTGACATGAACCTGTTCAAATCAATCTGGGGCCTAATGTTGGGGATATTACTACTGGGCGCAAACTGGCCTATCTGGGCCGTGTTAACTTCATCAGTAGTTAAGTATGTTAAAGCCCATGAAGGTAGATGAGGGCTTAAGGCCCATAATAGGTTTAAGGCCTGTAGCCGTAAACCGACGATGGTATGTAACTTGTATTGTAAGTTAGGAATAAGTAGAGACCAAACCGGACGCGTCTATGAGCCGGCGTTGGGACTCTGTAAACCGACGGACGTCACCCATGTATATAAGGGGACGACCCGGCGGTGGTTCAAGGACAACAGACAACAACTCGAGATTTAGGCGAAGCTTATTTGCTCACTAGTCATCGAAACCCCATCAATTCCATCACAACTAGACGTAGGCTTTTACCTTCATCGAAGGGGCCAAACTAGTATAAAACTCCCTTGCATCCCTGTGTCTGCTTTAACCCCTTCAAGCTAACCCGTAGCGATGCCTCCACGACTAAGTCCTTTCATGAGGACATCTGCCATGACAAAACCACGGCAAATTCCGAAGTGGAGAGCGCCATGAATCACAGGCTTAGTCGGGCCGTACTCCGTGACGCTTGTTTCTCCCAAGAGGCGTTTGATGCCTTCAACTGAGGATACACGTACATCTGTGTTGCTCAAAATGGTCTTGCTAGAGCCACGGACCAGTATCTAAAGGATATTCGGGTAAGAAAATTTGATGATTATATATATCAGTAGCCCCTGAGACTTGAAACAGTTGGCACAACTGATTTAAGGATCATTATTTGTGCAGGTTCTTACGGAAAAGAATACCCAATTGTCTCAAGAGCTAGAAGAGTGCAAGGCCTAGCTACGGGCCGCAGTTGCCGCATTGAAGGAGTCTGAGAAGGCCCCCTCTGGTAACACTTGTTTCAAAAAATGATAGGTACCGTATAGAGTGCGGCATGCCTGCAAATCTGACAATAGATATTACAGATGGCTCCGGAGTGAATCCGGATGAGCAACATGCCATACGGCAGCTAAAGGCTGGCGAGCGCGTGCTTACGAAAGTTAGGCAGGAGAAAAACAATCTCCAAGACGCCAATACCCAGTTGAGCGTGGAACTGAAGAATGTTCGAGCCCAGCTAGCGGACTCCTGAAGGAGAATAAGCGGCTTCGGCATGACATTTTCAGTAAGTGCTTGATCGTACTTTTGAAAGAGTTCGGCGAGGAAGCCGGCTAATAGAGTTATGTCTGCAGGTATGCTGACGGGTCGTCCCGTGGAGGAGATGCCCGGGTCAACGGGTGATCTTCTACCAGAGCTCTCACAACTGCACGAACAAGTTCGGCATGCGATGCAGGGTATTGCCTAGGCCTTGTGGCCATCCGTCTCCCTGCCAGGAGGCATTGGAGAGCTTGCAGAGAAGCTCAAGGGAGCGCCGCGGCGCTTCCGATTATGGAAGATATCGGCCTACCGTCAGGGTGCCAGGGAAGCCTGGGCCATGGTGAAGACGCGGTATACCAAGGTTGACCCATACCATATGGCCGAGGTCGGACCTATAGGGCCCAATGGGAAAGAGATCCCCGCCAGTTTGGTGTGTGACCAAGTAGAATTAGCCGCAAAGTATTCCCAATAGGATTGTAGGCTAGACAGCCTGTTGGATGGGACAGAAGAAGAATTTAGCCAGTCTAAGTGACTGTGTAATTGAAGTGACATGGATAATGTCTCTAGCCGCATTGTAAATAATTTGTCATGGAGGACCTTTTCTCTTCGACCTCGGGACCCAATAGTCCGTAGTGTATCTGAATACCTGCTCAGTTATGTAAAAACCGGGGTATGCGTGCAAACCAGGCGTAGGGGTCATAAATGCTTGACCAGACAAGTACCCAACTAGTTAAGTTATATTACATGGATAGTAAGAAACATCTTCCATGGAGAATAGTTCCGTTAAGGGTTCCTTTCCCTGGGTACGCATGCCCTAATGTGCATGTACGAACTGCGAGAAGAGACGCAGGCAAAAAACATCTGGGGGCATGTATCAAAATAAATAAAAGTCATCTTTTGTTCACTGACCGAATTTTCCCTTAAGAATGCTAGCTTTCGGCTTCACCCACTCTGAGGTACACATCCAACTGACCCGGCAGTAACAATCACAGAGGTGCTCCCCTTATGCCCTAGCCGAATTAACAGGAACGTAGGGCATAAATACAAGAGCCAGGCAACCCAGCTTGGCCAAAACTTAAGTCATATCGATGCATATAATGGCGAAAAAAGGTACATGCGGAAGAATAACACATGTGCAGGGCATGAAGCCCAGAAAAATAATTGAGCTTCTGTGTAAGAAGCCCCCAGGTATAATGAGCACGGCTAGCGCGTTTATTAGTGTGTAAGCAAGACACAAGTTGGCCTTTGAAGGCCTTGTGGAGAAGGAAAAAGAAGAAAGAAAGAGAGAAGACAGATAATGAAAAATGGTCAGGGGTAAGGAGACGAACGTAGAGTCCGGCGCTAGGCATAGAATCTTTGGAGTCTAGCTGCATTCCATGGGTTTGGCTCAAGTCGATTATCCGACGCATCCCGCAGATGGTACGCTCCACTGGTCAGCACTTGGTCAATAATGAAGGGACCTTCCCATTTGGGCTTGAGCTTGTTCTTTTTCTTCTCTGGCAGGCGTAGAACTAGTTCGCCAACGTTATAAGTTTTGGCACGTACTTCTTTGCTTTGGTATCTTCAAGCCTGTTGCTGATAGAATGCGGAACGGGCTTTTGCCACGTCGTGTGATAACCCACAAGTGTAGGGGATCGCAACAGCTTTCAAGGGTAGAGTATTCAACCCAAATTTATTGATTCGACACAAGGGGAGCCAAAGAATATTCTCATGTATTAGCAGTTGAGTTGTCAATTCAACCACACCTGGATAACTTAGTATCTGCAGCAAAGTGTTTAGTAGCAAAGTAATATGATAGTAGTGGTAACGGTAACAAAAGTAAAGAAAGCAAAAGTAATATTTTTTGTGTTTTGTAGTGATTGTAACAGTAGCAACGGGAAAGTAAATAAGCGTAAACCAGTATATGGAAAACTCGTAGGCATTGGATCGGTGATGGATAATTATGCCGGATGCGGTTCATCATGTAATAGTCATAACATAGGGTGACATAGAACTAGCTCCAATTCATCAATGTAATGTAGGCATGTATTCCGAATATAGTCATACGTGCTTATGCAAAAGAACTTGCATGACATCTTTTGTCCTACCCTCCCGTGGCAGCGGGGTCCTAATGGAAACTAAGGGATATTAAGGCCTCCTTTTAATAGAGAACCAGAACAAACCATTAGCACGTAGTGAATACATGAACTCCTCAAACTATGGTCATCACCTAGAGTGGTCCCGATTATTATCACTTCGGGGTTGCCGGATCATAATACATAGTAGGTGACTATAGACTTGCAAGATAGGATCAAGAACACACATATATTCATGAAAACATAATAGGTTCAGATCTGAAATCATGGCACTCGGGCCCTAGTGACAAGCATTAAGCATAGCAAAGTCATAGCAACATCAATCTTAGAACATAGTGGATACTAGGGATCAAACCCTAACAAAACTAACTCGATTACATGATAGATCTCATCCAACCCATCACCGTCTAGCAAGCCTACAATGGAATTACTCACGCACGGTAGTGAGCATCATGGAATTGGTGATGGAGGATGGTTGATGATGACGACGGTGACGAATCCCCCTCTCTGGAGCCCCGAACGGACTCCAGATCATCCCTCCCGAGAGGTTTTAGGGCTTGGCGGCGGCTTCGTATCGTAAAACGCGATGACTTCTTCTCCTCTATTTTTTCTCCCCGAAAGCAAATATATAGAGTTGGAGTTGCCGTCGGAGGAGCTCCAGGGGGCCCACAAGGTAGGGGGCACGCCCCCACCCTTGTGGACAGGGCGTGGGCCCCCTGGTCTTCTTCTTTGGCAAGGATTTTATTATTATTTTTAACTAGATGTTCCGTGGAGTTTCAGGTCATTCCGAGAACTTTTATTTTCTGCACATAAAACAACATCATGGCAATTCTGCTGAAAACAGCGTCAGTCCCGATTAGTTCCATTCAAATCATACAAGTTAGAGTCCAAAACAAGGGCAAAAGTGTTTGGAAAAGTAGATACGACAGAGATGTATCAACTCCCCCAAGCTTAAACCTTTGCTTGTTCTCAAGCAATTCAGTTGACAAACTAAAAGTGATAAAGAAAAACTTTTACAAACTCTGTTTGCTCTTGTTGTTGTAAATATGTAAAGCCAACATTCAGGTTTTTAGCAAAGATTATAACTAACCACATTTGCAATAACTCCTAGGTCTCATGTTTACTCATATCAATAGCATAATCAACTAGCGAGCGATAATAATAAATCTCGGATGACAACACTTTCTCAAAACAATCATAATATGATATAACATTGCAAACCAATGGCATTCCTCCATCGTCCTCGAACAACATTATGAGTAGGTTGAAACCTATCTCCTCTATGGTTTTCTCGGATAACAATGCCCATGAGGCTTCTTCTTCCAACCAGACTGGGGAATCGGTCGTGCATGATTCAACCAAGAATATTCAAATTCAATTTGGATCTTTTTCTCCAATGATCAGTGACGCATGCAACCATGATCCCTCTAATTCCGCCCCTGGCAGCATTGATCGCATTGCATTAATGGAGCTTTTTTTGTCCGAGGCAAAATTGGAGGAGCAACAGCCTCACAATTACATTAATTTGGGAGGATTTAAATGTCCGTTGAATGTGCCTTACCTGCCACTGCCACAGACTTATCTAAAATCGGCCTTTCGATATGCTCCCCCCCACTCAGCTTGGCCGCCTTTGCTTACGGCCCGGCACAAAGCGGATTTGTCCCAGACCCATTATTCTTTGGACGAGATTATCTCAATATCTGCTCATTGGGCCAATTTATATCCGAGATGCTTACAATGGGGACATTACAAATCTTCGTGTCAAGCACGACTAATTTGCCTCAATTGCTCGGGGCCAGATCATAAGGCAACAAATTGCCCTCTTCTTGGCAACCAACAACCCATTCCAATTGGTACTCGCCCAAATCCCAGTCAAAACAAAATGGCCGGATCTTCTGCTCCTTCCATCCATGATCATAGACAGAGGAAGACCACGGCCACCGTCCGATGCACCGTTTGTGCCTTCTATGGACACATGGCAAAATCTTGTCACAAGAGACGATATGCACAAAAGTGGAAATGGATTCCCAAGACATCTGGGCTTTCCTTTCCTACCCCTCACACTTCTTCTCCCGCTCCAGTTCCCCAAAAGACATCGCCCAGTCCTGTCTCATCGCCATTACAGCTCTCTGAGCCAACCACACCGCCCCCGAGCACTATAGCCATGGTGAACTACCCGCTGAATCAAGTGTCGTTCCTCCCGCCAGGGTTCGCCGTTGAGCCTGGACCTGCTGACCGGCTGGTGCGCAGAGGCATGGTGGTTAGCCCGATCCCGCCGCTCAACCATGACTTCTTGGCCATCGCGGAGACAAGTGCCTATGTTCAGCTTCATCGCCGAGCTGCTATCCACAACACCATTGTAGGTCTGCTCCATGAATCTCAGCTCTTAACTACTGAAGTTAGCGATCATCCTTTTGGCATTGGTATTTTTGGTTTTGTGGATTCATTCATGTGGGACACTGCTGTTGCCACCCCCATCGAGTTAGAGGATGAAGATCTGCTTATTTCTTTTGTCCCCCACAATGAGGCTCTGAACAGATGCACTACTTCCTTTGGACCTGAGGTGTGGCTTATGTTCTTTGGATTTCCGTATGACTATCAGACGGATTACTACCTCACAAAAGCTCTTGGTGGCTATGGCTCACTCGTTTCCTGGTACAATCCACGACAAGACAGACGCTATATTCTTCTGAAAGCCCGCGTCATCCGCCTAAAGTTGATCCCGAAGAGCTTTGTTGTCTGGCAATTGGGCAGAGCCAGGGACTGTTGGACTATGCAGATTACCATTCTCAGAAGCAATGACTGGAACAACCTTTTGCCTGAGGTTTTGCCACCTGGTGAGGAACCACCGCCACCAGATGGTAACCCACACCCCCTCTTTGGCCCAGACCTCACTGCTGAACAGCTATACCAACAGTAGGTCCACAATTGGCTAGTCCAGAACGCTGCACCCCCTGCTGGTTTTCATGGCAATGCTGACAATGCTGACGGTGATGGTCCTGCTCAAGCTGCTTGGGAGGACTGGCCTGCCCCCTGCTGCTCAGTTACCTGTGCTCCCTCCATATCTGGTCAACTATCAGGCTTGGTTGGCTGCTCAGGGTTTAACGGTTCAACACGGCCTGGTTCCTGACGACAATATTTCTGACAGTCCCACGCAAGCTTGGAACGACTCTTTCTCTGCAGCGGATGACAGCAGCTCTGAAAACACCGCAGTTTTTATTGTGCCACCTCTGCCTGTGCACAACACTGAAGCTTTTATTGCACCACCCCTGCCTATGCAAAACATGGATCCCCCAATGCCTAATGAGTCTCTGATAGTCTCAGTCACTGTGCATAACCAAGGCATACAGTTTGGGTTGTCGGCTGATGGCAATGAGCTTTTATCTCTGCTGATATCTGATCCCATTCCCAGGCAGCGTTTAAACACATTTATCTTCGAGGCCCTGAGACCTCAGATCTCCACTATTGGTCCATGGTCCACTGGGTATGGCTTAAGGCACAACTCTGCAGAACTTTCTATCTTGGTGTCCTCTGACAGCACTGGAATCCATTTTACACATCAGCCAACCTCCTCTGTGGTCATTGAGGAACTACAACCTGACACTGAAGCACCTGCACCTCCAACAATGGCTGTAGCTCTGATGGACTCAATTCCAAGCTCTCTGGCTGCCCCTGGGCTCACTACCTTAGACACTGCATCTGATATGAGCCTCTCTGCCGATGCTCAGACTGACCAGCCTGCTCCTACCTCAGCTGCTACAAATTCAGACAACTTATCAGGGCATGTTTCTAGCCTGCCTCAAGAGGGCCTGGGTCTGGCTGCAGTTGAGACCATATCTGCCTCTGCTGGCCCTCTAGTGATTCGGGGCCGTCGTCCCAAAGCTGCTGCACCTATTATAACCACTGAAGTCAGGCGTAGCACCAGGGACAACAAGTACAATGGCTTTCATGTGAATCACAACTCTTACAGACGCACAACTTCCTCCAAGGTGCTGCCCAGGATCACTCCCTCCATGGGTTCATCCTCCGCTGTCAATCATTCAGGTACTGATGTCCCTCCGCCAACGCCCATCCATGTACTGCAGGATATTGGCACAAATCAATGTGCGGTTCCACTGGCTGAATTATCTAAAGATGCTCTTCTGGCGGCACCTACTACGTCCAGTAATCCTTCTTCAGGCGTCCCTCAGCAGGAGAACGAAGGAGCTGACACTTCTCCTCCTTCAGCTTGATGCCACCCATCCTTAAATGACTCTTTTGCGTAGCTGGAATGTTCTCTCCTGGAACATACGAGGTACGAACTCTGAACTAAAACAGTTAGCGCTTCATAATGCCGTACTCTCTAGTGGTTGCTCTATTATTTGCTTACAAGAGACTAAGAAGACTGATTTCGATCTTGCGTTTATTAAGTCATGTTGTCCACGACAATTTGATCATTTTGCTTATGTTCCATCTCGTGGTGCCTCGGGGGGGTCTCATTACCATCTGGAAAAGTTCAATGTTTACTGGCACTATCGTGTTCTCAGATGTTTATGCGCTCGTAGTTCACTTTTCCAGTACACAATCAACACAGTCGTGGACCCTAGCTAATATTTATGGCCCTTGCACGGGAGACGATCGTATCACTTACACTAACTGGTTATACGAGCTGGACATCCCACATGACCAAGATTGGCTGCTTTTGGGTGACTTTAACTACATCAGAGCACCCGACAATCGTAACAAACCGGGCGGTAGTACTCAGGATATGTTCACGTTCAATGACATCATCCGACACCAAAACCTTATTGAGTTACCTGTTAAAGGACGGACATACACCTGGAGCAACATGCAACATGACCCGCTCTTAGAACAACTGGACTGGTTTTTTACGTCCATCCATTGGACAAATATTTACCCTAAAACTCTAGTCAAGCCGCTTGGAAAGCCAGTTTCGGACCACATCCCTTGCATTGTCTCGATCGAGACCAAGATCCCTCGTTGCAAACTATTCAGATTCGAGTCTTATTGGATTCAACACCCTGGATTCATGGATACGGTCAAAAATACTTGGGACAAATCGGTGAGATCACAAAATGCTGCTACAATTCTTTGCCGCAAGTTCAAAGCACTCAGGCATGCTCTCAAAACTTGGAGTAAATCAATCTCCCGTCTATCGGTTGCCATCAATAACTGCAATAGTGTCCTAGCTGACATGGATGAACTAGAAAATAAAAGAACCCTGTCCACTCCTGAATTCAACTTCAGACGCATTCTCAAGAAGCACCTGCTACGGCTTCTTAAATATCAGAAACAGTACTGAAAAAACGGTGCACAATCCGTTGGGTCAAATTTGGCGATGAAAACACGAAACTTTTCCAAGCAATTGCTACTGAACGTTATCGTAAGAACAACATTGCTTGTTTTCAAGACAGTGATGGCACCCAAGTTGATGATCACCCAAGCAAAGAAGCACTTCTGTTCCAAACTTACAAAACTTGTCTCGGAATAGTATCACCCACTGAAATAAAATTTGATCTGCCTGCCCTCATTCACCATGCTAACAATTTGGACCATCTGACGACACCTTTTACACACGAGGAGATTGATGCGGTAGTGAAAGAGATGCCCTCTGACCGAGCGCCTGGCCCGGACGGCTTCAGTTGGGCCTTCCTTAAAGCTTGCTGGCCAATCATTAAGCATGACTTCTATGCCCTTTGCGACCAATTCCATGCTGGCGATTTAGATCTTACTAGCATCAATGATGGGCTTATCACACTCATCCCGAAGATCAACTCACCTGAAACTGTCAACGATTACCGCCCAATCACCCTCCTTAACTGCTGTCTCAAGCTAATCACTAAGCTATTGGCCGATTGCCTCCAAAAGGTTATACTCAAACTCATCCATCGCAACCAATATGGTTTCATCAAGGGCCGGACCATCCAAGATTGCATGGCGTGGACATATCAATACATACACCAATGTCATGCATCCCGGAAGCCAATAGTTCTTCTAAAGCTTGACTTTGCCAAAGCATTCGACACGATTGGACACATGCCTATGATTGAAATAATGAGATGCATGGGCTTTAATGACAAATGGATCAACTGGATTGAATGCATATTCTCCTTGGGACGCTTTTCAGTTCTACTTAACGGTGTTCCTGGTCGGCAATTCCTCTGTAAGTGTGGAGTCCGCCAAGGGGATCCCCTCTCTCCGCTACTTTTCATCCTGGCAGCTGACCTACTTCAAGCGGCAATCAATGACGCCTTCCGCCGGGGCTTAATTGAACTTCCGTTCCCTTGCCATAGTCAAATAGAATACCCCGTTATACAATACGCTGACGACACGATCTTGGCCTTGCCAGCATGTCCCAGACAAGCCGCTCTAATCAAACAAATCCTCGCTGATTACGCTACTTCCATTGGGCTTAAGATCAATTTCCACAAGTCCACCTTGATTCCCATCAATCTTGACCCTGCAACGACAACTGAACTGGCCCATATCTTTGGGTGCAATGTCGGCTCTATGCCCTTTACGTACTTGGGTCTGCCCATGGGCATCTCCAAGCCCTCTGTGGATGACCTCATGCCTCTAGTCTGCAACACTGAACGTCGCCTCACCGCCACTATCTCCATGATGTCGTATGGGGGCAAACTATCCTGGCTGAATGCTTCGGTCACCTCTTTGCTCATATATGCACTATGCACACTCAAAGTACACCCAAAGATACTAGAGATGATTGACAAAATCAGACGAAGATGTCTCTGGACGAAGAAAATTGAGCAATGAGATAAGTGCAATTCTCTAGCATCAAGGGGTTTGGTGTGCAGACCTAAAAAACATGGTGGTCTTGGGGTGATCAATCTCTCCGTCCAAAATGAAGCCCTACTCCTCAAGTTCTTACACAAATTCTACAACAAGCAAGACGTCCCGTGGGTACAACTTCTCTGGAGCACCTACTACACTGATAAAATCCCACATGCAGCTGACGCGGTGGGGTCCTTTTGGTGGCACGACGTTCTCAAGCTCACTCCTAAGTATCGAGGGGTGAGCCGTGTGCAGGTGGTCGATGGCACGACAGCTCTCGCCTGGAAGGATTTATGGCTAGATGAGACACTAGAGACCTCACATCCCAGAGCATTCTCCTACGTTCTGCATGAAGATGCCTCTGTGAAAAACTTTTTGGAGAGTTCATCACTACATGAAACCTTCCACCTTCCCCTGTCAGCTGAAGCTTTCGAGGAAGTGTGTGACATCCAAACGATCGCCAGACTGCAGCCCTCGACAACCACCACTGACATCTGGCACTACATTTGGGGGAAGCCTGACTTCAAAGCTGCGGATTACTATAAATTATGCTTTCGGGAGTTGCAAGCCCACCCCCTATTCCGATTACTCTGGAGCTCGAAATGCACCATGAAGATCCAAGTGTTTGGATGGTTACTTCTACATGACAGACTAAACACTCAAAACATGCTTAAACGAAGGCACTACAACATTGGAGATGATCTCAGTTGTCTACTTTGTGGGCAAAACATCGAAGAGACGATTGATCATATGATATTCACATGCCACTTTAGCCAAGCCTGCTGGAACAAACTCCATATTGACTGGCCAGTTCTTCCATCGCGTCTTGATGTGGTCCTCCGTTCCCGAGACATAACTCACAGGCCTTTCTTTGTTGAGATCTTCTTCACTGCCTCCTGGAGCCTTTGGAAAGAAAGGAATAACAACCATTTAGGGGGGGGGGGGTTGCACCCTCCCAAGCAAGCTGGCTACAGAGGTGTTGGGGAACGTAGCAGAAATTTAAAATTTTCCTACGTGTCACCAAGATCTATCTATGGAGAAACCAGCAACGAGGGGAAAGAGAGTGCATCTACATACCCTTGTAGATCGCTAAGCGGAAGCGTTCAAGTGAACGGGGTTGATGGAGTCGTACTCGCCGTGATCCAAATCACCGATGATCCTAGTGCCGAACGGACGGCACCTCCGCGTTCAACACACGTACAGCCTGGTGACGTCTCCCATGCCTTGATCTAGCAAGGAGAGAGGGAGAGGTTGAGGAAGACTCCATCCGGCAACAGCACAACGGCGTGGTGATAATGGAGGAGCGTGGTACTCCAGCAGGGCTTCGCCAAGCACGTGACGGAGGAGGAGAGGTGTTGGGGAGGGGAGGGGCTGCGCCTTCGATCAGGTGTGAAGTCCTCCATCTCCCCCACTATATATAGGAGGGCCAAGGGGGGGCGCCGGCCCTAGGAGATCCAATCTCCTAGGGGGGCGGCGGCCAAGGGAGGTTTCCCTCCCCCCCAAGGCACCTAGGGGGCGCCTTCCCCTTGTGGGACTCTCCCTTTAGGGTTTCCCCCACACTAGGCGCATGGGCCCTAGGGAAAAGTGGCGCCCCAGCCCACTTTGGGCTGGATCCCTTCCCACTTCAGCCCATGGGACCCTCCGGGATAGGTGGCCCCACCCGGTGGGCCCCCGGGACCCTTCAGGTGGTCCCGGTACAATACCGATCACCCCGAAACTTGTCCTGATGGCCGAAATAGGACTTCCTATATATAAATATTTACCTCCGGACCATTCCGGAACTCCTCGTGACGTCTGGGATCTCATCCGGACTCCGAACAACATTCGGTAACCACATACAAACTTCCTTTATAACCCTAGCGTCATCGAACCTTAAGTGTGTAGACCCTACGGGTTCGGGAACCATGCAGACATGACCGAGACGTTCTCCAGTCAATAACCAACAGCGGGATCTGGATACCCATGTTGGTTCCCACATGTTTCACGATGATCTCATGGGATGAACCACGATGTCGAGGATTCGATCAATCCCGTATACAATTCCCTTTGTCTAGCGGTATTGTACTTGCCCGAGATTCGATCGTCGGTATCCCGATACCTTGTTCAATCTCGTTACTGGCAAGTCTCTTTTACTCGTTCCGCAACACATCATCCCGTGATCAACTCCTTGATCACATTGTGCACATTATGATGATGTCCTACCGAGTGGGCCCAGAGATACCTCTCTGTCACACGGAGTGACAAATCCCAGTCTCGATTCGTGCCAACCCAACAGACACTTTCGGAGATACCTGTAGTGTACCTTTATAGCCACCCATTTACGTTGTGACGTTTGGCACACCCAAAGCACTCCTACGGTATCCGGGAGTTGCACAATCTCATGGTCTAAGGAAACGATACTTTACATTAGAAAAGCTTTAGCATACGAACTACATGATCTTGTGCTAGGCTTAGGATTGGGTCTTGTCCATCACATCATTCTCTAATGATGTGATCCCGTTATCAACGACATCCAATGTCCATTGTCAGGAAACCGTAACCATCTATTGATCAACGAGCTAGTCAACTAGAGGCTTACTAGGGACATGGTGTTGTCTATGTATCCACACATGTATCTGAGTTTCCTATCAATACAATTCTAGCATGGATAATAAACGATTATCGTGAACAAGGAAATATAATAATAATCAATTTATTATTGCCTCTAGGGCATATTTCCAACAGTCTCCCACTTGCACTAGAGTCAATAATCTAGTTCACATCGATATGTGATTAACACTCAAGGTCACATCCCTATGTGACTAACACCCAAGAGTTCTGGGTTTGATCATGTTATGCTTGTGAGAGAGGTTATAGTCAACGGGTCTGAACCTTTCAGATCCGTGTGTGCTTTACAAATATCTATGTCATCTCCTAGATGCAGTTACCACGCTCTATTTGGTGCTATTCCAAATAACTTTTCTACTATATGAATCCAGTTTACTACTCAGAATAATCTGGATTAGTGTCAAAGCTTGCATCGGCGTAACCCTTTACGACGAACTCTTTTACCACCTCCATAATCGAGAAAATTCCTTAGTCCACTAGTTACTAAGGATAACTTTGACCGTTGTCCCGTGATCCATTTCTAGATCACACTTGTACCCCTTGACCGACTCATGGTTTGGCACACTTCAGGTGCGGTACACAACATAGCATACTTTAGAGCTTACGACTAAAGCATAGGGGACGACCTTCGTCCTTTCTCTCTATTCTGCCGTGGTCATGTCTTGAGTCTTGCTCAATACTCACACCTTGTAACACAGCCGTGAACTCCTTCTTTGCTGATCTATTTTGAACTCCTTCAAAATCTTGTCATGGTATGCGTTCGTTTGAAAGTACTATTAAGCGATTTTGATCTATCCTTATAGATCTTGATGCTCAATGTTCAAGTAGCTTAATCCAGGTTTTCCATTGCAAAACACTTTCCAAATAACCCTATATGCTTTCTAGAAATTCTACAT
This sequence comes from Aegilops umbellulata, assembly GCA_032464435.1. Taxonomy (NCBI): domain Eukaryota; kingdom Viridiplantae; phylum Streptophyta; class Magnoliopsida; order Poales; family Poaceae; genus Aegilops; species Aegilops umbellulata. The sequence goes on from CP136056.1 coordinate 256,579,577, forward strand.
CATTTCTGATCAAAAATATGTTAACAACATATACTTATCAAAAATTCTATAGTGCTCCCACTCACTTCTTTGGAAATACAAGTTTCTCATAAACTTTGTATAAACGCAAAAAAAATATTTGATCATCTCATCAAAGTGTACATTCCAACTCCGAGATGCTTACTCCAGTCCTTAGAAGGATTGTTGGGGCTATGCATACTTGTTAGCATCTTTCAGGATTGACAAAAATCTTCTGGTTGTATCACATACAACCTTTCCTCAAGAAAATCAAGGAAACAATATTTTGACATCCTATCTGCAATATTTCATAAATAATGCAGTACCTGCTAATATAATTCCAACAGACTCTTAGCATCGCTACGAGTGAGAAAGTCTCATCGTAGTCAACTCCTTGAACTTGTCGGAAAACATCTTAACGACAAGTCGAGCTTTCTCAATGGTGATACTTACCATCATTGTCCGTCTTCCTTTTAAAATCCATCTGTACTCAACAGCCTCACGACCATCAAGTAGTTCTTCCAAAGTCTACACTTTGTTTTCATATATGGATTCTCTCTCGGATTTTATGGCCTCGAGCCATTCATCGGAATCCGGGCCCACCATCGCTTCTCCATAGCTCGTAGGTTCATTGTTGTCTAGCAACATGACGTCCAAGACAAGATTACGTGCCACTCTGAAGTAGTACGCATCCTTGTCATCCTACGAGGTTTGGGATTAACTTGATCCGAAGTCTCATGATCACTATCATAAGCTTCCACTTCAATGGGTGTAGGTGCCATAGGAACAACTCCTGTGCCCTGCTACACTCTAGTTGAAGTGACGGTTCAATAACCTCATCAAGTCTCCACCATCCTCCCACTCAATTCTTTCAAGAGAAACTTTTCCTCGAGAAAGGACCCGATTCTAGAAACAATCCCTAATGCTTTCGGATCTGAGACAGGAGGTATATCCAACTGTTTTGGGTGTCCTATGAAGATGCATTTATCCGCTTTGGGTTCGAGCTTATCAGCCTGAAACTTTTTTCACATAAGCGTCGTGACCCCAAACTTTTAAGAAACAACAGCTTAGGTTTCTCTAAATCATAGTTCATACGGTGCTGTCTCATCGGAATTACGTGGTGCCCTATTCAAAGTGAGTGCGGTTGTCTCTAATGCCTAACCCATGAACGATAGTGGTAATTCGATAAGAGACATCATGGTACGCACCATATCCAACAGGGTGCAACTATGATGTTTGGACACACCATCACACTATGGTGTTCCAGGCGGTATTAGTTGTGAAACAATTTCCACAGTGCCAAACTCGTAACTCAGATATTCATTTCTATGATCATATCATAGACATTTTATCCTCTTATCACGAAGATCTTCAACTTCATTCTGAATATTACTTGAACCATTCAATAATTCAGACTTGTGTTTCATCAAGTAAATATACTCAGTATCTACTCAAATCATCTGTGAAGTAAGAGCACAACGATATCCACTGCGTGCCTCAGCACTCATTGGACCGCACACATCAAAATGTGTTACTTCCAACAAGTTGCTTTCTTGTTCCATTTTACTGAAACCGAAGCTTTCAGTCATCTTGCCCATGTGGTACGATTTGCATATCTCAAGTGATTCAAAATAAAGTGAGTCCAAACGGTCCATCTGCATGGAGTTTCTTCATGCGTATATACCAATAGACATGGTTCACATTACTCAATCCTTTTTTCAAAAAAATGAGTGAGTCCAAAGATCCATCAACATGGAGCTTCTTCATGCGTTTTATACCAATATGACTTACAAGGCAGTGCCACAAGTAGGTGGTACTATCATTACTATCTTATATCTTTTGGCATGAACATGTGTATCACTATGATCGAGATTCAATAAACCATTCATTTTAGGTGCAAGACCATTGAAGGTATTATTCAAATAAATAGAGTAACCATTATTCTCCTTAAATGAATAACCGTATTGCGATAGACATAATCCAATCATGTCTATGCTCAACGCAAACACCAAATAACAATTATTTAGGTCTAACACCAATCTCGATGGTAGAGGGAGCGTGCGATGCTTGATCACATCAACCTTGGAAACACTTCCAACACATCTCGTCAGCTCACCTTTAGCTAGTCTCCGTTTATTCCGTAGCTTTTATTTCGAGTTACTAACACTTAGCAACCGAACCGGTATCTAATACCCTGATGCTACTAGGAGTACTATTAAAGTACACATTCACATAATGTATATCCAATATACTTCTATCGACAGCCTTCTCATCTACCAAATATCTAGGGTAATTCTGCTCCAGTGGTTGTTCCCCTTATTACAGAAGCACTCAGTCTCGGGTTTGGGTTCAACCTTGGGTTTCTCCACTAGAGCAGCAGCTGATTTGCCGTCTCATGAAGTATCCCTTCTTGCCCTTGCCCTTCTTGAAACTAGTGGTTTCACTAACCATCAACAATTGATGCTCCTTCTTGATTTCTACTTTCGCGGTGTCAAACATCGCGAATATTTCAAGGATCATCATATCTATCCCTGATATGTTATAGTTCGTCACGAAGCTCTAGTAGCTTGGTGGCAATAACTTTGGAAAAACATCACTATCTTATCTGGAAGATTAACTCCCACTCGATTCAAGTGATTGTTGTACTCAGACAATCTGAGCACAAGCTCAACGATTGAGCTTCTTTCCCTTAGTTTGCAGGCCAAGAAAATCGTTGGAGGTCTTATACCTCTTGACGTGGGCACGAGCCTGAAATCCCAATTTCAGCCCTCGAAACATCTCATATGTTCCACGACATTTCAAAAATGTCTTCGGTGCCTCAATTCTAAACCATTTATCATTACCGAACTATCATGTAGTCATCAAAGCGTGTATGTCAGATGTTCGCAACATCCACAGACCACGTTCGAGGTCCAGCACACCGAGAGGTGCATTAAGGACACAAGCCTTCTACTGTCCGCATAATTGCTACTATCAACTTTCAACTATATTTTCTCTAGGAACATATCTAAAACAGTAGAACTAAAGCGCGAGCTTACGACATAATTTGCAAGGATCTTTTGACTATGTTCAGGATAATTAATTTCATCTTATGAACTCCCACTCTGATAGACATCCCTCTCGTCATCTAAGTGATTACATGATCCGAGTCAACTAGGCCGTGTCCGATCATCACATGAGACGGACTAGTCATCATCGGTGAACATCTTCATGTTGATCGTATCTACCATACGACTCATGCTCGACCTTTCGGTCTCTTGTGTTCCGAGGCCATGTCTGTACATGCTAGGCTCGTCAAGTCAACCTAAGTGTTTGCATGTGTTCCGAGGCCATGTTTGTACATGCTAGGCTCGTCAATACCCGTTGTATTCGAACGTAAGAATCTATCACACCCGATCATCACGTGGTGCTTCGAAACGACGAACTTTTGCAACGGTGCACAGTTAGGGGGAACACTTTCTTGAAATTTTAATGAGGGATCATCTTATTTACTACCGTCGTTCTAAGCAAATAAGATGCAAAAAAAAATGATAAACATCACATGCAATCAAATAGTGACAAGATATGGCCATCATCACTTTGCTCCTTTTGATCTCCATCTTCGGGGCTCCATGATCATCGTCGTCACCGGCATGACACCATGATCTCCATCATCGTGTCTTCATGAAGTTGTCACGTCAACTATTACTTCTACTACTATGGCTAACACTTTAGCAATAAAGTAAAGTAATTACATGACGTTAATGTTGACACGCAGGTCATAAATAAATTAAAGACAACTCCTATGGCTCCTGCCGGTTGTCATACTCATCGACATGCAAGTCGTGATTCCTATTAAATGAACATGATCATCACATACATCACATATATCATACATCACATCCTTTGGCCATATCACATCACATGGCATACCCTGCAAAAACAAGTTAGACGTCCTCTAATTGTTGTTTGCATGTTTTACGTGGCTGCTATGGGTTTCTAGCAAGAACGTTTCTTACCTACGCAAAACCACAACGTGATATGTCAATTGCTATTTACCCTTCATAAGGACCCTTTTCATCGAACCCGATCCGACTAAAGTGTGAGAGACTGGCACCCGCTAGCCACCTTATGCAACTAGTGCATGTCAGTCGGTGGAACCTGTCTCACGTAAGTGTACGTGTAAGGTCGGTCCGGGCCGCTTCATCCCACAATGCCGCCGAATCAAGATTGACTAGTAACGGTAAGCATATTGAACAAAATCAACGCCCACAACTACTTTGTGTTCTACTCGTGCAAAGAATCTACGCAATAGACCTAGCTCTGATACCACTGTTGGGGAACGTAGCAGAAATTTAAAATTTTCCTACGTGTCACCAAGATCTATCTATGGAGAAACCAACAACGAGGGGAAAGAGAGTGCATCTACATACCCTTGTAGATCGCTAAGCGGAAGCGTTCAAGTGAACGGGGTTGATGGAGTCGTACTCGCCGTGATCCAAATCACCGATGATCCTAGTGCCGAACGGACGGCACCTCCGCGTTCAACACACGTACAGCCTGGTGACGTCTCCCATGCCTTGATCCAGCAAGGAGAGAGGGAGAGGTTGAGGAATACTCCATCCGGCAACAGCACAACGGCGTGGTGATGATGGAGGAGCGTGGTACTCCAGCAGGGCTTCTCCAAGCACGTGACGGCGGAGGAGAGGTGTTGGGGAGGGGAGGGGCTGCGCCTTCGATCAGGTGTGAAGTCCTCCATCTCCCCCACTATATATAGGAGGGCCAAGGGGGGGCGCCGGCCCTAGGAGATCCAATCTCCTAGGGGGGGCGGCGGCCAAGGGAGGTTTCCCTCCCCCCCAAGGCACCTAGGGGGTGCCTTCCCCTTGTGGGACTCTCCCTTTAGAGTTTCCCCCACACTAGGCGCATGGGCCCTAGGGGAAAGTGGCGCCCCAGCCCACTTTGGGCTGGATCCCTTCCCACTTCAGCCCATGGGACCTTCCGGGATAGGTGGCCCCACCCGGTGGGCCCCCGGGACCCTTCAGGTGGTCCCGGTACAATACCGATGACCCCGAAACTTGTCCCGATGGCCGAAATAGGACTTCCTATATATAAATCTTTACCTCCGGACCATTCCGGAACTCCTCGTGACGTCTGGGATCTCATCCGGGACTCCGAACAACATTCGGTAACCACATACAAACTTCCTTTATAACCCTAGCGTCATCGAACCTTAAGTGTGTAGACCCTACGGGTTCGGGAACCATGCACACATGACCGAGACGTTGTCCAGTCAATAACCAACAGCGGGATCTGGATACCCATGTTGGTTCCCACATGTTTCACGATGATCTCATGGGATGAACCACGATGTCGAGGATTCGATCAATCCCGTATACAATTCCCTTTGTCTAGCGGTATTGTACTTGCCCGAGATTCGATCGTCGGTATCCCGATACCTTGTTCAATCTCGTTACTGGCAAGTCTCTTTTACTCGTTCCGCAACACATCATCCCGTGATCAACTCCTTGATCACATTGTGCACATTATGATGATGTCCTACCGAGTGGGCCCAGAGATACCTCTCCGTCACACGGAGTGACAAATCCCAGTCTCGATTCGTGCCAACCCAACAGACACTTTCGGAGATACCTGTAGTGTACCTTTATAGCCACCCAGTTACGTTGTGACGTTTGGCACACCCAAAGCACTCCTACGGTATCCGGGAGTTGCACAATCTCATGGTCTAAGGAAACGATACTTTACATTAGAAAAGCTTTAGCATACGAACTACATGATCTTGTGCTAGGCTTAGGATTGGGTCTTGTCCATCACATCATTCTCTAATGATGTGATCCCGTTATCAACGACATCCAATGTCCATGGTCAGGAAACCGTAACCATCTATTGATCAACGAGCTAGTCAACTAGAGGCTTACTAGGGACATGGTGTTGTCTATGTATCCAGACATGTATCTGAGTTTCCTATCGATACAATTCTAGCATGGATAATAAACGATTATCATGAACAAGGAAATATAATAATAATCAATTTATTATTGCCTCTAGGGCATATTTCCAACAAGAGGTTCGTGGGAGACTTTGATCTCTTGCGTCATAGGGTACGTGAGGAGCAAGCTGGAAGTATTACCAACATTTGTAACAACCTCATTTGAGGCCGCGCTACCTAAAAAGCCCACGCCTTTCTAACTAGTTTTTTTCTTAACTAGGACCTATTAACATCCCCCACCCAACATGTTGTGTTGTGGGGGGTGGTGCAAATGATGTAACATATGTAACCAAATTTGTGATATATATACAAAAACAGTAGGAGCCTCTCCTACTGTCCTTCCCCTAAAAAAACAAGATGGTATCTCGCTAGCCCTTTCTAGGACCGCAAAACATAAATGCAGAGCACCTTTAAAGATCAAGGACTGACTAGACATTGTAATTCATGGTAAAAGAGATCCAATCATAGTCATACCCAATATAAATTAATAGTAATGAATGCAAATGACAGATGTGCTCTCCAGCTAGTGCTTTTTAATAAGAGGGTGATGACTCAACATAAAAGTAAATAGATAGGCCCTTCGCAGAGGGAAGCAGGGATTTGTAGAGGTGCTAGAGCTCAGTTTTGAAATAGAGATAAATAATATTTTGAGCGGCATACTTTCATTGTCAACATAACAACTAAGAGATGGCGATATCTTCCATGCTACACACATTATAGGCGGTTCCCAAACAGAATGGTAAAGTTTATACTCCCCCTCCACCAACAAGCATCAATCCATGGCTTGCTCGAAATAATGAGTGCCTCCAACTAACATCAGGTCCCAGGGGGAGTTTTGTTTGCAATTAATTTTGATTTAGTTTGCATAAAGCATGGGACTGGGCATCCTGGTGACCAGCCATTTTCTCGTGAGTGAGGAGCGGAGTCCACTCCTCTTGAGAATAACCCGCCTAACATGGAAGATAAGGGCAGCCCTAGTTGATACATGAGCTATTCGAGCATACAAAACAAAATGTTTATTTGAAGGTTTAGAGTTTGGCACATACAAATTTACTTGGAACGGCAGGTAGATACCACATATAGGAAGGTATAGTGGACTCATATGTAATAACTTTGGTGTTTAAGGGATTCGATGCACAAGCAGTATTCCCGCTTAGTACAAGTGAAGGATAGCAAAAGACTGGGAAGCGACCAACTAGAGAGCAACAACAGCCATGAACATGCATTAAAATTAATAAACATTGGATGCAAGCATGAGTAGGATATAATCCACCATGAACATAAATATCGTGAAGGCTATGTTGATTTTGTTTCAACTACACGCGTGAACATGTGCCATGTCAAGTCACTTAAATCATTCAAAGGAGGATACCACCCCTCATACCACATCATAACCATTTTAATAGCATGTTGGCACGCAGGGTAAACCATTATAACTCAAAGCTAATCAAGCATGGCATAAGCAACTATGATCTATAACTATCATTGCAAACATGTTTATTCATAATAAGCTGAATCAAGACCGATGAAATCATCATATTTACAAAAACAAGAGAGGTCGAGTTCATACCAGCTTTTCTCATCTCAGTCAGTCCATCATATATCATCATAATTTCCTTTCACTTGCATGACCGAATGATGTGAATAATAATAAGAGTGCACGTGCATCGGACTAAGCTGGAATTTGCAAGCATTCGATAAACAAGAGAAGACAACGCAATATGGGCTCTTGGTTAAATCAACAATAATGCATATAAGAGGCACTTCAACGAATTAATTGTGGTCTTCCCCTATCGACCCCCAAAGAAGAGAAACGAAATAAAACTATTTACACGGGAAAGCTCCCAACAAGCAAAAGATGAACGGGAAATATTTTTGGGTTTTTTTAATTATTACTACTACAACAAGAAAAGTAAACTAGCTAGAAGCTATTACTAATTGTTTTTGATTTTCTTAAGGTTTATCAAACACACATGAAGAAAGCAGAAAGTAAACTAGCATGGATATTACAGTGAAAGAGTATGAGCGCCGACATCTAGAAATGAGTGTGTGTGAACATAAATGTAATGTCGATGGGAAATACGTACTCCCGCAAGATTAGGCTTTTGGCCTAAGTTGGTTCATTGGCAGGGATAGCTTGGCTGATACCCGTAGGTGTAGCTGGGGTCGTACTGAGACGAAGAGAACTCTGACTGCCACTGGCTGGCAACCATCTCCGAATCCCAAGAATAAACAGACTGTCGTGGAGGCTCATACTGTGGCTCCGGTTCCGGGGCTGGTGTAGGATTCCGGTAGGCTTGGACGGCAGCCCACGTAATGATATAAGGTCCTTCAAAATTAAACAAGGAAGGAGCAGGCAAGGTAATAGTTTCAGGATGATGTTTATGAAAGAATAATTTATATTTGAGCTCTCCTTCCCTGCCCTTAACAATAAAATCATGCGCTAGCATACTCGTATAATCTAAATAAGCACTAGGCAACAATTTTTCTTCTTTCTCATAAAGCCTAATAGGTATGTTAAAATGTGCAGCGAGGCGTGAAGCATAAATGCCTCCAAAGATGGGGCCCTTAGTACGGTTCAGACTTAACCGTCTAGCAATAATTCCACCCATACTAATAGTGTTATCACGGTATAAACCATGGAACAAAATAATAATATCAGGAACACTAAGGTTTCCATAGTTTCCACGACCAATCAAGCAACGACTAGCAAATATGGTAAAGTAGCGTAAAATAGGAAAATGTATGCTAGTGATTCTTGCATCAGAAACCTTCCTGGTTTCTCCCACAGTAATGGTGTCAATAAATTCTTCCACATCTTTACGGTGTGGTTCTTCTAAGGTGCCCTCAGGAGGTATTTTGCAAACTTTGCAAAATTCAGCTAATGGCATATTCTTAACAACGTCATATAAATGAAACTCTACTGAAGGAGGTGATTCCTTAGGGAAAAAGTAGAAGTTTTGCACAAAAGTATTTGTGAGTAAGAGATACTGATGACGTTGGTCGGGAAGGAAGTCGGTGAGGCCGACATTCTCAATCAATGAATAGAAATTCTCATAAATCCTAGCTTGTCTCAAGAAGTCATCGGAAGGCCATTCACACGGCCGGACCTCTGCGGTACGAGGCAAATTATATTTGGGCCTCTATGCTTCTTCATTTTGCTTTTCCTTCGAGCTTCGGCTCGATGAGCCCCTCAAAAGTCTCTTCATCCTTTTCTGAAATATTCTGAAATTTTTATTAACTTCAAACAAAAGTGAACCAAGCTCAACAAAATTGATAGCAACTACTCCTACAAGTGCCTAGAGCCTATATCAAGCATTAGAACTACATGGAACCATATAAATTTGACATGCAAGCTCAAGAACATGGTCACCTATGCAGCACAAATTTGCAATGAATAAAGCACTAGAACAAAAACTAATTGGACCAATGGAGGAGTCACATACCAAGGAACAATCTCCCCAAGCAGTTTTGCGAGAGGTGCTTTGAGCAAGGAGATAAAAAATCATAGCAAAGTGAGCTAGAACTCGTGCTTGAACCAGATATTCGTGTTTGTGGGAGGAAGAAGAAGAAGATGGGTGCAGGAACAAGTGGAGGAGGGCCAACGTGGGCCCACGTGGCAGGGGGGCGTGCCCTGGGGGGTAGGGCACACCCTCCACCCTCGTGGCCAGGTGGCAGCTCCCCCCGCAGTGCTTTCAGTGCCATAAATCCTCAAATAATCCCGAAAAAATCATATTAAATTGGCATGGCATTTGGAGGACTTTTATTTTCGGGGTATTTTTATATTGCACAGATAAATCAGGAAACAGACAGAAAAATACTATTTTTACTTTATTTCAACTAAATAACAGAAAGTATAAAGAGGGTACAGAAGGTTGTGCATCTAGTTTCATCTATCTCATGCTCATCAAAAGGAATCCACTAACAAGGTTGATCAAGTCTTGTTAACAAACTCATTTCGAATAACATGAAACCGGAGAAATTTCGAATAACACTATGTTACCTCAACGGGGATATGCACATCCCCAATAATAAGAATATCATATTTCTTCTTAACAGTAGGAAGAGTAAATTCAAAACCTCCTAATATAATCGATGGAAATTTTCCAATAGAGTTGATACTATGAACTTGAGGTTGTTTCCTCGGAAAGTGTACCGCATGCTCATTACCATTAACATGAAAAGTGACATTGCCTTTGTTGCAATCAATAACAACCCCTGCAGTATTCAGAAAAGGTCTTCCAAGAATAATAGACATACTATCGTCCTCGGGAATATCAAGAATAACCAAGTCCGTTAGAATAGTAACGTTTGCAACCACAACAAGCACATCCTCACAAATACCGACAGGTATAGCAGTTGAGTTATCAGCCATTTGCAAAGATATTTCAGTAGGTGTCAACTTATTCAAGTCAAGTCTACGATATAAAGAAAGAGGCATAACACTAACACCGGCTCCAAGATCACATAAAGCAGTTTTAACATAGTTTCTTTTAATGGAGCATGGTATAATAGGTACTCCTGGATCTCCAAGTTTCTTTGGTATTCCACCCTTAAAAGTATAATTAGCAAGCATGGGGGAAATTTCAGCTTCCGGTATCTTTCTCTTATTTGTAACAATATCTTTCAAATACTTAGCATAAGGATTCATTTTGAGCATATCAGTTAATCGCATATGCAAAAAGATAGGTCTAATCATTTCAGCAAAGCGCTCAAAATCCTCATCATCCTTTTTCTTGGATGGTTTGGGAGGAAAAGGCATGGGTTTCTGAACCCAAGGTTCTCTTTCTTTACCATGTTTCCTAGCAACAAAGTCTCTCTTATCATAACGTTGATTCTTTGATTGTGGGTTATCAAGATCAAGAACAGGTTCAATTTCTACATCATTATCATTACTAGGTTGAGCATCATCATGAACATCATCAGTGACATTTTCACTAGGTTCATGTTCAATACCAGATTGTGTTTCAGCATCAGACATAGATATATCATTTGGATTATCAGGTGGTTCAGCAATAGGTTCACTAGAAGTTTGCAAAGTCCTATCATTTTTCTTTTTCTTCCTTTTAGAAGAACTAGGTACATCAATATTATTTCTCTGAGAATCTTGCTCAATTATCTTAGGGTGGCCTTCAGGATACAAAGGTTCCTGAGTCATTATACCAGTTCTAGTAGCCACTCTAACAGCATAATCATTTTTCTTACTATTCATTTCATTAAGCAAATCATTTTGAGCCTTAAGTACTTGTTCTACTTGAGTGGTAACCATAGAAGCAAGTTTGCTAACAATTTTAAGTTCACCTCTAATATTAGCCATATAATCACCCAAGTGTTTAATCATATCAGAATCGTATTTCAATTGTCTACCAAAATAAGCATTGAAATTTTCTTGTTTGACAATAAAATTATCTAACTCATCAAAGCATTGCCTAGCAGACTTATAGTGAGGAATATCACCTTCATCAAATCTATAGAGAGAATTTACCTTTACTACCTGTGTCGGGTTATCAAGATCAGGAGGTTCTTCAATAGGTAATGGATCAAGATCATATGTTTCTTCAACAGGCGGTAAATTAAGACCATGTATTTCTTCAATAGGAGGTAAATTCTTAACATCTTCAGCTTTAATGCCTTTTTCTTTCATAGATTTCTTTGCCTCTTGCATATCTTCAGGACTGAGAAATAGAACACCTCTCTTCTTCGGAGTTGGTTTAGGAATATGCTCATTAATTGGAGCGGGAGCTGGCTCAGGGGCTAGCTCAGGAAGTGCCCAATTATTTTCATTTGTCAACATATTATTCAATAGAATTTCCGCTTCATCTGGTGTTCTTTCCCTGAAAAGAGAACCAGCACAACTATCCAGGTAATCTCTGGAAGCATCGGTTAGTCCATTATAAAAGATATCAAGTATTTCATTTTTCTTAAGAGGATGATCAGGAAAAGCACTAAGTAACTTGAGAAGCCTCCCCCAAGCTTGTGGGAGACTCTCTTCTTCAATTTGCACAAAGTTGTATATTTCCTTTAAAGCAACTTGTTTCTTATGAGCAGGGAAATATTTAGCAGAGAAGTAATAAATCATATCCTGGGGACTACACACAACCAGGATCAAGAGAATTAAACCATATCTTAGCATCACCCTTTAATGAGAACAGAAATATTTTAAGGATATAAAAGTAGCGAGATCTCTCATCATTAGTGAACATGGTGGCTATATCATTTAATTTAGTAAGATGTGCCACAACAGTTTCAGATTCATAGCCATGAAAAGGATCAGATTCAACCAAAGTAATTATATCAGGATCAACAGAAAATTCATAATCCTTATCGCCAACACAGATAGGTGAAGTAGCAAAAGCAGGGTCAGGTTTCATTCTATCTCTAAAAGATTCGTTGTTCCATTTAATTAATAGCCTCTTGAGTTCATGACTATCTCTCCAAGCTAAAATAGCTGCAGAAGCTTCTTTATCAAAAAGATAACCCTCAGGAATAACAGGCCTATCTTCATCATCACTTTCATCAACAGTATCAGTTTCAATAATTTCGTTCTCTCTAGCCCTAGCAATTTGTTCATCAAGAAATTCACTAAGGGGCATAGTAGTATCAAGCATAGAAGTAGTTTCATCATAAGTATCATGCATAGCAGAAGTGGCATCATCAATAACATGCGACATATCAGAACGAATAGCAGAAGCAGGTTTAGGTGTCGCAATCTTACTCAAAACAGAAGGTGAATCAAGTGCAGAGCTAGATGGCAGGTTCCTTACCTCCCCTCGTAGTTGAGGGATAATTTTTTGTTTTCTCGTCTTTCAAGTTCTTCATAGTGTCCAGCAGATATAAATCCCAAGTGACTCAAAGAATACAACTATCCTCCCCGGCAACGGCGCCAGAAATTAGTCTTGATAACCCACAAGTGCAGGGGATCGCAACAACTTTCGAGGGTAGAGTATTCAACCCAAATTTATTGATTCGACACAAGGGGAGCCAAAGAATATTCTCAAGTATTAGCAGTTGAGTTGTCAATTCAACCACACATGGATAACTTAGTATCTGCAGCAAAGTGTTTAGTAGCAAAGTAATATGATAGTAGTGGTAACGGTAACAAAAGTAAAGAAAGCAAAAGTAATAATTTTGGTGTTTTGTAGGGATTGTAACAGTAGCAACGGGAAAGTAAATAAGCGTAAACCAGTATATGGAAAACTCGTAGGCATTGGATCGGTGATGGATAATTATGCCGGATGCGGTTCATCATGTAACTGTCATGACATAGGGTGACATAGAATCCAATTCATCAATGTAATGTAGGCATGTATTCCGAATATAGTCATACGTGCTTATGGAAAAGAACTTGCATGACATCTATTGTCCTACCCTCCCGTGGCAGCGGGGTCCTAATGGAAACTAAGGGATATTAAGGCCTCCTTTTAATAGAGAACCGGAACAAAGCATTAGCACATAGTGAATACATGAACTCCTCAAACTATGGTCATCACCGGGAGTGGTCCCGATTATTGTCACTTCGGGGTTGCCGGATCATAAAACATAGTAGGTGACTATAGACTTGCAAGATAGGATCAAGAATACACATATATTCATGAAAACATAATAGGTTCAGATCTGAAATCATGGCACTGGGGCCCTAGTGACAAGCATTAAGCATAGCGAAGTCAAAGCAACATCAATCTCAGAACATAGTGGATACTAGGGATCAAACCCTAACAAAACTAACTCGATTACATGATAGATCTCATCCAACCCATCACCGTCCAACAAGACTACGATGGAATTACTCATGCACGGCGGTGAGCATCATGAAATTGGTGATGGAGGATGGTTGATGATGACGATGATGATGAATCCCCCTCTCCGGAGCCCCGAACGGACTCCAGATCAGCCCTCCCGAGAGGTTTTAGGGCTTGGCGGCGGATCCGTATCATAAAACGCGATGATTTCTTCTCCTCTATTTTTTCTCCCCGAAAGCAAATATATAGAGTTGGAGTTGGCGTCGTAGGAGCTCTAGGGGGCCCACGAGCTAGGGGGCGCACCCTAGGGTAGGGTGCGCCCCTCCCTTGTGGACAGGGTGTGGGCCCCTGGTCTTCATCTTTGGCAAGGATTTTTTATTATTTTTAACTAGATGTTCCGTGGAGTTTCAGGTTATTCCGAGAACTTTTGTTTTCTGCACATAAAACAACATCATGGCAATTCTGCTGAAAACAGTGTCAGTTCGGGTTAGTTCCATTCAAATCATACAAGTTAGAGTCCAAAACAAGGGCAAAATTGTTTGGAAAAGTAGATACGACGGAGACGTATCATCGCGCTCCTCCTCCAAGGCGTCCAAACTGTCCTGCCGATCAAGCTCGGCCTCTTTTTCTTCATACATGCGCACTCGAGGTGAGTCATGGATTATGTCGCAGGGCAGAACAGCCTCTGCGCCGTATAACATAAAGAACGGTGTGTATCCGGTAGTACGATTCGGCGTGGTCCGCAGCCCCCAAAGGACGAGTCGAGCTCCTCTACCCAGTGTGTGTTAGACTCCTTTAAGGACCGCACTAATCTGGGGTTGATGTCGCTCATGATAAGACCATTTGCTCGATCGACTTGACCGTTAGTTTGCGGGTGATAGACAGAAGCATAATCGAGCTTGATGCCCATGTTGCTGCACCAAAGTTTCACCTTGTCGGCTGTAAAGTTACTGCCGTTGTTAGTGATGATGCTGTGGGGGATGCCATAACGGTGTACAACCCCAGATATGAATTCTATCACCGGTGCGGATTCGGCCATTTTAACGGGTTTGGCCTCTATCCATTTGGTGAATCTATCCACCATGACCAGTAAGTATTTTTTCTTATGGGTTCCCCCTTTAAGGGGTCCAACCATATCAAGCCCCCAGACCACAAAGGGCCAGGTAATGGGGATTGTTTGGAGGGCGGTGGGCAGCATATGGCTTTGGTTTAAAAGCTGGCAACTGACGCAGCGTTGGACCAAGTCCTGTGCATCTGCCCGGGCCGTTGGCCAATAGAAACCTGTATGGAAGGCCTTGCTTATGAGAGCCTGGGCTGCGGCGTGGTGGCCGCCGAGTCCAGCATGGATTTCTGCCAAAAGCTTTCGCCCTTCCTCTTCGGAGATGCACCTTCGAAGGACTCCGGTAGTGCTTTTCTTATAAAGCTCTCCCTCGTGGACCTTGTAGGCTTTAGATCGTCGCACTATGCGGTGTGCCTCATTTTGGTCCTCAGGCAGTTCCTGCCTGGTTAGGTAGGCCAGGAATGGTTCTATCCACGGGGCGATGACAGCCATTATTACGTGGGCGGAAGGTGTTATTTCGATGGCAGAGCCTCCGATTGTGTCAGAGTGTTCGGTATCTGGCGTTGTGGCCGGGTCCGGACTATTGTTACCGGTGTCCCCTTCCCATACCACAGATGGCTTAAACAGCCTTTCTAAGAAGATGTTAGGTGGGACAGGATCGCGCTTGGCGCCGATCCGGGCGAGGATATCCGCCGCCTGATTATTTTCCCGAGCCACATGGTGGAATTCGAGCCCCTCAAACCGAGCTGACATCTTGAGGACGGCGTTGCGATAAGCCGCCATTTTCGGGTCCTTGGCATCGAAGTCTCCATTTATTTGGGATATTGCGAGGTTTGAGTCCCCGCGCACCTCTAGGCATCGAATGCCCATGGAAACTGCCATTCGGAGACTATGTAACAGGGCCTCGTATTCAGCTGCGCTGTTAGAGTCTGTGACAGTATTTGGAGTACGTATTGGACTGTATCCCCGGTGGGGGATGTCAGGACGACGCCGGCCCCCAGACGAGCCAACATTTTAGAGCCGTCGAAGTGCATGATCCAATTGGAGTATGCGCCATACTCTTTAGGGAGTTCGGCTTCTGTCCATTCAGCGACAAAATCGGCCAATACTTGTGACTTAATGCTCGCCATGGTTTATATGTTATGTCGAACGGGAGGAGCTCAATGGCCCATTTGGCAATCCGGCCCGTGGCGTCGCGGTTGTTTATTATATCATTGAGTGGCACTTCCGAGGCCACTGTAATTGAACACTCTTGAAAGTAGTGTCGTAGTTTCTGGGATGCCATGAATATCGCATATGCTATCTTTTGATAATGCGGGTACCTTGATTTGCATGGAGTAAGAACAGTGGATACATAATATACCGGCTTTTGAAGGGGGAATTTATGTCCGTTCGTTTCTCGTTCGACGACGAGCACTGCGCTTACAACTTGATGAGTTGCCTCTATATATAGCATCATTGGTTCGCCAATGTTTGGCACGGCCAGGATTGGGTTGGTGGCCAGTATGGCTTTTATTTCTTCCAATCCGGCCGTGGCAGCATCCGTACATTCGAAGTGTTCGGTGCGCCGAAGAAGGCGATAAAGGGGCAATGCCTTTTCTCCTAATCGAGAGATAAAGCGGCTTAAGGCCGCCACACATCCAGTTAATTTCTGGATTTGTTTGAGGTCCGTTGGGATAGCCAATTGTGACAGGGCTCAGATTTTAGCCAGATTTGCTTCAATTCCTCTACTGGAGACGATGAAGCCCAGGAGCTTTCTGACAGGTACGCCGAAAACGCATTTTTCCGGGTTGAGCTTGATGTCGTATGTTCGGAGATTGTCGAACGTGATCCTCAAGTGGTCTATTAAAGAATCGACGTGTCTGGTTTTAACGACCACATCATCTACGTATGCCTCCACTGTTTTGCCGATCTGCTTTTCTAGACATGTCTGAATCATGCGTTGATACGTTGCGCCGGCGTTTTTGAGCCCGAAGGGCATTGTGTTGAAACAGAACGGGTCGTATGGCGTGATAAATGTCGTTGCGGCTTGGTCGGACTCTGCCATCTTAATTTGGTGATAGCCGGAGTATGCGTCGAGGAAGCACAACGAGTCGTGTCCTGCGGTAGCGTCGATAATTTGATCAATGCGAGGGAGCGGGAATGGATCCTTTGGGCAAGCCTTGTTGAGGTCCTTAAAATCGACACATATGCGCCATGATTTGTCCTTCTTTGGTACCATCACCAGGTTTGCTAGCCAATCTGGATGTTTTATTTTTCTAATGAATCCAGCCTCCAATAACTTGGCTAGTTCCTCTCCCATGGCTTGTCTCTTAGGTTCAGAGAAATGCCGAAGAGTTTGCTTGACCGACTTGAATCCCTTTAAAATGTTAAGGTTATGCTCGGCTAGCCTGCGTGGGATTCCTGGCATATCTGAGGGATGCCAGGCGAATATGTCCCAATTCTCGCGTAGGAACCCCGTAGTGCGGCATCTACAGCGGGGTTTAATTGTGCCCCGATGGATGCTATTTTTGTAGGGTCCGTTGGGTGGACTTGGAATTTGACTATTTCATCCACTGGTTTAAACGAAGTGGACTTGGATATCTTGTCGAGTATCACGTCATCCCTGTCCACTGTGGAGTGTAACGTAGTTAATTCCTCTGCCGCGAGGGCTTCGGATAATGCCTCGAGGGCCAGTGCGGCTGTTTTGTTTTCGGCGCGGAGTGCTATGTCTGGATCATTAGCTAGAGTGATGATTCCATTGGGCCCGGGCATTTTGAGCTTCATGTACCCGTAATGGGGTATAGCTTGGAAGATCATGAATGCCTCCCGCCCTAAAAGGGCGTGGTATCCGCTACTGAACGGGGCCACTTGGAATGTAATTTCTTCGGACCTATAATTGTCCGGGGTGCCGAATACCACATCTAGTGTGATTTTTCCAGCGCAGCATGCCTCCCGACTAGGGATGATTCTTCTGAAGGTCATGCTGCTTTGCTCAATGCGGTTCCTGTCTATTTCCATTTTTTGAAGAGTTTCCTCATAAATGAGGTTTAGTGAGCACTTTAGTGAGCCGAAAGCCGTCCACAATTGTACTAAGGACCAATGCGGCTGGTGCTCGGGTTGTTCGGAATTTAGGCTCGTCACTGGCGTTGAAGGTAATAGCCGTGTCGCTCCATGGATTTATTGCTGCCACGTGGCAGACTTCAGCAAGGCTACGGAGTGCTCGCTTTCGCCTATTATTTGAGGCAAATGTCTCGAAGACTATCAATACTGTATTGTTATCCACGGGATGGTGCTCTGCGGTGTTTTGAATGAGGAGATCCTCACTGCTTTTGGCCACCTGCCGGAGTACCCAACATGCTCTCAGGCTGTGTGTTGGTATGGTATCCGCTGTACTGTGGATTTTGCAGGGCCCGTTAAGCCATCCCTCCAACACAGTTCCTCGCCCAGAAGTGGGCTTTTGCTTCTTTATGATTGAATCGGGCAACTTAAGAGAGTGCGCCCTTTTGATTCAGATTGGGTGTTTGGTCAGAGCCGGATTATCCCAAAATTTTGCTTCGGTTTTCCAGGCACTTTCCATCGCACAATACTTCCGTACTATGGCCGCCAAGTCAGCGAAGCGTGCTATGTCACGGTGACTTATGGCGTTAAGGATTCCCTTGTCCATGCAACTATTGCAGAAGAATGAGATTGCGTCTTCCTCGCGACAGTCCTTGACCTTGTTCATTACAAGGAGGAATCTAGCCTAGTAGTGATGTACTGTTTCCTGGGGCTCTTGCCTGATGTGGGAAAGATCTCTTATATCTGGGTGGGTGGGTGGATTTGAGTCCGAACCCTGACCCTATCTGAGACCCAGGGGCAGAGGAGTTTCCGATCTGGGAAGTTTGGGCTCCGGGATGTTGCCCAATAGGTCTAGCCCATTGTCTGATTCTAGGTTCAGGGCTTGGGCGATGTCCTTCCATGAACCGGTATCCGGCTCGGAGAGCTCGGGAATCCGTACATAGTTTGTCCTCAAGATAGAGGAAGAATCGCTGCATTGTTCCTCCACCACCGCTATCTGATGGGTGACCGGCGGAGAGTTAATCTCCCTTTGGTCGGGCTTAAGCCCAATCCGATCATAGTCCGTAGCGACTCCCAAAGCGGCGATGCGATCCAAGAGCTCGTTTAGTGAAGAGAGCTCCATTGGATTCATCTGCTCGGCAAGTTCCGAGCCGACGTGGAGGCTGTTTTCGATGACCCGAGAAGTCATCGTCGGTGCAGCAGCCGAACGGGCGGTCATGACGGAGCTGCCTAGCCGGAGAGTCCGGCCGACAGCCAGGGCTCCCCCAGAGGTGACGTTGTCCTTGACAACGAGATGAGGCATCCTTCCTTACGGTGACGACATAGTGGAACTCTCAATGAAAGCACCAATGTCGGTGTCAAAACCGGCGGATCTCGGGTAGGGGGTCCCGAACTGTGCGTCTAAGGCGGATGGTAACAGGAGGCGGGGGACACAATGTTTACCCTACTTCCTGCTTGATTGTACTTGATGATATGAGTATTACAAGAGTTGACCTACCAAGAGATCGTAGAGGCTAAACCCTAGAAGCTAGCCGATGGTATGATTGTTGTTGGTCCTACGGACTAAACCCTCCGATTTATATAGACACCGGAGGGGGCTAGGGTTACACAGAGTCGGTTACAATGGGAGTAGATCTACATATCCGTATCGCCAAGCTTGCCTTCCACGCCAAGGAGAGTCCCATCCGGACACGGGACGAAGTCTTCAATCTTGTATCTTCATAGCACAACAGTCCGGCCAAAGGATATAGTCCGTCTGTCCGGATACCCCCTAATCTGGGACTCCCTCAATGACGATGGCGACGGATTCCCCTCTCCGGAGCCCCGAACAGACTACAAATCAGCCCTCCCGAGAGAGATTAGGGCTTCGGGGCGGCTCCGTATCGTAAAACGCGATGAATCCTTCTCTCTGATTTTTTCTCCCCGAAAGTGAATATATGGAGTCAGGGTTGAGGTCGGTGGAGTCTCAGGGGGCCCACGAGGCAGGGGGCGCGCCCCAGGGGGGTGGGCGCGACACTTTGGGCTGAACGAAAATCTTTTCTGTCATACTTATGACACTTCTATGATGATAATTGTGACAAAACCCGGTATCATCATAGATGTGGTGGGGTCCTAATTCTATGACAAAAAATCATGACAGAAAATGGGCTTTTCATCCTGGGCGGGCCGGAGACGCAGCTGCATGACATTCTTTGGGCCGTCCATGACGGAAAAAACCGTGGTAAAAGCGAGGGCGCGGAAAATATCGGGGAGTCCCCGGTTACGGTGGGTGGTCGGGGGCCGAGCGATGCATGTTTCTCTCGTACGTATGCGTGTGTGTGCGAGGCGTTGGGCTCTAACTGAACCCAAGCGAGGCGTTGGGCTCTAAATGAACCCGAGTGATTGCACTGCAGGCTACACGTTACCGAACCCGAGCGATCGATCGATGGCTATTAATTGAACCCGATCGAGCGATTCCTTCGCTACTGCTGCTAACTGAAGCCGATCGATGCTGCCTCTGGATGAATAGTGAGCGTTGCTGGGGGGTTTGGATGAACAGTTCCCGGTGGGGTGGATGAACAGGACCCCGTGGCGTTGCCTCTTGATGAACAGTGAGCATTGCTGGGGGGTTTGGATGAACAGTTCCCAGTGGGGGCGGATGAACAGGTCCCCGATCGTTCGAGCCGGTTGGGGCTGGATGAACAGGACCCCATGGAGGGCAGGATGAACATGACCACCCTGTGGAGGGCAGGATGAACCGTAGATGGTGGAGGGAAGGATGAACAGTAGCCCGTGGAGGGGTGGTTGAACAAGAGCCCGTGGAGAGGGCTGGTTGAACAGTAGCCGGTGGAGTAGCGTGCGGTGGAGGCTGGATGCACAGGAGCCCGTGGATGAACAGTCGCAGGTGGAGGCTGGAAGAGGTCGACGGTGGATGAATAGTAGCCCGTGGAGGCTGGAGGGGGTCGACGGTGGAGATGAACAGTATCTCGTGGAGTTTCGTTTTGCGGTACGCCACACCCCTCCCGATGAACAGGACCCCCGTTTCGACCGTAGCGCTCCAACACAAGTCTGTTTCCTCCGTTTGCGGTATGCCACACCCCTCCCGATCCACAGGACCCCGTTTCGACCGTAGGAGGTCCGTTTCCTCCGTTTTGCGGTACGCCAGACCCCTCCCGATGAACAGGATCCCGTTTCGAACGTGGCCGGTCAAACACAAGGCCGTTTCCTCCGTTCTGCGGTACGCCAGGCCTTGTTTCCATCGGCTGTTCCGTCCAAGCCCTCCCGATGAACACGACGACGCATTCCGTTCCGACCCAGCCGGTTGGCTCCCCATGAACACGACGACGACGCTGTTTCTACGATCCGACCTAGCCATGTACACGAGCCCTGGCCGTACGTATGCGCGAGTAGTTTGAGACCCTGCCCGTATGTACGTACATGGCCGTATTTTCTTTCTTGCACCCTGGCCGGTGTACGTACGTGTACATGCTACGTGCGCGCCTCTACTACGACACGTGTGCGCCTCTACATCATCCAGTATGTACATACATGTTCGCGACCAGAATGACAACGCTACGTACGCTTCGACCAGGTGGGTCCAGACTGTCAGGCACTTCCTTGCCTGCGAAGATGTAGCTGGTGGGTCCCAGCAGTCAGCGGGCAAATCGTTTTTTGCCAGGATGCACTTCCTAGCGTGCGAAGATGTAACTGGTGGCTCCCAGCAGTCAGTGGGAAACGTTTTTTTCGCGAAATAAGGTGGCCCGTCCGGTGCGTCCCCACTGTTAGGTGGAGGAATAATTATTTTGCGCGTAATAAGGAGGTACTTACTTGCTGCAGCCGTGGACCCAGCTGTCAGCCTCTCCACGTACAGTCCACGTCCGATGGAAGCCGTTCCTTGACCACATTGACCACGCCGCGCCGAGAGCACCAGGGCGGTGGACCATGGCGAGGTCTAGGAAGGGGACGACGCGGATCCGGGGAAGACACTGCAGTGGATGCCCATGCAGAGAGGAGTATGAGGGTTCACTGGTTCGCTGTGGTGTGAGGCTGCCGTAGCCGCAGAATAACAGGGGCTGTGGGTGCGTAGAGGGATGGCCTGGCCAGTGGTGGGAGTAGTAGGGGGCGGTGAGGCCTCCGCCGCATCGCAGCCGGCCACGGGAGGCAGGCGCACGAGGCACGACCGGCGCTGGTTTGGGCGGCTGGAGCAAGAAGACCAGACGTTGAAGAAGCACTACAGCCGTTGGATGGACATCGTACGGTCACTGGAGCTAGAATCATGCATATTGACTAAGTTGACAAAGCCCTTCGTCCCCGTCAACTTAGTAGGCCCACAAGTCAGCCTGCCACTATACTGGGTCCCAACTAGCAGGGGGAGTATTCATTTTTTTGTGCGTAATAAGCACACACTTCCTTGCGTGCGAAGATATAGCTGGTGGGTCCGAGTTGTCAGTGGCGGTAACGTTTTTTTCGCAAAATACAGAGGCCCTTTCGGTGGGTCCCAGATGTCAGGTGGAGGAATCATTATTTTGCGCGTAATAAGGAGGCATTTCCTTGCGTGCGGCCATGGACCCAGCTGTCAGCCTCTCCACATACAGTCCACTTCAGATGCATGTCGGTCGTTGACCATGTTGGCCAGGCCGCGCTGAGTGCACCAGGGCGGTGGACGATGGCGAGGCCTAGGAAGGGAACGACACAGAGGCAGGGAAGACTCGGCAGTTGTTTCCCACGCGGAGGGGAGTACGACTGTACGAGGGTTTACTGGTTCGTCTGCCGTCGCCGGAGAATAACAACAGGTGTGGGTGAGTAGAGGGATGGCTAGGCCAGTGATGGGAGTACGGTGGGGCGGTGAGGCCTGCGCAGCAACACAGCCAGCCGCAGGGAGGAGGGAGCTGGCAGTCCCGCCGGCGCTTGTTTGAGCGGCTGGAGCAGGAAGAGCAGAGATTGAAGAAGCACGACGGCCGTTGGATGGACATCCAACAGTCACTACTTGTGTGTCAACCTTTTTTTTAGGAAAGCCTCAAATCTGTGGAAAACAGAATAGAGCCCATCTACCATTATTTCTAATAATTTACAGCCCATTAGCTAATTCTCAAGGTTTTTTTGGAGCCCATATTCTTTTTGTTAGCATTACAGCCCATACTGTGGCCACACTTAAAAAATTATGCGAAATGTTGCATATTTCGGTGCGGTCCGAACTGTTTTTAATCCCGATATTTTGAGTCACATTCAAGCTGATTTTAAAAATAAATGTATATCAATATAAAATCCAACAAATTGTCCACGCATGAAAATTAATGCAATTTAAAATCTTGAAATGAAAAAAAGAAATTTGAAAGTAATTGCCGGTTTGATGTGTTTTAAAAATGTACAGCCCATTTCACATTACTGATAGGCCATTTTCTCGTCCAGCCGAATGAAGCTCTCCTCGTCTTGAAAGATTTGCAGCCCAACAGGCCTGACAAAGCGACTTACTTGGCAAATCACAAAAAAACTGGGCTAGCCATTTTCAGAAAGAAAAAAAACTACTGGGCTGGTATGTGGTAAACATAAAAGAGAAGGCTATCTAGACAGGCCAGAGTGCCCTGCACAACCTAGTTGACACCTTGGTTCCGTCTCAAAAACAAATTAGATAAATGCCACAACAAATATGGCGATTCATAAAAATGCCACTGCAATTTCCAAACTTTGAAAAATGCCACTGCAATTTTTGCAAACTTTGGAAAACGCCACTGCAATTTGCAAACTTTGAAAAACGCCACTCCAGACTTCGAAAAATGCCACTGGAAATGGCATGAAATGGCATTTTCAAAGTTTGGAAATTGCAGTGGCATTTCTCAGAAACACCAGATTTGGAGTGGCATTTATAAATTTAAACCAAAACAAAAATAACTGGGCGAGCTGCTGGGTCCCTGGTGTCAGCCGCTCGTTGTGCAAGTCTCTCGTTTATTGACTATGTTGACAATGGCATGGGACCCAGATGTCAGAAATCCATTAGGAGGAGCCATTTTTTATTGGATTGAAATAAGGAGGCACTTGCTTGCGTACTGCCATGACCTTGGCGGGTCCTTGTTGTCATCCTCTCCACGTACAATCATCTCCTGATTGTGTACGCGTCAACTTGGTAGGCCCACAAGTCAGCCTCTAAACCCGTGGAGGACAAATACAACCCATTTAAAAAAATAATATCCCATTCCGTATGTTCAAACGGAAAGTTCAAAATTCAGAGCAAAGTAACAGGTCTGATCCACATATAGAGTACTGAACTTCCACGTTGACAACCATCATAGCCAAGTTAACTATCTACTCCCACTAATACTCTAGTAGCATACACGTACTAACTAGACGATGCCGGCCGCCATCTGTGGTACACTCTAAACGCCGGCACCGGCGTCCTCCGCCTTGCCTCGGACTTGCCAGAGGTGTGACAGGGCGTGTTGCTCGCGCGCGTTGGCCCTTTCCATGCCGGCTTGGTCCACTGAAGCTTCGGCTTCTAAGCGGGAAACCCACTTGACGAGCTGGTAGTAAAAATCGGCGTCGTGAATGCATGCGTGCCTGACAGCCTCCAGGGCTATTTGCCGGGCGCCGGCCTCCACGTAGTCGGCCCAGGTGCGGGCACTCTGCGCGTGACTCAGAGCGTCAGTGCGCTGCTGCTCCATGTCCCACTGGCGGCGCAAATCAGCGATACGCTGCTCCTCCGCCAAGCGGTTGCGCTCCAACAACTCCTGCTCCTCCGCCAGGCGGTCGCGCTCCAACAAGTCCTCGATCTCCGCATTGCCATCTAAAGAACGATAGAATGCCTCCTCCCTCCGTCTGCCTTCCGGTGAAAAACCAAACACTCGTTCCAGTGATGACCGCCTCCAGCCTCGCCTATCGCGGACGGGCGGGGGCATGGCGGACGTGGCGAGAGCGAGGATAAGTGGCGAGCGACGTCGGGCCGGTGGGGGCTTATGAGGATAGGGCGAGTTGAGTCACGGTGCCACCATAGAAGGCCGGGAAACAATACTTATAGGAGGAAGGTAGCGCGACAGTCATCGGAATTCAATGCATAATTAAGCAGGCATGGTTTATCGCGCCAGCTTGCCGTGGAAAACTAGAGAAACTGAAATTCTGCCTGTGTCGTCCCGTCCCGTCCCGTCTGTGCTGGGTCGCACGCCGGCATGACGGTCAAACGAGTGCACTCGAATCATCTCCCTCCTTGTCAATAATGATTCCACAGATTTAAAAGGCCCGCAACAATTAAAGTGCATCTTTTTTCGCATCAGTTAGCTGCCTTAATTATGGCCGGCTGCATGCAGGCACTCAAAATTGCTCGCAACCAGTATGCGGAGCAGCATGCAACGAGTCGCAGCCGAGGGCATTAGTTTATGAACTTTAGCTGAGAGATAAGGCATTTGCGAACGTTTTCGCTGGCAATTTCTTCAGATTTGCATGGCATTTTCTTCAGAGCAGCTTGTCAGTTTCTTCAGAGGTAGGATTTTTTATTCAAAAAACTGCCACTTCAGATCTTGTGTCACAACTAAAACAGCCAGGAGCGCATTAGTAGGCTAGCTAGTGATCGATCAGTAACTTGTAAACACTGAGCGAACAGATATAAGGAACTGTTAATGCATCTCAATGATTCACAGATCATATACAAATATGTAGCTCCAAAAGCAAAGATCAGCCACAACTAAAAACCAACTAGTACGATTCCCATACATAAGACCAACATGTTAATGCATCTCAATGATTCATAGATCATATACAAATATGTAGCTCCAAAAGCAAAGATCTAGAAAAACATATGTTCTTCCTACTAACATGGATGCTTCTCTTGGCCAAAATTCAGTACAGACTGAAAGACAAATTTGTTTCTGAAGTCTACAATTTCTCTTGCAAACGTAACTGGTTTCACCAATAGCTGGAACCATGAGAATGAACCACACATGATGGAGGAACATCCACTGCAATATGATTTGGTCTTCTCTTGATCACACAACGAGACTATTTTTGAAATACAAACTTTAACTTAGGCAAAATGATTCCCATTGTATAATCATACCAAAGCAATGAAGCACCTAGTGTTGGCCAATAAATAGTACAGTACTACTTTTCTGCAGTCCATGAAGTGACTATCCAATCTTTCTGTGTCTATTTTCAAATGGCACTACATGGAGTGACTATACTATTCTCTTGTGTAGTTCAACCAAAATTGCGATCACTTTGTGTGTTTGCCAAATAGCAACGGGCAGACATCTCTGTCTGCACAAATATCAAGCAGCTAGTAAACACATACCCCACCTTGTATTTTCGGTTTAAACATGTCTCTTCCGCTTAGCATCTGTCATGTTTTGCACTAGACAATTTGATACAGTCATGTTTTGCCCCGGACAATTTCATACTGAATTGATTTGCTTGTTCAGAGCATAAATATAGCGCCTATTCTTCATCAGACCAAGGATATCCATGTTCGCAGTGATGGAAGAGAGAAATCGATACAACCAAAATTGAGCATCCAATCATTGAATCTTGTCCTGCACCTCCAATGTAGGTCCACCCTGCCAATAAATTCTCATGCAAACCACTAGTATTACTATCTAATGACAGTACAAAAAGAGTAGCAAGATAGTAGCAAACCATGTACCTTCTTAATGAACAGCTCATAGTGCCACCAATTGGATATAATGGTTTGGAAGAAAACATGCTCCTAATGTTGAACCAGTTGGACTTTTTGTGCAGTTCCACTAAAATCGAGCATCCCTGTTTGCATAGATATTGAAAGTGTGATTACTATAAAAGTGGCACTAGTTGAAGCATAGACTCACAAATATAAGCATTCCAATTTCTTAATGGGAAAAGGTAGCAAGACTGTTTCTAACCACCTGTTTGAAGGAATAAATAAGGCAACAGAGGCTGATGTCAGAAAGGCATATATAGTTCTTTCTGAAAGAATGACCGAGTCCTGACATTTCCTCTTCTTTTAAGCATATTTTTTGCAGATGAACTAAAATAAAATGTCATCACCGCCTTGATAATTCAGTGACACTGTACAAAAGGAAATGACTTAACAATACATCATGATGTCAGGTATGTAGTCGACAGGCATTAGAGACAAACTTACAGACCTCCTCCGATAACATAATGAACATTAATTTTGACAAAAGTGTGACTAGCTTTATCGGGATAATTTGAGTGAACTCTACACCCTCTGTTCCTTAATATAAGACGTATTCGTGGTTTAGTTTAAAGTACCCAAACGTCTACTGGTATTTAGAAAAACAGGTAGCAGTTTTCTTGAGCACATATCTGGGAAAGCTTGCCACACTTTATTTATGTCCATACGCTAATGCAACACCATTCGAAATTTCGAATACTAGAAATATGCACTAATCCAGTGGCTAGTGCAACAGTAGAGTATTTATTTTATTACAGGGTATAGTACAATGGTTTTACTGAACAGATTTCAATAAACTCTAGCACTTGAAGATTCCTATAAGAATTAACAATACAAAATGTAAAGGTAACACGTTTCAGCATTGGTATACTAGCTGTGCATGAGCATTAAACCAAATACAAAAGTCTGAAGGTAACTAGCATTATTAACTAATGACAGTATAAAATAATTGCAAACCATGTACCTCCAAGGTAAATATCATTTTGAACGGGGGGACCTTAAAAATTGCTATCCCAATCTTGATAATCCATCAAACATAAAAACTTGATCGAACGAATCAAGAGAACAGCCGGAGGAGGAGGTGCCCACTCTTGACCTTTCCTCTTGTCTTCATAAATTTTTGTGCAGTTTAACCAAATAAAATGACATCAGCGCCTTGGCATTTTGGTGATACTGTAGAAAAAAATTAACTTATCTCATGAAAGTGAGGTATGTAATCTATAAGCATTAACAATGCAAAAAAATAAAGGTAGTAACAAGTTTCATCATTGGTATATTGGCTGTGCAACAACATTAGAATGCCTTAGCTGAAAAATCTTTAATACATCCACAATCAATAGCTAACCCTGAAATAATCCAGTGACACTAAATGGCATTGCTTAAATTTATCAGTGGCATTAGACTGAGTGCGACATTAGTTAAATGTGGCATCACTTTAGTAGTAGCATTGCTTGACTTGACTGCTGGCGTAATACTAACAGCAAAAAAGTGACACTAATAGCATGGGAGGCCCATTCAGACAGTGGGCACACTAGTACGATGTACCTCCACGGACGCATAGAGTGGTGAGGGAGGTATGGTTGCCCAGAGCAACAAATATCCAGGCAGCATATGTGGATTATGTCCCATTTTTGTTATGTTTAGCCACCTTTTCCCTATGTGAAGACAACAACCCGATCGACCTGGTCATTCTCTATTGTGTTGTCATGCCTTTCTACCCTTCTTCAACCAAGAGACACGAGACTCGTTCCTTAGCTACTGATTTTCCCCTTTTCAACCTAGATGCGGGTTCGATGCCTACTCTCTTGGACAGTACAGTCTCCCTTCCTTTCCTTATTCAACCCAGACATGGATTAGTCTGCATGAAGTAGGGTTTCCTTTAATAGTGTAAATTAAGGTTTTCGTCTGCGTGACCAGCAGAGCAGAGGATAGCAAATTGGGAAGATGGTGGAGTGGAAAAGATCCACATGCAGCGACATGGCAGATGGGGCAATAGAACAAGGGTATGGTTCGAAAAGAGGTAGCATACCTGAGGGTCAGTGGGAAGTGGCTTCGCTCGTGGTCGTCATCCTCCACACGCACTACGGCAGCGAGCTTGGGGACGGAGGCCATCCCGCGCGGGCGCTAGGTCTGAGAGGACGACCTTGTCGTCAGCGCGTGACCTCGCTCGCTGACGACGAGTGCGTCAACACTTCACGTCCTTTTCTTCCCCGACGGATCTATGACCACCGGTGAGGAGGGACAGAGAGGCCGTCTTTTTTAGATCTGGAGAGAGGGTGATAGTGTGAGAAGCAAGTGGGCAGCCCTTAGCAAGAAAGCTCTGAAGCTCCAGCCTATATACTACTAGTACTAGAGGTGGAGTAGTGGTAGAGTACTTTATATTTTCTCTACAAACAGTACCAGTTAGTCGTGCTTCAAAACTGAACGACACGACATTAAAAAAATAAAGTCAAGAAATAATGCGGCACCTCGGGCCAACGCGGCCAGATCGCATTTTGCACGAGAAATTACACACCATGTTTAGTTGACATGTGGTCCCGTTCCAACATGTCAGTGAGACAACGAGAGTCCTTTTGTACAATTTCTGAAAGGACGTGTAGGCTGGGGCGCCTCTTCGTGTACCGTGGCAAACTGGCAACTGTCCACCGACTCTTTGCCTTTCCCTCTCTATTTGGAATTGCTGTCGCACACTCTTCCTCCCTCCTCCATTTGCCTTCACCCTTCCTTCTGCCATTGTTCGATCGTCTTCTCCATGGAGGGAACAAGCCGGAAACGACCCCGTTATTCTTGCCCCGATCTAAAAGATGACGTGGTGGGGGAACTCATTGATCGGTGCGACGTCGTCACCTCGGCTAGCATGGCAGGTTCGTTCAAGAACATTCTCGACTCAACTAATAACATCATTACGAGGAACCCAAGGGTCCAGGGGCGGTTTGATCTCCCCTATCTTCTTCGCTATAAGCCTGTTCGCATGGGCGCGGACGATAGAGGCCTCGCCTTGTGCAAGTTGATGCCGTTTGATAATGATACACGTGATATGAAGATGCCATCGCTTAAGGGTAAGTCCTGGGCTGGTGCAAATGGAGATTGGGTTGTTTATATTGGGTATAATTGCGAGTGGGAACTTGTGAATGTGTACACTCGTCAGCGGATTCCACTTCCAAAAATCTCTGAGTGCCCTGAGGTTGAGCACACAGATGATCTACATAGGTCAAATACGATCACGGTGACTGTCGTCTACTGAAGATAGCAATTTGTCGAGTTCCGAACCGCTCTTGGAATTACAAGAACTATCAAGTTGTTGCTATCTTCGACAAGCTTGTTGTCGTCCTTCGTGGTTCGACTGGATGGATATTGCTCAAAAATCAGTTTCTATACACGGATGTGTACTGTGATGCAAATTGAATACGAGGATCTTGTGTTTGCTGCCACCCCTCGTGGCACTGTTTTTGCATGGAATCCTTATGATTTCAGTACGTTTGTCTTCCACCATAATTATAATTGTTTCATCCGCATGCATGCGGGTTAGCAAGTTTCCCTTTACTAATTAACCTTCTTCTTGTGTTTCCAAGGTCCTGTGAACATTCCACCACCTATACTTGAAAAAAATTATAAGCAAGGGGGAGATGATGATGGTGATGATCACGAGCATGAGGAGGAGTAGAACTTATATACTCAGTGGCGCCTGGACTCTAATTTTGATGGATCACCTCTTCTTGTCTGTATACAGTGCACTCAGACTGTTACAACTGAGGAAGCAGGTGTTGTCTCCCATGGTCGCCCTCTCCTGACCTATTCCAACACCTGTTGCATGGTATTCAGGACGGATACTAGTGTGCTAGCGCCAACACCTTCTCCCTGGTTCACTATTGATAGTCTTGGAGCAAACTCGCTCTTCCTTGGACCAAACTATCCAATGATGGTGAAAGGCGATCCAGCTGCTGTTGACACAATGTTACTACCATTTATGAGAAGCAACTATATATATACCTCAGACATTTCGGTGGTTCCCTACCCTGGTCCTGATATATGCCACTTCAGCCTGGATGATCAGTCATGCGTTGCTCTCGATATTGACAATAGTTGGCCCTTCCCAGAGCACCTATGGTTCAAAGCAAGCATTTCCAACACCGAGGATTGGTTGAGTTGAAGTTCATTTCATTGCTTGTTATTTATTGAGTGATAAAAACTTTAGTATTTGCTAGAATGTTTTGTTGGAAATAATCTATAATCCAACATGTATCCTCGTTGTCGTTGTGTGTTGATGACTTGTTGTATGTAATGAATGGTACATTTCAGTTGCAAATGCATGTCATAGACTCAATTTATGAATGGTTTTTGAGTCACTTCTTGGAGTGTAAGTACCGTAGTAGTATAGCCAGCATCCGGTTAGTATATGAAGTTGCCACATCACATAGAGCCAACCTAATATTGGAGTATGCTAGCCCTCCACCGGCGCGCCGCTTCAAATGGCGGAGGAAGTGAGAGGTCGTGTCACCTTGTGTCCAGATCTGAGATGCCATGTGTACCAGATGAATGACTCCAAGTTCGACCACCGTGATGCTAGGTGCGAGCCAAGGAACACTGTTGGAGAGACCCCCCTCATAATTTTCCTACATTTGTCGTTTGATTCATAGGATAGAATGCTATAGGATTTTTTTCCTATGTAATCATGTTATAATTGGCAATCTAGCATCCACTCCAACTTTTGTTTCACTTCCTTTGTTCCTACGAAGAGAGTACTTGCTCTAAATGATGTGCCACTGCAAGAGCCGCCTATATTTATTAACCATGCTCTAAAAAGGTGGACCAGCTTTGGCTATAGTAGTACTGTACTAGGTTTGTAGGTGACCTTGCGCTTGGCTCTTCTCCTCTTCCCGAAGTCGAACAATAATGATGGTACTACAGTAGTACTTCTGCCAATCTGACACCAAATGAACTGCTGCACGTCCACCGCTTGTAAGTAAAAGTTTCTCCTCGTGCTACGAGCCACCGCGCACGCTTTGGCGAGGGAGAAGGCATAGTAAGCAAGCTTCTCGTCTTTCTGCGAGTTGACGGGACACATCAAAGTTATTTATTAGTACTCTCTTCAAAAAGGGCCGACCATGTCCATGGCTACCATCCTGTGCTCTGTCATTGGCCCTGTTTGGATCCCTAAGTTAGAGTTAGTTTTAGTTATTTGGGACTCAAATAACCCAAAAGTATCCAAACATGATGGGTTAGTTTGGGTTAGTTGGATCTAACCCACCCCCAAAAACTAGCCCACACTAGAGGAGCTTATTTGGGTAAGTTCTCCTTGGCCCACTAGAAAAAATAGTAAAAAAAGTTACTCCTCCCATCCAAACAGGGTTCAAAGTAGTCAAATGATTGAGAAAGAATATTTATTGTCAATCTAACCCTACCATCCAAACAGCTCTTTGGTTAGAGTTAGTTTAGGGTTAGTTCAGGGTTAGAATCTAACTCTAACCTCTAATTGAGTTAGAGTATCCAAACAGGGCCATTGAGTGCGTGCACTATTCACGTGCCATTGAGGAGAAAAAATATTGCGTAGTACTAGGTGCCATCGAAGTGCACGACTCACTTACGCACTTCATATCTCAATTTTCTTGCATGACACGCCACCTTGATGCTAGATGTCTCGTGTGTCATGGAGGCATATAGTATGATTTTGTAAAATGGAGGCATATAGATGCCCCGCTTGTCGGCAACAGGATGAACAAAGCTCATGTCTTAAACGAAAGAGTGGAAGAACATAGATTCCCGATGACCGAAAAGGATCTACAAACCTCAGAGTGGAAGAACATATAAAATCAACCATATCTCTCCACGTTCCTATACCATTCTATAGTATGAGAATAAGTTTGAACGTAAGCCATTGATTCACTCTATCCAATGGTCATAGTTGGAAAATCCAAAGAAAACCAAGCATTGGATCAACTCTTTTTTCGAGATCAACTCTTTTAGCACTTAGATTGTTGCCGCCTACCCACCTAGCCCACCTATATCCGCTCATGTGTGATGACCACATGAGCTATCCACTCAGATTGTATCTTAAAAAATAAAGGTCGATAACTAATGCGGCACCTCGGGCCGACGCGGCCAGATCGCATTTTGCACGAGAAATTACACACCATGTTTCGTTGACATGTGGTCCCGTTCCAACATGTCAGTGAGAAGACGACGAGTCCTTTTGTACAATTTCTGAAAGGACATGTAGGCCGGGGCGCCTCTTTGTGTACCGTGGCAAACTGTCAACCGTCCACCGACTCTTCGCCTTTCCCTCTCGATTTGGAACTGCTGTCGCACGCTCTTCCTCCCTCCTCCATTTGCCTTCACCCTTCCTTCTGCCATTGTTCGATCGTCTTCTCCATGGAGGGAACAAGCCAGAAATGACCCCGTTATTCTTTCCCCGATTTGAAAGATGACATGGTGGGGGAACTCATTGATTGGTGCAACGTCATCACCTTGGCTAGCATGGCAGGTTCGTTCAAGAACATTCTCGACTCAACTAATAACATCATTACAAGGAAACCAAGGGTCCAGGAGCGGTTTGATCTCCCCTATCTTCTTCGTTGTGATCCTGCAGGCTGGCGCGGGGACGAGGGAAGTCTCGCCTTGTGCAAGTTGATGCCGCTTGATAATGATACGTATGATGTGAAGATGCCATCGCTTGAGGGCAAGGCTTGGGCAGGCGCAAATGGAGATTGGGTTGCTTATATTGGGTACAATTGCGAGTGGGAACTTGTGAATGTGTACACTCGTCAGCGGATTCCACTTCCAAAAATCTCCGAGTGCCCTAAGGTTGAGCACACAGATGATCTACGTACGTTCAAATACGATCACGGTGACCGTATCTCAAGCTTGTTGCCGTCCTTCGTGGTTCGACTGGATGGATATTGCTCAAAAATCAGTTTCTATACACGGATGTGTACTATGATGCAATTGAATACGAGGGTATTGTGTTTGCTGCCCCCACTCGTGGCACTGTTTTTGCATGGGATCCTCGTAGTTTCGGTATGTTTGTCTTCCACCGTAATTATAATAGTTTCATCCACATGCATGCGAGTTAGCAAGTTTCCCTTCTCTACTAATTAACCTTCTTCTTGTGTTTCCAAGGTCCTGTGAACATTCCACCACCTATACTTGAAATTTTTTATAACCAAGGGGGAGATGGAGATGGTGATGATCACGAGCATGAGGACGTGGAGGGCTCATATACTCGGTGGCGCCTGGCAACTTCCGATGGATCACCCCTTCTTGTTTGTATACAGCCCACTACTGATGTTACTACTGAGGGAGCAGGTGTTGTCTCCCATGGTCTCACTCTCCGGACCTATTCCAACACCCGTTGCATGGTATTCAGGATGGATACTAGTGTGCTAGCGCCAACACCTTCTCCCTGGTACAATATTGATAGTCTTGGAGCAAACTCACTCTTCCTTGGACAAAACTATCCAATGATGGTGAAAGGCGATCCAACTGTTGTTGACACAATGTTACTACCGTTTATGAGAAGCAACTGTATCTAAACATCGGGCATTGCGTTTGTTCCCTACCCTGGTCGTGATATAGTAGGCTGCTTCAGCCTGGATGATCAGTCCTGCGTTGGTCTCGAGATTGACAGTAGCTGCCTCTTCCCAGAGAATCGCTTGTGGTTCAAAGCAAGCGTTTCCAACGCCAAGGATTGGTTGAGTTGAAGTTCATTTCATTGATTGTTGTTTGTTGTGTGATGAAAACTTTAGTATTTATAATGTATCCTCGTTGTCGTTGTGGGTTGATGACCTGTTGTATGTAATAAAATGATATGCCTGTGATAAATTTACTAAATTTATGAATGGCTATCTAGTCGCTTCTCTGAGTGGGTGCTGCGACGAGGCAAAAAAATATTTTCCGAATACATAATTGTACGTGCATTGCAACAGGTTGTCGGATGAGGCCAATCAACAAAAGTACACTATTTGTACTAGCTTCACATGCTGCACTATCTCTACGTCTACGTACATAATACAACAAGTTTTAAACTTGAGACCAGCCACCCATCCTCACAAAGAACACTTTTTAACCTAGCACAGACTCCAGGAAATTTGGCCACAGTGTGAGGTGGGCCATATTTTAATGTGTTCGCTGTACGTAACCAGCACCTCGAATCCTCGGTAGGAGTAGTAGGAGTAGTAGTAGGAGTAGTAGGGTGGCATGGGCCAGAACAAGCATTCACGTCCAGGAGTACAACACACGCCACCAACACGACTTCCATCTGGCACCATATTTCTTGGAGTCCGTGCTACAGCAATCTCTTCAACCTCGTCGTTTCTCTAACTTAGCCATTGCGCGGTGGGCAAGGTGGGGGTTTGCCGATAGTCGCTTTCCTCAATTGCGGTCCCACTTGTACGGCCAACTCCAACGCACGACCCCAAACGGACCTCTGTTTTGCCCGGATTCTGTCCGTTTGGGTAGGGCAATGGGGTCGCGTCCGGGCCATTTCTCGGATGCGGTGGTCGTGCGCCGAATGCGCGACCGCATCCTGACGGCGTACATTTTTCTTTGCAAACACATATCTTTTTTTTCATCATTGATTTTTTGGTACATGGAAATACATCACCAAAATTTTGACTAGAAAAGCAAGACCAAAGAAAACAAGAACCACAAGAGTACATTTTGGAAGATATCCAACTTCCATAACTGCTCCTGTAAGTTGGATTAGTGCCTTCTTGATGCATTCATTGTTGATCTGCGGAGGCTCGATCTCGCGTGCTTCTTTCTTCTTCGAGTGTAAAGAAGTAGACGTGTCTAGCCTCTATTCTATCAACAAGTGCACTAGTCTCAGCTCTAGCCTCTATGCTAGCTAAAAGTGCTAGAACATCTACTAAATTGCGCTCTATCAATATATTGTTGTACTCTTCTTCCCAATACCAAAATTTGCATCCATTCTACACAATAAAATTTTAAGTTAGCACAACTAGTCTAATCCGAGAGCACAACCGAAGATTTGGTTGAGTTCTTCCTCCTTTTGCCGACACATGGGACATCCAGCATCTAGGTCATGTCATGCAAGAAAATATAGTGGTAGGTGAAGCCACGTGATGTGCATCTTGGGTTAAACAGTAAATAGAATCTTACTACTCTTGAGTAACTCCAAAAGCCGCCACGGAAGATCTTTATTGGATTTGTTTTTCATCACCAGCACGTCGAGGCGAAAGATGTGCAGGTTCAGTGGGTCCTCTTGCGTCTTCACTGACATGTGGGACCGCATATGAGCAAACAGACGATGGGCTCCGCGCGTCTGCTGGCTAGCTGAGAAGAGAGATAGAGCAGGGCTGATCATGGACTCCAGGAAATTTGTTCTACATACTCGATATAGTGGGTTGGCATGGGCCATAACTAGCATTCATGTCTAGCAGTACGGCACATGCCACCCACACGAGTCCCATCTGACACCAATTTCCTTGGAGTCCGTGCTAGCTACAGCCATCTCTTCTCCCTCCTGTTTTCTCAGCCATCGCGCGGTGGGCGGGGTGGGGGTTTGCCGATAGTCGGTTTGGTCAACTGCGGTCCCACTTGTAAGTGAAAATGCAACACAGCACGCATTCCCTCTAGAGCAGCGTGCTGAACCAACCGTGTGGGGGTGCGACGCGAACACGGCAGGCTTTTCCTTTTGAACTTGTAACTTGTAAAATTTGGTTCTGCTCCATGGCACGACTGATAGATAGAAATGAAAATTTTCCCTAGACTAATGAGAAGTTTGGTTCTGGCGCAGTTCATGCATGGAGTACGTAGGAAAATTGTGAATTTGATGCGAAAGGTAAGATAATTAATAGTAGTACCATATACTACTACATGGATTTGACGGAAAGATAAAGATACATACAGATCCATCAACGACATCCTCATGCCATAGTGCACCGGTCACCAACCGACGTGTGAGGAGCAGCAGCGTTGGCGGCAAGCTCAACGTGCTTCTGAACAATGCCGTCCAAGATTGCCCTACGGTCCAAGAAGGCCAGCGTCCTATCGTCCTCCTCTTGCATGTAGTAGTCCTTGTGGATGATTTTTGCGTAGACGTGGGTGATTATGTCGATGGTGTCTTGCTGCGCCAGGCGCTGCGCGGCGAGCGCAACCTCGAGGTGGACATTCTCCGGCGCGACGGCGGGCAGTCGCAGGGCCACCAGTGCGTCGAAGAGGTTTTCACCATATAGGCCGTTGAGGGTGGCAGGCATCACAGAGCCTGAGCGCGTGGGCTGGAGGCGTACGTCAAGGTCATCCACGAGCTTCTTGACGACGGTGAACTTGTCGAGGAAGCCGACGAGGACCTCGTCGAACAAGGAGACGAAGTTGTCGTCCAAGCGGCCCCTCGCCCTGGCGGCCTCAAGCACTACCTGGAGACGTTCCTCGATGCCGGGCCGTAGGCCGGCGTCATGGACCATCTGGCACAGCCAGATGATGCTCGCGCTCATCGCCTCCATGGGTCTAGCTTCTAGTCAACTGATCTTGCGATTGGAGTGATCACTCTTGCCCTTGGGTGCGTAGGTGCGTAAGGTTTTGTAGATTGGACTGGCGGGAGCCTTTATATGAGAAGTGCAGACTGCATTGAATTCATATGCGTGTTGGCCATCTACTCCTCGCCCCTGCTTTGGCTGTATGACAGGTTGGCCACCCACCCATCGGGCCCACGTGTCATACACCCAAAGGCAGGTGCAGTAAGTCAATGAAGCCGCGTCCCCCTCCATGCCCGTGCATGCTTTCAATGACTTGAGACTTCACATGCAGTGGTTAGTTCATTGCATGGAATCCTATTAAGTAGCAAAAATACATTAAGTTATCTCGCCGATAGGAATAAAACAATACACCATGTATTTATTTGCAAAGGGAGTAGTCAAATACTAAATCCAGATGGACGTGGTAGTACTATAAATCTAGACGGTGGTGCTAGTACTAGTAGTAGTAGTACTACCAATGTAGTAGCACTGTACTACCCGTTGGTCAAATTATTACGTGCTGCTCCTCACAGTAAGTGACAAGACCCTACGCCGGAGATGACACCTAAGTATAGGCGCCGTGTTCGGCATACCATAGTCAGCCTCACCGTCTGCAGTCACTATCATCATGGCTGTAGACCTACTTACAACTAGGCGTGTTCGACATAATTTCCCGTGCGTAGATGCCCGTGCATTGCACGGAACACCAATATTGGGGGGTGGACGACGCTGGCAGCGGCCATCGTGCCAGATTTTTCCATGGCCTTCTAGATGTGGTGGGGAGGAGATAAGGCTGATTGTGAGTGACAAGGAGTTGTTTGTAAAAAGGGAACAAGTGCGGGCATCTTTTTGCAAAACTGGAGAAGTTTGGTTTGTATGCATCAGATCTAGATCCGACGACTATTGGTGAAAGATGGTAGGCACAACATCATCACGAACTCAGGACCTGTTTGATTCACAGGATTTTGAAAATGCAGGAATAGGTCATGGCAATATTGCAAGTTTCAAACTGATATTACAAATTTTAGGAGTAATGTTGCACCTACGAAGAGGGAATTACTAGGAAGTTTACGTAAGAACTTTCGTTACTTTAGGTGGATGCAGCATTATCGTACAAACTAAAATCCACCGCCCTGACAAGTCACTAATGGGCAAATAAGTTTTCGAGTCTCTGGCCACTTGATGTTTCAAAAACAAATTCAGCTTCTGCGGAAACTTTGTCATTTAGGCTTAGACGCTTGCGGTGATCAGCACGCCATTCATTGTTGCGCCAGAGAACGCCAAACCTCATTACCTTGAGCACACTTGCCTCCAGAACAAAGAACCTGTCCAGTTTAATCTCAGATGTGCTGCCTCGGTAGTCGATCAAATCAATTTCTGTAAGATGGAGATCAAGGCATTCGATGAGATTGTTATAGTGCAGCACATTTTTCACTTTCGAGTCTTTTTTATCTGCAAAAGAAGAGAACATATTAGAATAACTGGTTGTATAAGATTGTCGTGTCATCAGGAGGTACCAATATCATTCGCTCATATGATAGGATTGGCTGGCTAGTGATATTTTTTCACTCTCTCTCTCTCTCTCTCTCTCTCTCTCTCTTTCCTCTCATTTACCAAGGAGTACATGAAGAGCTTGGGCATTTGTGTAACGCTCTCGATGCGGCTATATCTCCCACATGTCGAGGCACGACTTAGAGGCATAACCGCATTGAAAGCAATGTCGCAAGTGAGGTAATCTTCACACAACCCATGTAATACATAAGGGAAAAAGATACATAGTTGGCTTACAGTCGCCACTTCACACAATACATAAATAAACATCCATCATTCAAATTACACTCAAGGTCCGACTACGGTACCAAAATGAAAGAAGACTACCCCAAATGCTACACAGATCCCCGAATCACCCCAACTGGGCTCCACTACTGATCATCAGGAAAAGACACATAGTAACGACGACGTTCCTCGTCGAACTCCCACGTGAGCTCGGTTGCGTCATCTGCACTGGCATCGTTGGTACCTGCAACTGTTGTGGTAGAATCTGTGAGTCACGGGGACTCAGCAATCTCACACCCGCGAGATCAAGACTATTTAAGCTTATAGGTAGGAAAGGATTGTGAGGTGGAGCTGCAGCAAGCGACTAGCATATATGGTGGCTAACAACGCAAAAGAGAGCGAGAAGAGAAGCAAAGCACGATCGTGAAGCTAGAAGTGATCAAGAAGTGATCCTAGAACAACCTACGCCAAACATTACTCCAACACCGTGTTCACTTCCCGGACCCCGCCGAGAAGAGACCATCACGGTTACACACGCGGTTGGTGTGTTTTAGTTAAGGTCAACTTCGGGTTTTCTACAACCGGATATTAACAAATTCCCATCTGCCTCATAACCGCGGGCACGGCTTTCGAAAGATAATACCCTGCAGGGGTGTCCCAACTTAGCCCATTATAATCTCTCACGGTCAACGAAGGATATTCCTTCTACCGAGAAGACCCGATCAGTCTCGGAATCCCGGACTACAAGACATTTCGACAACAATAAAACAAGTCTAGCAAAGCCGCCCGATTGTGCCGACAAATCCTGATAGGAGCTGCACATATCTCGGTCTCAGGGCACATCCGGATGAGACTAGCTACGAGTAAAACCAAGCCTCGAGTTTCCACAAGGTGGCCCCGCAGGCAGCTCAGTTCGGGCCAGCACTTAGAGAAGCACTGGTCCGGGGGGGGGGGCGGGGGCTAAAATAAAGATGACCCTCGGGCTCGCGAAAACCCGGGGGAAAAAGGAGTAGGTGGTAGGCAAATTGTAAAACCAATGTTGGGCCTTGCTGGAAAAGTCTTATTCAAAGCGAACTGTCAAGGGGGTCCCATAAATCACCCAACCGTGTAAGGAACGCAAAATCAAGGAACATAACACAGGTATGACGGAAACTAGGGTGGCAAGAGTGGAACAAAACACCAGGCATAAGGCCGAGCCTTCCACCCTTTACCAAGTATATAGATGCATTAATTAAATAAGAGGTACTGTGATATCCCAACAAGTAAACATGTTCCAACAAGGAACAACAAGTCCATGTTCCAACAAGGAACAAACTTCATCTTCACCTGCAACTAGCAACGCTATAAGAGGGGCTGAGCAAAGCGGTAACATAGCCAAACAACGGTTTGCTAGGACATGGATGGTTAGAGGCTGACATGGCAATATGGGTGGCATGATATAGCAAGTGGTAGGTATCGCAGCATAGGCAAGCAAAAGAGCGAGCATCTAGCAAGCAAAGGTAGAAGTGATTTCGAGGGTATGGTCATCTTGCCTGCAAGGTTCTCAAAGTTGTCGAAAGCTTGGTCCTCGTAAGCGTTCTCAACAGGTTCCTCGTTCACGTACTCGTCTCCCGGCTCTACCCACATCAAGAACACAAGCAAAGGGGACAAACATCAATCACGACGCAATGCGCAAACAACATGATGCAAAACATGGCATGATATGCGAGATGTGATATGCAATGCATATGCGTGCTTCGGAAGGAAAAGATGAACAAGGCATAATCTTGGCAAACCAAGTATGCCACTGGATAGGTGAGGTGATTTCGGTTGAAATCGATATAAAGATCACCGGAATCGGATGCACGGTTTGCAAATGACAAGCAATACAACAATGACAATAATCTGTCATTAACAGCATGATGCTACTTAGCAAGCACCAAGAAATTAGGCTAATGAACCCAAACATATCAACAAAGCATATGACAGTAATCTAATCAATATGCTTCACAAAAGATGAACACTAAGCTACGGCTAAATCACACCACAACAGGTTCAAACAAGCATGGCAAAAGTGCAAAAGATAACAGGTTCACAGACTTGGTGAAAATAAAATGCCAGAAACTAACAACAGGATGACATGTTTAGAGCAAGCAAACAACATACTAAAGGAACAGGACATAGCAAAGTAAGGCATGGCATGAATCTACTCAAAGCACTTAACAAAAGTCCCTTACTGACCATGAGCCAAAAAGGAACAGAAAATATAATAGTACCCATGTCAAATAAGCATGTTTCGTTACAGGTTTCAGACTTGGCAGAAAACTGGGCATGTCAAAAACAGATAACAAGTAGGCATGTTTACGAGCTCGATGCACTCACTACAGAGCATTGCATGATAAAATAAGCATACATACATCAATAAGACATGGCATAGAATCTAGAAATGGCAAGAATAACATCATAGCATGCAAGGATCAACTACACCAAGCTTGGCAAAATCGAATAACATGTAAACAATCTGCCAGCAACATTTTATAGCAAAAGTAGAGCTCGAGTGACTCAAGCTATGGCACTCCATAAATACAAACAAAGACATGGATGGATAGACCAAATCCATATGCTCAAAACACTCTTAATGATCATGCTCAAAAAAGGCATAGATCTCTCTGAAACAACATGAACACATGGCATAAAAATAACAGCAGGCAGGGACTTTGTGAAATTACTAAGTCTCTGAAATCAGCAACATTAAGTACCCTAGTTTGCATGCTTGTGCTAGTCACCACAAAGATCACAAAAATACATGGAATAAACCTCTGGAAAGATAACATGGCATATTACAAAACACATGTAGGACTCAACTTCATAGGATGCACACATCAATCATGGCAAAAATGACAAAAGTGCATGTTCTGAAACAGATCTGAAACTAACATCACATAGCCCTCTTCTAACAGCATTTCGGGCATCAAGATGATCTCAAATGACAATGATGAAATGAGATGAAATGATGTACTCATCGAGGCGAACAATTTGACATATTATACGCCCAAAACGGAGCCACAGGTGCAGAGATATGATCAGTCAAAGTATGCTCGAAAACTAGGGTTTGGGGAAGAAAAAGTCAACCGTGATAAAATTTGGATCTAGATCTGGCGCGGTTCCCGAGGATCGCCGAGGTTGGTGCACTGTTCACCGCCGGAATATGAGGTCGCCGGAGCTCTAGCCGGGCGGAGGAGTAGGTCGGCGGGGCCGGATGTTGGGCGGGGCGGCGGAGGAGCCGCGGAAGCCGAGGCGCGGTCGGCGAGGCGCGGCCGGCGAGGTCCGGCTCAGGCGCGCGTCGCCGGAGGCGCGGTGGCGTCGATGGCGTCCCGCGGCGGCGCCGGTCGCCGGAGGTGCAGAAGGCGGCGGCGCTCGGGGAAGAAGGAGGCGCGGGGGCGCGGGCTCGCGGGGGCCAGCGATGGGCCTCCCGGGCCGGCTGGCGGCGGCGGCGGACGCGGCCACGTGGCGCGACGCGTGTGGCTGCGGGGCGGCGGCGGACGATGTCCGGCCGGGGGCGGACACGTCCGTCGGCGGAGGTTTCTGTTTTTTTGGAACTAGGGTTTCGGGGAGAGGTAGAGATCCGAAAAAATGGAAGGGGTATATATAGGCATAAGTGGAGCTAGGAGAGTCCAAATGAGGTGCGGTTTTCGGCCACGCTATCGTGATCGAACATTCTAGGACATGGAGCAAGGTTTGTTGGGTTTTGGGCCAAATTGGAGGGGTGTTGGGCTGCAACACACACGAGGCCTTTTCGGTCCCTCGGTTAACCGTTGGAGTATCAAACGAAGTCCAAATGATACGGAACTTGACAGGCGGTCTACCGGTAGTAAACCAAGGCCGCATGGCAGGTCTCGGTCCAATCCGAAAATGTGTAATCCCCACACACGAAAGAAAGCTAGAAATGGCCACCGGAGGATAACGAAGCGCCGGAATGCAAAACGGACAACGGGGAAAATGCTCGAATGCATGAGATGAACATGTATGTAAATGCAATGCACGT
This sequence comes from Aegilops umbellulata, assembly GCA_032464435.1. Taxonomy (NCBI): domain Eukaryota; kingdom Viridiplantae; phylum Streptophyta; class Magnoliopsida; order Poales; family Poaceae; genus Aegilops; species Aegilops umbellulata. The sequence goes on from CP136056.1 coordinate 256,622,302, forward strand.
GATGACATGATATGAGATGCATGAAAACAAAAACAACACACGGAGACAAGGACCCGAACCCGAGAATTAAATATAACTTAACGCCGGAAACGGCAAGAGTTGGAGTTACAATTATGGCAAGTTACATCCGGGGTGTTACAACACTCCACCACTACGAGAGGATCTTGTCCCGAGATCTAGGACTGAAAGAACTCCGGATACTCTGAACGGAGGTGGTCCTCACGCTCCCAGGTGGCTTCTCGATCTGAATGGTGTGACCACTTCACTTTCAGGAATTAGATTGACTTGTTGCGAGTCTTGCGCTCAGTTGCTTCAAGAATAGCAACGGGGTGCTCATGATTGGACAAATCTTCTTGAAGATCGATCTCTTCGAAGTTGATGGTGCGCTCAGGCGTCTTGAAGCACTTGCGAAGCTGTGACACATGGAAGACATCGTGCACATTTGCAAAGTTGGAGGGAAGCTCAAGTTGACACGCGAGATCGCCTCGTTTGCTGATGATCTTGAAAGGGCCCATGTATCTAGGGGCAAGTTTCCCCTTGATACCGAAGCGACGAGTCCCTTTCATTGGAGAGACGCGGAGGTAGACATGGTCTCCGATCTCGAATGCCAAATCCTGGTGTTTGCTATCGTAATAGCTCTTCTGGCGCGATTGCGCAGCTTTGAGGTTCTCACGAATGACCTTGCACATGGCCTCAGCCTCTGAGATCAAATCGTTGCCAAGAAGTTGGCGTTCGCCCGTCTCAGACCAGTTGAGAGGAGTACGGCACTTTTTGCCATAGAGAATCTCGAATGGGGCTTTGCCCGAGCTGGCTTGAAAACTGTTGTTGTAAGAGAACTCAGCGTAAGGAAGACAATCCTCCCACTTCATGCCGAAAGATATAACACAAGCCCTGAGCATATCTTCAAGAATTTGGTTGACACGCTCGACTTGTCCACTAGTTTGAGGGTGGAAAGCTGTGCTGAAGCGAATATTTGTGCCCATGGCCTTCTGAAAAGAATCCCAAAACTTGAAGGTAAAGATGCTGCCATGGTCTGAAGAGATCAATTGTGGAATGCCATGCAAGGAGACAATTCTAGATGTGTAGAGCTCTGCCAGCTGCGCTGCTGTGATAGACTCTTTGATAGGAAGAAAATGATCCACTTTGGTGAGATTGTCGATGACAACGAAGATAGCATCATTTCCACGCTTGGACTTAGGAAAACCAGTCACGAAGTCCATTTCGATATGATCAAACTTCCATTCTGGAATAGCAAGAGGTTGGAGAAGACCAGCTGGTCATTGGTGTTCTGCTTTCACCCTTCTGCAGACATCACATTCGTTCACGAATTGAGCAATCCCTCGCTTCATTCGAGTCCACCAATACGACTGCTTGAGGTCATGGTACATCTTCGTACTTCCAGGATGAATTGACAGAAGAGAGTTGTGCGCCTCGTTCATAATGACTTTAAAAAGATCACCCTTTGGAACCACAATCCGGTCCTCGAAGAAAAGAGTATCTCTGTCATCAACTCGATAGCACTTGTATTTGGAAATGCCCTTGTCAATACCACGTTTCCACCTTTTTCACCATGGTATCCATCAGTTGTGCCTCACGAATCTGATCTTCCAAAGTAGGAGAGACGATGAGGTTGGCAAGAAAACCTTGAGGAACAACTTGGAGATTCAACTTGCGGAAAGCTTCACAAAGATCCGGTTGAAAGGGCTTGAGGATTAAGCTGTTGCAGTAAGCCTTCCTGCTCAAAGCGTCTGCAATCACATTAGCCTTGCCTGGAGTATATTCAATACTCGGATTATACTCTTGAATCATTTCGACCCATCGAGTTTGCCTGAGGTTGAGGTGGGGCTGAGTGAAGATGTACTTGAGACTCTTGTGATCGGTGAAAATGTCCACTTTCCTTCCCAACAGGAGATGTCTCCATGTTATTAGCGCGTGGACAACTGCCGCCAACTCAAGATCGTGAGTGGGGTAGTTCTTTTCGTTGGGCTTCAACTGACGAGAGGTATAGGACACAACCTTCTTCTCTTGCATTAAGGCAGCACCGAGGCCTTGAAGAGAAGCATCACAGAAAACTTCATAAGGCTTGGATTCGTCAGGAGGAGTCAGAACTGGAGCAGCGACGAGTTTCTCTTTGAGAGTGTTGAAAGCAATGTCACACTCAGGAGACCAGACATACTTCACATGCTTATGGAGGAGGTTGGAAAGAGGTTTTGCAATCTTTGAGAAATTCTCAACGAATCTTCGGCAATAACTTGCAAGTCCAAGAAAACTGCGAAGCTGCTTGACATTCTGAGGAGGTTCCCAATTCACAACTGCAGACACCTTCTCAGGATTAACAGCGATGCCCTTGGCAGAGACGATATGGCCAAGATAAAGAACTTCATCAAGCCAAAATTCACATTTGGAGAACTTCGCATATAATTTATACTCTGTGAGCTTGTCGAGCACCAATCGCAGATGTTTGGCATGATCCTCCTTATTCTTGGAGAAGACCAAAATATCATCGAGATAGACCAAGACAAATTCGTTGATGTAGGGGTTGAAGATGAAATTCATCAAGCGAGTGAATGCTGGAGGAGCATTGACAAGGCCGAAAGACATGACAGTATATTCATAAGAACCAAAGCTTGTTCTGAATGCTGTCTTGGGAATATCTTCTTCACGAATGCGAATTTGATGATACCCCATACGAAGGTCAAGCTTGGAGAACACTTTAGCACCTTTATGTTGCTCGAATAGCTCATTGATGTTGGGAAGTGGGTACTTGTTCTTGATTGTCTTCTTGTTTAATGGACGGTAATCGACGCAAAGTCGGTCCGTGCCATCCTTCTTCCGGACAAAAAGAACACCACAACCCCAAGGAGAAGAACTCGGTCTGATCAGACCCAGACACCCTTGTTTATCGAGTTGTTTCTTCAATTCCTTCAACTCATCTGGTCCAAGCTTGTAAGGACGCTTGCAAACAGGTTCCGTGCCAGGCTCAAGATCAATAACGAATTCAACTGGCCGGCGGGGAGGCATACCCGGAAGCTCTTCTGGAAAGACATCTTGGTACTCACAAACGACTGGAATCTGAGAGATAGCATCCAATTCACCATTCTCATTGAGAGAAAACAACCGAATGGTATCATCACGAGCGGCATAGATGATCACATCGTCAGAAGAGTGAGTCAATTGAATTTCCCTGGCAGCACAATCAAGCTGAGCCTTGTGCTTAGAAAGCCAGTCCATCCCGAGAATAAGATCAATATCAGAGTCACCGAGAACAATTGGTTTAGCCAGAAATCTATAGTCACCCATCTTGATACCGACATTCGGAACCATCATGCTAGAACTCAAACGTTTAGCCGGGGAAACAACTTGCAAAGCTTTAGGTAACGCCTCTGTGTCAAAATTGTGCTTCGATGCAAAAGGATATGACATGAAAGAATGCGATGCACCGGTATCGAATAAGACTTTTGTAGGAATATCATTAACAGGAAGATTACCCATGATCACTTCAGAAGAATCCTCCGCTTGAGCTGCATTCATCATGTTCACCTTTGCAGACTTAGGATTATGCTTGACCACGGCATTGTTGGAAGATTTCACAGGAGGAGGAGGCGGAAGGCGCCTTTGGTTGAAGCACTTGTTCGCATAGTGACCCTTTTGCTGACATTTGTTGCAAGTCACCTCTGAGAGCGGACGATGGTAAGGAGCACTTGGCCTTGGTGCTTGATTCTGAGACTTGTTCTGATAGCCAGGGTTGGGTGGGTGGGAAGATCCACGACCACCTGAGTTCTTCTGCTGATAAGGCTGACGAAACGGAGGAGGAGGAGGCGACCAGAACTTCTGTTGCTTAGCTGCCACAAGTGAGGAAGAAGAAGACTGAACTGCGTCTCTGACTCTCTTCTTAGATGCCTCACACTTGAGCTGAGCAGCTTCTTGTTTTAGCGCCATGTTGTAGAATTCATCATACTTTAATGGCTCGAAAAGCACGAGAGCAAGTTGCAGATCTTCTCTGAGACCACGCCTGAATTGGTAGATCATGCTCTTCTCATCAGGGATGTCTTGCCTCGCAAAACGAAAGAGCTTCTGGAACTGAGTGTTGTATTTATAGACAGACATGTTGCCCTGCTTGAGATTGCGGAATTCCTCACGCTTACTCTCAAAAACACTTTCTGGAATGTGGTGAGCTTTGAAGTCATGGCGGAAATCATCCAAGGTAATCACACGACCTCCTCTGGAATCTTTGTATTGCTGGAACCACTCAGCAACTTGATCTTTGAGTTGAAAAGAGGCAAACTTGACAAAGTCCTCAGGTCTGACATTGCTGCACTCGAAATGCTTGCTGATATCCACGAGCCAATCATCGGCGTCTGTGGCCTCAACACAGTAGCTGAAGGTCTTTGGCTGATTAGCAAGGAACTGACTGAGTGAAGCGAAGTGCGGCTGATTGTTGCCTTGGCATTGATTCCCTTGATTACCTTGCCCTTGGTTGCGATCTTGCAAGAGCTGAATCAGAATCTGAGTGTTGGCATTTGTGGCAGTCATCAGGGCTTGCCATGCCTCCGGAGGCGGAGGTGGTGGCGGAGGGTTAGCCTGACTTCCTTCATTGCGTTCCGGATTCTGACGCGTTGGCGGAGCCATCCTGAAGAGGGTGACATCCATTAGCATCTTGACAGATATATATTCAAGCTGAATCAAAGGAACGAAATTGCAACATATAGTCTTCACAATAAACATCCGAACGAGAATGAACGAATGAATTCCAAAGTAAATCATCACACTTCCATAAGCTGAGAAGCCACTTAGAAAAAGGTATGGAATAAAATCAACAAGGTACGGATGTGAACAAATACTTGGTAAGGATTACCCAATCACGAACCAAATATCTGCGGAAGAAGTACTAGAGCTACATGAATCCCCACTTATAAACTCCCGAAACTTTCTGGTTATGCAATCAGGTGTTGGGGATACAGGGGACACAAAAATATATCACCCAAACTAACAATACCTAGATCCAGCTGTATCCATCCTTCAACACATAACCAAGAAATCCTCGGAAATCGTCTACCTCAACCTTCGAAAAGAATCCGTTATACGAGTCATGGCAATACTTCCGCACTCGCCTCAGTACTGGGCTATCAGGGTTATCTCACCAACAACTGTACAAAAGAGATTTTCGATGTCGGCGTACTAAACTCAGGTATTCCAGAACTGTAACGATAAAATTATGACGACAACACCTCGGAGCTCAACTCCCCGGGACACCTCCACTAAAACCCCTGCTGACGGGAGGCAACCAAGACAATGTTGTCATCATAAAACCATTGGAACGATTCTAAGATACCCGCGTGATCCTAAAATTTTTTTAGTGAAATTTGAGAAGAGAAGAGTCAAAACTCTACGTCAGGATGCCTTACCAGAGCGATGAGGAGACTGGGAAGTAAAAAGAATTCCTAATCTCTCCGATATATAATTCCTAGATTACTCAAAACATTTTTTCTAGACACAACTCGGCCACTAAAACGATCAATCAGTGGGGGCTCCTAAGGTCGGGGAAGGCTCTGATACCAACTTGTAACGCCCTCGATGCGGCTATATCTCCCACGTGTTGAGGCACGACTTAGAGGCATAACCGCATTGAAAGCAATGACGCAAGTGAGGTAATCTTCACACAACCCATGTAATACATAAGGGAAAAAGATACATAGTTGGCTTACAGTCGCCACTTCACACAATACATAAATAAACATCCATCATTCAAATTACACTCAAGTTCCAACTACGGTACCAAAATGAAAGAAGACTACCCCAAATGCTACACAGATCCCCGAATCACCCCAACTGGGCTCCACTACTGATCATCAGGAAAAGACACATTGTAACGACCACGTTCCTCGTCGAACTCCCACGTGAGCTCGGTTGCGTCATCTGCACTGGCATCGTTGGTACCTGCAACTGTTGTGGTAGAATCTGTGAGTCACGGGGACTCAGCAATCTCACACCCGCGAGATCAAGACTATTTAAGCTTATAGGTAGGAAAGGATTGTGAGGTGGAGCTGCAGCAAGCGACTAGCATATATGGTGGCTAACAACGCAAAAGAGAGCGAGAAGAGAAGCAAAGCACGATCGTGAAGCTAGAAGTGATCAAGAAGTGATCCTAGAACAACCTACGCCAAACATTACTCCAACACCGTGTTCACTTCCCGGACCCCGCCGAGAAGAGACCATCACGGTTACACACGCGGTTGATGTGTTTTAGTTAAGGTCAACTTCGGGTTTTCTACAACCGGATATTAACAAATTCCCATCTGCCTCATAACCGCGGGCACGGCTTTTGAAAGATAATACCCTGCAGGGGTGTCCCAACTTAGCCCATTATAAGCTCTCACGGTCAACAAAGGATATTCCTTCTACCGGGAAGACCCGATCAGTCTCGGAATCCCGGACTACAAGACATTTCGACAGCAATAAAACAAGTCCAGCAAAGCCGCCCGATTGTGCCGACAAATCCTGATAGGAGCTGCACATATCTCGGTCTCAGGGCACATCCGGATGAGACTAGCTACGAGTAAAACCAAGCCTCGAGTTTCCACAAGGTGGCCCCGCAGGCAGCTCAGTTCGGGCCAACACTTAGAGAAGCACTGGTCCGGGGGGGCTAAAATAAAGATGACCCTCGGGCTCGCGAAAACCCGGGGGAAAAAGGAGTAGGTGGTAGGCAAATTGTAAAACCAATGTTGGGCCTTGCTGGAAAAGTCTTATTCAAAGCGAACTGTCAAGGGGGTCCCATAAATCACCCAACCGTGTAAGGAACGCAAAATAAAGGAACATAACACAGGTATGACGGAAACTAGGGTGGCAAGAGTGGAACCAAACACCAGGCATAAGGCCGAGCCTTCCACCCTTTACCAAGTATATAGATGCATTAATTAAATAAGAGGTATTGTGATATCCCAACAAGTAAACATGTTCCAACAAGGAACAACAAGTCCATGTTCCAACAAGGAACAAACTTCATCTTCACCTGCAACTAGCAACGCTATAAGAGGGGCTGAGCAAAGCGGTAACATAGCTAAACAACGGTTTGCTAGGACATGGATGGTTAGAGGCTGACATGGCAATATGGGTGGCATGATATAGCAAGTGGTAGGTATCGCAGCATAGGCAAGCAAAAGAGCGAGCATCTAGCAAGCAAAGATAGAAGTGATTTCGAGGGTATGGTCATCTTGCCTGCAAGGTTCTCAAAGTTGTCGAAAGCTTGGTCCTCGTAAGCGTTCTCAACAGGTTCCTCGTTCACGTACTCGTCTCCCGGCTCTACCCACAACAAGAACACAAGCAAAGGGGACAAACATCAATCACGACGCAATGCGCAAACAACATGATGCAAAACATGGCATGATATGCGAGATGTGATATGCAATGCATATGCGTGCTTCGGAAGGAAAAGATGAACAAGGCATAATCTTGGCAAACCAAGTATGCCACTGGATAGGTGAGGTGATTTCGGTTGAAATCGATATAAAGATCACCGGAATCGGATGCACGGTTTGCAAATGACAAGCAATACAACAATGACAATAATCTGTCATTAACAGCATGATGCTACTTAGCAAGCAACAAGAAATTAGGCTAATGAACCCAAACATATCAACAAAGCATATGACAGTAATCTAATCAATATGCTTCACAAAAGATGAACACTAAGCTACGGCTAAATCACACCACAACAGGTTCAAACAAGCATGGCAAAAGTGCAAAAGATAACAGGTTCACAGACTTGGTGAAAATAACATGCCAGAAACTAACATCAGGATGACATGTTTAGAGCAAGCAAACAACATGCTAAAGGAACAGGACATAGCAAAGTAAGTCATGGCATGAATCTACTCAAAGCACTTAACAAAAGTCCCTTACCTACCATGAGCCAAAAAGGAACAGAAAATATAATAGCACCCATGTCAAATAAGCAAGTTTCGTTACAGGTTTCAGACTTGGCAGAAAACTGGGCATGTCAAAAACAGATAACAAGTAGGCATGTTTACGAGCTCGATGCACTCACTACAGAGCATTGCATGATAAAATAAGCATACATACATAAAGAAGACATGGCATAGAAGCTATAAATGGCAAGAATAACATCATAGCATGCAAGGATCAACTACACCAAGCTTGGCAAAATCGAATAACATGTAAACAATCTGCCAGCAACATTTTATAGCAAAAGTAGAGCTCGAGTGACTCAAGCTATGGCACTCCATAAATACAAAAAAAGGCATGGATGGATATAGCAAATCCATATGCTCAAAACACTCTTAATGATCATGCTCAAAATAGGCATAGATCTCTCTGAAACAACATGAACACATGGCATAAAAATAACAGCAGGCAGGGACTTGGTGAAATTACTAAGTCTCTGAAATCAGCAACATTAAGTACCCTAGTTTGCATGCTTGTGCTAGTCACCACAAAGACCACAAAAATACATGGCATAAACCTATGGAAATATAACATGGCATATTAAAAAACATATGTAGGACTCAACTTCATAGGATGCACACATCAATCATGGCAAAAATGACAAAAGTGCATGTTCTGAAACAGATTTGAAACTAACATCACATAGCCCTCTTCTAACAGCATTTCGGGCATCAAGGTGATCTCCAATGACAATGATGAAATGAGATGAAATGATGTACTCATCGAGGCGAACAATTTGATATATTATACGCCCAAAACGGAGCCACAGGTGCAGAGATATGATCAGTCAAAGTATGCTCGAAAACTAGGGTTTGGGGAAGAAAAAGTCAACCGTGATGAAATTTGGATCTAGATCTGGCGCGGTTCCCGAGGATCGCCGAGGTCGGTGCACTGTTCACCGCCAGAATATGAGGTCGTCGGAGCTCTAGCCGGGCGGAGGAGTAGGTCGGCGGGGCCGGATGTTGGGCGGGGCGGCGGAGGAGCCGCGGAAGCCGAGGCGCGGCCGGCGAGGCGCGGTCGGCGAGGTCCGGCTCAGGCGTGCGTCGCCGGAGGCGCGGTGGCGGCGATGGCGTCCCGCGGCGGCGCCGGTCGCCAGAGGTGCGTAAGGCGGCGGCGCTCGGGGAAGAAGGAGGCGCGGGGGCGCGGGCTCGCGGGGGCCGGCGATGGGCCTCCCGGGCCGGCTGGCGGCGGCGGCGGACGCGGCCACGTGGCGCGACGTGTGTGGCTGCGGGGCGGCGGCGGACGATGTCCGGCCGGGGGCGGACGCGTCCGTCGGCGGAGGTTTCTGTTTTTTTTTTTGGAACTAGGGTTTCGGGGAGAGGTAGAGATCCGAAAAAATGGAGGGGGTATATATAGGCATAAGTGGAGCTAGGAGAGTCCAAATGAGGTGCGGTTTTCGGCCACGCGATCGTGATCGAACGCTCTAGGACATGGAGCAGAGTTTGGTGGGTTTTGGGGCAAATTGGAGGGGTGTTGGGCTGCAACACACACGAGGCCTTTTCGGTCCCTCGGTTAACCGTTGGAGTATCAAACGAAGTCCAAATGATACAAAACTTGACAGGCGGTCTACCGGTAGTAAACCAAGGCCGCATGGCAAGTCTCGGTCCAATCCGAAAATGTGTAATCCCCACACACGAAAGAAAGCTAGAAATGGCCACCGGAGGATAACGAAGCGCCGGAATGCAAAACGGACAACGGGGAAAATGCTCGAATGCATGAGATGAACATGTATGCAAATGCAATGCACGTGATGACATGATATGAGATGCATGAAAACAAAAACAACACACGGAGACAAGGACCCGAACCCGAGAATTAAATATAACTTAACGCCGGAAACAGCAAGAGTTGGAGTTACAATTATGGCAAGTTACATCCGGGGTGTTACAATTTGTTGCCTTCCACTATGTGGCCGATGCCATAATACTCATCGATGTCAAATCAAAAGATTTTGGCACCGCTCTCGCGATGTGAGAGAGTTGGCACCGCTGTGCACACAGACCCACATTTATAAACAAATCAAACAAACCAACTACACCAGCCTCTCACTCTCCCAAACAAGTGTTTTTTTATTTCGTCAGTCCTCTCTCTCCCACGGAAGTGTTTTTCATTGCGTGAGTTAATTTTGCACCGGAGCAAAGTAGGTGATCCAAATTGGGGCACCAGGTGAGCAATGGAGGGGCATCGATGCCAAATGCATCACAAGTGAATTTGGCACGTGTTTTGGCCTACACAATGGAGGTCCGTTATAGCCCACGTTTCTACTACCTCTTATTTAGTATAACATTTTGACCATATATTTATGTAAGAAAATGCCAATGCATGTCACTAAAAATTACACCATTTTAAATTATGTTCAAATACAAATCCAACGATATAGTTCTTAGTGACACGCATTAACATTTTGTTAGTTAAATCTATGGTCAAATTTTGATACTACAAAATAGGAAGAGTAAACCAGGACGGAGGTAGTACTTGCTCTTAGGGTAACCATAGAGTTACTGGAGTAGTCTAAGTTACTTTCCACTATGACTAGCCTAGGCTACTATAGTAGTACAACAAAATAAGATGCAGGCAATCACGTGAGAAAAAATATTAAAAACATTTCTTTCGGTGCAGTGCGTAGATGCAGTTTTGAACACTGCACTTGTCATCGTAATTTGGGAAAATTACGAAAAATTTGAGCTACGTTGTGATTACCATTTACTAATAGGAAAGAAGTTTCACCTCGATGAGTAGCTTCTCCGTGCATGGAAAGCATGTAAGGAATCCAACAACTTGATCCAGATTGGGGCCGATAGATTTTATTGCCAAGATTTTCACTGTGCGCATAGACTGGGTCAAGATTGTGGGAATCATTTTCTGGAAGACGGTCGTAAATACATCAAGAAGAAATTTAAAAATGTGAATTTCAAGAAGAGGGAGAAGAGGATGAGTGCTCTACCTGAACGATTACGGATCCAATAAAGAGTTCGGAGAATTTGGCAGACGAGTGCACCAACGCTGTCAATTTCGGCGCGTCAATGACCCTGATTTTTGTTGGACCTTCTAGATCCAATACAAGCAATCTCTCAAGGAAAGGCGCATTCTAAATGACCATAACGTGGAACAGCCGGAGTGATCTCTTCCCAATTGATGTCTTGTTGCGGGGCCAGCAAGACACATAAATCCATTGGAGATTCGTCGAGGCGATGTGGAGGCTAATGAACCCGTGGATCTGCTCAAGACGAAGGTACTCGAGCGTAGTACAGCTGCGGATAAGGTGCTCCATAGCCTTCTTCGAGATGACAACGTCGAAGAGGTCGAGCTGCTTCAGTTGAGGGAGAAGAAGGGCGGGCGCGACATTAATCTAGGGAAGGTAGCAGGAGCTGAAGCTGGCACGGCGCAGCATTGGCGCGAGGCGGAGCACGAACGGCGGCAGAGAGCGACATCGTCGAGCTTCAAAGCTGAGCTCCTCGAGCTGATCTAGGGCAGGGGATAAGAACCACTCGTCGAACTTGGGTTGGACCTTGCAGTTGGTACTGAACATGCGGATGTCAAGGCGTCTCGCTGGCCCAGGGTGTGATGAAAGGATCTTGGAGACTGCGACCATGCGTTTGCAATCCTCGTCGTAGAGTCAGCTGTCGACAGTGAGGTTGAGGGGGACGCGGCGCCAGAGAGGGCGCCACCGCCAGGAGAGCAGGGTGGTCCGCACGGCAGATTTGGTGGGGAGGAGGCCGATGATGACGAGCAGCATGTCGTCGGGGAGGCTGCTGATGAAGTCCAGGCTCACTGGATGCGGTTTTGGCTCGAGCCGCCTCCGCTTGTTGGCTGCCTCATCGTCCATCTCAACCGGCGGCGACGCCGGAGTACACGTGTGCTGGTGTGTGTTGTGTGCTGGGTGTGCGTGAGTGCGTCCTTCTGTGCATGCCGCCACGCAGTGGTGAATTGTGCGCGAGTACGTCCTCCACGTGGAAGAAGTGTGTCCTCAATGCACCCTCAATTTACTAGCGTGCGGGGTGCTACCCCGAGTGGTTTCAACTTTGTTTACTTCACCGCGTGTCAGATGGGCCTCTAGTTTACTTATTTTCACCCACTTCCACATGGGCCAGCACACGAAGATACAGAAACGAGCTGACAAGGCAGCATGTGGACTGGTTGACCAATCAACTAAACAATATACGGAGCTATACGCTGACACAGTGAGCGTATAATCCGTCGGTATAGAGTGTTCGTGTGAGAGGGGAGGCCCGTGAGAGATAGAAGAGAGAGAGAGAGAAAGAGCTACTCCCTCCGTTCGATAATGTAGTTCCAACATTTTTTTTAAAGTCAAACTTTTGAAACTTTGACCAAATTTATAAAGAAACTACTTATATCTACAATACCAAAGATAAACAATAGTATGAAGTAAGTACATGTTGTGATGAATCTAATGATCTTTCCAGATGTAAATGTTCTTCTCCACATATACCTGGTAAAACTTTTCTAAGGTTTGACTTTTCAAAACATCCATATGCTTATGGAAGTGAGAGAGTCCCTAACTAGAGAGATAGAGAGAGAGAGAAATAGAAAGAGTGAGTGAAAAAAGTGTGTGTGCGTGTGTGAAAGAGACATGGACAACACTCGATAAAAGTCGAGAAAAAACGTGTGTGTCTTATGCAAACATATCACAGATGCATCTTCGACAACGGAAGCAAGGTGAGGAGATAGTGTGTGGTTGTTTGCAACCGAGAGAGCAAGACCCCTAGCACGTGGCCAAGAGGGGTCTGACAAACAAGGGAGAGAGGTCGAGAGAGACGTACCGAGAAAATGCAGACATGGGGAGGAGAGAGTGTATGTTTGTCATAGAGAGATCCCCTGAAGATCGTGATGGGACTACATGGGTGGGAGATCGAGTGACAAGGTGTGTGCACGATAGAAGATACCCCGAGAGATATCGATATAGACGTATGGATGGAAGGAGACAATACGTGTGTTCCTGATGGCTAGTGAGAGATAATCATACTTAGGGGGGGTGCTTGCGCCTATGATGGAGTGAGGGATTATGGTACTTATTATGGGGGGTGTCACATAGAGAGAGAGAGAACAAGGGCGGAGAGTGTTGGATGGGTCTATATGTATAGCGCGAGTGAGACATGTGTATGTGTGAACCAGGGAGATATAAAGTTTGTGAGAGATTGAGGAGCCCCGATAAGGCTGAGTGGTGCATCAGATAGCTGAGAGGGGGAAAGAGATATTCCATCCGCTCGATAATGCAGTGCATGTAATTTTTTTAGAAGTCAAACTTTGGAAACTTTGATCAGGTTTACACAAATGTTATTTATATCTTCAATAGCAAAGATACATCATACGAAACTACATCTCATGGGGAATCTAATGGTATATGTTTGCCATTCCAGATGTAATTGTTTTTCTCCACGTACATGGTCAAACTTTGTGATGTTTGACTTTTTAGTAAATCAATATGCTATGGACCGAGGAGAGTGCCTAAGTCGAGAGGGATAAAGTGCATATGAAGGATAATGAGTAAGTGTGCAAAAAGAGTATGTGTGTGAAAGAGAAAGTGACAACAAACGATAAATTAGAGAGTGTGTGTGTTTTTTCGTTTCTTAGGTGAACATATCACGCATGCATCTCCGAGATATAAAAGCGAGGCGAGGAGATACACGAAGATAGCTAGTGTGTGATTGTTTGCAACGGAGAGAGACACCCCTATAGCACATGTCCAATAGAGGTCTGGCCAACAAGGAACAAAGGTCGAGAGGGACACATGGTGAACATGGACACATGGGGAGGGCAAGAGGGTGTGTTTGTGATAGAGAGACCCCCTCGAGATCGTGAGGAGACTATATGGGTGGGAGATCGAGGGAGGTGCGTGCGTGATAGAAAGATGCCGCGTGAGAAATTGAGATAGACCATGCACATGTTTGTGATGGAGACTAAGATTAGCTAGTCATATACATATAGGGGGGACTACGTGTGCCTACAATTGAGTGAGAGACCATCATACTTGGCTAGCTAGGCATGAGATTGTGTGTGTGTGCGTGTGAGATGGAGAGAGAACGAGGGAGATATATAGAGTTTAGATGGGCCTATCGAGTGCGAGTGAGATATGCATGTGTATGTGTGACCCAGGTAGATGGAGAGTTTGAGAGAGGGGGGAAGAGCTCTGAGACGGCAGAGTGGTGTGCGAGAGAGTTAAGGGCAACGAGCCAAGGAATTTGTGTGCGTACGATGAGTGCACCCAAGATATCTAGCTTGGACTAGAGAATCATACATAGTGTGCGAGAGAGACCTATAGATGGAGTATATATGCATGCGAACTAGAAATACCCCCGCCCCACGCACACACACAAAGAGAGGGAGAGATGGAGAGAAAGAGAGAGGACCAACAAGGTTTGTGTGTTGGATGCGTGCGACAGAATTGAAGATTGCCGGAGAGAGAGAGAGAGAGAGTGAGAGAGAGAGAGAGCAGGAGTACGGGAGAGTGGGAGGTCGTGTTTTATGCATCAAAGACTGATATAAACCATGTTTCTATATAAACTTGCATTCAAATATTTAAATTGGAGAACATGTTGTCTGCAATCCACACATGAACGGATATATGCGTATATCAATCAAGTTCATTAATTTGACTTTCAACATGTTCATGGAGTACTATAATATTGTACAACATGCTATTCGATTGAGGTGTTCAAATTTGGATTTAGTTCACTATTTTGACCTGGTTAACGAGCTATTTCATTGAATCGAGATATTTCAATTTGGGTTTGATTCCCGTTCTTGAGTGAGTCAACTATTTCTCATATAGTATATCGCTAGCAACAAGCATGTAAAAACACATTACTCCCGAGCATCATCTCTCCATCTAAAAAAGAAGTGGCAAGCTAATATTTCTAAATTTGATTCGAATTGACTTGGTAAGGTAGACGTGGATGCTCGTTCTCCCAAATTTTGAATGAACCGTTAAACATCCTCTGCTCAGTGGAATTTGCCCGAGCAAATAAATGGGAGACACGAAATTACCGTTGTTGGTGTCAAAACCGTCGGATCTCGGGTAGGGGGTCCTGAACTGTGTGTCAAGGTCGGATGGTAACAGGAGACAAGGGACACTTTATTTTACCCAGGTTCGGGCCCTCTCGGTGGAGGTAAAACCCTACTCCTGCTAGATTAATATTGATGATATGGGTAGTGCAAGAGTGGATCTACCACGAGATCAAGGAGGCTAAACCCTAGAAGCTAGCCTATGGTATGATTGTGTATGATGATGGTTGTCCTACGGACTACAACCCTCTGGTTTATATAGACACCGGATAGGGTTAGGGTTACACAGAGTCGGTTACAATGGTAGGAGATCTCGAATATCCGCACGCCTAGCTTGCCTTCCACGCCAAGAAAAGATTCTTCCGGACACAGGACGAAGTCTTCAATCTTGTATCTTCATAGTCCTGGAGTCCGGCTGAAGGTATAGTCCGGCTATCCGAACACCCCCTAATCCAGGACTCCCTCAGTAGCCCCTGAACCAGGCTTCAATGACGACGAGTCCGGCGCGCAGATTGTCTTTGGCATTGCAAGGCGGGTTCCTCCTCCAAGTCCTTCAACAAGATTATAAACACCAGAAATAGTGTCCGGCTCTGCAAAATAAGTTTCCACATATTGCCATATAGAGAATAATATTAACACAAATCAAATCTGCTGACGTATTCCGTAGTGCGTCATAACACTGCGACCAAGCCTTCTATATAAATTGCTTTCATTGTTCCACCTCAGCTCGTTTAGCGAGGCGGTTTCCTTGGCACGTCTTGTCAAAGCAGAGATCGTGTGCCCCCTCTAACGGGATTCTCATTAATACGGTCGTGGATAACCCAATCGTGCCTGTTAGCACGTCTTGCCTTAATTAAAGGCTAGTCCAAGACGGTTACGGGGAGGGCGCTTGATATTCTACCTCTTATAAAGAGACCAAGGCCCTGTTCCCCGGTTCTATTCTCAAAACGAGCTTGCCCGTCGCCTCGAGTTTCAACACCCTAGGCTTCCAGATTCCGAGCGCACCGGATCTTCGACAATGTCCGGCTCCGACCTCCAAGGCCGATGGATGCCCTCCTCTGTTACGGAGGAGGACGTATCAAGATTAAGGGAAGCTAGATTCCTAACCAGGGAGATTCCGCACATGCTGCCTGTTCAAGGACAGGTGATCCCTAGCCCTCAGCCCGGCGAGAGTGTGGTATTCATATCCCACTTCCTTCGGGGATTAGGCTTCCCCATGGATCCCTTTGTAAGGGGGCTGATGTTTTATTATGGGCTGGAATTCCACGACATAGCTCTGGAGTCCATCCTCCATATCTCCTCGTTCATAGTTGTGTGCGAAGCGTTCCTCCGTGTTACCCCTCACTTCAGATTGTGGCTCAAGACCTTCAAAGTAGAACCGAAGATAATCGAAGGGAGCCACGCAGAGTGCGGAGGCGCTGCTATAAAAAGAAATGCCGACGCTCCATGGCCCGAGGGCGCTTTTCAAGAGGAGCTTGGCTTATGGCAACATGAGTGGTTCTACATCACCGCCCCTCGGGGCACCGCATGGGTGGCGCCTCCGGCCTTTCGCTCGGGTCCCCCACCATGGTTAGCATCGTGGATCAACACAGGGTTAGGTTGGGGTTTGCCCAAAGACATTCCTCTGCTGCAGGGCCACATTAAGGATCTCTTTAAGGGAGACCTCAACCTAGTCAAGGTGACACAAGTCATGCTGATTCGCCAGACACTGCCCAGCCAATGTCGCCCCCTTCACTTGTGGGAATTCAATCCGGAGGGACCACGAGCTCTCCAGAATTTTATGGGCGTGACGCTTGTGGAGATGTATAAATTGTTCTTCGGACCACAAGAAGTGAGTCCGGATTTGACCGAGGATGCTGGTTTAAGCCGCAATCGCCCGGATACTCAAGTAGGTGATCTTGCGACCGGACCTTCTATCCGCATAATTAACTTGCTTTTTAACAGTACTTTTCCTTTTAAGCAAGAGTGGATAGCGAAGGCGAAGCTGATCCGGTGTCCGGCTCCCCTTCCCGAAACCAGGCTGGATCCTGTGCTAGTCAGGATGCTAGAGGTAGTGCCTTTGGAGGGAAATATGGGAGCAGACAAGGAGACCGTGGCCTCTCTGAAAGAGACCATTCCAAAGGGGGGAATCGATAATTCTCCTCCTAAGGGAAAGAAAAGGGCCGCTTCTGACCGCCCGGAAACCATAGCTTCGAGGCGGGGGAAAGAATCCTTGTCAGAGGGCCCGACGCCAGGGAGCCCCTCGGCCGAACTAAACCCTCAAAGGGAACAGCTCTCAAGCGGCCGTAAGTAGAAGAAGAGTTATTCTTTTAAGAGAAATCCTTGATTTATATCTGAGAGGTTTTAACCGAAACTTTACTTTGTAGTTCGGACCTTAGCCCTTCCCAGCAGAACTCGTCTTCGGGGGATCTTCTTCCGGAGATGATGGAGAGCGGAACGCCTCCTCCTTCTGTATCGCCTAGCAAGGCGGGCGACGCTGAAGTGTCGTCGCGGGGGATTTCTCCGGATCCGCTAGGGGTGGATGGTGCAGCCCCCCGAGGTTCTCCGTGTCCGGCCTTTGAGGAAGGCCATGGGACAAGTCCGGCACCATCTGGTGTTCGGTCGGAGGAGCTAAAGATTCTGCTGGGGCGAGCCTCTGTCTCAGAGGAGCATCGTGCGTTAATGAGCACGGTGATTGAAAAGATTTCATCCGCAGAAAGCGGACTGCACGAGGCCGTCAAGAGTTTAGTGGCAGACCTTGAGGCACGTTTTAAATAACGTATATTTGTATTAATTGCGCATAAATAAAGTGCGCCCTGTGTAGATAGTAGCCCCTGAGACTCTGTGCGTCATGAAGATGTACGGCGCGCAGAGGATCTTAATCCCAGGTCCTTTAAGTGGCACCTTTATACGTAGGTGGCTGATTGTCCGGAGTCTAGCCGGACTCGTGAATATGCCGAACTAAAGCGACAACTGGATGAGGCAGAAGCCGACATCGTGCTTGTTAACAAGCGGCTTGATGGTGCTCAAGGTATTGAAATCATTAGGCGATTGTGAGTAAGAGGAGCTTTATGTCAATATCTTACCGTGTGTGTGCTTGACGCAGATGGTGCGGCCGCCGTGGAAGGTCTTAGGACCGAACTCGCCCGAGCGAAGGAACAAGCCAGAAAAAGCGATGCGGCTGCCGTGAAAGCCCTTGAAGAGCTGAAAGCCGAACAGGCTGCCCATTGCCGAAGCAAGGAGGAGGTGGCTGATATGGCCGTAATGTTAAAAAGTGCTACTGACCGTTGCAAGCTTCTTGAAGAAGAAGGTCGGGCGAGGCAAACGAGCTTAGAGAAAGCTGTTACCGACGCCAAGGACGCCGGCTCTGTAATGAGAGCGGCAAAGGAGGAGCTACGTCAAGCCGGACTAATTGCGGATGGAAAGCCCTTCTTGCTACGGAGAAAATTTTGCGACCCGAGGTTTGCCCCGTTGGACCGAGCGTGGAGTGTAGAGGACACCTATCTGGATTTGGCGGCTAGTGCTGCTGATGCGACCAAACACTTTCAAGAAAAGAAGGGTCATGAAGTGGAGAAGCTCTTCTGGTCGCAATTGATCAATCCAGAGCGTCCACTTGCAGTGGACGATCGCCTGGCCCAATGGGCCGAACTAAATAGGTTGTCCGGACTCGCCATGAAGTACGTCATGGATTATCTGTGTCCGGGGAGATCGAAGCCGAAGAGTTATTTCAGCTTGGTGCAACAATTTCTCGACATGGTGCCACGTATCGGTGCTATTAAGAGGTCAGCGTGCACGGAGGGAGCTCGGTTGGCTCTTGCCCGTGTCAAGACATACTGGGCAGATATGGAGCCCACCGTTGTTGCGTCCCGGGATTCGGATAAAAGACGAATACCTTCCGAGCAATATTTTGAGGAAGTCCTCGAAGGCGCTCGCATAATAGAGACGCAGTGCTCGAAGGATGCTATGTTATGATAGCATATGTAATCATGAAACAGTATTTTGATAAATTGTAGGGGCATATTTTTAGACTTGTGCCTTCAAGTATTAGGAACACCTCCTATGCGGCCGTTTAAATATATAAATTCTGAAAGATTGCAGTCGTTGGCTTCAGCCCCCACGCACATAGTGCGGGGGTGCGCGCAGAAGACGCATTTTCACACTTAACCCAACGTCTTGGTCCTATAAAGGAGGTGATAGCGCAGCGGGCTAGGCAACCGGACTATAATGCTTTAACACTTTCACTTAGCCATAGGAGCTTGACAGTGGGACTCTTTAGGTAGCCCTTTAGTGGCGACTGCGCTTTGCCCGAGTTCGGAGCGCGTACGTGCCTGACCGGGAAACGGCCCTTCGTCAAAGCGGAGGAATTCGATAAATTCCTATGAGTCATCGAGTGGCGACCAGTCTCGCGCTACATCATGACAGTCGGTTTTCGGCTTTCTCTACTAAGGTGCTCACCCGGCCGAACCGGGGCACAATCGCAGTAGTTCTCCTGGTGCTACCTTAGTCGATAGAGCAGAATGTAAGGTAGCCGAACTCAGGAGCCGGGCAACCCAACATATGACCAAAATCATGATTCGGAGCTGATGCATATAGTGCCAAAGCTCGCGACGCCGAACACTCCCTAAGGTGTTCGGTCTTTGTGAGTGCGTGTGAAACAACACCCTTAAACAAAATAAAAAAAGCCCTTAGTGTCTAGGTACGAGCAAGAATTCTGGCGTGGCCACATGCCAAAACGCCAGCCTCCTCCTTGGTTATATCGGAAAAGAAAAAACCAGGGGATGTATAGCAGCAAGAGATAGTAAAAAAGGTTTGCGCAGGGTCTTAATCTAAAAAGAATCCTTTAGGACGGCTCCCTACTGCACATTTGCGCCTGTGTCTCCACTGTACCGTGTCCTGGACGGGCGCCGCACGACGTTCATCTGCAAAAGAGAAGAACTAATTTGAAAAATGGGTCGTGCGAAACAAAATATAAAGTAAAGAATATATAAGGTTGAGTTTTATTGTCTCTGCGTACAACCCCTGGTATGGGGGTATATGGCATACTAAGCCTGCGTTAATGATGGACTTGTGCCGAACTCGTTGAGTCCGGGTCCGTGGTCTTTGATGACTTATAAAAAAGTCCTTTGGCTGGCGAGGCCACTTTATTGTGCGGCTGTTTAAGCGGCCGCGCAATCTTCCGTTTGGAGGAGGCGTATTTTAGTGCGCTCCTTTTAAAGAGATGATGCCTCGAGGACCGGGCATCTTAAGCGTGAGAGATGCGTAATGCGGTATTGCGTTAAAGCGAGCGAAAGCTCCGCGTCCCATTAGTGCTTGATAGCGACTTGAAAACGGGACTACATAGAAGGTCTGCTTTTCGCGACGAAAGTTATTGGGAGAGCCAAATATGACTACAAGCCGGAGAAAACCCATACAATGGGTATCCGGGCCTGGTGCTACCCCTTGAAAGGAGGTTTTGCTGTGGCGGATTCTTGCTGGGTTTATGCCCATGCGGTGGATTGTATCCTGATATATCAAGTATAGTCCACTGCCGCCGTCCATTAGGACATTGGTAAACTGGAATCCATCGATTATTGGATCTAGTATCAGGGCAGTCCGGCCTGCGTTTTTGATATTTCTAGAATAATCTAGCTGATAAAAAATGATTGGCTTTAGTGACCAGTGGCGGGACTCCTGAGGGGAAAGCTTGATTGTGCGTACCTTTATGGGTGCCACACGTTTTGTTACGTGAAGTAAGTTCACTGTTTTGACTTCTTGCGGGAAGTTATTTTGTTTCCTGGTATTCTCCCTTTGGGGTTCGTCCTCTTCTTCACTTGGTGTATCGAGCCCCTTGTGTGCGGCGTTAAGCTGTCCGGATTGTTTAAAAACCCAACAATCTCTGTGGGTGTGATTGGCAGGCCTCCCAGGAGTACTGTGTATCTGACATATTCTGTCCAGAATTCTTTTCAAGCTGGACGGATCATCCCTATTATGCTGAAGGGGTGGTTTTGTCTGATTTTGCCGTGAGCTTTTGAATCCGGCATTGACTGCCGTGCTCTTCGGACTTTTTCCTTTGATTCTGCGATGGTCCTTATTTCGCCGCAGTTTTCCGTTTCCATCCCTGATTTCTGACGTACTTGGGTCGCTGGGGTTGCATCGTGCCAACCAGCTGTCCTCTCCTGCGCAAAAGCGGGTCATGAGGCTTGTGAGTGCGGCCATTGTTCTTGGCTTTTCCTGGCCGAGGTGTCTGGCGAGCCATTCGTCTTGGACATTATGCCTGAAAGCTGCTAGGGCTTCGGCGTCCAGACAATCCATTATCTGATTCTTTTTAGTGAGGAATCTATTCCAGAACTGTCGAGCTGATTCTCCGGGCTGCTGAGTTATATGACTGAGATCGTCTGCGTCCAGGGGGCGGACATAGGTCCCTTGAAAGTTTGCTCGGAAAGCATCCTCGAGCTCTTCCCAACTTCCAATTGTGTTTTCGGGAAGGCTTTTAAGCCAGTGCCGGGCTGGCCCTTTAATCTTAAGAGGTAAATATTTTATGTCGTGGAGATCATCTCCTCTAACCATGTGTATGTGGAGGATGTAATCCTCGATCCAGACTCCAGGGTCTGTTGTTCCATTGTACGCCTCTATGTTAACGGGTTTGAATCCCTCTGGAAATTCATATTCCAAGACCTCATCGGTGAAACATAGGGGGTGTGCGGCGCCCCTGTATTTGGGTGTGCCGGATTCTGATGATGGATTTTTTGCATTGCTTGTGAGAGCTTGCTTCCTTGGCCCGTAAATGGACATGGCTGGGCCATGATGCGAGTCTTTAATTGGGTCGCATGCCGCCTTGAGTGCGGCGCCGCTTGCCGTTTTATGGTGGCCGTGGGGTCGTCTATCCGACCGTGTGGCTTTTTTATTTTTTAAGTGTGGGGGCTCTAGGGCCGCCTGGTCGAATTCGGGCAGTAGTTTTCTCTTCGGATAACTTTTAGTGCGGCGGCTGCCGCTGTATTTATCTGCGGTCTTGATTACCTTGTTCCATCTTGTTCTGAGTGCATCTTCTGCCGTCTTTAGCTTCCACTTCTGCTTTTTCAGGCTGCGTGCTTTGGCAACGAGCCTTTCGTGGAGATTCTTTTGCTCCGTGGTTTCATCCGGCGTGAGATCGTCCGGAGTTCTGTTATGGCCGGGGAAGGGCTGTCTGTCCTCTCCATCCGTGTTGCCCTGTTCGGACGGCTGCTCTGAGGCATGCTCGTCGTCTACCGGCTCATCCTGCTCTACGGTTGGGTCTTGATCGAGGCGGGGCTTGGCTTGGCGTCTACGTCGCCGCTTTGACTGCTTTTCGGAGGGTTTACCACTTTTTCCGCCCCCTTTTTCCTCGTTGTCGTTTCCTGTAGGGGTATCCACCATGAATACATCGTTAGGTGGGGTGGAGGTCCAGTGCCCTATAGGTGCTGGTCCTAGTTCGTCTCCGTCTTCGTCTTCCATACCGTCGAAGTCTTCAGATCCGAAGTCAAGTATGTCGGTTAAATCATCGACACTGGCTATTAAATGGGTGGTGGGTGGGCTTTGAATTTCTTCGTCGTCCGAATCCCAACCTCGCAGACCATAGTCCAGCCTGGGCTCCCCTGATAAAGAGGGAGACTTGAGAGAATTCAGGATATCACCGAAAGGTGAGCACTGAAAGATGTCCGCGGCGGTGAACTCCATTACAGGCGCCCAATCATATTCGATCGGCGCGGGCACGGAAGGCTCGGAGTTCGGAGAAGAGTCTGGCTCCTTGGAGTTCTGGGCCGTGCGGAGTACGGGGCTGGCGTTCGGCTCGATCGCCTTTGAGATCGCAGCCCCCGAGGTGGCGTCCAACCGTTCATCCTCGGAGAACGCAGCGGGCTCTGAGTCAAGGACCGGGGTCGGAGCGTGTGCGGCCTCCAGGGTACTATTCGGAGGCAGAGCTATATCATGCCCCTCGAAATAGTGCGGCGCGCTTGGCTGTGGCTCGAACCTGTCGAAGATCAAGTCTCCGCGGATATCGGTCGTGTAGTTTAAGCTTCCAAACCTGACTTGATGGCCAGGGGCGTAGCTTTCAATCTGCTCCAGATGACCAAGCGAATTGGCCCGTAGAGCGAAGCCGCCGAAGACGAAGATTTGTCCGGGGAGGAAAGTCTCACCCTGGACCTCATCGTTGTTGATGATCAAAGGAGCCATCGGGCCAAAAAGCGATGACACAGAGGAACTCTCAATGAAAGCACCAATGTCGGTGTCAAAACCGGCGGATCTCGGGTAGGGGGTCACGAACTGTGCGTCAAGGTCGGATGGTAACAGGAGACAAGGGACACTTTATCTTACCCAGGTTCGGGCCCTCTCGGTGGAGGTAAAACCCTACTCCTGCTAGATTAATATTGATGATATGGGTAGTACAAGAGTGGATCTACCACGAGATCAAGGAGGCTAAACCCTAGAAGCTAACCTATGGTATGATTGTGTATGATGATGGTTGTCCTACGGACTACAACCCTCCCGTTTATATAGACACTGGATAGGGTTAGGGTGACACAGAGTCGGTTACAATGGTAGGAGATCTTGAATATCCGCACGCCTAGCTTGCCTTCCACGCCAAGAAAAGATCCTTCCGGACACGGGACGAAGTCTTCAATCTTGTATCTTCATAGTCCTGGAGTCCGGTTGAAGGTATAGTCCGGCTATCCGAACACCCCCTAATCCAGGACTCCCTCAACCGTACTATGTGGGACACGCATTAATTGGCCCATTGTGCATCGAGGGTAGGTTCGTAACTTCATTGAAGCGCGCCTTCTCCTTGGCCGAAATGACATGTGCCGAATAATTCATAAACCATGGTCGGCAAAACACGCTCTCCTCGCCCGAAATAGCTCGCGGCCACTTTTTCAAAACACGCTCTCCTTGCCCGAAATCGCTCGCGCCCACTATATTTCAAAACATGCCCTCCTCGCCCGAAATTGCTCCCACCCACTATTTGGGGAGAAGCAAAGTTACTCTACTATCCCCGACCCTCAGTACATAGACCCAAACCGAGAAGCCAAAAGGCAGGGGTAGAACTTTAACTCCCCCTCACATTTCAGAAAAATGCGTCCATAAAACATGGTTCCACTCCCCTCCTGTAACACCCCGGATGTAACTTGCCATATTTGTATTCCAACTCTTGCCATTTTCGGCTATGTGATATGATATTCCCTCCGTGGTTGGGTTTCCCGTCAGTTTGCATTTTGTTCATGTCATGCATTTCATATCATGTCATCATGTGCATCGCATTCGCATACGTGTTCGTCTCTTGAATCCGAGCTTTTTCCCCATTGTCCGTTTTCCAATCCGGCGCTCCTATGTCCCCCGACGTCCCCTTTTACCTTTTTCCGTGTGCGGGTATTAAACCTTCTCGGAATGGACCGAGGTTTGTCAAGCGGCCTTGGTATAGCACCGGTAAACCGCCTGTCAAGTTTCGGGTCAATCGGAGGTCGTTTGATACTCCAACGGTTAACCGGGTAACCGTGAAGGCCTCGTGTGTGTTGCAGCCCAAAACCCCTCCAAAACAGCCCAACAACCCATCTAAGACACTCCCATGTCCACCGCCGTTCGATCACGATCGCGTGGCCGAAAACCGCACTCCATTTGGAGCTTCCTAGCTCCTTCTACCTATAAAAAGGCATCCCCTCCTCCATTTCCGGATCAAATCCGCCCCTAAACCCTAGCCCCGCTCCTCCGCCGCCACCGGACGTGTCCGGATCGGGCCGGACGCGTCCGCGCCGCCGCCCGCAGCCACTCAGGGGCCGACACGTGGCCGCCGCCGCCCCGCCCGCCGAAGCCTGCTGGGCCCGGGGCCGGCCCCCGCAGCCCGCAGTGCCCCCGCGCCCGAGCGCCCGCTCGCCGCGCCGCCACCCGCTCGCCGCGCAGCCCGACCCCGCCGCGCCTCGCCGACCCCGCCGCGCCGCGCCCGCGGCCCCGCCGCCGCCGACTCCGCCGCCTCCCGCGCGCCGGCCCCGCCCTCGCCGACCTCGTCGCCGGATCCCGCGCCCCGCCCGCCGGCGTCCTGCTCCTCGCTCCGGCGAGCCCGCGCCAGATCTGGAGCCGCTAGGGTTGACCCCTTCTCCCCTCTAATTTCCTCCAAGTCATAATATTTTACTTCACTGTCACATGTTCATCGCATCTTATCTCGGCAACGGTAGCTCCGTTTCGTGCGAATAATATGTCAAATTGTTCGCCTCGAAGAGTACATCATTTCATCTCATTGCATCATTTTCATTTGAGGTCATCTTGATGCCCGAAATACTGTTAGAAGAGGGCTATGTGATGTTAGTTTCTGGATCTTATCTGAACATGCACTTTTGTCATTTTTGCCATGATTGATGTGTACCTCCTATGAAGTTGAGTCCTACATGTGTTTTGTAATATGCCATGTTATTTCTCCAGAGGTTTATGCCATGTATTTTTGTGATCTTTGTGGTGACTAGCACAAGCATGCAAACTAGGGTACTTAATGTTGCTGATTTCACCAAGTCCCTGCCTGCTGTTATTTTTATGCCATGTGTTCATGTTGTTTTAGAGAGATCTATGCCTCTTTTGAGCATGATCAGTAAGAGTGTTTTTATCATATGGATTTTCTCTATCCATCCATGCCTTTGTTTGTATTTATGGAGTGCTATAGCTTGAGTCAATATAGCTCTACTTTTGCTATAAAATGTTACTGGCAGATTGTTTACATGTTATTCGATTTTGCCAAGCTTGTTGTTGTTGATCCTTGCACGCTATGATGTTATTCTTACCATGTATAGTTTCTATACCATGTATTCTTGATGTATGTATGCTTATTTTATCATGCAATGCTCTGTAGTGAGCGCATCGAGCTCACGAACATGCCTACTTGTTATCTGTTTTTGACATGTCTAGTTTTCTGCTAAGTCTGAAACCTGTAACGAAACTTGCTTAATTGACATGGGTGTAATCATATTTTCTGATCCTTTTTGGCTTATGGTCAGTAAGGGAGTTTTTTCAAGAGCCTTGAGTAGATTCATGCCATGCCTTACTTTGCTATGTCCTGATCTTGTAGAATGTTCTTTGCTTGCTCTAAACATGTCATCCTGATGTTAGTTTCTGCACTTTTGCCATGCTTGTTTGTACCTGTTGTTGTGTGATTTAGCTGTAGCTCAGTGTTCATCTTTTGTCAAGCATCTTGATTAGATTACTGTCATATGCCTTGTGGATATGTTTGGGTGCAGTAGATTAATTTCTTGTTGCTTGCTAAGTAGCATCATGCTGTTAATGGCAGATTATTGTCATTCTTGTTTTGCTTGTCATTTGCAAACCGTGCATCCGATTCCGGTGATCTTTATATCGATTTCTACCGAAATCACCCCACCTATCCAGTGGCATACTTGGTTTGCCAAGATTATGCCTTGTTCATCTTTTCCCTTCCGGAGCACGCATAAGCATTGCATATCACATCTCGCATATCATGCCATGTTTTTGCATCATGTTGCTTGCGCATTGCATCGTGATTGATGTTGTCCCCTTTGCTTGTGTTCTTGCTTTGGGTAGAGCCGGGAGACGAGTACGTGAACGAGGAACCTGTTGAGAACGCTTTCGAGGACCAAGCTTTCGACAACTCTGAGAACCTTGCAGGCAAGATGACCATACCCTCGAAATCACTTCTATCTTTGCTTGCTAGATGCTCGCTCTTTTGCTATGCCTATGCTGCGATACCTACCACTTGCTATATCATGCCACCCATATTGCCATGTCATCCCCTAACCACCCATGTCCTAGCAAACCGTTGATTGGCTATGTAACCGCTTTGCTCAGCCCCTCTTATAGCGTTGCTAGTTGCAGGTGAAGATGAAGTTTGTTCCTTGTTGGAACATGGACTTGTTGTTCCTTGTTGGAAGATGTTTACTTGTTGGGATATCACAATACCTATTACTTAATTAATGCATCTATATACTTGGTAAAGGGTGGAAGGCTCGGCCTTATGCCTGGTGTTTTGTTCCACTCTTGCCACCCTAGTTTCCGTCATACCGGTGTTATGTTCCCGGATTTTGCGTTCCTTACACGGTTGGGTGATTTATGGGACCCCCTTGACAGTTCGCTTTGAATAAGACTCCTCCAGCAAGGCCCAACATTGGTTTTACCATTTGCCACCTAAGCCTTTTTCCCTTGGGTTCTGCAGACTCAAGGGTCATCTTTATTTTAACCCCCGGGCCAGTTCTCCTTCGATTGCTGGTCCAAACCGAGCGATGTCCGGCGACCCTTGGGCAACCAGGGTCTATGCCAACCCGACGTCTGGCTCATCCGGTGTGCCCTGAGAACGAGATATGTGCAGCTCCTATCGGGATTTGTCGGCACATCTGGGAGGCTTTGCTGGACTTGTTTTATTACTGCCGAGATGTCTTGTAGTCCGGGATTCCGAGACTGATCGGGTCTTCCCGGTAGAAGGAATATCCTTCGTTGACCGTGAGAGCTTATAATGGGCTAAGTTGGGACACCCCTGCAGGGTTTTATCTTTCAAAAGCCGTGCCCGCGGTTATGAGGCAGATGGGAGTTTGTTGATGTCCGGTTGTAGAAAACCCGAAGTTGACCTTAATTAAAACACATCAACCACGTGTGTAACCGTGATGGTCTCTTCTCGGCGGGGTCCGGGAAGTGAACACGGTGTTGGAGTTATGTTTGACGTAGGTTGTTCTAGGATCACTTCTTGATCACTTCTAGCTTCACGACCGTGCTTTGCTTCTCTTCTCGCTCTCTTTTGCGTTGTAGCCACCATATATGCTAGTCGCTTGCTGCAGTTCCACCTCACAACCCTTTCCTACCTATAAGCTTAAATAGTCTTGATCTCGCGGGTGTGAGATTGAGTCCCCGTGGCTCATAGATTCTACCAATACAGTTGCAGGTGCCAACGATGCCAGTGCAGATGACGCAACCGAGCTCACGTGGGAGTTCGACGAGGAACGTGGCCGTTACTATGTGTCTTTTCCAGATGATCAGTAGTGGAGCCCAGTTGGGGTGATTCGAGGATCTGTGTAGCATTTGGGGTAGTTTTCTTTCATTTTGGTACCGTAGTCGGACCTTGAGTGTAATCTGGTTGATGAATGTTTATTTATGTATTGTGTGAAGTGGCGACTATAAGCCAACTATGTATCTTTTTCCCTTATGTATTACATGGGTTGTGTGAAGATTACCTCACTTGCGACATTGCTTTCCATGCGGTTATGCCTCTAAGCCGTGCCTCGACACATGAGAGATATAGCCGCATTGAGGGCGTTACAAGTTGGTATCAGAGCCTTCCCTGACCTTAGGAGCCCCCACTGATTGATCGTTTTTAGCGGCCGAGTTGTGTCTAGAAAAATGTTTTGAGTCATTTAGGAATTATATATCGGAGAGTTTAGGAATTCTTTTTACTTCCCAGTCTCCTCATCGCTCTGGTAAGGCATCCTGACGTAGAGTTTTGACTCTTCTCTTCTCAAATTTCACAAAAAAAAATTTAGGATCACGCGGGTATCTTAGAATCGTTCCGATGGTTTTATGATGACAACATTGCCTTGGTTGCCTCCCGTCAGCAGGGGTTTTAGAGGAGGTGTCCCGGGGAGTTGAGCTACGAGGTGTTGTCGTCATAATTTTATCGTTGCAGTTCTGGAATACCTGAGTTTAGTACGCCGACATCGAAAATCTCTTTTGTACAGTTGTTGGTGAGATAACCCTAATAGCCCAGTACTGAGGCGAGTGCGGGAGTATTGCCATGACTTGTATAATGGATGCTTTTCGAAGGTTGAGGTAGATGATTTCCGAAGGTTTCTTGGTTATGTGTTGAAGGATGGATACAGCTGGATCTAGGTATTGTTAGTTTGGGTGATATATTTTGTGTCCCCTGTATCCCCAACACCTGATTGCATAACCAGAAAGTTTCGGGAGTATATAAGTGGGAATTCATGTAGCTCTAGTATTTCTTCCGCAGATATTTGGTTCGTGATTGGGTAATCCTTACCAAGCATTTGTTCTCATCCGTACCTTGTTCATTTTATTCCATACCTTTTGACTAAATGGCTTCTCAGCTTATGGAAGTGTGATGCTTTACTTTGGAATTCATTCGTTCATTCTCGTTCGAATGTTTATTGTGAAGACTATATGTTGCAATTTCGGTCCTTTGATTCAGCTTGAATATATCTTTTCCAAGATGCTAATGGATGTCACCCTCTTCAGGATGGCTCCGCCAACGCGTCAGAATCCGGAACGCAATGAAGGAAGTCAGGCTAACCCTCCGCCACCACCTCCGCCTCCGGAGGCATGGCAAGCCTTGATGACTGCCACAAATGCCAATGCTCAGATTCTGATTCAGCTCTTGCAAGATCGCAACCAAGGGCAAGGTAATCAAGAGAATCAAGGCCAAGGCAACAATCAGCCGCACTTCGCTTCACTCAATCAGTTCCTTGCTAATCAGCCAAAGACCTTCAGCTACTGTGTCGAGGCCACAGACGCCGATGATTGGCTCGTGGACATCAGCAAGCATTTCGAGTGCAGCAATGTCAGACCTGAGGACTTTGTCAAGTTTGCCTCTTTTCAACTCAAATATCAAGCTGCTGAATGGTTCCAGCAATACAAAGATTCCAGAGGAGGTCGTGTCATTACCTGGGATGATTTCCGCCGTGACTTCAAAGCTCACCACATTCCAGAAAGTGTTGTTGAGAGTAAGCGTGAGGAATTCCGCAATCTCAAGCAAGGCACCATATCTGTCTATCAATACAACACTCAGTTCCAGAAGCTCTCTCGTTTTGCGAGGCAAGACATCCCTGATGAGAAGAGTATGATCTACCAATTCAGGCGTGGTCTCAGAGAAGATCTGCAACTTGCTCTCATGCTTTTCGAGCCATTAAAGTATGATGAATTCTACAACATGGCGCTGAAACAAGAAGCTGCTCAGCTCAAGTGTGAGGCATCTAAGAAGAGAGTCAGAGACGCAGTTCAGTCTTCTTCTTCCTCACTTGTGGCAGCTAAGCAACAGAAGTTCTGGTTGCCTCCTCCTCCTCCGTTCCGTCAGCCTTATCAGCAGAAGAACTCAGGTGGTCGTGGATCTTCCCACCCACCCAACCCTGGCTATCAGAACAAGTCTCAGAATCAAGCTCCAAGACCAAGTGCTCCTTACTATCGTCCGCTCTCCGAGGTGACTTGCAGGAAATGTCAGCAAAAGGGTCACTATGCGGACAAGTGCTTCAACCAAAGGCGCCTTCCGCCTCCTCCACCTATGAAATCTTCCAGCAATGCAGTGGTCAAGCATAATCCTAAGTCTGCAAAGGTGAACATGTTGAATGCAGCTCAAGCAGAGGATTCTTCTGACATGATCATGGGTAATCTTCCTGTTAATGATATTCCTCTAAAAGTCTTATTTGATACTGGTGCATCGCATTCTTTCATTTCAAGACCTTTTGCATCCATGAACAATTTGCATACTGTCGATCTGCCCAAGCCAATGGCGGTTTCCTCTCCGGGTTTGTTCATGAATACCAAGATGATGGCTCCGGATGTTTTTGTCAAGATGGGCGACTATAGATTTCTGGCGAAACCAATTGTTCTTGGTGACTCTGATATTGATCTTATTCTCGGGATGGACTGGCTTTCTAAGCACAAGGCTCAGCTTGATTGTGCTGCCAGGGAAATTCAATTGACTCACTCTTCTGACGATGTGATCATCTATGCCGCTCGTGATGATACCATTCGGTTGTTTTCTCTCAATGAGAAGGGTGAATTGGATCCTATCTCTCAGATTCCAGTCGTTTGTGAGTACCAAGATGTTTTTCCAGAAGAGCTTCCGGGTATGCCTCCCCGCCGGCCAGTTGAATTCGTTATCGATCTTGAGCCTGGCACGGAACCCGTTTGCAAGCGTCCTTACAAGCTTGGACCAGATGAGTTGAAGGAATTGAAGAAACAACTCGATGAACAAGAGCGTCTGGGTCTGATCAGACCGAGTTCTTCTCCTTGGGGTTGTGGTGTTCTTTTTGTCAAGAAGAAGGATGGCACGGACCGACTTTGCGTCGATTACCGTCCATTGAACAAGAAGACAATCAAGAACAAGTACCCACTTCCCAACATCAATGAGCTATTTGAGCAACTTAAAGGTGCTAAAGTGTTCTCCAAGCTTGACCTTCGTATGGGTTATCATCAGATCCGCATTCGTGAAGAAGATATTCCCAAGACAGCATTCAGAACAAGTTTTGGTTCTTATGAATATACTGTCATGTCTTTCGGCCTTGTCAATGCTCCTCCAACATTCACTCGCTTGATGAATTTCATCTTCAACCCCTACATCAACGAATTTGTCTTGGTCTATCTCGGTGATATTTTGGTTTTCTCCAAGAATAAGAAGGATCATGCCAAACATTTGCGATTGGTGCTCGACAAGCTCAGAGAGTATAAATTATATGTGAAGTTCTCCAAATGTGAATTTTGGCTTGATGAAGTTCTTTATCTTGTTCATATCATCTCTGCCAAGGGCATTGCTATTAATCCTGAGAGAGTGTCTGCAGTTTTGAATTGCGAACCTCCTCAGAATGTCAAGCAACTTCGCAGTTTTCTTGGACTTGCAAGCTATTGCCGAAGATTCGTTGAGAATTTCTCTAAGATTGCAAAGCCTCTTTCCAACCTCCTCCAGAAGCATGTGAAGTATGTCTGGTCTCCTGAGTGTGACGTGGCTTTCAACACTATGAAAGAGAAACTCGTCACTGCTCCAGTTCTGACTCCTCCTGACGAATCCAAGCCTTATGAAGTATTCTGTGATGCTTCTCTTCAGGGCCTCAGTGCCGTCTTAATTCAAGAGAAGAAGGTTGTAGCCTATACCTCTCGTCAGTTGATGCCCAACGAAAGAACTACCCCACTCACGATCTTGAGTTGGCGGCAGTTGTCCACGCTCTAATAACATGGAGACATCTCCTGTTGGGAAGGAAAGTGGACATTTTCACCGATCACAAGAGTCTCAAGTACATCTTCACTCAGCCTCACCTCAACCTCAGGCAAACTCGATGGGTCGAAATGATTCAAGAGTATAATCCGAGTATTGAATATACTCTAGGCAAGGCTAATGTGATTGCAGACGCTTTGAGCAGGAAGGCTTATTGCAACAGCTTAATCCTCAAGCCATTTCAACCGGATCTTTGTGAGACTTTCCGCAAGTTGAATCTCCAAGTTGTTCCTCAAGGTTTTCTTGCCAACCTCATCGTCTCTCCTACCTTGGAAGATCAAATTCGTGAGGCACAACTATTGGATACCATGGTGAAGAAGGTGAAACGTGGTATTGACAAGGGCATTTCCAAATACAAGTACTATCGAGTTGATGACAGAGATACTCTTTTCTTTGAGGACCGGATCGTGGTTCCAAAGGGTGATCTTCGTAAAGTCATTATGAACGAAGCGCACAACTCTCTTCTGTCAATTCATCCTGGAAGTACGAAGATGTACCATGACCTCAAGCAGTCGTATTGGTGGACTCGAATGAAGCGAGAGATTGCTCAATTCGTGAATGAATGTGATGTCTGCAGAAGGGTGAAAGCAGAACACCAACGACCAGCTGGTCTTCTCCAACCTCTTACTATTCCAGAATGGAAGTTTGATCATATCGAAATGGACTTCGTGACTGGTTTTCCCAAGTCCAAGCGTGGAAATGATGCTATCTTCGTCGTCATCGACAAGCTCACCAAAGTGGCTCATTTTCTTCCTATCAAAGAGTCTATCACAGCAGCGCAGCTGGCAGAGCTCTACACCTCCAGAATTGTCTCCTTGCATGGCATTCCACAATTGATCTCTTCAGACCGTGGCAGCATCTTTACCTCCAAGTTTTGGGATACTTTTCAGAAGGCCATGGGCACCAATATTCACTTCAGCACAGCTTTCCACCCTCAAACTAGTGGACAAGTCGAGTGTGTCAACCAAATTCTTGAAGATATGCTCAGGGCTTGTGTTATCTCTTTCGGCATGAAGTGGGAGGATTGTCTTCCTTACGCTGAGTTCTCTTACAACAACAGTTTTCAAGCCAGCTCAGGCAAAGCCCCATTCGAGATTCTCTATGGCAGAAAGTGCCGTACCCCTCTCAACTGGTCTGAAACCGGTGAACGCCAATTGCTTGGCAATGATTTGATCTCAGAGGCTGAGGCAATGTGCAAGGTCATTCGTGAGAACCTCAAAGCCGCGCAATCGCGCCAGAAGAGCTATTACGATAGCAAACATCGTGATTTGGCATTCGAGATCGGAGACCATGTCTACCTCCGCGTCTCTCCAATGAAAGGGACTCGCCGCTTCGGTATCAAGGGGAAACTTTCCCCTAGATACGTCGGCCCTTTCAAGATCATCGGCAAACGAGGCGATCTCGCCTATCAACTTGAGCTTCCCTCCAACTTTGCAAATGTGCACGATGTCTTTCACGTGTCACAGCTTCGCAAGTGCTTCAAGACGCCTGAGCGCACCGTCAACTTTGAAGAGATTGATCTTCAAGAATATTTGTCCTATCGTGAGCATCCCGTTGCTATTCTTGAAGAAACTGAGCGCAAGACTCGCAACAAGTCAATCAAATTCCCGAAAGTGAAATGGTCACACCATTCAGACCGAGAAGCCACCTGGGAGCGTGAGGACCACCTACGTTCCGAGTATCCGCAGTTCTTTCAGTCCTAGATCTCGGGACGAGATCCTCTCGTAGTGGTGGAGTGTTGTAACACCCCGGATGTAACTTGCCATATTTGTATTCCAACTCTTGCCATTTTCGGCTATGTGATATGATATTCCCTCCGTGGTTGGGTTTCCCGTCAGTTTGCATTTTGTTCATGTCATGCATTTCATATCATGTCATCATGTGCATCGCATTCGCATACGTGTTCGTCTCTTGAATCCGAGCTTTTTCCCCGTTGTCCGTTTTCCAATCCGGCGCTCCTATGTCCCCCGGCGTCCCCTTTTACCTTTTTCCGTGTGCGGGTATTAAACCTTCTCGGAATGGACCGAGGTTTGTCAAGCGGCCTTGGTATAGCACCGGTAGACCGCCTGTCAAGTTTCGGGTCAATCGGAGGTCGTTTGATACTCCAACGGTTAACCGGGTAACCGTGAAGGCCTCGTGTGTGTTGCAGCCCAAAACCCCTCCAAAACAGCCCAACATCCCATCTAAGACCCTTCCATGTCCACCGCTGTTCGATCACGATCGCGTGGCCGAAAACCGCACTCCATTTGGAGCTTCCTAGCTCCTTCTACCTATAAAAAGGCATCCCCTCCTCTATTTCCGGATCAAATCCGCCCCTAAACCCTAGCCCCGCTCCTCCGCCGCCACCGGACGTGTCCGGATCGGGCCGGACCCCTCCGCGCCGCCGCCCGCAGCCACTTAGGGGCCGACACGTGGCCGCCGCCGCCCCGCCCGCCGAAGCCCGCCGGGCCCGGGGACGGCCCCCGCAGCCCGCAGCGCCCCCGCGCCCGAGCGCCCGCTCGCCGCGCCGCCACCCGCTCGCCGCGCCGCCCGACCCCGCCGCGCCTCGCCGACCCCGCCGCGCCGCGCCCGCGGCCCCGCCACCGCCGACTCCGCCGCCTCCCGCGCGCCGGCCCCGCCCTCGCCGACCTCGTCGCCGGATCCCGCGCCCCGCCCGCCGGCGTCCTCCTCCTCGCTCCGGCGAGCTCACTCCGGCGAGCCCGCGCCAGATCTGGAGCCGCTAGGGTTGACCCCTTCTCCCCTCTAATTTCCTCTAAGTCATAATATTTTACTTCACTGTCACATGTTCATCGCATCTTATCTCGGCATCCGTAGCTCCGTTTCATGCGTATAATATGTCAAATTGTTCGCCTCGAAGAGTACACCATTTCATCTCATTGCATCATTTTAATTTGAGGTCATCTTCATGCCCGAAATGCTGTTAGAAGAGGGCTATGTGATGTCAGTTTCTGGATCTTATCTGAACATGCACTTTTGTCATTTTTGCCATGATTGATGTGTACCTCCTATGAAGTTGAGTCCTACATGTGTTTTGTTATATGCCATGTTATATTTCCATAGAATTATGCCATGTATTTTTGTGATCATTGTGGTGACTAGCACAAGCATGCAAACTAGGGTACTTAATGTTGCTGATTTCAGAGACTTAGTAATTTCACAGTCCCTGCCTGCTGTTATTTTTATGCCATGTCTTCATGTTGTTTCAGAGAGATCTATGCCTCTTTTGAGCATGATCAGTAAGAGTGTTTTGAGCATATGGATTTGCTCTATCCATCAATGCTTTTGTTTGTATTTATGGAGTGCTATAGCTTGAGCCAATCGAGCTCTACTTTTGCTATGAAATGTTACTGGAAGATTGTTTACATGTTATTCGATATTGCGAAGCTTGTTGTAGTTGATCCTTGCATGCTATGATGTTATTATTGCAATGTCTAGTTTCTATGCCATGTATTATTGATGTACGTATGCTTAGTTTATCATGCAATGCTCTGTAGTGAGTGCATCGAGCTCACGAACATGCCTACTTGTTATCTGAAACCTGTAACGAAACTTGCTTAATTGACATGGGTGTAATCATATTTTCTGATCCTTTTTGGCTTATGGTCAGTAAGGGACTTTTGTCAAGTGACTTGAGTAGATTCATGCCGTGCCTTATTTTGCTATGTCCTAATCCTGTAGCATTCTGTTTGCTTGCTCTAAACATGTCATCCTGATGTTAGTTTCTGCTATGTTGTTATTTTCACAAAGTCTGTGAACCTGGTATCTTTTGCACTTTTGCCATGCTTGTCTGAACCTGTTGTGGTGTGATTTAGCCGTAGCTCACTGTTCATCTTTTGTCAAGCATCTTGAGTAGATTACTGTAATATGCCTTGTGGATATGTTTGGGTGCAGTAGCTTAATTTCTTGTTGCTTGCTAAGTAGCATCATGTTGTTAATGGCAGATTATTGTCATTCTTGTTTTGCTTGTCATTTGCAAACTGTGCATCCGATTCCGGTGATCTTTATATCGATTTCAACCGAAATCACCCCACCTATCCATTGGCATACTTGGTTTGCCAAGATTATGCCTTGTTCATCTTTTCCCTTCCGGAGCACGCATAAGCATTGCATATCACATCTCGCATATCATGCCATGTTTTTGCATCATGTTGCTTGCGCATTGCATCGTGATTGATGTTGTCCCCTTTGCTTGTGTTCTTGCTTTGGGTAGAGCCGGGAGACGAGTACGTGAACGAGGAACCTGTTGAGAACGCTTTCGAGGACCAAGCTTTCGACAACTCTGAGAACCTTGCAGGCAAGATGACCATACCCTCGAAATCACTTCTATCTTTGCTTGCTAGATGCTCGCTCTTTTGCTATGCCTATGCTGCGATACCTACCACTTGCTATATCATGCCACCCATATTGCCATGTCATCCCCTAACCACCCATGTCCTAGCAAACCGTTGATTGGCTATGTAACCGCTTTGCTCAGCCCCTCTTATAGCGTTGCTAGTTGCAGGTGAAGATGAAGTTTGTTCCTTGTTGGAACATGTTTACTTGTTGTTCCTTGTTGGAACATGTTTACTTGTTGGGATATCATAATACCTCTTATTTAATTAATGCATCTATATACTTGGTAAAGGGTGGAAGGCTCGGCCTTATGCCTGGTGTTTTGTTCCACTCTTGCCACCCTAGTTTCCGTCATACCGGTGTTATGTTCCCGGATTTTGCGTTCCTTACACGGTTGGGTGATTTATGGGACCCCCTTGACAGTTCGCTTTGAATAAGACTCCTCCAGCAAGGCCCAACATTGGTTTTACCATTTGCCACCTAAGCCTTTTTCCCTTGGGTTCTGCAGACTCGAGGGTCATCTTTATTTTAACCCCCGGGCCAGTTCTCCTTCGATTGCTGGTCCAAACCGAGCGATGTCCGGCGCCCCTTGGGCAACCAGGGTCTATGCCAACCCGACGTCTGGCTCATCCGATGTGCCCTGAGAACGAGATATGTGCAGCTCCTATCGGGATTTGTCGGCACATCTAGGAGGCTTTGCTGGACTTGTTTTAATACTGCCGAGATGTCTTGTAGTCCGGGATTCCGAGACTGATCGGGTCTTCCCGGTAGAAGGAATATCCTTCGTTGACCGTGAGAGCTTATAATGGGCTAAGTTGGGACACCCCTGCAGGGTTTTATCTTTCGAAAGCCGTGCCCGCGGTTATGAGGCAGATGGGAATTTGTTGATGTCCGGTTGTAGAAAACCCAAAGTTGACCTTAATTAAAACACATCAACCGTGTGTGTAACCGTGATGGTCTCTTCTCGTCGGGGTCCAGGAAGTGAACACGGTGTTGGAGTTATGTTTGACGTAGGTTGTTCTAGGATCACTTCTTGATCACTTCTAGCTTCACGACCGTGCTTTGCTTCTCTTCTCGCTCTCTTTTGCGTTGTAGCCACCATATATGCTAGTCGCTTGCTGCAGTTCCACCTCACAACCCTTTCCTACCTATAAGCTTAAATAGTCTTGATCTCGCGGGTGTGAGATTGCTGAGTCCTCGTGGCTCACAGATTCTGCCAATACAGTTGCAGGTGCCAACGATGCCAGTGCAGATGACGCGACCGAGCTCACGTGGGAGTTCGACGAGGAACGTGGCTGTTACTATGTGTCTTTTCCAGATGATTAGTAGTGGAGCCCAGTTGGGGTGATTCGGGGATCTGTGTAGCATTTGGGGTAGTTTTCTTTCATTTTGGTACCGTAGTCGGACCTTGAGTGTAATCTGGTTGATGAATGTTTATTTATGTATTGTGTGAAGTGGCGACTGTAAGCCAACTATGTATCTCTTTCCCTTATGTATTACATGGGTTGTGTGAAGATTACCTCACTTGCGACATTGCTTTCCATGCGGTTATGCCTCTAAGCCGTGCCTCGACATGTGAGAGATATAGCCGCATCGAGGGTGTTACACCTCCCAACCCCCCCCCCCCATTGATACCTCGTGGGCGCCAAATCACCTTCTCCCCGAAAGCTCCCTTCTCTCGAGCCGCGAAACCTCAGCCCCTCCTCCATGGCGCCCCCACCGCACCAATTTCACAGGCGCCCTCCTCCCTAATGTTGGAGACGCTGTACATTTGACATCGTGCAACGGGTCGTGTGCCTCTTACTCCGTGCTGCTGGAG
Source organism: Aegilops umbellulata (assembly GCA_032464435.1). Taxonomy (NCBI): domain Eukaryota; kingdom Viridiplantae; phylum Streptophyta; class Magnoliopsida; order Poales; family Poaceae; genus Aegilops; species Aegilops umbellulata. The sequence goes on from CP136056.1 coordinate 256,660,347, forward strand.
CTGCCTCAACGACGGCCGCGTGAACCGTACCAGAGCCGATTCACCCCCGCCATTGTTCACGGCGCTGGAGCGGCTCCAACTTCGGATCCGTCCAGAGTCCCGGTGCTGCTTCCCCGTAGCCGTCGACCGTCGCGACATCGCTGTTTCCCTGCCGCCGATGGCCACCGCAACCGCACCGGCCTCACCGACTCGGCAGCTGGACCTGCCTACTTCACCATGCCGCCAGATAGGTCGCACCCTCATCTCAAATCACTTTATTTAGGCGTCAGTTATCTGAATTTTTATTCTGGGCCAATCGATTCCCAATGGGAAGCAACACCCCTCAAGGCGGCGGAGCTCCTAGGCTGCCGGTTGGCTGATCTCTAACGTAAGGGTGCGGGGCTGCGAGTTCGCCGTGGTAGTAGCGCTTAGATGGCTATCTGAGAGTTGCGTGCATTCAAGGTATTGCCGCCACCGGATCTAGATGACAGGGAGTCTTTGTGGATTGGCCTGGGGGCGGCGCAACCACGACAGTGCGGTGGGGTGGGGAGCGGGGTTTTGGCCGGGGCCACGGACGGCGGAGGCAAGCTGCTCTACCGTTGGTCGCTGGCTCTTCGGGGAAGATTCCTAACAGTGTCAACCGGGAGGCACAAGACGACCATCAAGCCATCCGGTGTAGATCGGACAGTACCAAAATAAAAAAATTGTGTGACCCCAATTTAGTCTCAGTCAACAGACGTGTGACCACTCTCGTACATTGTTGTTGATCTCTTAGTGAATTTCTTTAGATCAAAGAGATGTGTCATTCTTAACATCATGTGTTATCTGCATCTTCAGCCACACCGTCTTCCAACTCACCGCAGCTGCTCCAACAAGGGAAGCATACACCATAAGGGAGCTATAGTCCCCACTCAACAGTTCCCTGCATCGAATGCGCGTGCCCGACATGGACAGCCACAACAACTGAAGGGCCATCAACAAGTCAACACATGATGCTCACTCCTATGGATGGCGGCCAGATAGGTTGTACCCTCATCTTACTTGTGTGCAACATTTATGGATTTGTTATTCATCTAAGCATGGAAAATAGATTATCACATTTCACTGTATATTCATGCTGATCTCTTACGGGTCTTGTTCAGGAGTTAACGTTGTTCCATAGTTCAGCTAACATACTTGTTCTTTAGGTAACGTTGTTCCATAGTTATCATCCATCAGCCAATGCTATCCCACAGGCTGGTGATTATAGTATTATACCACTTCTAGTATTACCTATGTTGTTCTTTAACACTTTTGTGTGTCATCTAGTTAATCTCGAGTACAAACGATACATATTCTATAGCTTTCATGTATGTTCTCCCTTTAGTTTTTGAGACCTGTTGCTGCTAGTTAACCCCAGTCCTACTATTTATGTCGTCTCCTACAGGCACTCATTACATAAATCTAACTACTAGTTGTCTTCCATGCATGTTAGATATAATTGCACACACTGATATATCCACAAGAACCTCACGGAGCAATGTAAAGGCCAATAAACTTGATGTCAATGATACCCAATATGATGGAACATGTAAAGGCAGTTCTTCAGAAGACTTGCAGAAAGATGTTGAATCCTCTTCACCCCACAAGGTCCTTGCTCTAACTTGGCCCGTGATATGGGTACAACATGCATATAATGTCCTGGAGTGTATCTACTCTGTTGCAATGCCATGTTCTTAACATGCTGATCATGCATGTAAATATGTCATGCCTTCTTATTTTTCAGTACCTATTCCATTCATGATAATATGTTTTCAAATTCAAGTACTGTCATTCTACTCTATCACAATGCCATCTGCTTAATTTGGACATCATGCTTCTGAATATCTTATGCATCATTATTCATCAGTACGTACTTCATCTGTCTACCATACCATGTTTTTTACATTGAAGTGTTGTTCTAGTGCTCTGTTGTAATGCCATCTTAGTTTCCCAATCATACACGTGTATCTTGCCTTAGTTTTTTCTATATGTATTCCACTAGCATACAGTTTTACATTCAACTAGTGTTTTTTTACTGTGTTGTCCTGTCGTATCCCTAGCTCTTACACCATACTCCCTCCATCCGGATTACATGTTGCCGAAATGGATAAAAAAAGGACGTATCTAGAACTGAAATACACCTAGACCCATCCATTTTTTTCTGGATGGAGGGAATACATGTCAATATGTCATGCCTTTCTATTCTTCAGTACCTATTCCATCTCTCTGCTGTAGCATGTTTTATAACCGAAGCACCATTCTTCTATACAAGGCATGCAAGGGGAAGACGACTATGTTAGAATCTGAAGGGTTACAAACCAGGTCTTTGCAAAAGATCCAAATGCCAGGACATAATAAACCAACTCCAGTTTTTATAGATACTGCTCCAGCAGAGAGGAACCCAACTCCTAGTGATAATAAGAAGATTCCAGTGGCCAAAGAACTAGTCCGCTCCAGTCCAGCAAAAATATGTCAACTCCATTCTAAGAAGCGTGTGCGTATCCTTGCATCATGAAATTTTATAGCATGCTGATCATATTTTCTACATGTTTCTTACCCATCTCTCTTTTAGAAAATAAGCTTAACAGATAGAAGAATTTCTGCACTGGTATCGTCTGTGAGGAAAGATTCTTGCAGGAATTCTCTGTACTCCAATGCAGATGTAAGTACCTGTTGTATATCACTATATTTCTACATCAGCATTATTTTGTTAATCGGCGTGAATCCAACCTTTATCTGATCTAAATTTAGTTGTAGCAAAATGTATGATTAAAGGCCACAATGTTGATTTTTGTAAGGAAAACAGCCTGGTAGTTTTGCGTCCTGAGATCTCATATCAATGGGTTTGATTACTTTGGTTCTGCAGTGGGTTTTCAGTGTTTTTTTACTATGTTGTCCTGTCGTATCCCTCGCTCTTACAGTCCGGATTACATGTCGCAGAAATGGATAAAACTGGATGTATCTAGAACTGAAATACGCCTAGACCCATCCATTTATTTCCAGATGGAGGGAATATATGTCAATATGTCATGCCTTTTTATTCTTCAGTACCTATTCCATATCTGTTGTAGCATGTTTTATAATTGAAGCACCATTCTTCTATATAAGGCATGCAAGGGGAAGACGGCTATGTTAGAATCTGAAGGGTTACAAACCAGGTCTTTGCAAAAGATCCAAATGCTAGGAGATAATAAACCAACTCCATTTTTCATAGATACTGCTCCAGCACAGAGAAACCCAACTCCCACTAATAATAAGCAGATTCTAGTGGCCAAAGAACTAGTCGCTCCAGTCCAGCAAAATAATGTCAACTCCATTCTAAGAAGCATGTGCATATCCTCGCATCATGAAATTTTATAGCATTCTGATCATATTTTCTACATGTTTCTTACCCATCTCTCTTTTAGAAAATAAGGTTAAATGATACTCCCTCCGTAAACTAATATAAGAGTGTTTAGATCACTACTTTAGTGATCTAAATGCTCTTATATTAGTTTACAGAGGGAGTAGAAGATTTCCTTCATTGGGATTGTATTCGAGGAAAGCATCTTGCGGGAATTCTCTGTGCTCCAATGCTGATGGAAGTACCTGTTGTATATCACTATATTTTTACATCAACATGTATTTTGTTAATCGGCGTGAATCCAACCTTTGTCTGATCTAAAATTAGTTGTAGCAAAATGTTAAAGGCGCCAATGTTGATTTTTGTAAAGAAAACTGCCTGGTAGTTTTGCATACTAAGCTGCATGAGTGTACTATGTCATATCATGCACATTACTGAATTGTAGTGCTGCTCTGGTTGCCCATTCATTCATTGTGTCAATGTTGCTTTCGTATTACCTTACCTGGCTGATGATAGCTGTGCCATATTGTGTTAATTTGGTGTTGGCTAGTTGCCCAAACGTTCGTTGTGCCAATGCTGCTTTCCTATTATCTGACTTGGCCAATGATAGCAATGCTAGTGTCTTAATTTGGTGCAGGCTGCTGAAGATAAGGAAGACAAACTCTGAAAACAGCAAGGCAACACCATTGTTTCTTTCCAATAAATCTAGGCCAGGTAATATGCCAATAACTCATGATTAATTTGTTTGGTTCGCCTCCTAATTTATGTTATGATGCAGTGGTCGAGACACTCTCCACTGTCAATAATACAAGCTTGTCAAAATCGCCATCTGAATCTGTTCAGTATCCTCTGTCTCGAATGCAACGGAAAAAATGTATGTTTGTGAACCAATTAATGGCTAAAGGAATGATGGAAATGGTGGAGGAATCAGAGGTGCAGAGTCGTGCGACACAACAACTGATCAATGTTTTCAGAGAGAGTGTAGCGAAGCAGCAAGAACTTGCCCACATGCTTATGGGTCTCATCCGTGCCGAGGTTGCAGATTGTGACGTTGTAGATCGTTAGGTTCTGTTCATTTATTTGCACTGGCATCAATCTTTGATTGCCCGGTGGATGTAATTTCATGTAATATAAGCTGGATGTGCAACGTTTTTCCCTGTATGTCGTACCTTTGCTTGATCGGTTTTGGTCCTGTGCATAATTGCTCGTCATAATGGGCTCAAATTATCTAATTTGGCCTAAAGACATGTACGAACTTTAGTGGGCCCATTAATTTAATGAGCCGTTACCATGCCGAAAGTTAATGGTCGGCCCTCTTAACTCCTGGGTCATTAACAGGCTGACATCAAAGCGGGCAGCAGGTGGGCCCAATTGATTTCACAGGCCGTTACTAAGTTTGGGCTACATATGGCCCAACTATACTATGGGCCTTTAGCAGGCCGAAAGAGACAGCGGGCTTGTATTGGACCATGAAGAGCATGGGCCGCTAAGAGGCCGAAAGCCAGGTCGTATTGTAAATGGCCCAACTGTGTTGTGGGCCTTCAGCAGGCCAAAGAGAAACCGGGCTGGTATTGGACCATGAAGGGTATGGACCGTTAAAAGGCCAAAACTCAGGTCTGACTACAAATGGCCCAACTCATTTATGGTCCGTTAACAGGCTGAAAGGCACACAGGGTCGGGAATTGGCCCAACAATTAAATGGGTCACTAAAAGGCCAAAACTCAGGTCCGATTACAAATGGCCCAACAGATATATGGGCCGTCACCAGGCTGAAAGACACACCGGGCCAGAAATTGGCCCAACACTTAAATGGGTCGCTAAAAGGCCGAAACGCAGGTCCGACTACAAATGGCCCAACTGATTTATGGGTCGTCAACAGGCTGAAATACACACCGGGCCGGAAATTAGCCCAATATTTAAATGGGTAGCTAAAAGGCTGAAAGATGTACATTGTGAAAATTGGCCCATCCACTGAATGGGCCGTTAACAGGACGAAATCTCATCGGGCCGATATTCAGCCCAAATATATAGCGGGTTGTTAACGGGCTCGAACTAACGATGGGCTGCAATGGTGTCAAATCTTTAACGGGCCATTGACGGGCCGAATTGGCACATCTCGTATGGGCCGTGGGCTTAAATGGACCTGCCACAAGTAGGCCTTATATGGGCTGGCCTGCTATTTTTTACTGGGCCGGCCTTTTTCACCGGAATGGGCCACTGTTGGACCGTGCCACGTGTCGACCTATCATAGGTGCCTCCTGTCCAATGAGTGGATGACATCCGTCCCAACGGTGAGGCAACACATGTTTCCTCCGGCCAATGATGATTTTACATGTGGAAAATCCCCATTGGTCCGGGCTGTTAATGGGTTATCGGATCCAAAACCAGACCCGATAGCTTAACGACGTTCCGTTAAATGTGTCGGTTACCCTTAACGAAAGCACTTCGGTGGCGCGCGATTTATCGTCATGGAAGTGGACACTTCCGTGATGATAATTTTGGTAATGTCATGCAACACTTCTACGACAGCACATGTATGACTACCTTGATTCCGTCATAAATTTGTCATGGATGTACATGCATGACAGAAAACGTGACCTACTGTGACAAACACGTATCATTATCAAGTGTATTTTTTTGTAGTGATTTCCAAAATGTGCATCCGTGGATTTTTAGGTCGTTCTGAGAACTTTTATTTCTGCACAAAAATAAAATCATGGCAATTCTGCTGAAAATAGCGTCAGTCCAGGTTAGTTCCATTCAAATCATGCAAGTTAGAGTCCAAAACAAGGGCAAAAGAGTTTGGAAAAGTAGATACGTTGGAGACGTATCAACTCCCCCAAGCTTAAACCATTGCTTGTCCTCAAGACATTCAGTTGACAAACTGAAAGTGATAATGAAAAACTTTTACAAACTCTGTTTGATCTTGTTGTTGCAAATATGTAAAGCCAACATTCAAGTTTTCGGCAAAGATTATGAACTAACCATATTCACAATAACATTTAGGTCTCATGTTTACTCATATCAATGGCATAATCAACTAGCGAGCAATAATAATAAATCTCGGATGACAACACTTTCTCAAAACAATCATAACGTGATATAACAAGATGGTATCTCACTAGCCCTTTCTGAGACCGCAAAACATAAATGCAGAGCACCTCTGAAGATCAAGGACTGACTAGACATTGTAATTCATGGTAAAAGAGATCCAGTCATAGTCATACTTAATGTAAATTAATAATAATGCATGCAAATGATAGTGATGCTCTCCAACTGGTGCTTTTTAATAAGAGGGTGGTGACTCAACATAAAAGTAAATAGATAGTCCCTTCGTAGAGGGAGGCAGGGATTTGCAGAGGTGCTAGAGCTTGAGTTTTGAAACATAGATAAATAATATTTTGAGTGGCATACTTTCATTGTCAACATAACAACCAAGAGATCTCGATATCTTCCATGCTACACACATTATAGGCGGTTCCCAAACAGAATTGTAAAGTTTATACTCCCCCACCACCAACAAGCATCAATCCATGGCATGCCCGAAACAACGGGTGCCTCCAACTAACAACAGTCCTGGGGGAGTTTTGTTTGCAATTAATTTGATTTGAGCATGGGACTGGGCATCCCGGTTACCGGCCATTTTCTTGTGAATGGTGAGCGGAGTCCACTCATCGTAAGAATAACCCACCTAGCATGGAATATATAGACAACCCTAGTTGATAATGAGCTATTCGAGCATACAAAGCAGAATTTCATTTGAAGGTTTAGAGTTTGGCACATACAAATTTACTTGGAACGGCAGGTAAATATCACATATAGAAAGGTATGGTGTACTCATATGGAATGACTTTGGGGTTTATAGAAGTGGATCCACAAGCCGTATTCCCGCTTAGTACAAGTGAAGGCTAGAAAGAAACTGGGAAGCGACCAACTAGAGAGCAACAACAGTCATGAACATGCATTAAGATTAATCAACAATGAGTGCAAGCATGAGTAGCATATAAATCACCATGAACATAAATATCGCGGAGGCTATGTTGATTTTGTTTCAACTACATGCGTGAACATGTGCCAAGTCAAGCCACTCGAATTGTTCACAAGAGGATACCACCCTATCATACCACATCACAACCATTTTAATAGCATGTTGGCACGCAAGGTAAACCATTATAAACTCCTAGAAAATTAAGCATGGCATGAGCAACTATAATCTCTAATTGTCATTGCAAACATGTTTCACTCATAATAGGCTGAATCAGGAACGATGAACTAATCATATTTACAAAAATAAGATAGGTCGAGTTCATACCATCTTCTCTCATCTCAGTCAGTCCATCATATATCGTCATTATTGCCTTTCACTTGCACGATCGAACAGTGTGGATAATAATAATAGTGCACGTGCATTGGATTAAGCTGGAATCTGCAAGCATTTAATACAAGGGAGAAGACAAGGTAATATGGGCTCTTGGTTAAATCGACAATAATGCATATGAGAGCCACTCAACATTTTCATCAAGGCCTTCTCCTCTCGACCCCTAAAGAAAAGAAATAAAATAAAACTATTTACACGGGAAAGCTCCCAACAAGCAAAAGAAGAATGAGAAATATTTTTGGGTTTTCTTTTAATTACTACTACTACAGGCATGGAAAGTAAACTAGCTAAAAGCTACAACTAATTTTTTTTGGTTTTTCTTAAGGTTTTTCAGACACACAAGAAGAAGGCTTAGAAAAGAAAATAAACTAGCATGGATTGTACAATGAAAAAGTATGAGCACCAGCAACTAGAATGAGTGTGTGAACATGAATGTAATGTCGGTGAGAAATACATACTCCTCCAAGCTTAGGCTTTTGGCCTAAGTTGGTCTATGCCTACGGATGGACTGGCGGATATCCAAAGTCATAGCTGGGGTTGTACTGAGATGCAGCAGCTACTGCCTCAAGAGCTGCAGCTCGGAGGCGAGCTGCTTCCGTACTCCTCTCATACTCGTCCGCTTCCTCCCTGGTTATAACATATCTCCTTTTTGCCTGAAAGTTAAATGAAGTAGGAGTAGGGAGGGCAATATGGACAGCGCGCCGTCTGTCAAAGATTAGTCGGTACCGGAGCAACTGTTCATTCCTCTCAACAAACTGATGGCGAACCATAGCATTATAATCTAGATAAGCAGGAGGCAACTCGATATCATTTTCATGTATGGGTACATCAAGATAATTAGCTACATGGGTTGCATAAATTCCACCAAACAAATCTCCTCTTGTACCATTAAGATGCAACCTATGTGCAACAATGGCCCCCAAGTTATATTGTTTATCTCCTAATACCGCACTCTTGAGGACACTAAGATCTGCAATGCACATGTGACAAGCCTCATCTTTACCATCAATGTATCTACATATAAAGAGAGCAAAATAATGTATGGAAGGGAAATGAATGCTCCCTATGGTAGCTTGTGTGATTTCTCTAGATTCCCCCATAGTGATACTAGCAAGAAAGTCTTTATATTCATATTTGCGAGGTTCACTAACATTGCCCCACTGCGGGAGTTTACAAGCAGCATTAAAATCTTCTAGGTCCATGGTATATGATTTATCAAAAAGATCAAATAAAACGGTGTGAGAATTGCGTGAAGATGTAAATTTAAACCTTCTCACAAAGGAATCAGTTAGGTAGTAGTATTGTGGGCACTTATCTGACACGAAGCCCTCAAGATTAGCATTACGCACATTGTCGGTGTACTAAAGTAGGGGTACCTTAGTACCCCGAACTTGTGCACGGGCAGTAGTAGCGTCCCGCGGCAAGGCTTGCCAGGGGAGCAACAAGAGTCTCCACGGCCCTTTCTGGGCCGGACGAAGGCCAAGTGATCGAGCCTAGAAGACCAGGCCCCGGCAAGAGGAGCTTGCCGGGGCGAGAAGGCGAGGTCCGGCAAGAGGAGCTTGCCGGGCCAAGGCGACAAGGCCCCGGCAAGAGGAGCTTGCCGGGACGACTAAGCCGAAGCACCAAGGCCCCGGCGGGGGGAGCTCGCCGGGACGGCCGAGCCAAGGCACACCAAGAGAAGCCCGCCGCGGCGCTCCTCGCGCCTCGGCAAGGCCTGACGAGCGGCAAGCTCTCAGGTGCGGCAAGACAACCGCCGCGGCAAGCCACTTGCCGCGGCAAACCACTACCTCAGGCATGCGCTCCAGCTCACCTGCCCACGCGTCACTCTGGAGCTTCCCCGGAGACACGTGGCGGGGCGCCGCGCAACCTGGGGCGCGCGCATGGCATGCGGCATTGGCAGAGTCGCCCCCGTGGCAAGCGGAGGCGCCACTAACGGTCCGCCTCGGCACTGTTCAGGCGATCCAGACGGGCATTTAATGCCTTTGTCCCCCGCCGTCAAAGTTAGGTGCGATAGCACTGTGCGACCCCTGTTCGCATAGTTCCTTGCCATTTTTACCCTCACCTGTGTCGCTACCTGTGGGAAACCCCTTAGCGTATAAAAGGAGGCCCATGCGCACGTAGAGGGGGATCGAAGGCTAGGAGACCGGAAGAAGGGCACCCAGTAGACCCTCGCCTACGTCCAGCTCCAACTTACTGTAGCTTCTTGCGCTCCAGAGCAAGAACTCGAATCAACCAGACATGCAGCAGTAGGGTTTTATGCATCCGTGCGGCCCGAAGCTGGGTAAAATCGTTGTGTGTGCGTGTGTGTCGCCTCGATCTGCTCTTTGTGCAACCTCCGCCCCCCGCCGAACCGACAAGGGGCTCTGTCCCCATAGGTGCTCGTGGAGGCCGATATCCCCCGACATCTTTGGCGCGCCAGGTAGGGGGTGCGTCGAGGTTGTGCGAACCAGATTTGGCGACCACAGGCAAGCTCAGGTATGGCCAGGTACCTTTCCGCTCCAACCCGCGGAGCGGAGGCATTCCTCCTCACGGACTCGTGCACGACCCTCCTCGAGTACCCGCTCACGCAGAGCCCGGGCAAGAGCAGCTGCTCCTTGAGGAGGACCGCCTTCCGGCCGCTGAGCGAGTTTCTCGCCTCCAGCAAACTCTGCGCCGCTCCCGTAGCCGCAGAAGTTAGCGCCGGAAGTTGCGGGAAAGGCGACCTCGTTCTTCGGCGAGCCCAGGCCGCCAAGATCCAAACGAGTCGACACCGACCGTGGGAGGAACCTTGCCAGCGCGGCCGTCGGGACCCGTTCCGTCGGCCACCCTCTCTGTCCAAGTCTTGCCGCAGTTGCATGTAATCCTTGGTACAGAGACGGGCGCAGATCCCAAGCATAGCTTATGTGCCCCGCACATCTTGTCGATTTCGCGCCTCTCCGCTTGGCGCACGCATTATTTGACACGATTGTGCAGCACTCGACTCCGGCAGGCGATGGCGGGCCTCGAAGTCCATTGCCTTCGTTTTTCCCTAACCTCGAGAAGGGGGGATGACAGGATAGGCTGGGCGCCGCCCGAGGAAGCTGCGCCTTGCCGGACTGCGAACGACAGAAAAGCTAAGTTGCCAAAGTTTGAGCAATTAAGCTCCTTTTTATCCTTAAGTTATCTTCCTCGAACGGCCGAGCTTCATATGGGAAACCTGTGCGCGGAGGGGCCGGCTCATGGCTGGTTGCGCCCTTATTTCGTTTCGGGTCCGCTCAACGACTTAAGTGTGCTACATCCCGAGTGGCGTCCTACTTTCTTTCGAGCTTGCTCGGCAGCTTGAGCGTGCCGCGACTGCAGTCGCCGCGCTTACCTCGCCCTGAGCCTGCTCAACATTGTAAGTGAGTTGCGCCAGCCGCGGCAAGGTTTCTTGCCGGTGGAGGCTCCGCCAGCGGGTTGCTGATGTCCCGCACTCGGCACCCGTGGCAAGGCGGAGGCTTTCGCCGACAAGTTCCCGGGAGCGTAGGGCGTGAACGTAGGAAGCACAAAGTCTAATGAGGGAGATAACAGTGCAATGAACTGCCTAAGATAAAATTTATATTTCAAAATGACTTGCCGCTGTTCTAATCAGCTGTTTCTATGGCATGCTCAGCAGCGACAAGGGAAGAAAAGAAAGAGGTGGGCAGCCTAATCCGCGCGGTCGCCCTCGACCCGCCTGATCCCGGCCACCCTTTCCACAATGGGGGTGACGAGGGCCCTGATCTCCGTCAGGTCGGCGTCTTCCGGCAGGTGCCTGAGGACGTTGGTAAGCCTGATGGTGGGGTTGCGGAAGACGATCTTCACCGGCAACCTCTCGAGGGCCCCGGGGACGGCTTCCCGCGTCTCCTCGGCCAGCTGCTCTGGGATCGTTTCCTGGAGATGCTGGAGCACCCCCACCAAGCCCTTGAAGAAGGAAGTGAGCTTGACGCTCGCCGGGACGTTCTCGCCGGAGGGGTACTCGTGGCCCTCCATCCCCAGCAGCTTCAGCTCCTTGTCGATGGTGGTGGCGATGTCGACGAGGCCTTCGGTCCACCGCTCCACCGTCTCCTGGAAGGCGTTCTGGGTAATGGCGGCGCGCCTCAATAGCTCCTCGTTGCCAGCAACCTCCTTCCGCAAGGTCGCTTCCTGCCCCTTGGCGCTCTCCAGCGCCTTGGACAGGGTGTCCAGCTTCAGCTCGTGGTCAGCCTTGGCATTCTTGGCAGCGTCGAGCTCCTGGATCTTCTCGGCGAAGCGGCCCTATAGCTCGCCAAGGGTGTGAGCGCCCTTCTCGCGCTCCTGTTTGAGCGCGGCAAGCTCTTCGCCGCTCGCCTTGAGGTCGCTGACGAGCTGCGCCACCCTCGTCTCCAGCTCCCCCTTTGCGACCTCGGCGGCCGCGGCAGCGTCCTGCGCTTCCCGCAGGGCCCCGCCAAGTGCCTGCTCGCGCGCGGCAACCTCCTCCTCGTGGCTGGCGAGGCTGGCCTTCTGTTGCACCAGTTCGCTTTCCCGCGCGGATAGCCCCGCAGCGGCAAGCCTCTACTGCTCTTCGGCCTCTGCCTTCTCGAGGAGAAAGGCCGTCCGCGCCTCGTCGAGCAGCCTCCGCTCCTCCGCCAAGGACCGGAGAGCCTCCTGGTTGAGCTCCTGGAGCTCCCCGGCGCGCTTCTCCATGTCCGCGCCGGCCCTCGCGACGAGCGCCTCTTGGCGCTCCACCTTAGCCTGCCGGGCGCGGTAGAGCGACACAAGCTTCCGGAGCAGCCGCTCCTCCTCGGGCTTGCCGCTGCTGGTGCTTGGCGCGTCGACCACCGTCAGCCCGACGGAGGCGAGCACTTCTCCGTCCCAGGCCTCCCCCTCGACCGGCGCCCTGGAGCTAGGCTCCCAGGGGAGCCTGATGAAGACGCCATCGCCGGCCTACAGGTAGGCGCCTGCCGGGGGCTCCTTGGGGCCCGACGTGGTAGCAGCGGCGGGATCGCCGGACGGCGGAGTGCTTGACGCCCCGACCTCCCCGGGGCCGTCGGCACAGTCGCCGGTCCCCTCGCCGCCTGCTGGCGTGGCGGCCTTGGCGGCTTCGGCCTCCCCGCCGCCTGCGGGGTCGTCGGTGCCTCCCGCCTCCTCGATGACGACGACGTCGTCGGCGTCGCCACGCGCGCCCTCCCCGACGACGACCTCGATCTCCATCGGGTCTGCGGTCGGCGGGTCTGATGGCCGGAAGAGGGGAGAAGAGTCAACCGAGCAGCCGACAAAAAAGCTCATAAGGAAAGATAGCCAGGGGAAGTTTTCCGTGCAGGGGGGCTTACCGGTGGCAGGGTCCGTGGCCGCGCCCTCCGCTGCCGGGGGATCGCTGGCCGCGTCCCTCGCCGGAGACCCCTCCCTTGCCGGAGAGGTCTTCCTTGCCGGGGGCTCCTCCCTTGCCGGGGAGGTCTCCCCTGCCGGGGGCTCCTCCCTTGCCGGAGATTTCTCCCTAGGCGGGGAGGTCGACGCAGACGGCGCGACAGGAGTGCCCCCTGGGGTCACCTGCTGGGGCTGCTCTGCTCCTACCCAACGACAACAACAACAGCCACATGTCAACCACAAAGAGAAGGGAAGCTCACGCGCGCGCCAAACGGCAAGAACTAGCCGTGCACTCACCCTGGAGGCTGCGCTGTGGGCTGCCCTGCGGACCCGCAGTCAAGTCCGGCAAGGTCGCCTCCGGCACCTCCCCAGTTGCCGGGGGAGATTCGCCCTCAAGGACGACCAGCGGGACCTTGGCCCTCTTTGCCCTCCTCTGGGCCAGGCTCCTGAAAAGGAACGGTTTCGGGGGAGGATGAGTGGGCTGCGAAACAAGACGAAGCAACAGAAATCAAGCAGATACGAGCTCTACCAAGAACTTAGTCTTCGTCCTCCTCTTCGTCGTCGGAGCTGAGCGCGGAATAGTCAAAAACCGGCTTGCTCCAGGCGCGAGGAGACAGGGGAGTGGGTTCCCGGGGCCGCTTGGCGGGGACGATGGACGACCCTGCCCCCGTTGCCGCCGCGGTACTGGGAGCGGCGGGAGCAGAAGCCGTGGCCCGTGAGGACCCCGCTCCCGCTGCTTCGGAGGCGCGTGTCACGCGACGCTTCGGTTGCTGGTAGGCCTGCCGCACCACCTCCCCGGCCCTGCGGAGACGCCTCCTCGGCTGGGCAGGGGGCTCCGCCTGCGACGAGCTGCCCGGGAGCTGCGAGGAGGGCACGTCGACCTCCGGCAAGCCGCTCGCGTCCTGGGCGGGCTCGCCCGCGCCACCGTGCCCGGCTGGTTCCTCCGCGCCGGCGAGCTCCATTTGGTCGGCGAGGCTCTCCGCCTCCGCCGCGTCTGCTTCGGCCAGGGTGAGGCCAGACTCGCCCACGGCCGTGGCGGCTGCCGCCTCCTCCATCCTGGAGGCGATGTAGGCCAGCTCCTCGGGGGTGGTGTCCCGCGTGAGGCCCCTCTTCTCGTCGGGGTCGACCGGCACCTCCTCCAAGTTGTCGAAGAAGGCCTGCACGACGTCGTCCGCTGGCTCCTGCCAGGTCGCGTCGATCCCGTGCGATTCGCACAACGGCATCATCGCGAGGATGCGGCTGAGCGCCGAATTGTTGCACAGGGGGACGACGCCCGGCGGCAACCTGAACCATTCTGGGTGCTCGGAGTCGTACTTGAACAGCTCCTTCAACACTCCGATGAGCTCCAGAACGGTGAAGTTGTAGTTAAGGCCTGGGCGCAGCCTCATGATGTCCGCCGCGTTCTGGAATTCCCAAGCCGGCTTCCCCCTCTCCTGCAGGGGGGCGATACGCCGGCGAAGGAAATCCGCGCCGACGGCGCCGACGGTGAGCCCGGCAAACCTGAGGCGCAGGACTCGGGTGGCGGCAATCTTCAGCTTGGCGTCGTCCGGGGCTAGGTCGCTCCAGTCACAGCCGCGCACCACTGGAGTTCGCCGCACGGCGGTGAACGGCGGTGGATTCTCCTCGACGATCAGGCACCACTCGGCCCTCCACTCCTCCCATCTGCCGCGGAGTTCCCCCTCCAAGTAGACCTCTTTCTTGCCGGTCCTGGAGACCCAGGCGACTCCGCCGGACAGCGGCTCTCCTTTCTCCACCCGGGGAGTAAAGAAGTGCCGGAAGAGGGCTACGTTGGGGCGGACTCCGACAAAGTTCTCGCAAAGGTGTGCGAAAACCGCCATTGTCAGAACGGCGTTGGGGGTGAAGTCAAGGAGGTGGAGGTTGTAGGTGTGCATGATGTCGCAGAAGAACTCGGAAAAAGGCGGGCAGAGCCCGCAATAGAAGAACACAGCGAAGAAAGGGTACCCGGTCGGGTACAACTTCTGGGCGATGGCGGGAAGAACTCGCGTGCGCGGATGAGCTCGCGTCGCCGTCGACCAGAAGAGGCGGTACCCGTTCTTCAGCCTCAGCGCATCGAGCTGAGGGGGGAACGTCGCCGTCTCCTTCCGAAGCGCTTCCAGCCGCAGTGCCTCAGCCGACTTCACGGCCTTCCCCTTCGCCTTTTCGCTCTTCGGGGCCATGGCAGAAACGGGGAGGGGGAGTTGTCGGTGTTGGCGGCGCCGGGGGCTGCGAGGGCGAATCGCTGCTTTCTCTAGTAAGGAGGGAGTGGTGGAGATTTTCGAGGAACAGCAACCGGCGGAATGGCGAGCTGCCCCTGTTCCCCTCCGCTTATAAAGGGGGGAAGGAGCGGGGGCGGACGTTCCGCCTTTCCAAATAAAGGGATCGTGCCCGACGTGACGCATGCCTGCGGGCCTCAAGCCCCGCGCACGCCACCCATGTGACGCACGTCTCGCACGCCTCGCCCCCCACGACGCCGCGATAAGCGCACGCCACTTGGGGAGGGCGCGACGGGCACGGAGTTAAGGAGCAACGCAACCCAGGCCACGCGTGCCCGTGCACTGTTAGGGCCTGGCCCAACAACGCTCGGCACCATGTATGGCCCAGACCCGGGGGCTCCTGTTAGTGTACTAAAGTAGGGGTACCTTAGTACCCCGAACTTGTGCACGGGCAGTAGTAGCGTCCCGGGGCAAGGCTTGCCAGGGGAGCAACAAGAGTCTCCACGGCCCTTTCTGGGCCGGACGGAGGCCAAGTGATCGAGCCTAGAAGACCAGGCCCCGGCAAGAGGAGCTTGCCGGGGCGAGAAGGCGAGGTCCGGCAAGAGGAGCTTGCCGGGCCAAGGCGACAAGGCCCCAGCAAGAGGAGCTTGCCAGGACGACTAAGCCGAAGCACCAAGGCCCCGTCGGGGGGAGCTCGCCGGGACGGCCGATCCAAGGCACACCAAGAGAAGCCCGCCGCGGCGCTCCGCGCGCCTCGGCAAGGCCTGACGAGCGGCAAGCTCTCAGGTGCGGCAAGACAACCGCCGCGGCAAGCCACTTGCCGCGGCAAACCACTACCTCAGGCATGCGCTCCAGCTCACCTGCCCACGCGTCACTCTGGAGCTTCCCCGGAGACACGTGGTGGGGCGCCGCGCAACCTGGGGCGCGTGCATGGCATGCGGCATTGGCAGAGTCGCCCCCATGGCAAGCGGAGGCGCCCCTAACGGTCCGCCTCGGCACTGTTCAGGCGATCCAGACGGGCATTTAATGCCTTTGTCCCCCGCCGTCAGAGTTAGGTGCGATAGCACTGTGCGACCCCTGTTCGCACAGTTCCTTGCCATTTTTACCCTCACCTGCGTCGCTACCTGTGGGAAACCCCTTAGCGTATAAAAGGAGGCCCATGCGCACGTAGAGGGGGATCGAAGGCTAGGAGACCGGAAGAAGGGCACCCAGTAGACCCTCGCCTACGTCCAGCTCCAACTTACTGTAGCTTCTTGCGCTCCAGAGCAAGAACTCGAATCAACCAGACATGCAGCAGTAGGGTTTTACGCATCCGTGCGGCCCGAAGCTGGGTAAAATCGCTGTGTGTGCGTGTGTGTCGCCTCGATCTGCTCTTTGTGCAACCTCGGCCCCCCGCCGAACCGACAAGGGGCTCCATCCCCATAGGTGCTCGTGGAGGCCGATATCCCCCGACACACATACGCGTCCAATTCATTCTTGATGTCTACCTGGACCATAAACTCTTCTGATGGCCATTCACAAGGCCACACTTGAGCTTCCCACGGTGGTTCATCGTCTGGCTCACGTATCGCGAGCTTTGGTCCTTGCTTCCTTGAGGAACCACCTTGGTACATTTTCCTAAACATTTTTCTTTCTCTGAAAAATTTCTGAAAATTTTAGTGACTCAAAATAAAAGTGAACAAAACTAAGCAAGATTGATAGCAACTACTCCCACAAGTTCCTAGAGACTATATCATGCATTAGAACTACTTGGGAACATATAAATTTTACATGAAAGCTCAAGAACAGGGTCACCTTAGCAGCAAAATTTTGCAATAAATAAAGCACTAGAAAAAAACTAATTGGACCATTGGAGGAGTTACACACCGAAGAACAATCCCCCAAACAGTTTTGTGAATGGAGCTTTGAGAAAGGAGACCGAAACTGGCAGCAAGATGAGCTAGAACACGGGTTTGAGCTATGGGAGGATTTTTCTGGAGGAAGACGAAGTGAGTGGGTGCTGGAATAAGTGGAGGGGAGCCACGTGGGGCCCACGAGGCAGGGGGGCGCGCCCCAGGGGGGTGGGCGCGCCCTGCACCCTCATGGCCAAATGGTCGCCCCCTGGTGTGTTCTTCGTGCCAGATATTCTTAAATATTCTACAAAAAAATCATATTTCATTTTCAGGACGTTTGGAGAACTTTTATTTTCTGGGTATTTTTTATTGCAAGGATAATTCAAAAAATAGACAGAAAATACTATTTTTTCTTTATTTAATCTAAATAATAGAAAGTGAAAGGAGGGTACAGAGAGTTGTGCTTTCTAACTTCATCCATCTCTTGTTCATCAAAAGGAATCCACTAACAAGGTTGATCAAGTCTTGTTAACAAACTCTTTCCGAATAACATGAAACCAGAGAATTTTCGAATAACACTAGGTTACCTCAACGGGGATATGCAGGTCCCCAACAATAACCATATCATATTTCTTCTTAACAATAGGAAGAGGGAATCAAAACCTCCAATAGTAATCGTTGAAATTTTTCCAATAGAATTGATACTATGGACTTGAGGTTTTTCCTTGGAAAGTGTACTGTATGCTCATTACCATTAACATGAAAAGTGACATTGCCTTTGTTGCAGTCAATAACAACCCCTGAAGTATTCAGAAAGTGTCTACCAAGGATAATCGACATACTATCGTCCTCGGGAATATCAAGAATAACGAAGTCCGTTAAAATAGTAACGTTTGCAACCACAACACGCACATCCTCACAAATACCGACAGGTATAGCAGTTGATTTATCGGCCATTTGCAAAGATATTTCAGTAGGTGTCAACTTATTCAAATCAAGTATACGATATAAAGAGAGAGGCATAACACTAACACCAGCTCCAAGATCACATAAAGCAGTTTTAACATAGTTTCTTTTCATGGAGCATGGTATAGTTGGTACTCCTGGATCTCCTAGTTTCTTTGGTATTCCACCTTTAAAAGTATAATTAGCAAGCATGGTGGAAATTTCATCTTCTGGTATCTTTCTTTTTTTGTAACAATATCTTTCATATACATAGCATAAGGATTCATTTTAAGCATATAAGTCAAACACATACGCAAAAAGATAGGTCTAATCATTTCAGCAAAGCGCTCAAAATCCTCATCATCCCTTTTCTTGGATGGTTTAGGAGGAAAAGGCATGGGTTTCTCAACCCATGGTTCTCTTTCATTATTGTGCTTCCTAGCAACGAAGTCTCTCATATCATAACGTTGATTCTTTGATTGTGGGTTATCAAGATCAACAACAGGTTCAATCTCTACATCATTGTTATTGCTAGGTTGAGCATCAACATGAACATCATCATTAACATTATAGCTAGGTTCATGTTCATCACCAGATTGTGTTTCAACATCATAAATATAAATATCATTGGGATTCTCAGGTGTGTCAACAACAGGTTCACTAGAAGCATGCAAAGTCCTATCATTTTTCTTTTTCTTCCTCTTAGAAGGACTAGGTGCATCAACATTAGTTCTCTGAGAATCTTGCTCAACTCTCTTAGGGTGTCCCTCAGGATACAAAGGTTCCTGAGTCATTTTACCCCCTCTAGTCATAACTCTAACAACATTATCATTTTTCTTATTATTTAATTCACTGAGCAAATCATTTTGTGCTTTAAGCACTTGTTCTACTTGAGTGGTAACCATAGAAGAATGTTTACTAATAAGTTTAAGGTCACCTTTAACTCTAGACATATAATCACTCAAGTGTTCAATCATATAAACATTACGTTTCAATTGTCTACCAACATAAGCATTGAAGTTTTCTTATTTAACAATAAAATTATCAAACTCATCCAAGCATTGGCTAGCAAACTTAGTAGATGGGATTTCACCCTTATCAAATCTATAGAGAGAATTTACCTCTACTACCTATGTCGGGTTATTAAGACCATGTATTTCTTCAATAGGTGGTAAATTCCTAACATCTTCAGCTTTAATACCCTTTTCTTTCATAGATTTCTTTGCCTCTTGCATATCTTCAGGACTGAGAAATAGAATACCCCTTTTCTTCAGAGTTGGCTAAGGAGTTGGTTCAGGAAGTGTCCAATCATTATCATTACTCGATATATTATTCAATAGCGATTCAGCTTACTCAACAGTTCTTTCCCTGAAAACACAACCAGCACAACTATCCAGGTGGTCTCTGGAAGCATCGGTTAGTCCATTATAAAAGATATCAAGTATTTCATTTTTCTTGAGAGGATGATCAGGCAAAGCATTAAGTAATTGGAGAAGCCTCCCCCAAGCTTGTGGGAGACTCTCTTCTTCAATTTGCACAAAATTATATATTTCCCTTAAGGCAGCTTGTTTCTTATGAGCGGGGAAATATTTAGCAGAGAAGTAATAAATCATATCCTGGGGACTACGCACACAACCAGGAGTAAGAGAATCAAACCATGTTTTAGCATCACCCTTTAACGAGAACGGAAATAACCCAAGGATATAGTAGTAACGAATGTTTTCCTCATGAGTGAATAGGGTGGCTACATCATTCAATTTAGTAAGATGTGCCACAATAGTTTCAGATTCATAGCCATAAAAAGGATCAGATTCAACCAAAGTAATTAACTCAAGATCGACAGAGAAATCATAATCCTTATTAGAAATACAGATAGGTGAAATAGCAGAAGCAGGGTCATATTTCATTCTAGCATTCAAATACTTTTCTTTCAGCTTAGCTAACAGTTTCTTAAGACCATATCTATCTTTGCAAGCAAAAAGATCTCTACCAGTTTCTTCATAAATAACATAACCCTCAGGCACATCAGGTAATTCATATCTAGGGGGAGAATCTTCATCATCACTTTCATCAATATTATCAGTTTCAATAATTTCATTCTCTCTAACCCTAGCAAGTTGTTCATCCAGAAATTCACGTCATGGCACAGTATTATCAAGCATAGAAGTAGTTTCATCATAAGCATCATGCATAGCAGAAGTGGCATCATCAATAACATGCGACATATCATAATCAATAGAAGGAGTAGGTTTAGGTGTCGCAAGTTTACTCAAAACAGAAGGAGAATCAAGTGCAGAGCTAGATTGCAGTTCCTTACCTCCCCTCATAGTTGAGAGACAAATCTTGGTTTTTTCATCTTTCAAGTTCCTCATAGTGATCAACAGATATAAATCCCAAGTGACTCAAAGAATAGAGCTATGCTCCCCGGCAATGGCGCCAGAAAATAGTCTTGATAACCCACAAGTATAGGCGATCGCAACAGTTTTCAAGGGTAGAGTATTCAACCCAAATTTATTGATTTGACACAAGGGGAGCCAAAGAATATTCTCAAGTATTAGTAGCTTATTAGTTGTCAATTCAACCACACCTGAAATACTTAATATTTGTAGCAAAGTATTTAGTAGCAAAGTAGTATGGAAGTAACATTAATGGTGGCGCGCCCTGCACCCTCGTGGACAGGGTGTGGGCCACCTGATGCTGATTCTTTCGCCATTATTTTTTATTATTTCCAAAACTGTCTCCGTGGATTTTCAGGTCATTCCGAGAACTTTTATTTCTGGACAAAAATAACACCATGGCAATTCTGCTGAAAACATCGTCAGTCCAGGTTAGTTCCATTCAAATCAGGGAAGTTAGAGTCCAAAACAAGGGCAAAAGTGTTTGTAACAGTAGATACGTTGGAGACGTATCAAGGGCCACCTATGGAACTAAAACCAAAGATGCCAACACTTGAATATGCATTAGGCCTAACTAGGGGGCGTAAAACAATAACGCTAGTTGGGAGGCAACCAATAGTTATTTTTTAATTTTATGTTTTCCTTTCTATTTTTCAATAAATATATTAGTTATGCTATTGTATGATTGTGTTTTAGTGTGTCAATTAGTGTTTGTTCCAAGTAAAGCCTTTGGGAGGATTTGGGTGGTAGTTGATTTGATTCTGTGCATTAACATAAACTTTTACGTCGAGTAGAAGAATTGTTAAAATTTGCCCGAGCATGATAAAATTCTGAATTTTTTACACATGATTAATATACGAATTTCGCATGATGTCATAGTTTCTCAGAATTTTTGGAGTTACACACGTATGGTCAAAGCTCATATTACTATGGACTATTATTTTTTGATAGATTCTGTATCGGGGGGTATAAGCCATGGTAAAGTTAGAATACAGTAGTTATAATGCAAAAATAAAATATGTATGTGTTTGCAATAGTACTTAGAGTGGTGATTTTCTTTGTTATACTAACGGATCTCATGAAGGTTTTGTTAAGTTTTGTGTGATTGAAGTTTTCAAGTTTTGGGTGAGATCGCAATGGATGAAGGAATAAGGAGTGAAAAGAGCCTAAGCTTGGGGATGCCCCATGGCACCCCAATTTATTATTCAAGGAGAACCAAATAACTAAGTTTGGGGATGCCCCGGAAGACATCTCCTCTTTCTTCTAACGACCATCGGTAATTTTACTTGGAGCTATATTTTTATTCGTCACATATCATGAGTTTTGCTTGGAGCGGCTTTTTTAGTTTGTCACAATCATCGTTGCTGAACATACTTGTTTGAGAGAGACACACGCATATCATGATTTGCTAGAATACTCTATGTGCTTCACTTAAATCATTTGAGCTAGGCAGTTGCTCTAATACTTCACTTATATATTTTTGAGCAAGGCGGTGGTTATATTTTAAATAAATAAGCTCTCTTGCTTCACTTATATTATTTTGGGAGTTGGAATTTTTTTTAAATAAATATGTTCTCATGCTTCACTTATATTATTTTGCGAGTTGATTTTTTTTAAGAAATATTTATGCTCTCGTGCTTCACTTAGATCTTTTTTGAGAGTTAAGAATAGTAATGGTAATTTGCACGAGATATGAATTTGGTCCCAAAGTGATAGATATCCAAGGGGGGTATAATAAAAACTTTTATGAAGATCACTGGATATTACAAACTTGATTTCTTGCAATGGTTTTGCGATATGGAGATAGTGATATGTGAGTCATTTTGGTGAGTAATTATGCTTTAGTAAGAATATTGGTGTTAAGCTTTGTGATTCCCTATGCATGCACGTAAAGTCAATAGTTATGCAATGATATTATATGCTACTTGTGGTGCATTATTCAATGTTATTTATGTTCAATGCATGTTTATGACCATTTTTGTTTTTTGGGTTGTTGCTTCTCAATCTATTTGCTAGCCTTCACTTGTACTAAGCGGGAATACTACATGTGCATCCAACTCCTTAAACCCAAAGTTGTACAAAATGAGTCCACCATACCTACCTATATGCGGAATTTCCATGTCGTTCCAAGTAAATTTGTATGTGCCAACTCTAATTTTCAAAATGAATTTCTGTTTATGTGTCCGTATCACTCATGAAGCGGCAGGGGGTGGCCAATATTTTCCATGCCAGGTCTTTTATTCTCATGATGAGTATTTATTCACTTGTCATTGCACGAGAGTGTGCCAGGTAATAGGGATGCCCAGTCCCAAAATAAAAAAAATACTATGATAATAAATTCCTTCGGAAGTGATGGTATGGAAGGCACGTGTGGATACGGCTAGCCATGAATTGTGAAAGAATGGTGTCGGTGTACTAGAGTAGGGGTACCCTAGTATCCCGAACTTGTGCACGGGCAGTCGCAGCACCCCGCGGCAAGGCTTGCTAGGTGATCACCAAGGCCCTCTATGGTTCCTTTGGAGCCATTCAAGAACAAAGTATTTAAGCCAAGGAGACAAGTCCCCGGCAAGAGGAGCTTGCCGGGAAGGCCACTCGAGGCACAAGACCCCGGCAAGAGGAGCTTGCCGGGAAGGCCAACCAGAGCATCTCAAGGAACTTGCCGCGATGCGCCACGCGTCCCGGCAGGACTCGGCGAGCGACAAGGTCCCGGACGCGGCAAGACAACGGCCGCGACAAGGCATTTGCCGCGGCAAGCAACCACTCTGTGCCTGCGCTCCAGCTCACCCACCTACGTGTCACTCCGGGACCCTTCCAGGCGTACGTGGCGGGAGGCTATGCAGCCAGGGGTACACTGTGGCATGCAGCGCTGACAAGATCGCCATCGTGGCAAGCGGTGGCGCCCCTGACGGTCCCTTTTCTGCACCGTCTGGGCGACGTAGATAGGCATTTAATGCCTTTGTCCCCTGCCGTCAGGGTTAGGTATGATTCACTGTGTAGGTAGCTGTACCTACCGCAACACCTTTCCATCTTTGCCCTCGCCTACGTTGCCACCTGTTGGAGACCCCTTGAGCATATAAAAGGAGGCCCATGCACAACGTAGAAGGGGGATCGCCCCAGAAGGACGAACAGTAGAACACTCCCGCTCGGTCTCGTTAGCTGCTGGTGTGTACTGTAGCACCCAACGCTCCTGAGCAAGAACTCAATACAATCCAAAAAGCAGCAGTAGGAGTATTATCTCTCCGGAGAGCTCCGAAGCTGGGTAAAAACCCCTCGCATGCCTCGCCTCGATCCGCTCTTTGCGCGACCTCCGCCCCCCGCCGAACCGAGAAGGGGCTCCGTCCCCATAGGTGCTCGAGGAGCCAGATTTCCCCGGCATCTTTGGCGCGCCAGGTAGGGGGCGTCGAGGTTGTGTGAACCCGATCCGGCATTCGCGCGAGCTAGATCTTCATTGACTTCATCGACATGCTGCCAAAGAAGAAGGCTTCGTAGGCGGCCGCCCCGTCCGCGTCGAACCCACCGCCGCCGGAGCAAACGGCTGGTGGGGAAGATGCCGACGGAAGAACAGGCGTCGACGAGGTAGCCCACGGTGCCGCCAGGTCCAAGGACAAGGCTGCGCTGCCCGTCGGCGGCGTAGCAGGCTCCCACGTCGACCGGGCGTCCGTGGATGCTCCGCGCCCATCTCAAGAAGCGCGGGACCGGCAGCGTCGTGGTACTCACGGTACCATACATTCGCTGGACCCAAATCGAGCTGGCGGATCTCGAGATGTTCCAGGCCAGCATCCACGCCAACGTGCTGGCGCAAGCGAGGCACGATCGCCTGGACGGAATACTGCTCCTTCTAACATTGTTGGAAGTCCGAGCGTATCCCGCTCCTCGCACCGTTCGCCGCCGCTACCCGCTACTCCAGCAGAAGCTTTGGCGCGAGCTCAACTGCTCCTAGACTTCCCTCTAACGCCAGAAAAGATCGACGACTGGAGGGCCACCATTCAAAGCCTCATCGGCTTCACCAACGGCGACATTCCGCGGAAGCCAACAACATCGCAGCCGCGGCAAGCCAGCCAGGTGCGAGCCGATGGCGACAAGACCGGTGGGGGTGCGACCACCGTGCACTCCCCGCCCCGAAGGCCAAGATCGCCGACTCGTCGGGCCCACCGCGACAGCGACTCCACCGCTTCATCAGATCTGCGAACTCGTCGCGATCAGCGCCACGTTCTTCATGAACGGCAGCAAGAAGACGCTCGTACCCGCATCGAGCGCCGAAGAGAAACTCGGCGTCAATCATACCGGCGCGCTGGGCCCACTGTTGACATGCAAGCGCCAGGGGAACCAGGCAACCTGCCGTACGCGGTAGGTTGCCCTGCGTTTACTCGTGAGCTGCGGCAAGTCCAGTGGCCCAGCACGAAGAATTTCAAGCCAGACGTACCCGAGAAGTACGGCGGCAGGTTGCATCCGTCGGAGTTCCTCAGCATCTACACCATCGCGGTGCAGGCTGCCGGGGGGTGAGACAACAAGATGCTTGCCAACTACTTCCCTCTGGTGCTCAAGCCCAACGTCAGATCCTGGCTCATGCACTTGCCGGAAAACAGCATATCTTCCTGGGAAGACCTGTGCCATCAGTTTGTCGGCGCCTTTACAGCGGCCACAAACCTCATGGCCAGGAGAGTGACCTTCAACTGCTTGCCAAGAAGGAAGGAGAGCCCTTGCGCAAGTACATCCAGAGATTTAGCCAAGTGCAACGCAACATCCCAGATGTCCACCCTGCCGCGGTCATCAGCGCGTTCCATCAGAACGTGCGTAACCGCAGGATGCGGGAGGAGTTGGCGATGTGCAAGATCAGAGACGTCAGCGAGCTGTATGCTCTGGCCGACAGGTGTGCACGCACTGAGGAAGGGAGGAAACTCCCCGGAGAGAATACAGGAACGGGAGGATATGACAGCGAGGATGCCGCCCCGGCAAATAAAAACCGGCGGCGGAACAACAGGAAGAGGAAAGGCAAAGATGTGCTAGTTGTTGAGCAGTCCGGCGACGACGGTGGCACCAAGAAAGCCAAAGATGGTGGCTCCGGCAAGGAGGTTGCCGCATGCGCCAACTGCCAGGCTGTGGCGGCCGCCAACAAGCAGGACGTCACCAACAAACAGTACTGCAAGATCCACCGCACCAAGGGCCATGACCTCCAGAGCTGCAAGAAGGTCGAGCAGCTTGTCGAGCTGCAAACGGCCGAGTACGAGCGACGCGACAAGGAGAAAGCCCAAGCAGGTGCTGGAGGATCCGGTACGAAGCGCACCGGCTGGGGAGGACATCGCGGCAAGTCGAATCAGCGGCAAGGAGACAGACCTCCCCGCGGCCGCGACAAGGATGAAGACGACGACGACGAAGACATGGATGATGACGAGACCAACGAGCAGGAGTTTCAGAAAGCCACAGAGGTCTTGTGCGTTGACGGTGGTGCTTCTCTGCATACTTCACACCGCCAACTCAAGCAGTGGGTGCGGGGAGTCAACGCGGCGGAACCACCCATCGAGTCACGCAAGCTTCTGAAATGGTCCAGCACGCCTATCATCTTTGATATTGAGGACCACCCTGATCGCACAACTGCGGTCGGGTGCTTGCCGATGTTGGTTTCGCCAACTATCCGCAACCTCAAGGTCACTAAGATGCTAGTTGACGGCAGGGCTGGCTTGAACCTGATCTCCTCCGCTGTGCTCCGAAAACTCCAAGTCCCTGACAGCGAGCTCGAAGAGACCGGCACATTCCAAGGAATCAACCCGGGAAGGAGCAAGCCGAAGGGGAAGATCACGTTGCCGGTGACATTTGGCAGCGAGCTGAACTTCAGGACCGAGAGGATCACTTTTGACGTTGCCGATATTCCATTGCCTTACAATGGAATTCTCGGCCGTCCAGCACTCGCCAAGTTCATGGGGGCCTCTCACTACGCGTACAACATGCTGAAGATGCCAGGCCCGATAAGCGTCATGTCTGTCCCTGGGGACAAGAAAGATGCTCTTATCTGTGCCGACAAGATCTACCGGGAAGCAGCAGCCGCTGCAGATCGCGAGACACTTGCCGCTGAAGCTCTAGGGGGGAAGAAGAAGATCAAGTCCGGCAAGAGTTCTGATGCCCACTCCGGCAAGCGCACCTCTTCGGAGTGCTGCGCTACCGTCGAGGACGCACCATCGAGCTCCACCGGCAAGTGTAAGAAGACGATGGCAGCTCCGCCAGCAACCAAGAAGGTGTCCGCCAAGGAGGACGGCACTGGTGGTACCTTCACCATCAGTGCCACTCTCGACCCTAAATAGGAAAGCGCGCTCGTTGCTTTCCTGCGGGCGAATGTCAATGTGTTTGCGTGGCAACCGTCTAACAACCCCGGCGTTCCCAGGAAAGTAATTGAGCACCACCTTGCCGTCTGTCCTCACGCGCGGCCCGTCAAGCAGAAAGTCAGGAAACAAGCAGTGGAGCGCCAAGAATTCATCGCAGAAGAGATCAAGAAGTTGGAAGCAGCAGGCCTTGTCAGAGGGGTGCTCCATCCTACGTGGTTGGCCAATCCTGTAGTCGTGCGCAAGGCAAACGGGAAGTGGAGGCTTTGCATCGACTTCACCGATGTTAACAAAGCTTGTCCCAAAGATCCATTTCCCTTGCCGCGCATTGACCAGATTGTTGACTCCACGGCCGGATGTGATTTGCTTTCATTTCTTGACGCATACTCAGGATACCATCAGATCTTCATGGCAGAAGAGGATGAGGAGAAAACCGCATTCATCACTCCATGTGGCACGTACTTCTTCGTATGAATGCCTTTCGGCTTGAAGAATGCTGGTTCAACATTTGCAAGGGTAGTCCATACTGCTTTTGAGCCACAAATACATAGAAATGTGGAAGCCTACATGGATGACATAGTGGTCAAGAGAAGGGACAAAGCAACTTTGATTCAAGATCTAGAAGAGACTTTTGCAAATCTGCGCAAGATCAGCCTCAAGCTCAACCCCGAGAAGTGCGTGTTTGGAGTCCCGTCCGGCAAGCTTCTCGGGTTCTTTGTGTCTCAGAGGGGAATTGAAGCCAATCCCGACAAGATCAAGGCCATCGAGCAGATCGAAGCACCGAAGCGCGTCAAGGATGTACGGAAACTTGCCGGCTGCGTGGCGGCTCTCAGCAGGTTTATCTCTAAGTCTGCTAAGTGCGCCCTGCCGTTTTTCAAAATCTTGAAAAAGGCAGGTCCAATGAAATGGACTCCGGAAGCGGAGGCGGCGCTGCAGGACCTGAAGAGATACATGTCCTCCACTCCAATACTTGTCGCACCCAAGCCACAAGAGAAGTTGATGCTGTATCTGGCGGCGACCAATCAAGTGGTTAGTGCTGCGTTAGTAGCGGAGAGATAGGCAGATGATGAGCCAGCGACCGCGGCAAGCACATCCAGCAACAAGCAGGGGGCTTCCCCGACAAGCTCTGGTCCCGACAAAGATGGATCTGCACAGATGTGCGAAGAAATACAGCAAAAGAGAGTGGTGCAGCGCCCAGTCTACTTTGTCAGTTCCCTGCTGCAGGGGGCTAGGTCAAGGTACTCTGGTGTGCAGAAATTGCTTTTCGGCCTTCTCATGGCCTCGAGAAAGCTGTGCCATTACTTCCAAGCACATGAGATAACAGTTGTCACTCGCTTTCCACTGAAGAGGATACTGCAGAATCCCGAAGCAACAGGCAGGATTGTTGAGTGGGCACTGGAACTGTCAAGCTTTGGCCTCAAGTTTGAGTGTACTTCGACTATCCAAAGCAGAGCATTGGCAGAATTCATAGCAGAGTGGACGCCAACGCCAGATGAAGAAATTCCAGAGACGAGGATCCCCGTCAAGGAAGCAAGCAAAGAGTGGCTGATGTACTTTGATGGTGCTTTCTCGCTGCAAGGCATCGGTGCTGGCGTGCTGCTTGTCGCACCCACTGGAGAGCACCTCAAGTACGTGGTCCAGATGCACTTTCCCAAGGAGCAAGCAACAAACAATACTGCAGAGTATGAAGGATTGCTCGCCGGTCTCGGGATCGCGGCAGACCTTGGGATCAAGCAGCTCATTATCAGCGGTGACTCGCAGCTTGTCATCCGCCAAGTGAACAAGAATTATCAGAGTCCGTTGATGGAAGCTTACGTTGATGAAGTGAGGAAGCTAGAAGAGCGCTTTGTCGGCCTACAGATGGAACACGTTCCAAGAGCTCAGAACGACATTGCTGATGGCCTGTCAAAGTGCGCAACACTTAAGTTACCTATGGAACCAGGGATCTTTGTGCTCAAGCTGACTCAACCGTCTGTGACGCCATTAACTGGACAGAGCAAGAAGAGGAAGTTGATTTCTGGTGACTATTCTCCGGCAGAGCTTCCCGAAGCCGCCACCAAGAAGGTCCCCAAGATCAACGCCAAGAGTGCTGAGGAGCAGTCTGCTCCGAAAAGCCCCAGGGCTTGTTTCGTTGTAGCAGACGCTCCCGACAAGTTTTGCTCCGGCAAGCTTGCCGGGGATCATCAAGCTCCGGCTGAGCCGCAGGTTCTCGCCGTAGAAGCGGATGTTCCCGCGGCAACAGATATGCCTTTAGTCCTTGTTGTCGAGCCACAGGCTCCAGCATGGGCACAGCAGATCGTCCGTTTCCTCCAGACAGGAGAACTTCCCGAAGAGCCAGAAGAAGGGGAAGAGTAGCCCGGCAGTCAAGTATGTACCAGTTCGTCGACAACGCACTGTACAGAACAAGACTCAACGGTGTGAAATTGAAGTGTATTCCCCGGGAAGATGGACAGAAGCTGCTGGCAGAGATACATGGAGGCATTTGTGGTCACCACATTGGCGCAAGAGCGCTTGCCGGCAAAGCTTTCCGGCAAGGCTTCTTTTGGCCGACAGCCCTCCAGGATGCAACTGCACAAGTAACCAAGTGTGAAGCGTGCCAGTTCCATTCCAAGCAGATACACCAGCCAGCTCAAGCTCTCCAGACGATCCCTTTATCCTGGCCATTTTCGGTCTGCGGGCTCGACATCCTCGGCCCCTTTCCCTGAGCAGTCGAGGGCTTTGAGTACTTGTACGTCGCAATCGACAAGTTCACATAGTGGCCGGAAGTGGAACCAGTGAGGAAGGTGACAGCACAGTCAGCAGTCAAGTTCTTCAGGTTGATTGTTTGCCGCTTCGGGATCCCTAACAGGATCATCACCGACAACGGTACGCAATTCACGAGCCGCACCTTCATGCAGTACGTCCAAGATCTTGGCACCAAGGTCTGCTTCGCTTCTATTGCTCACCCCAGGAGCAACGGTCAAGCGGAGAGGGAAAATGCTGAAGTGCTGCGTGGGCTCAAGACCAGGACTTTCGACAGGCTGCACAAGTGCAGAAGAAACAGGATCGAGGAGCTGCCGGTGGTTCTTTGGTCGATCAGGACGACGCCAAATCGAGCCACTGGCCAAACACCTTTCGCTCTAGTCTATGGAGCAGAGGCAGTTATCCCCACGGAACTCGTATACGGGTCACCTCGAGTGCTCGCTTATGATGAGCTTGAGCAAGAGCAGTTGCGACAAGATGACGCGCTGCTCCTTGAGGAAGACCGTCTTCAGGCTGCTGTACGAGCTGCTCGATACCAGCAAGCTTTGCGCCGCTACCATAGCCGCAAAGTTAAAGTCAGAAGTCTCGAGGAAGGCGACCTTGTTCTTCGGCGCGTTCATTCCGCCAAGAATTCCAACAAGTTGACGCCGAAGTGGGAAGGCCCTTACCGGGTGAAACGAGTCACTAGGTCTGGCGCTGTCCGCCTTGAGACCGAAGATGGCTTTCCGGTGAGCAACTCCTGGAACATCGAGCATCTTCGTAAGTTTTACCCGTAAGGCGCGGTTGTCGGACCCTGTCCGGCAACCACCATTTTGTACAAGTCTTGCCGCTGTTGCATGTAATCCTTTGTACAAAGCCAGGCGCAGACCCTGAGCGAAGATAAAGCGCTGGCGCCCTAAGTTTTAGCATGCACGCTGAGTCGAGTCTCGTCCTTGGTTAGGGTTGACAGTGCTTAGTTGCGGCTAACCCCTAACTTAGAGGTCGAGTGCGCGTCCCTTTGCCGTTCTTTTCGTTTCCCTTGGTTCGTAGGGCTCGCATATCCTGACCAGGCCACTTGAGGACGAAAAGGAGAAGAAGGGCGGACCAACATCTAGACCCTGGCAAGCCAGTGTTGCCGGGGGCTGCAAGTACAAAGATTAACCTGCGGCGAACCAGAGTTGCCGGGGGCTGCAATCTCAGATAAGTTTTTCATCCCTTATCATGCATCCTCTTATGGACTGAGGTATGCGAAACCTCATTTCTTCCTAAAAGTTACCGTGCTCCCTTAACTCTAGGCCCTAGGGCTCGTTCCCGGGGCCAGATTTGGTCGTAGTCGCGGCAGCAAAGGGACGAAACGAGGAGCCTGAACCCGCCTCCTCCCTGCCTCCGCCAAAAGCGTGAGAAAGGTCGAGCGACGCGGGAAGAAGGCAAGGCCTGCTGCCGGGAAAGGAAGTGTCTATCTTAAAGATACAAAGGATTCTCTCCTTGACGTGGGTTACACCCACGAGACAAGTGACCCGGCAAGCATCCCCTTTTCATTAAAGAGCATTCCACTCAGGTACAGTTCATAAGAGAATGAAAAACATGAATGATGGGATTACAAGCTTTAAATGCAACTAGGGCCCGAGGGCTTACAAATTAAAAAGAGATAAGGTGCCCGTAATCCTTTTCTTGTTCCTATCTTCAGGAGGTAGGGCAAGAAGGCGAAAAGGGCAAAAGGGGCGCCTAGACGAGCTACGGGTGGCAGAAGACACCAAGAGAGCCTCTCGGTGGTCGTCCAAAGGCTGGATGGTGATGGCGATGCCGGAAGAGGGCTCGAAGATGAAGCGGCAGGACGTCAGCACGCTGTCGAGGGCGCCACGCCCTCGTACTCCGAGTTGACGTCCTTGCCGCCCACCCTCTTCCTCTTACGCAGCCTCCCTACGCCAGCCGCCCAAGGAGACGGCCCCGAGAAGCTCCAGGAGCCGGCGACGCGGATGATGGGGTCGCCGGTGCCACGCGGAGCGGCACCCGACACCTAGTCGGACCCGTCATCCCGCCGCCCGCCACCCTCGTCGTCGTTGTCGCTGTCCTCCTCGTCACTCCCACCCGAGGAGGAGCCTTCGCTATCGGAGGAGCTCTCCACGTAGCACCGTGCCCGAGTCACGAAGCACCCGAAGACCTTGACGGAGAGGAGACCGCCCTCCATCAGCTTAAAATGGAGGGTGAGCCCCGCCGTCAAGCTGTGGATGCGGGTGAACGTCTTCCACCCTTGACCAAGATACATCACATTAGGGACCGGGAAATCAACGCGGACTCGCGTACCGCTGATTCCACAGCCCCTCATGTGCAACCTCAGTGTCTCGGGCGGATCCAACTCCATCTCGCTCGCAAACGGAGTCGGGAGACGAAGGCGACGACGAGGCGGCCGACGCAGCCTGACGAAGAACTCGCAAGGGTCGTCCCCGATATGGTCCGCCACGGGGAGAGGATCTGCTGGCGGAGGCGAGGCCGGCGGACTGCCTCGCCCACCTCTTCCCCGACCGCCTCGGCCTCGCCCTCGACCTCGCCCGCGGCCTCGTCCCCTCCCTCTTCCCCTTGCGGCTGGCTCTGCCACCACGAGTGCGGGGGGAGGAGGGACGCGTTGCCTAGCGGCAACCCTCGTCGCCACCGTCGAAGGACCAGGGTTCCCTTTCTCCATGGCGAATGAGAGAGAGGGGAGCAGAAGCTGAAGAAAGGAGGAGATGAGAGAATGCGGGTTTCCGTCCCCCCTATCCCACTCCTTATAAAGGAGTGGGGTGGGGGCTCGGCCGCCCCGCTCAGCCAATCAAGACACGGAAGGCGCAGGGAACTGGGCCCGACCCGCTGCCTCGACCCGTGATGGCCCGGTTTCCCGCCTCCACCGTTCGCCACTCCAAGCGCATGGAGGCCGCGTGGCAGGCGTGCAGAGCTGAGGCGACGGATGAGGCGACCTCTCCCCACCCCGTGATCGTGGGGAGTGGACGCCTCGAAGACTATGCCTCCACGCCTCCCTCCGTTTATGAGGAAGATACGAACCGCCAGGAGGCGGGTGTTTCATTTTTCCGAATAAAGGACCACCCACGACCTCTCCCACGACGCCGCAATCGACGCGTGCCGTTCGGGGAAGGTGCGGTGGATGCGGAGTAAGGCACGACGTGACCCAGGCCGCGCGCGCCCGTGCCCTGTTTTGGGCCTGGCCCAACAGCGCTCGGCACCGTGTATGGCCCAGGCCCGGGGGCTCCTGTCGGTGTACTAGAGTAGGGGTACCCTAGTATCCCGAACTTGTGCACGGGCAGTCGCAGCACCCCGCGGCAAGGCTTGCCAGGTGATCACCAAGGCCCTCTATGGTTCCTTTGGAGCCATTCAAGAACAAAGTATTTAAGCCAAGGAGACAAGTCCCTGGCAAGAGGAGCTTGCCTGGAAGGCCACTCGAGGCACAAGACCCCGGCAAGAGGAGCTTGCCGGGAAGGCCAACCAGAGCATCTCAAGGAACTTGCCGCGACGCGCCACGCGTCCCGGTACGACTCGGCGAGCGACAAGCTCCCGGACGCGGCAAGACAACGGCCGCGTCAAGGCATTTGCCGCGGCAAGCAACCACTCTGTGCCTGCGCTCCAGCTCACCCACCTATGTGTCACTCCGGGACCCTTCCTGGCGTACGCGGCGGGAGGCTGTGCAGCCAGGGGTACACTGTGGCATGCAGCGCTGACAAGATCGCCATCGTGGCAAGCGGTGGCGCCCCTGACGGTCCCTTTTCTGCACCGTCTGGGCGACGTAGATAGGCATTTAATGCATTTGTCCCCTGTCGTTAGGGTTAGGTATGATTCACTGTGTAGGTAGCTGTACCTACCGCAGCACCTTTCCATCTTTGCCCTCGCCTACGTTGCCACCTGTTGGAGACCCCTTGAGCATATAAAAGGAGGCCCATGCACAACGTAGAAGGGGGATCGCCCCAGAAGGACGAACAGTAGAACACTCCCGCTCGGTCTCGTTAGCTACTGGTGTGTACTGTAGCACCCAGGGCTCCCGAGCAAGAACTCAATACAATCCACAAAGCAGCAGTAGGAGTATTATCTCTCCGGAGAGCTCCGAAGCTGGGTAAAAACCCCTCGCGTGCCTCGCCTCGACCCGCTCTTCACGCGACCTCCGCCCCCCGCCGAACCGAGAAGGGGCTCCGTCCCCATAGGTGCTCGAGGAGCCAGATTTCCCCGACAAATGGTGGAAAGGAAATAAACTTTACTTTTTTTGGTAACCTCCTATAATTTTTCTAGGATGGAAGATATTGGTAATTCCCGGTCGTTTTCGTTGACAGGAAAAGCATGCCTCTCAAAACAATTTTATCTCTCAATTCAAGCTATGAGCTCTGGCACCTTACAAATCTCCACTTCCCTCTGTGAAGGCCTATCTATTTACTTTTATGCAACTTTTATTTTTTATGTTGAGTCTCCATCTTCTCTTATAAAGCACCAACAAGGGAACACTATTGTCATACTTGTGTATTGGATGTAGTTAATATTTGAGTGTGTTTCATGAATGGATCAATGTTTGAGCATAATGGGCTTGGGATAAAAATTTTAGCGTCATTATTTTGAAAGACATAGTTGCTTGTTGATATGCTTGAGTATCAATATATTAATGTCAAATTATACACTATTGCTTTGAATCATTCAAGTCCAAGTGTCCATGCTACAAATAAAATAATATATGATGAATATGTTAGGTAGCATTCCACATCAAAAATTTAGTTTTTATCATTTACCTACTCGAGGACGAGCAGGAATTATGCTTGGGGATGCTTGATACGTCTCCAACGTATCTATAACTTTTTATTGTTCCATGCTATTGTATTATCAACCTTGGTTGTTTTATATACATTTACAAGCAACTTTATATCATTTTTTGGGACTAACCTACTAACTTAGTGCTCAGTATCAGTTACTATTTTTTGCATGCTTTTGACTTTGTAGAATATCAGTACAAAACAAAGTTCAAATGCCACGAAACTTTTTGGAGATTTTTTGGCAATAAGAGAACCATGGAATCTTCTGGAGGCCACGAGAAGATGAAGGAGTGGCCCACTAAGCACTAGGGCGTGCTAGGGGCCTCTGGTGCGCCCTGGTGGGTAGTGGGGCCCACAGTCCTCCATTTGACCTACCTCCGCCTCTATAAATACCCTAAAATCACAAAACCTACCAGGGAGTCCACGAAATACTTCTCCGCCGCCGCAAGTTCCAGAACCATGAGATCCCATATAGAGGCCTTTTCCGGCACTCTGCCAGAGGGCGAAACGATCATGGAGGGGTTCTTCATCATCCTTGTTGCCCCTCCAGTGATGCATGGGTAGTTTACCATGGACCTATGGGGTCCATAGTTAGTATCTAGATGACTTCTTTCTCTTTTTCATATTCAATAAAATATTCTCCTCGGTGTTCTTGGAGATCTATTTTATGTAATGAATTTTTGCGGTGTGTTTGTTGGGATCCGATGAATTGTGAGTTTATGATCAGATCTATCCATGAATATATTTGAGTTTTCTCTGAACTCTTTTATGCATGATTGTTATAGCCTCATATTTGTTCTCCGACTTATAGGTTCGGTTTGGCCAACTAGATAGATTTATCTTGCCATGGGGAGAGGTGCTTTGTGATGGGTTTGATCTCACGGTACTCAATCTCAGTGATAGGAAGAGACATGACATGCATGTATCATTGCTATTAAGGGTAACAGGTTGGGGTTTATTCATACGTGAGTTTATCTTATCTACATCATGTCATCTTGCTTAAAGCATTACTCCGTTTTTCCCTGAATTTAATACACTTTTTCCCTGAATTTAATACACTAGATGCATGCTGGATAGCGGTCGATGTGTGGAGTAATAGTAGTAGATGCGTAATTGTTTTGGTCTACTAATCTTGGATGTGATGCCTATATACATGATCATTGCCTTGGATATTGTCATACTTATTTGTTGTTCTGTCAATTTCCCAACAGTAATTTGTTTACCCACCGTATTCTATTTTCTCAAGAGAAGCCTCTAGTGAAAACTATGGCCCCGAGGTCTATTTTCTATCATATATTAAAACTAAAAATACCTTGCTCCAATTTTATTTTATTTATTTTGTATTTTTGTCAGATCTATGTATCAAAACCTATACAATTTAATCTTGCTCGTAACCGTTGAGGGATTGACAACCCCTCTACGCGTTGGGTTGCAGGTATTTGTTGTTTGTCTACAACCGTTGTTTACATAGTGTTGCTTGGTTCTCCTAATGGATTGATAACCTTGGTTTCATAACTGAGGGAAATACTTATCTCTACTGTATTGCATCATCCTCTCCTCTTTGGGAAAATCCCAACGCATCTCACAAGTAGCAGGGCGACATCCTGGCCAAAATGCCGGAGTGCGACGCCAAGGGTGTTGTAGAGCAGTGGATAGAGGCCTCTAAGGCGGTGGTGGACAAGTGTCTTGTCGAGCTAAAGGAGAAGGCCTTCAGGGTGAAGAACGACATGGTTCACCCTACCGGAGATGACGAGGCCACATTCCTCAAGGCTAGGGCCGAAGAGGCTAAGAAGGCCGAACATCTTCGGAAGAAAACCGAGTCCGCCGGCAAGGGCAAGCAAGTGGTGGAGAAGACCGCAGAGCACACCGAGGAGGTGCTAGTGAGCCTGTTGAGGATGATGCCAAAGAGTGTCCCGCTGAAGAAGATGGCAAAGAGCATACCGGCGAGACCAACGATGATGATGATCCTGCCGGGGAGCACAAGGATGATGAGGAGGAGCAAGCCAGAGTGTTGCGGGAAACCACGGCCACCTATGGGACCAAGAGCCCCTTTCTGGTTCGGCGGGGGGATGGCACATTGCACAAAGAGTAGAGGAGCGTGGAACAGCATGACAGAGATCACGTGGGCAATTTTTACCCAGGTTCGGGCCTCCGTGAGGCGTAAAACTCTACTCCTGCTTTGGTGGATTGATGGTGGAAAAATGGTGGTGAGCGCGGCACGCTTGCCTGGCAGGGTTGCCTCAGGGCAGAAACGGCTACGTGTGTAAGAGTGTATGAAGGGGTGGATTAGCCAACCCTTTCTACGGTTGCCTCAGGCCTCCTTTTATAGATCAAGGTGTCACCACAGTGGCAAATCAGTCATTATGCACTGATTAGTTAGCAAACAATGCTATCATACCTAACTCTGCAGGCTGACAGAGCGCATTAAATGCGCCGCTCAACGTCACATCACAGCTCGCCCGACAGGCCCTACCGGGCTATTTTGCCATCTTCGCGCCTGCTTGCTCGACACGTCGCAGGACGGGTGTTGCTTGGAGGTATTTTCTGTAGGAAGTGGCTTCCATGTGGCGAACAACAGCCACTTAGTCACTTTCAAGCTTGACACCACACTGATCGATGACGTGCGTCGTGATGAGGTGGTGCGGTGAGGTGGTTCTGCCTCCGCAAGCCCCGGCAGGCCTGCCGGGAAGACCCGAAGGCTTGCTTCCGAGGGTAACCCCATATTTGCCAGGCTCACCTGCCCGACAAGGGAGGTTTCTCCCTTAGCAATATCTTGCTTTTCTGTCTAGTCTTGGTCTTCTTGTGCTGCACATTGGTCCTTTAAAGAACTGATCCCTTGCGCTCCAATCTGACCTTGACGCTGCGGTCCTGCTCTTGTGCCTATGCACAGTCTGGGCAACGGACCCAGGGTTTGTTGCACCGACAGAACCCCCCGAGCCTTGCCCGAGTGCGCTGTCGTGCGTCGTTGGGGTAGGTCCTCATAAGTGCACAGGCAGGGGTGTGGAAGTGGCTGGCCCGTTGAGGTATTTTTTGCTTCTCCATTAACTTGAGTCCGGGCCAGTTTCTGATTTCCCCACGCGTCGCGTAAAGCCAATCATGGTGGGGCCACTCTTGTAATGGCCCGTTAATGACTTTAATGCACTGGGGAGTCACTGCCAATTCACTCTTCACACCACGCCCTTATCCTCAGCCACATATGCTACATGCATCGCGCGGGGTAGGTAATGGAGGCGCATGGTGTGGGAGAATATCAAGGCAAGGGCCTGGTCTTCTTGAATTGGTGGAGGAGGACGGCGGTTACCCGTTGAGGGATCGACTCTCTTCCCTAACCCACCTATAAAAGGAGGGGCGGGGGAAGAGCGGAGGCATCCATCTTTGCATCCCTTCTCCTCCATCCTCTGCTTTCTGCTGGTTATGCTGAAGAGAAGGGCCTGGGGCCAGGCACCAGGTAGTAACTTGAGGTTGGCGACACCAAAAACTTGTGCCGATGCTTGGGGAGTGAGTCTGGTCCAAGCCCGGAGAAGACGCGGTGGACGAGTCGTCCGTGGTATGAGAGATATCAAGCTTCTGCATTGCGGGGAAATGTTTGTCTCTTCTGCCATGGTCGGTCGTCGGTTAGAAAATGCGACATCTTGTCCTGAGCTGTCGTTGCTTGTTGGCTCGACGACCAGGTTCTTGGCATCCTCGATGTCCGCCCGGGGTGCAGGGATGGGGATCGTCGGTAATCCCAGCACTGCCCCTTCCGCTGGATCTGGGGCTGATGTTGAGGGGAGGTGCGCCTTCCTACCTGCCAAGGTGGGGAGCAGCGTGCCGCGAGCCCCCTGGCCGTCTTGGCCCTTGGCTGCTTCTTCGAGGAAAGCGTTGGGCTGGGGGCATGGCATTCCCCTTGAGCGGTGTTGATGAAGATGAAGCCAGGGAAGACGGAGAAGGCGAGAGGCAGGCCGTCAGGTCGGAGTACGATAGCACCGATGCGTTCATCTCGTACTGGCGACCTGCTGCCTCGTCTTTCCCCTCCCTTCCCCGGCACCTTCATCACCGACTTGTCGGTTGTTGGGGAAGGGGTCTGATACGTCTCCAATGTATCTATAATTTTTTATTGCTCCATGCTATTATATTATCTATTTTGAATGTTTAATGGGCTTTATTATGCACTTTTATATTATTTTTGGTACTAACCTACTAACCAAAGGCCCAGTGCAAATTGCTGTTTTTTGCCTATTTCATTGTTTCATGGAAAAGGAATATCAAACGGAATCCAAACGGAATGAAACCTTCAGGAGAGTTATTTTTGGAACAAACGCAGTCCAGAAGACTTGGAGTGGACATCAAGGAAGCAACGAGGCAGCCACGAGGTAGGCAGGCGCACCTAGGGGGGTAGGCGCACCCCCCACCCTCGTGGGCCCCTCGTGGCTCCACCGACCTACTTCTTTCGCCTATATATACTCATATACCCTGAAAACATCCGAGAGCACCACGAAACCCTATTTCCACCGCCGCAACCTTCTGTACCCGTGAGATTCCATCTTGTGGCCTTTTCCGGCGCTCCGCTAGAGGGGGAATCGATCACGGAGGGCTTCTACATCAACACCATAGCCTCTCCGATGATGTGTGAGTAGTTTACCATAGACATTCGGGTCCATGGTTATTAGCTAGATGGCTTCTTCTCTCTCTTTGGATCTCAATACAAAGTTATCCTCGATACTCTTGGAGATCTATTCGATGTAATTCTTTTTGCGGTGTGTTTGTCCAGATCCGATGAATTGTGGGTTTATGATCAAGATTATCTATGAACAATATTTGGTTCTTCTCTGAATTCTTATATGTATGATTTGATATCTTTGCAAGTCTGTTCAAATTATTAGTTTGGTTTGGCCTACTAGATTGATCTTTCTTGCAA
Source organism: Aegilops umbellulata (assembly GCA_032464435.1). Lineage (NCBI taxonomy): Eukaryota > Viridiplantae > Streptophyta > Magnoliopsida > Poales > Poaceae > Aegilops > Aegilops umbellulata. The sequence goes on from CP136056.1 coordinate 256,699,465, forward strand.
TGGGAGAAGTGCTTAGCTTTGGGTTCAATCTTGCGGTGTCCTTTCCCAGTGACAGCAGGGGCAGCAAGGCACGTATTGTATTGTTGCCATCGAGGATAAAAATATGGGGTTTATATCATATTGCTTGAGTTTAGCCCTCTACATCATCTCATCTTGCCTAATGCGTTACTCTGTTCTTATGAACTTAATATTCTAGATGCATGTTGGATAGTCGTCGATGTGTGGAGTAATAGTAGTAGACGGAGAATCGTTTCGGTCTACTTGTCGCGACATGATGCCTATATACATGATCATGCCTAGATATTCTCATAACTATGCGCTTTTCTATCAATTGCTCGACAGTAATTTGTTCACCCACCATAGATTATGCTATCTTGAGAGAAGCCACTAGTGAAACCTATTGCCCCCGGGTCTGTCTTCCATTATATTATTTTCCTATCAATTTGCTATTTCTGCCGCCGTTTATTTTGCAATCTTTACTTTCCAATCTATATCATAAAAATACCAAAAATATTTACCTTATTATCTCTATTAGATCTCACTTTTGCAAGTGGCCGTGAAGGGATTGACAACCCCTTTATCACGTTGGTTGCAAGGTTCTTATTTGTTTGTGCAGGTACAAGGCGACTTGCGTGTAACCCTCCCACTGGATTGATACATTGGTTCTAAAAAACTAAGGGAAATACTTATGCTACTTTGCTGCATCACCCTTTCCTCTTCAAGGGGAAACCAACACATGCTCAAGAGGTACCAGGATCGCCCTCCTGGTGCCTTCGCATCCTCCAGCAGTCTTGTAGCTGAGCTCCGACGGTCTTCCCTACCGGTGCTTGTGCTGGGGCTTCCGACTGGCCCTGGAGGTGGCGACCAGGGCACCACCGGGCTGATCCTTCCGTCTTCCTCCTTCGCAGCCTTGCCACTCACGATCTTGTTAGGCTGCGCGTGGTAGGCCTTGACGGGATTGGGGTGGCATCTGTCTTTGCACCCCTTTTGCCATCCTCTCTTCCCACCGCAATACCTGGGATAAGAGGGACATGGAGAGGAGTTTACAAAGCACTTATCTTTTTTCAATCTTAAATCTGTAGGCACTTGCCAAATTTTAGTTCAAATAATGTAATCTCTTGTATCCATGTCTGTGTCCTGTAAGGTCCGTACTTGTTTAAATGGTATATTAATGAAAAAGATGAACCATGTCGGGGACTCGTGCATGTATATGTCCATGCAGAGGTGGAATGACTCTATATTTTTAAATAAACGAGTTTCCCCCAGTAGGCTATCCTGCCGGTACCCTCTATTTTGCTGTCGGGGAACTAAGCCTACCGGGCACAAATTGTGATGAGGGACCAGCCCCCCGCCAATCTCTTTTCATCAAAGGCCACTGCGACCATCCTGACCGAAGCAATGTTCGAGTCAAGGGATGGGAGCACCTAAGTTTCAAAAAGCGGCGAGGTTCTCTTATGCACAAGTTTTTTGCTTACAGAACACATATGGACAACAGATAGAACTTATCTATTTGGCTTGCCGGAGATCGTAGTGTTGGTTCATCTTTCCAACTTCCCTTAGAGGCCAAATTCCCAGCAGGAACCTGCAGTTTTATGCAGATGGAAATGATGCCAGATGCGGTCTTATCTTCAAGAGTATGGAATGCTCATGAAATACGTATGCATGCATAAAACTTGTCAGGGGCCCCCAGCGCTTCATTTATTTCTCTGTTGCTCAGGGTCTGCGCGTGGCTTTGTACAGGGGGTTACATGCAACTGAGGCAAGGCCTGTACAAAAGGGTGGCTGGCGGGCAGGGCCCAACAGCCGCGCCTTACGGGTAGAACTTGCGGAGATGCTCAATATTCCATGAGTTTTGCAATTGAATTCCATCTCCGGTCTCCAGACGGACTACGCCAGGTCTGGTGACTCAAACTACCCGGTAAGGGCCTTCCCACTTCGGCATCAACTTGTTTGTACCCTTGGCGGACTGAACGCGCCTAAGGACAAGGTCGCCTTCCTCAAAACACTGGGCATGAACCATGCGACTGTGATAGCGATGCAGGGCTTGCTGGTAGCGTGCAACACACGTAGCAGCCCGGAGACGGTTCTCCTCGAGAAGCACAGCGTCGTCACACCAGTGTTGATCCTGCGCTACTTCATCGTAGGCAAGCACTTGAGGTGACCCGTAAATGAGTTTCGTGGGGATAACTACTTCTGCCCGTAGACTAGGGAGAAGGGATTCTGCCCAGTAGCTTGATTAGGTCTCGTTCTGAGGGACCAGAGAACTACCGACAGCTCATCGATCCATCGCCTGCCGCACTTCTGCAGCGTATCAAATGTTCTTGTCTTGAGTCCTCGCAACACTTCAGTGTTCGCCCTCTCAGCTTGTCCATTGCTTCTTGGTTGTGCCACAGATGCAAATGAGATCTTGCTTCCAAGGGCACAAACATATTGCATGAAGGCGCCGCTCGTGAACTGGGTGCCGTTGTCGGTGATGATCCGTGCAGGGACCCCGAAAGTGGCACACCAATCCTTTCAAGAACTTGATAGCTAACCGAGCAGTCACCTTTCTCACGACATCTACTTCCAGCCACTTTGTAAACTTGTCGATGGCAACGAACAAGAATTCAAAGCCCCCGGCATCTCGGGGGAAAGGACTGAGGATATCGAGCCCCCAGGCCGAAAAGGCCATGACAAAGGAATTATCTGAAGAGCTTGTGCAGGCAGATGGATGTTTTTGGAATGGAACTGACAGGCTTCACACTTGGTGACTAGCTCGACCGCATCTTGGAGGGCTGGGGGCCAATAGAATCCTTGCCAGAATGCTTTCCCAACTAATGCCCTTGATCCAATGTGGCAGCCGCACATGCCTTTGTGTATTCCTGTCAGCAGTTCCTTTCCTTCTTCCCGGCAGATGCACTTCAATTTCACACCGTTGGGCCTTCTTCTGTATAGAGTGTCATCGACAAACTGATACATACTGGCCCTCCGGGCTACTCTTTCAACTTCCTCTTGCTCATCGGGAAGTTCTCCAGTTTGGAGGAAATGGACTATGTGCCTTTCCCAAGTTGGAGCCTCGGGCTCGGCAACAAGGACTGGCGGCACCTCCTCATCTGCAGGAGCGTGTTTCTCGACCGCGGGGACGAGTGGCCTGGCAGGAGAGCCCAACCCGGCAGTCGATGGGGAGTTGTTTTTGGCAGGGTCCCTACCAAGATCCCCGGGAGGCTCTATCGGGAGAGGCTTATAGGAGTCCAACTTCAACCTGTTTCTAGCCATTGTTGCCGGGGACACGGAGGGCTGAGTAAGATGGAGAACAAAAGTTCTTGGTTCCACAGGAAGTTTTTGCGCAGCACACTTTGACAGATGATCAGCTATGCTATTTTCCGCACGGGGTATGTGCTCTATTTGCAATCCGTCAAAGTGCTCCTCCAATCTTCTCACTTCCTCAACGTATGCCTCCATCTATGGACTTTGGTAATCCTTGTTGACTTGTCGCACCACAAGTTGAGAGTCCCATCGAATGATTAGCTTCTTAATTCCCAATTTAGTGGCAATCCTGAGCCCGGCTAGGAGCCCTTCATACTCTGTTGTATTGTTGGTTGCCCCCTTCCAAGGAAAATGCATCTGGGCGACGTACTTCAAGTGTTGTCCTGTGGGAGCAACGAGAAGCACGCCAGCCCCTGCACCTTGCAGGGAGAATGCACCACCGAAATACATGATCCATTCTTGAGGCACCTCCTTGCCGGGAGTAACTGTTTCCAGTACTTCGTCATTAGGCGTTGGAGTCCATTCTGCAATAAACTCTGCCAATGCCCTACTCTAATTTTTTGATGTGCTCTCAAATTTTAGGCCAAAGCTGGATAAGTCCAAAGCCTACTCACCTATTCTGCCGGTAGCCTCAGGGTTCCATAGTATCCTTTGCAACGGAAAGAGGGTGACAAGCGTGATCTCATGGGCTTGGAAGTAGTGGCGCAATTTCCTTGAGGCCATGATGAGGCCAAAAATCAATGATGAGGCCAAAAATCAACTTTTGCACACCAGAGTACCTTGATCTAGGCCCCTGTAACAGGGAACTGACAAAGTACACTGGGCGTTGCACCACTTTCTTCCTTGCCGCGTCCTTGGGGTTGCCCCTGCTGTCGTGCTCTTCTCTGTCCTGACCCTCATCCGGCCCTGCTGGGCTTTGCTCACTCTCTGACTCCTCTACTTCCCGCTGTGCCACTAGGGCTACACTAACCACTTGATTAGTTGCTGCTAGGTACAGTAGAAACGACTCTTGTGGTTTAGGGGCAACCAAAGTGGGCACAAAGGACAAGTAGGTCTTCAAATCTTGTAAAGCCGCGTCTGCTTCTAGGGTCCACTCCATGGGCCCTGCCTTCTTCAAAATTTTGAAGAACGGCAGGGCGCTCTCGGCAGACTTGGAGATGAATCTGCTAAGTGCGGTAACGCACCCTGTCAGACGCCTCACATCTTTGACTGTCCTGGGTGCCTGGATCTGCTCGATAGCCTTGATCTTGTCGGGGTTGGCTTCGATCCCATGATGGGACACGAAGAACCCAAGTAGCTTGCTGGAGGGAACACCAAACACACACTTCTCTAGATTTAGCTTCAATTTGATCTTGCGCAGATTAGCAAATGTCTCCTCCAAATCCTGGATGAGGGTTGATCTATCCTTGGTCTTGACCACAATATCATCCATATAAGCCTCAATGTATCTGTGCAACTGTGGTTCAAAACCAATCTGGACTGCCCTTGCAAAAGTGGACCTGGCACTCTGTAACCTGAAAGGCATGCGCACAAAGCAGTACGTACCGCATGGGGTGATGAACGAGGTCTTCTCTTCTTCTTCCATGGACATGAAAATATGATGATACCCAGAGTATGCATCTAGAAAGGAGAGAAAATCACAACCTGAAGTGGAGTCCACAATCTGGTCGATGCACGGCAAGGGAAATGGGTCCTTCGGGCAAGCTTTGTTGAGATCTGTGAAATCTATGCAAAGCCTCCATTTTCCGTTAGCCTTGCGCAGGACCACTAGGTTTGCTAACCATGTCGGATATAGTAATCCTCTGACCAGACCAGTTGCCTCAAGCTTCTTAATCTCTTCGGCAATGAACTGTTGCCTCTCTAAGGCCTGCTTTCGAACCTTCTACTTGACGGGTCGGGCATGTGGGCAGACAGCAAGGTGGTGCTCGATTACCTCCCTAGGAACACTGGGGATATCAAATGGTTGCCAGGCAAACACATCACATTCGCCCGCAGGAAGGCAATGAGCGTGCTTTCCTATTTGTCATCAAGGGTGGCTGAGCGAGTCCTGGATTAGGGGGTGTTCGGATAGCCGAACTATAACCTTTGGCCGGATTCTTGGATTATGAAGATACAAGATTGAAGACTTCGTCCCGTGTCCGGATGGGACTTTCCTTGGCGTGGAAGGCAAGCTTGGCGATACGGATATGTAGATCTCCTTCCGTTGTAACCGACTCTGTGTAACCCTAACCCTCTCCGGTGTCTATATAAACTGGAGGGTTTTAGTCCATAGGACGAACAACAATCATACCATAGGCTAGCTTCTAGGGTTTAGCCTCTCTGATCTCGTGGTAGATCTACTCTTGTACTACCCATATCATCAATATTAATCAAGCACGAGTAGGGTTTTACCTCCATAGAGAGGGCCCGAACCTGGGTAAAAACATCGTGTCCCTTGTCTCCTGTTACCATCCGCCTAGACACACAGTTCGGGACCCCCTACCCGAGATCCGCCGGTTTTGACACCGACATTGGTGCTTTCATTGAGAGTTCCTCTGTGTCGTCATCTTTAGGCCCGATGGCTCCTCCGACCATCAACAACGATGCAGTCCAGGGTGAGACTTTTTTCCCCGGACAGATCTTCGTATTCGGCGGCTTTGCACTGCGGGCCAATTCGCTTGCCCATCTGGAGCAGATTGAAAGCTACGCCCCTGGCCATCAGGTCAGATTTGGAAGCTTGAACTACATGGCTGACACCCGCGGAGACTTGATCTTCGACGGATTCGAGCCGCAGTCGGGCGCGCCGCACTGTTACGATGGGCATGATCTAGATCTGCCGCCGAACAGTGCCCTGGAGGCCGCACCCGTGTCCGCTCCGACCCTCAGCTCGGAGCCGACTGCGCCAATCGAGGACGGGTGGCTAGACCCCGCCTCGGGGGTTGCAATCTCTACGGCGATCGAGCCGAACACCAGCCTTGTCCTTTGCGAGGCTCGTGACTCCAAGGTGCCGGACTCCCCTTCGGACTCCGAACCCCCCGCGCCCCTGCCAAACGAATCCGATTGGGTGCCGTTCATGGAGTTCACCGCCGCAGATATCTTTCAACACTCGCCCTTCGGCGATATTCTGAATTCACTAAGGTCTCTCTCTTTGTCAGGAGAGTCCTAGCCGGACTATGACCGGCAGGATTGGGATGCGGACGACAAAGAAATTCAAAGCCCACCCACCACCCACTTCGTAGCCACTATCGGCGATTTAACTGACATGCTGGACTTTGACTCTGAAGACATCAACGGTATGGACGACGATGTAGGAGACGAACAGAAACCAACGCCTATAGGTCACTGGACAACCACCTCATCTCACGATGTATATATGGTGGACACACCTAAAGGAAGCGACAACAAGGATCAAAGGGACGCAACGAGTGATCATTCCCTCGAAAAGCAGTCAAAGCGGCCACGTAAGAGCAGCTCCAAGCCCCGCCTCGACAGAGACAGCAGCCATACGGACCCAGCCACAGAGCAGGGCGAACCGGCGGTCGACGAACATGCCATCGAGCAACCGTCCGAACAAGATAACTTGGATAAAGAAACCGCACAACCCGTCCTCGGCGAAGATAACAGTCTCGACGACCTCACTCCGGACAAACTCCTAGAACAGGAAAACCTCCACAAAAGGCTCGCCGCCACGGCGCGTAGCCCGAAAAAGCAGAAGCGGAAGCTCAAAACAACAGAAGACGTACTCCGAATCAGATGGAGCAAAGTATTCAACACTGCAGACAAATACGGCGATAGTCGCCACACAAAGAGCTACCCGAAGCGAAAACTACTGCCCGAATTTGATGAGGAGGCCCTAGAGCCCCCAAAATCAAAAAAATAAGGAAGCCACCCGGTCGGATAGACGACCCCATGGCCAACACAGAACGACATATGGCGCTGCACACAAACCAACACGCGATCCACCCAAGGATTCGCATCAAAGGATGGCCCAACCAGGTCTATCTACGGGCCAAGAAAGCTAGCTCTAGTAAGCAGTGCGACGCAACAAATATCCGAACAACACGGCACACCCAAATACAGGGGTGCCGCACACCCCCTCCGTTTCACCGATGACGTGCTGGACCATGAATTTCCAGCGGGATTTAAGCCCGTAAACATAGAGGCGTACGACGGAACAACAGACCCTGGAGTCTGGATTGAGGATTATATCCTCCACATACATATGGCCAGAGGAGACGACCTCCACGCCATAAAATACTTACCCCTCAAGCTCAAAGGGCCAGCCCGACATTGGCTTAAAGGCCTTCCCGAAAACACCATTGGAAGTTGGGAAGAGCTCGAGGAGGCTTTTCGGGCAAATTTTAAAGGAACCTATGTCCGACCTCCGCATGCAGACGATTTAAGTCATATAACTCAACAGCCCGGAGAGTCAGCCCGAAAACTCTGGAATAGATTTCTTACTAAAAAGAACCAGATAGTCGACTGTCTGGACGCTGAAGCCTTAGCTGCTTTCAAACACAGCGTCCGAGATGAATGGCTCGCCAGACACCTCGGCCAAGAAAAGCCAAGAACAATTGCCGCACTAACAAGCCTCATGACCCACTTTTGCGTGGGAGAGGACAGCTGGTTGGCAAGATGCAGCACCAGCGACCCAAGTACATCCAAAGTCAGGGATGGAAACGGGAAACCACGACGCAGTAAGGAACAGCCCCGGAATAAGGAAAGCAGCTCGAAGAGCACGGCAGTCAACGCCGGATTCAAAAGCTCTCGGCAGAATCAGAACAAGTTGCCCCTCAAGAATAACAGGGATGAGCTATCTAACCTAAACAAAATCTTGGATAAGATATGTCAAATCCACAGTACCCCCGGGAAGCCTGCAAACCATACCCAGAGAGAATGTTGGGTCTTCAAGCAATCCGTCCAACTCAACGCCGAACACAAGGGGCTCGACACACCAAGTGAGGACGATGACAAACCCCACAAGCAGAGCACGGGGAAACAAAAGAATTTCCCACTCGATGTCAAAACAGTAAACTTACTTCACGTGACAAAAGGGAAAAATAGAGTGGCGCCTATATGGCCTACCCCAAAGGAGACCCGCCACTGGTTGTTAAAACCGATCACCTTCGACCATCAGGATTACTCTAGAAGTATCTGGAACGAAGGTTGGACTGCCTTTGTGTTAGATCCAATAATCGAAGGACTCCATTTCACACAAGTCCTGATGGACGGCGGAAGTGGTCTAAACCTGCTATATCAGGACACAGTCCGCAAAATGGGGTTGGACCCTACAAAAACTCACCATAGCAACACTTCCTTTCAAGGAGTAACGCCAGGCCCGGATGTCCATTGCACGGGTTCCATCCCGCTAGAAGTTAAGTTTGGCTCTACCGATAACTTCCGCCGCGAAAAGCTAACCTTCCACATCGCCCCATTTTCAAGTAGCTATCAAGCACTACTGGGGCGCGAGGCTTTCTCCCGCTTTAACGCGATACCGCATTATGCATCTCTTACGCTTAAGAGCCCGGTCCACAAGGCATCATCTCACTAAAGGGGAATATCGAGTGTTCCTCGCGCGCAGAAGAATATGCGACTGCCTTGACAGTCGCACATTAACACGGCTTCACCAATCAAAGCACCTAAACAGGTCGTTAAGACCACAGACGCGGCTCGACGAGTCCGGCATAAACATACCATTGGTAAAGGCTTAACAACCGCATACCCCTGTACAAGGGGCTCCGCGCACGTAACACAAGAGACAATAAGGCTCAATTTCTACCCATGTTGAATTATACTTTGTTTATTTAGTATAACGTACATTTCGCATGACCTTTTTCAACTGAGTTCCTCTCTTTTTCAGATGAACACAATGCTATACCCGTCCAGGACACGGCACAACGGAGACACAGGCGCAGACGTGCAGCAGGGACCCGTTCCAAGGATTCTTTTTAGATTAAGACCCTATGTAAACCTTTTTTACTGTCTCTTGTTGATACACATCCCCCGGACTCTCAGTATAGTCGAGGAGGAGGCTGGCGTCTTGGCATGTGGCCACATCAGAATTTTGCGCGTACCTGGACACCAGGGGCTTATTATCAAGGGCACTGCTCAGCCCGTTTTCCATAAAGACCGAATACCTTAGGGAGTGTTCGGCGTCGCAAGTTTGGCCTTATATGCATCAACTCTGAATCATGTCTTTGGTCAAATGTTGGGTTTGCCCGGCTCCTGTGTTTTGCTGCCTTACGTTCCGCACTATCGGCTAAGGCGGCACTAGGAGAACTACTGCGATTGTGCCCCAGTTCAGCCAGGCGAGCACCTCAGTAGAGAAAGCCGAAAAATGACTGTCATGATATAGCGTGAGACTGGTCAACCACTTGATGACCCATTGGAATCTTCGGGATTCCTCAGCATTAACAAAGGGCCGTTTCCCGGCCTGGCACACACGCGCCCCGAATTCCGGCAAGCACGGTGCCACCAGGGGCTATATAGTAGCTCCATGGTCAAACTTCTATGGCTAAGTGAAAGTGATAAAGCATTATAGTCCGGTTGCCTAGTTCTCTGCGCTACCACCTCCTTAATGGACCAAGACATTGGATCAAGTGTGATGATGCGCCTTTTGCGAACACCCCCGCATCATATGCGTGGGGGCTGAAGCCAACGACTGCAATCTTTCAGGTTATATATACATATACGTAAACGGCCGCACAGGAGGCATTATAATTCTTGTAAGCACAAGTATAAAAAGCTTCTACATTTCAGCAAAATATTGTTTTCAATAAAAATACATGTTATTCGAACATAATACCCTTCGAGCACTGCGTCTCTATTAAACGAGCGCCCTCTAGGACTTCTTGAAAGTAGTGCTCGGCAGGTGCTCGGCTTTCGCCCGAATCTTGGGCTGCAATAGCGGTGGCCTCCATCTCTGCCCAGTATGTCTTGACACGGGCAAGGGCCATCCGTGCACCCTCCACACACGCTGACCTCTTCATCGCGTTGATATACGACACCGCACCAAGGAACTGCTGCAGCAAGCTAAAATAACTATTCGGCTTTGGCCTTTTCGGCCACAGATGATCCACGACATACTTCATGGCGAGTCCGGATAACCTATTCAGCTCGGCCCATTCGGCCAAACGATCGGGTAATGGAAGCGGACGCTCTGGATTGTGGAACTGTGACCAGAAAAGCTTTTCCACTTCGTGACCCTCCTGATCTCGGAAGTGTTCGACCGCATCAGCGGCACTCGCCGCTAAATCCAGATATGCGTCCGCCGAACTCCACATCCGGTCCAACGGAGCATATTTAGGATCCCCGAACTTCATCCGCAGCATAAAGGGCTTTCCAGCTGCGATATATCTCCGGCCTCACGCAGCTCCTCCTTCATCGCTCTCATCGCAGAACGAGCATCCTTGGCCGCCGTAATGGCCTTTTCCAGGTCTGTCCGCTCCGCCCGATCTTCTTTCTCAAAAAGCTTGCAGTGGTATTCAACTCCGTAGCCATCTCGGCCATTTCCTTTTTGCTTTGGCAATGAGCAGCCTGTTCGGCTTTCAACTCCTCAACCGCCTTTAAGGCAGCCGCATCGCTTTCCCTGGCTTGCTCCTTGGCTCACGCAAGCTCTGCCCGAAGGTCCTCCACAGCGGCAGCCCCATCTGCATCAAGTGCAGGCACTGTAAGATACTAGCGTCAAGCTCCTCTTACCAGATGTCTCCGGAGAAAATTACATACCTTGTGCCTCGTCAAGCTGCTTGTTGACAAGCGTGATGTCGGCATCCGCCACGTCAAGTTCTCGCGATAGCTCGGCAAATTCATTAGTCCGACTAGCCAACTGACACTTCGCCACCTACATAAGAAGGTGGCAAAATTATACCAGGGACTATGATCCTCTGCGTGCCGCTGTTTTCGGCAACACACAGAGTCTCAGGGGCTACTATCTACACGGGGCGCATCTTAAATATGCGGCACTTTCCAAAAAGGTGCATCATTTCACGTACCTCAAAGCCCGCCAGTAGACTCATGACAGCTTCATGCAACCCGCTTTCCGCGGATGAAATCTTTTCAATCACCGTACCCATCAAAGTACGGTGCTCCTCCGAGATAAGCCCTCGCCCTAGCAGATCCTTCAGTACCTCCGACCGTGCGCCAAACGGTGCCGGACTGGTCCGTTCGCCTTTTTCAAAAGCCGGACTCGGAGGGCTTCGGGTGGTCGTATTACCACCTTCCGGCCTTACCGGATCAGGAGAAACCCTCTGCAACGACACCTCAGGGTCGCCCCCCCCTTGAGGCGGTATGGCGGGGGGAGGCGTTCCGCTCTCCATCATCTCCAGAAGAAGATACCCCGAAGACGAGCTCTGCTGAGAAGGGCTAAGGTCCGAACTACAAGGTAAATTTTCGGTTATTCTTCTCAGAATTAAAAGCAAAGATTTCTTTCATTATTTAAACATCCTGTCTACTTACGGCTTGGTGGAGGGCTGATCCCCTTGGGGGCACAGTAGGGCCGAGGTATCCCCCGGCGCAGGACCCTTTGGCGAAGATTTCTTCCCCCGCTTTGAGATCATGGTCTCCGGGTCTTCAGAGGTGGTCCTCTTCTTCCCCTAGGTAGAGGAATTTTTTATTCCTCCTTTCCCAACAGACTCCGTCGAGGAGGCGGTAGCTCCCTTGTCCCCCTCCTCGTTCTCTTCCAAAGGCACGATCTCCAGCATCCTGATCAACACGAGATTCGGCGAGGTCTCAGGAAGGGGGCCGGACACCTGATTAACTTCGTCTTCGCTACCCACTCCTATTTCAAAGACAACTCTTTTAAGGGTGATGTTGTGATGAATAAATGGATGGTGTATCCGGAAACAGGGCTACTTACTTGAGTATCCGGACGATTGCAGCTTAGTCCTGCGTCCTCCGTAGAATCCGGACACATTACTTGTGATCCGAAGAACAATTTGTACATCTCCACGGGCGTCATACCAAGAAAGTGTTGGAGAGCTCGCGGTCCCTCCGGGTTGAAATCCCATAGACGGAGAGGGCGACGTTTGCAAGGCAGGACTCGGCGAATTAACATAACCTGTGTCACCATGACCAGACTGATGTCTCCTTCTAGAAGATCTCGGATGCGACCTTGCAATAGGGGCAAGTCTTTTGCCGGCCCCCAGTCCAGCCCCTTATTGACCTACGACGCTAGTCGGGGCGGGGGACCCGAGCGGAAAACAGGCGGCGCCACCCACTTGGTGCCCCTAGGAGCGGTGATATAGAACCACTCTTGTTGCCATAAGCTGAACTCCTCCTAAAAAGAGACCTCGGGCCATGGGGCGTCAGCATTCTTGCTTATAACAGCGCCTCCGCACTCCGCGTGCTGTCCCTCGATCATCTTCGGCTCTACTTTAAAGGTCTTAAGCCACAGTCCGAAGCGAGGAGTAATGCGGAGGAAGGCTTCGCACACAATGATAAATGATGAGATATGGAGGATGGACTCCAGAGCTAAGTCGTGAAATTCCAGCCCATAATAAAACATGATCCCCCTCATGAAGGGATCCGTCGCGAAGCCGAGCCCTCGGAGGAAGTGAGACACGAATACCACACTCTCACCAGGCTCGGGAGTAGGAACAACCTGCCCTTGAGCAGGAAGCCTATGCGAAATTTCGCCGGTCAAGAACCTGGCTTCTCTCAGCTTTAGCACGTCCTCCTCCGTAACGGAGGAAGGCGTCCATCGGCCTCGAAGGTCGGATCCGGACATCGTCGAAGGTCCGAAGCACCTGAAATCTAGGGCCTTGGGTGTTGGAACTCGAGGCAAAGGGCGAAAACGATTAAGATCAAAAGAAAGGAGTAAGGCCTTGGTCTCTTTACAAGAGGTTGCATACCAAAAGCCCTCCCCGTGACCGTTCGGGACTCGCCTTTGATCGAGGAAACGTACCAACGGGCACGATTGGGTTACCCACGTCTGTATTGATGAGAATCCTGTAAATTAAGGGGACACGATCTCTGCTTCGACAAGACATGCCAAGTAAACCGCCTCGCAAAACGCGACGAGGTGGGACAGTAAAACGATTCAAATAAAGACTTGGCCGTGGAGTGATGTCACATTGCGGGGTACGTCAGCAGATTAGATTTGTGTAAATATTATTCTCTCTATGGCAATATGTGGAACTTATTTTGCAGAGCCGGACACTATCCTTGTGTTCAAAATCTTCTACGAAGTATTCGGAGGAGGAACCCGCCTTGCAATGTCGAAGACAATTTGCGCGCCGGACTTGTCGTCATTGAAGCCTGGTTCAGGGGCTACTGAGGGAGTCCTGGATTAGGGGGTGTCCGGATAGCCGGACTATAACCTTTGTCAGACTCTTGGATTATGAAGATACAAGATTGAAGACTTCGCCCCGTGTCCGGATGGGACTTTCCTTGGCGTGGAAGGCAAGCTTGGCGATACGGATATGGAGATCTCCTTCCGTTGTAACCGACTCTGTGTAACCCTAACCCTCTCCGGTGTCTATATAAACCGGAGGGTTTTAGTCCATAGGACGAACAACAATCATACCATAGGCTAGCTCCTAGGGTTTAGCCTCTCTGATCTCGTGGTAGATCTACTCTTGTACTACCCATATTATCAATATTAATCAAGCAGGAGTAGGGTTTTACCTCCATCGAGAGGGCCCGAACCTGGGTAAAAACATCGTGTACCTTGTCTCCTGTTACCATCCGCCTAGACGCACAGTTCGGGACCCCCTACCCGAGATCCGCCGGTTTTGACACCGATAGTGGCGCTAATAGTGAAGGTACCATCAACACCAGCCAGCCCTATCGGGACCTTCTTCACATGTGGCACAGTGACCTTGGATATCTTGCTATGGCAACTCTCCAGCAAGTCATCAACAGACGTAGCGCACTCCGAAGACTATGTTTGCTTGTTGTTAAATGTTCGGCTTGTTGCAGTTAACACACCTTTCCACTTGTTTTGCTTTACTAGTGTGCTTAAACCTGCACACTGAAGCTATCTTTTGGAGATTATTTTGTCTGCCATGGATAATTTTGGTTGATGTTTAGCATGTTGTGCTTAACATGCTTCTCGATGTACCTACACAGGACAATTTTGGGAACGATTGTTGTTTTCCATCGAGGTTAGTTTCATACCATGGCTTATATATGCTCACTGTTCAGGATATCGGTAGCTGGTACCATATAGGCCGGGGGCTGATAAGGGACTAATCAACGAATTGGACTTTTAACTAAATATATCTGCAACCCAATCATTAGGTTAACCAACAACAACAACAACAACAACAACAACAACAACAACAACAACAACAACAACAACAACAACAACAACAACAACAACAACAACAACAACAACAACAACAACAACAACAACAACAACAACAACAACAACAACAACAACAACAACAACAACAACAACAACAACAACAACAACAACAACAACAACAACAACAACAACAACAACAACAACAACAACAACAACAACAACAACAACAACAACAACAACAACAACAACAACAACAACAACAACAACAACAACAACAACAACAACAACAACAACAACAACAACAACAACAACAACAACAACAACAACAACAACAACAACAACAACAACAACAACAACAACAACAACAACAACAACAACAACAACAACAACAACAACAACAACAACAACAACAACAACAACAACAACAACAACAACAACAACAACAACAACAACAACAACAACAACAACAACAACAACAACAACAACAACAACAACAACAACAACAACAACAACAACAACAACAACACAGCCCTGTTTGGACACTCAACTTAGCTAGAGGTTAGAGTTAGTTTCTAGCTCATGACTAACCCTGAACTAACTCCATCCAAAGAGTTGTTTGGATGGCAGGGTTTGATTGACAATAAATGCACTAGGAGAACTAGGAGAACTAGGTCCAATTAGCACCTCTTGGGTTGGATAGTTTTTTTGGGTGGGTTATAGATGCAACTAGCTCAAATTAGCCATCATGTTTAGATATACTTTAGGTCTATTTGAGCCTGAACTAGCTCAAACTAACTATAACCCATGGATACATCAGCAGTTAATCAGCCGATAATTTGTAAGAATGCAATAAACTCCTTCCGGCCCATAATATAAGATGTAAATTCATCTAATATGTGAGTATATTAGATGTTATAAGATATTATAAAAGAGTGTTGTACTATATCATTGTGCAATTGTTGTTTAGCTTCTAATATTAACTTGGTGCTTTTAGGTACATATGTCATTGGTAAAGATTCACGCTTCGACCCTTTCTGCGTATGGGGCAATGAGATATCGATGAACCAGCATCAAGTGAGGAAGCTAATAAAGATTGTTAGTAAAATGGGTCCAAATATGGCAATTAAACTATTTTTTTAACTTTATCCAAGACAACAACGAACTGCAAGATGGTAAGTAAGAACTCTGCAGCCTTCTTTTTTACTTCCCATAATGAGTTGTGTTAGATGACAATGTCTGAATCTTTTTCCTTTGCAGTGGTTGACAAAGCAGTTTACTCAAGATTACCTCTCAAACTACATGATTGGTGGGCATGCAAAGGTTAAAGTATTTCTACTAGAACACGATGATTATCTAGATGTTTCCATGAAGACCGTGAAGGACGGGCGGTCGGCCATCACAAGGGGTTGGACTAGAGTGGTGTGTGCCTTCTGCATGGAGGAGGGCACAATATGGGCATTCCGCTTCACCTTGTTCAGCAACTAGAATGTATTTCGCCTCTTTCTTTACCGTCTTTAATAGTACAAGTATACAACTGTGGTTCATCATTCTTTACTTGGTTCTTATGTAATTCTTGAACATATGTACCTATGAGTCGAATAATGCATTGGTTGTTTGAACCTGATGGATATGAATAATGCTATAGCATACATTCAAATTCAAATTCAAATCCGGTACAATTTGAAATAGCGGCAATTAAATTACAGTGAAATTACGCTCTCCAGGTCGTTACGACACACATAGTTCGTAAAAAACAAACGTTTGCGATATACACCATAACCCGAGACGGTTCACAGAGAGGAAACGTGTGCATGCATGCACATAGTTGCCGTTTGCAAAGCGTGTGCGATGTTAGACAATATCACAAATGGTGTGGGCAAACTAAACGTTTGTGTTAGTTGCCTTATCGTACACGATTCGCAACCATGGACTGTTTCTGATAAAGTATCATAAACGTTGCACCACAGAATAGCATGTGCGATAGTTGTCGTGTACGACGATGTTACGCCGGTCCAATGTTTCGTAATCCTGTCCGACACTCATACGATGATTAGCTAATATTCTTAGTTAGTTATCGCATATGGTTTGGGAAAAGCGAATGTGTGTGATTGTATGCTTATCATACACGTTCTATAATAGTGAACCGTTTGTGATGGGCCGCGCATCGTAAACATAACACCATAGAATACCGACTGCGTTGGCAATATGAGCACAAATGAGTAGGAGTACTATATATGCATCTTGGCTCCCTATCCCCGACGGTTTCTGGGTCATGTGGGAAGGACCCCCTATCACCGTCACTCACTAGGCGATGGTTCCAAATGCCATCGCGGAAAGGCGTTAAAAACCGTTTGTATAGCACCGACGCGTACCAGTGGTATTTCCACCGACATTATATTCATGTTCACACATTTCATTTCACTTGTCGGTGTCCAAACTCTTTTATTGTATTATCCATGCTAAATTTATTTTCTCGCTTTCTTCTTGTGTGTTTGAAAAACTTTGAGAAAATCCAAAAATATATTTCCTGCTTCTTTTTGGTTTTTCTTCCAAAGTTTAAATTGTTGTAGTACTAAAAAGAAAACCCAAAGAAATTTCCTTGTTCTTCTTTTACTTGTTGGGAGCTTTCCCGCGTAAACATTTTTTCTCGTTTTTGTTTTTCCCTTTTATTGGCTTGTTCAAGAAAAACCAAAAACTCCAAAAATATTTCAGTGTGTTTCCCTGAATTTGTTTTCTTTTTATTGAGTCATACCGAGGACAAGACCACGATGAAAATGTTGAGTGGCTCTGATATGCATTATTGTTGATCTAACAAAGAGCCTATTTTACCTTGTCTTCTCTTGTTGAATAAAATGTTTGCAGATTCCAGCTTAGTCCACAGCACTCTCGCACTATTATTATTTTCAAATCGTTCGGTCATGCAAGTGAAAGGCAATAATGACGATATTTGATGAACTGGTTGTGGTAGAGAGAAACGGGTATGAACTCAACTTGTTCTGTTTTTGTAAATATGTTTAACCTAGTATCCATGATTCAGACTATTATGATTAAACATGTTTGCAATGACAATTAGAGATTATAGTTTCTCATGCCATGCTTAAGTATCTAGGAGTGGATAATGATTTATCTTGGATGTCAACATTGCATTAAAATGGTTGTGATGTAGTATGATGATATGGTATCCTCCTTTGAATATTCGAGTGGCCTGACTTGGCACATGTCCATGCATGTAGTTGAATCAAAAGCAACATAGCCTCTATGATATTTATGTTCATGGTGTTCATATCCTACTCATGGTAGTATCCAATGTTACTTATGCATAATGCATGTTCATGACCGTTTTCGCTCTCTAGCTGGCCACTTCTCAACCTATTTGCTAGCCTTCACCTGTACTAAGTGGGAATTCTGCTTGTGCATCAAAAACCTGAAACCCAAGTTATTCCAGATGAGTCCACCATACCTACCTATATGCGGTATTACCCTGCCGTCCTAAGTAAATTTGCATGTGCCACCTATAAAACTTCAAATAAATATCCTTTTTGTGTGCCTGGATTGTTCATAGAGCGACATGAGGTAGTTAGTATCTTCCATGCTAAGCGGGTTATTCTCATGATGAGTGTTTATTCACTCATCCTTGCACGAGAGGGGTGGTAATAGGGATTCCCATTCCTGAACTCAAATTGCAAATAATTAAACAAAACTCCCCCAGGACTGTTGTTGGTATGGACAGCACCCGTTGTTTTGGACAAGCTGTGGAGTGTGATTGTTGATGGAGGGGGAGTAAACCTTTACTTTTATCTCTTGGGAACCGCCACTAATGTGTTTAGCATCGAAGATACCGATAACTAATGGTCGCGAAGTAAACAAGAAAGGACCATTTCTCAAAATTTTATTTACCTCTGTTTTAAAAACTTGAGCTCTAGCACCGCTGCAAATCACGGCTTCCCTTTGCCAAGGACTATCTATTTACTTTTATGTTGTGTCACCACCTTCTCAAATAAGCGCCAGAACCTGAGAGCACTATTGTCATTCTCATGCATTGTGTGTAGATAATGTTGGGTGCATCATGACTGGATCTTTTATACCATGAATTACACTATTAATCGATGCTTGAACTTTGAAGGTGCTCTGCATTTATGTTTTGCCATCTCAGAAAGGGCTAGCGAGATACCACTATTATCATATTATATCATGGTTGTTTTGATAACGTGTTGTTGTTTGAGATATCTTATTATTGCTTGCTAGCTGATTATGTCATTGATATGAGTTAATATAGTTTTTAAGAATTATTGTCGACATGGTTAGTTATAATCTTGGCTAAAAACCTGGGTGCTACTTAAGCTTATTTATGTAAACAAGAGCAAAAGAGTTCATAAAAGTTTTTCTTTTTCACTTTTAATTTATCAACTGAATTGCTTGAGGACAAGCAAAGGTTTAAGCTTGGGGGAGTTGATATGTCTCCGTCGTATCTACTTTTCCTAACGCTTTTCCTCTTGTTTTGGACTCTAATTTGCATTATTTGAATGAAACTAACCCAGAGTGACGCTATTTTCAGCAGAACTACTATGGTGTTGTTTTTGTGCAGAAATAAAAGTTCTCGGATTGGAACGAAACTTTGTGAGGATTTTTTATTCAGTAAAAGAGAATTTCTGGAGCCAAGAACCACCGGAGGGGGGCACCTGGGTGGGCACAACCCACCAGGGCGCGCCCCCCCTCCAGGCGCACCCAGGTGGTTGTCCCCACCTGGTGGCCCCGTAGACCCTGAAACCGACGCTATAAAATCACATATTTCCAAAAAAAATAGGGAGAAAGAATTATCGCGTTTCACGAGACAAAGCCGCCGCCACCTCCTATTATTCATCGGGAGGCCAGATCTGGAGTCCGTTTGGGGCTCCGGAGAGGGGGATCTTCGATCTTCGTCATCACCAACCCTTCTCCATCGCCAATTCAGTGATGCTCCCCAGCGGGAGTGAGTAATTCCTTCGTGGCCTCACTGGTCGGTGAGTGGATGAGATTCATCATGTAATCGAGTTAGTTTTGTTAGGGTTTGATCCTTAGTATCCATTATGTTCTGAGATTGATGTTGCTATGACTTTGCCATACTTCATGCTTGTCACTTTGGGCCCGGGTGCCATGATTTCAGATCTGAACCATTTATGTTACACCATTATATCCATTTTCTAGATCCGATCTTGCACAAAAATATACACTTCCGTGATGATACGTCTTTGTCACAGTAGGTCACGTTTTTTGTCATGCATGTACATCCATGATGATTTTATGACAGAATCAAGATAGTCATACATGTGATGTCGTAGAAGTGTTCCATGACATTACCAAAATTATCATCATGGAAATGTCCACTTCCATGATGATAAATCGCGTGTCATAGAAGTGCTTTCATCAAGGGTGACCGACACGTGGCATCAACTGTAACGGGTCGCCGTTAAGCAATCGGGTTCCGGTTTGGATCCGATAACCCGTTAACAGCCCCGACCAATGGGGATTTTCCATGTGTTAAATTCTGATTCGCCGGATAATGCATGTGTCAGCTCATCATTGGGACAAATGTCATCCCTACAATGGACGAAAGACGCCTATGATATGTCGACACGTGGCACAGCCCAACAGTGGCCCATTTAAGGTAAAAAGGCCAGCCCAGCTAAAGGCCCACCATATTTTTTCAGACACTAGTGGGCTGGCCCGTTAACAGCCTGCCATGTTTTGGGTCAAATTGAGGCCCATTCACAGCATGACGTGTTTTGGCCAAATTACGGCCCATATCATATCAGTCCCGTTAACAGGCCACTGTTCTTTTGGGCCCATTCTAAGCCAGGTTTGTATTTCAGCCTGTTAAATGTCCGTTTACCAGTTCGGCCTAATAATAGTTTCGGGCTATTAGCGGCCCGTGGTGCATCTGGGACGTTGTCGGCCCGGTTTAACTTTAGGCCATTTAACGGCCCATGCAGAAACTAGGCTATTTCTTGTCCAAAGTAACTTTAGGCCTCTTGACGGCCCGTAGTCTTCGTGGATAAATTTCAGCCCAACTAGCCTAGCGGCTTGTTAATGGCTCGTGTAGCAGTTGGGCCTAATTACAACCTACATTGAATCCGGCCTGCTTAGAGCCCATCTGATAATGGCTTGTGACACTTTTGGGCCTATGGACCGCGTGGATACAGGCCTGCTTAAAGCCCATAATTTTATTGGGCCAAAAGGGCCCAAGATATATTTTGGCCTATCAACGGCTCGTCCTATTTGGGCCAGACATGGGCCTTGGGCAGTTTCAACCTGTATTGGCCCGTGAATGTTTTGGCTCAACTCTAGCCCAATCTAGGTTTTAGCCTGTTAAAAGCCCATGGTATTCTCTGGCCTAGTTGGCCAGAACTTTACTCGGCATGTTAAAGGCGAAAAACTACTATACATTTAGACCTGGTAATGGCCCAAGATGATTATAGGCCCATGTTTTGGCCCATATGAGTAACGGGCCAGCCTGAAGACCAATAACACTGAGATCCATTAAACCTTCTGGCATAAGTTACAGCATACCGACCAAGAATAAACCTAGACTATACAATAAAGAAGTACGACATATTAAATCCACTGGGAATCAAAGTTCGCTACCGATGATAATAAAGCGCAACGTGACCGTGGATTACATACACTGGGCATCAAAGGTTGCCACCAGTGCATATAAACGCGCCGACAAAAAAATATACAAAACTGAGAGCACTTTAGAAGGCATTAGGCCTCGCCAGGACGGGCTCCGCAAGAAGCTAAACAAGCTGATGAGACTTCAGTTGTGTCAATGATAGATGCTCCATCCCTAGATTTATAGCACCATAGTGCGCAAGGCAGTCCTCTGAGATCTTCATTGCATCATTAACATCAAGTCGGAGCTGAGCTGAAGCAAGTCTTTCCGCTTCAAGTTGAGACTGAAGAAGTCGAGCTGATCAAGGCAGTGACTGCACAGAGGTTGTCTCACAACTGCTGGTGAGTAGCTTCAACTCACTGTCTTCATCAAGACAGGACCTTGGGGTCATCTCGCTCTCTTCAAGATGGTTTGGCTCACTATCTTCCCTAAATTTCTGCCTGGCATAAGAGATATGACTCTGAAAGAGAAACAAGGAGACACGTAACAGGTTTCACAATTATATAAGCAAATAAATGGATCTGTTCTGCATAAGGAACATGTTTTTACAACTACAATTTAAAACTGGTTGTTGTTGCAAATATCCAATCAGATGTAAACAGCAAAGTAAATATAAGTGGAGGAAATGATGCCTATCCAAATCTATACTAGAACAAAGTTTGAAGGCTTGAGAAGGATGAACTTACATTACATGTTAACACGGGCTGGACAAAGCCCTTCTCCATGTCGATGGAAGGATAATTCAATTAATTCCCCAAATAAACTTCTTATAAGAGTTGCCATTATTCTACATTTTGCAAGAGTAAATATAGATAAAATAATATTGGAAGAAATAGAGGATAATGAAGCTCAGGTGCAGATTGATGATACATAATCAAATAGCAATTAATTAAGTACAGCGTTACAAGGCAAAAGGTACTGACAAGAGGAATGCAGACATCAGTATGTGCAGCGGCATTGGCTTTATTCAATATTTTGGTAAGAGTAAATGTAGATACGATAATTTGGAGAAAGTGGAGGGCAGGGCAGATAAGATGCAAAGTAATGCTAGACAATCAACTATCTCACGATGCAAGTACAGTAATACCACCACTGTCCGTTATTACTTGTCGCTCAAATGGATGTAGCTAGCACTATTAAGTTCTAAATGCATCCAATTGATCAAAAATTAATTCAATACATAGGGAGTACATGACAATAGGTACTTACATGAGCAATCCAAAACTTCATAACCATTGTTTTAATTCTACATTTATCCAATAGTAAATATAGATCTTATAATTTTGAGCAAAGGGAGGATAAAGAAGCAAACATTTACAGTGATGCTACATAATCAAACAGAAATGAGTGTAAGTATGCTGACAAAGGGCAAGAGGTACTTACAAGAGCAATGCAATGCCCAGTATTGTTGTGAGATCCTATGATCCTTTGAGCAAGGAGATTCATCTGAAATTAGTTTTCATACAAGAGAGAAGGTAAGGTACATGCAGATATTTAGGAGTTCAAATTTTGAATTGATATCATAGACAGTACCTAACACTGGGCTCTCAGCAGTTCTAATAGGGGTTTGGCCAGTGGAGTAGGGGTAAAGTGTGGTACAGTTGGACCTGTGTTTTCTGCGGCTGCTGATCTATCTGACTTAATAGGTATCACTACCTTTTCCAAATACCTAGTTTGTACTCCTTGAGGATCTGCACTCACCCTCTTCCTTTTGGACATCTATTACGAAAGAACAACATTTGACTAGAAAAAGATAGTATGACGACACATGGAATAGGTACAGAAAATGGATAGGTATGGCATATACTCATATATGATGCTTAAACTAAGCAGATGGTGGTGTAACAAAGTAGAACTAATGCAAGAGGTCATATGGAAAATATGTGCGACCAATACAACCTTGCCAAGTTAGAGCAAGCACCTTGATGGGTCAATAAGATAGGCCATCCTCCACCATGCCAAGTTTGTTAGCCAGTGGATTGTTCCGCAATATTCCTCTCGTGTGCCCATTCTCATATTCATTTTGATCATGTTCAATACCTGACATGCATGAAAACATAAAAACAAGTGAGATTATCTTTGTAATGCAGAAGTGATTCTAATCCAATATTGCCTCCCTGTAAACCCCTTTGTGCTATCTCTGCAATTCTTCTGAGAGATGCCATGCATGCTATAATTTGGTGTGTGCATTAATATAAAGTGGCCTACTACTCAAAATATGAGAGCTCTAGAAGTGATGATACTTCGCAGATGACAGCTTCAACATATAGTAAAGAAAAACAAGTCGACCTGACCTGACAGATTCAAAATATACTAAGGGAGAACAACTCGGCCTGACCAGTCGACCGCAAATGTCTCTGCTACTCTTCCCAACAAGGAACATACTTATTAAAGAAGAGAAGAGGATCATGTTAAAGAAGAGCAGAAGAGCAAGTAGATTGAAGATATTAGAAGTCTTTATATACAACGTTTGTTGCCCACCCTTGATGAACCAGAGCGCACAGAGAAATACTATTCCTTCTGGTCTCTCCATATGTGGCTCACATGCATTTCGAAACTAAAGTAGGAACATTTAGCTAACCAATTAAACATGTCTCAGTTTTACTAATATCAGCATAATTTAATATTTGAATTTGTGCAACTAAGCTTGTTTAGCTCGATGGGTGGAGTAGTGCTATTACGACACAAACCACGTAGGCTGATCGTGGTCATCATAAAATGGGGAAACCGTAAGCATGATGAGTATAGTGTTGACTATGGCAGTGGGATGGCAGATCTGAAGCTGCAATCCGCGCAAAGGGTAGTTAGCAACCGATGTTTGCTTTGAAATAACAACTAAGATTTGGTATGGACAAGAAAGTACAGTCAACAAGTGACAAAGAAATGCAATTCTGATGTCTCTCTATATGTCGCGACATGCATTTGGAAACTCAAGTGGGACCTTTAGCTAACCAATTAAATGTGTCTATTAATTAATATCAATATCATATCACAATCATATTTGAACAAATAAGCTTTGGAATTATGAGTGTTGTGTTGTTTAGCTTGAAGGGTGGAGTACTGCTAGTACAACAGAAAGCACCTACGCAGATCATAGTAGAGTAGATAAAGGGGGAAAACCCTAAGCATCAAGAGTAAAATCAGGAAAGTGGAACTAGTTGGACCAGTGGGTGGCGCACATGCTTTTCAAGACGAATATAGGAACATTAGGTGACCAATTAAACATTCTCTGTTTTAGTAATATGAGCATCATATCAGATTCGTATTTCAACAACTAAGATTTGGAATTATGAGTGGCATGTTGTTTCGCTTGATGGGTTGAGGTCTTGAGGAGCAGTGTTAGCACGACACGAAGCACCTATGATGATGGTAGTGAATATAAATGGGGGAAACCATAAGCTTTATGAGTATAGTGACCATGCCATGGCGGATCTGAAGGTGCAAACCGGACAAAGCTACTTCGCAACCATTTTTTGATTTCAACTAGCCACTACGATTTGGTACGGACAAGAAAAGTACAGTAAACAGCTTACGATCTATTTTCCGGGTGAGATCAATAACTTAAGCAAATATGAAAGAGTGCCACCTCTCTTGCGACGCCGTGTAGGCCCCTGCTAATACGTTGAGGGTGCTGTGGGTGCGATGGTTGTTGGCGGCACAGAAGAAGACTTTAGACGGCAGACGGCTGGGTCGGGGGATAAGACATTGTCGTGGACAAGGCAGTCGTAGGAGCGGCAATGGCAAGGTGGATGACGGTGCCAATGAAGCTAGAGGACGCGACGAAAGGATCCTGGTCTGACGCCATGGATGAGAGACGTCCATCTCTTGCAGTGGACGACGGGGTAGGGGTAGCGGCTCCGGCAAGGTGGAGGATGGGATGGCTGACGGAGGAGGCTGGCCGCAGTGGGGAGGTTGTTGTGGCACCGATGGTATATGAATGGGGAAATGGAGGGGGAGGGGGATCTCAAACTGTGTGACGCGCTTGTTTGAAATGTGGGAAATTTACGAACTTATCCTCCGTTTAAAATTTCGGACATCACGTCAGTTGGGGATAGGACGGTAATCTCGCATCTCTCCAATATTTGCCGGTAGCAATTTCGGGTGAAGAGAGGGTGTTTTGCCACCCACGGTTGGCGCCCACTGTGTACGAATGGGTCTGACATGTAGGGAGGTTGTGTCACGTCTGAGGGAAGTTACACATCTGCCCCTATTTAAAATATTAGCCTACATCAATTTCGGACGAGGAGAGTTTGTTTTTCCGCCCACCGTGTATGAATGGGGAAATGGAGGGAGAGACACATGTCTTTCGGACGAGCTTGAATCAAATGTGTTTTGCTGCCCACGTGCCCACCGTGTGTGAATGAGCTCAGTGGCGGTCGTGTCATGTCTGATTGAAGTTACTAGTCTACCCCTATCGACACCAGTGTAAATCCGGTCGATTAGGATGTCAAGTGTCGGGGGTAGACAGTAATTTCCATCTCGCAAACACTTGCTTCGGGAAGCCCACAAATGATAGTGGGTGTTTAGCCGCTTCCTTCATGTTGGTGTACAAAAAGGGGGGTGCACTTTTTGTACCCCTATAACTGTGCACGGGCAGTCTGAGCCGCAAGCGCCGCCACGCCAAGCACAGCAAGCGAGGTAAGCCAAGGTAAGGCCAAAGCTGAAGGGAAGCAGAACAACGCCAAGACCACAAAGAGCAAAGGGGACAGAGCAGACCCCCCCGGCACCCCCCCCGGCAAGATCCTTGCCGCGGGGTAGCTTTAGCTAGCCCGGCAAGATCCTTGATGTGGCAGCTCGCCCCCCCCCCCCACTTACGGAGCGAGGTCACCCTTGAGTCCACTGTCCCCATGGGGCAAGGATTCGGGAGACATCCCCGTGGTGGCATGCAGATCTTTGTGAAGACATTCAAGACCAGATACCCAATTCAGAAGAAGATAATCCTTGACGGGATTCCAGCCAAGGAGGACCACAAGGCCCCCGGCAAGAGCCTTGCCGGGGATGACAGCAGGCGCCGCGGCAAGACCCTTGCCGGGGCCGCGGCAAGACCCTTGCCGGGGCCGCAGCAAGGCCCTTGCCAAGGACGTCGTAGGGCCATCGTCAGGCCCGCGCCAGTCACGCCCCCACCGCCGTTCGCATGCAGCTGCCAACCCAACCAACTGGGCAGGCACCTGCGTGGCGGCATGCAGATCTTCGTGGAGATCCACCACTGCGCCACCTCAGCTGCCTACCTGCCTACATGGCACCACAGGCACCGCTGGCCAGGGCGCGTATCGACGCAAGGGGGAGCGGCAACAGACGAGACGGGGCTCTCCTTCGCCCCCGATAAAGCAAGGACACCTAAGCAAGGCGCATTAAATGCGCCTTGTCATGTAATGCGAAGGATAACCTCGCACTACTGTACCCTTTCCACCTCCTGTGTGCCACTGTGGCAACCCCTTTCCTATAAAAGGAGGCCCAAGGCGACCGGGAGAAGGATTCGGCTTTTTTGGAGCTCTTGACGCCCCATAGCTAGCTCAGGAACTCAGATATACAATCCACCAAAGCAGGAGTAGGGTTTTACACATCCCTATGGCCCGAACCTGGGTAAAGGAACCATGTGCTATCTGTTTGATCCGCTCTTTTCACAACCCCACGCCCCGCAACCGTAGTAGGGATTCCTGTGATCCCATAGGTGTCGTTTCCCACCGACATCTTTGGCGCGCCAGGTAGGGGGCAGCGCAGTTGTGAGAATCGGCTTTGGCAGTTGGTTCGGCGCTCCTTCATCTTGGTGACCCTGAAATAAGAGGAAAGGCCAGAAGGTCGACGCTCGAGCGACCACAAACAAAAGCTAAGTTGCACCGAACCCTTGTTTTGTGCTACCTTTCTTATTTGAGGTTATCCCCCCCCCCCCGGAGATGTTCGCTTTGTATAAAAAAAACCTGCACGCCAAGGGGCTTTGCCACGATCGGCAACGCCCTTGCCCTGTTTCGAGTCCGCTCAACAGCTCAAGCGGCTGCGTCCAAAGTGGCAGAGTAGCCTTCCGCGACCAACGACGCCCTCGATTCTGACTCAAGTCAAGCTCGACAGTTCGAGCGGCCGCGTTCGGAACGGAAAGGTGGCTTGTCCGGCAGCACGCATACCCGGCAGGCCATGGGGATCCGTCCCCAAGACGCTGCTTGGGGCTTTCACGCCGGCAAGCCTTCCCGGCCGGCGTAGGGCGCACATACAAAGAGGAATTGAACGGGGAAATAACATGCATTGAAATTAAGAGTACTTCAGAGTTATATTACATCACATCATTGCTGCGGTTCTAACTAAAGATAAAATTTGTCTTGGTTGGGAACTCGCAGCGGCAAAGAAGAACGGGACGCCTAGTCCCGGCACTGGCCTTCCACCCTCTTGATCTCGTCGATGCAATCGGTGATGGGCTTGATGCGCTCCTTGAGCACCGTGAGGTCAACACCATCCGACAAGCTCGTCATCGCGGCCGCGAAGTCAAGGTCAGGATTCCAGTGCGCCACCTTGGTGAGGACCTTGGTCACGACCCTCCGGCAAAGTCACCGAGCCTCCTCGGCCAGTGTGGTCCTCCTGTTGGAGTGAAGATAGGCCAAGGCCCCGAGGACGCCCTCGAAGAACTGGGTCAGCTTGGCGTTGACGGTCTCGCTGCGCTCAGGAGCGTACCTCATGTTTGGCAACCCCATGGTGGCCAATTGCGAGGTAACCCTACCAGCGACGACCTCCAGATGGCTGATCCACCTGTTCTCACCCGCCACGTATTCTTGGTGGGAGGCGGCCTCGGTTTCCCGCAGCTGTTTCTCCTCCTCCAGGCTCTTGGCCAAGGTCTCATCCCGAGCCCTGCTCTCCGGCAACAGCTTCTCGAGATCCTCCAACTTCAGCTTGAGGTCTCTGATGGAGTCCCGTGCCTCGGAGAGCTCCCCAGTCCTGCTGACGACCGTTCCTTGCGCCTCTACCAAGGCGCGGTTGAGCATGTCCTTCTCGCCGGACAGCTTGAGGGCCTGCTCCTTCAGCTCGCCACGCTCTGCCTCTAGCTCCTTCACCTTGCCAGCATGGGCCAGGGCTTGGGAATCGAGCGCCTCTTTGTGCCTCTGCTCCAGCTCATGGGTCTGTCGCACGACAAGGGCCTTGAGCTCCTCGTCCTTGCCGCGGAGCGTTGAGGCAAGCTTCGCCTCACGCGCGGAGAGGTCCTCCTCCTAGGAGTCCAAGATGGCCTGATGCTGGTTCCGAGCGGCTTCGGCCACGGCAGCCAGGTTTGCCGCCTTCTCCTGGGCCTTCTCGATGTCGGCCAGCCTCATGGTGAGCTCCACATCGCGTTGGGCCAATTTCTCCTGGAAGGCCCTCTGCTCCTCGCGAGTCTGGTGGAACCAGGTTTGCGTCTCGGCAACGCGCGCCTTGAAGTCCACCTCCGCGTGGTCCTCCGCCGCCGCCCTGGACTTAACTTTGTCAAAGCGGGCGCGGTGGAGCGGTTGGAGCTTCCGGAAGTTGGCCCCCATGGCGC
Source organism: Aegilops umbellulata (assembly GCA_032464435.1). Taxonomy (NCBI): domain Eukaryota; kingdom Viridiplantae; phylum Streptophyta; class Magnoliopsida; order Poales; family Poaceae; genus Aegilops; species Aegilops umbellulata. The sequence continues at coordinate 256,728,079 of CP136056.1, forward strand.
GGAAGAGCTGCTCCTCTCGGGAACCATCGCCACCAGCGTCCGGCGCGTCGACAACTTCGAACCCGGCGGCGGCGAGTAGCTCGCCGTCGAAAATTCCCCCTTTGGCGGGCGCTCGGCTTGACGCCCCCGGGAGGTGGACGAAAAGATCGTCGCCCACCTTCAAATACCTGCCAGGGCCCGAGGCTGAGGAGGAGGGAGGCTGATCATCCATCGCCTCTTCCTCGGCGGCGGCCTTGCCGGCCTCCTCGGCAGGACCACCGCTGGCACCCGCGGCAGGAGCCTCGCCGGTAGCCTCGGCGGCCTCCGCGGCGGCACCCTCGGCCGCGCCCTTAGAGGCCTCATAGGTGGCGGCCTCGCCAGCACTCTTGGCGGCCTCCTCGGTGGCAATCTTGTCGGCCTCGGCTGCGGCCTCTTCGGCAATATCCCGGACAACGGTGTCCACGTCCTCCGTGTATGTCGAAGGAGGGCTTGGCCAGCAGCGGGAGCAATGAAGCCAAGAAAAATATAAGGAAAAACAAGGAGCAGGAACGAAGGACGGGCGACTCACCAGTCCCGGGCCGTGGAGCAGAAGTCTCCTCTCCGCCAGCATTTGGCGTCGAGGCAGAGCCACCAGCGCCTGAGTTCCCCTCCTCCTCCATGGGTGTGGACTCCATGCCCGACGCCCTTTCCGGGGACGCCCCCCGCAGCGGCGTAGTCGATGGGGGTGGTGTGTTAGGAGTAGCCCTCTGCGGCTCCTCCTGCTGCCGCTCCCCTCCTGCAAACCCGGCAAGGTCAACGTCGTGGCATCGAGCGCCTACCGCATGTCGAGTGAGAAGAGGGGGACGAGCTTACGCTGGGGGCTGCGCCGGGGGCTGCTGTCCGGGCTGCTCTGCACCACCAATGGTGTCCTTGAGGCCCCAGCCGGGGACTGGCCGCTCACCGAGGTCCTCGCCCTCTTTGCCCTCTGGGCCAATGTCTCTGCGTCCCTACAAAAGCGAAAATGGATCAAGACAAGCGGTCCAATTCAGGGAAATGAGAATGATAGTAAGGAACAGAGTACTTACTCGTCATCCGTTTCCTCCTCTTCCGCCAGTTTCCTTTTCCTCTCCGGGCTGAGGGGCCCGAGATCAAAAGGGAGCTCCGTGTCGTCATCCGAGTCGACGCTGGCCGGAGTAGGTGAAGGAGGTGGCGGGGTCTGTGTGCGCCCAGATGAGGAGGGGGTTGTCGCCTTCTTCTTCTTCTTCTTCTCAGCGGCCTTTGTCAGCCCCTTCGCTGCCGAGGCCCTCGTATGCCGCCCGGACCCCTCGAGGGTCAAATGAGGCCGCGTGGCCCTGCCAGGCCGGACCGGCTCGCCGGAGCCTGCCCGCCGCAGGACTCGCCCTCTTCCCCTGGCTGGCGTTGAGCCCACCGCCACGCCCTCCTCCTCCGACGACTCGTCGCCCGCGTCCTCAACGAGCGGAGCCCCGGTGTCGGTGCCGCTGGCCTCCCCAGTGGCCGCCGCCCACAAGGTGAACTGCTCCTCCTCCGCGGCCGCGGCAACCTCGTCTTCCACACCCCCGGCGCTGCCGGCCTCCAGGGCAAGCTGTGCCTCCCTCGCCCTGGTGGCGATGTAGTCCAGCTCGGCCTGGGTGGTGTCCATGACGAGCCACCGCTCGGCGTCAGCATTGACGTACACCTCGATCAAGGTGTCGAAGAATTGATGCACGTCTGCGGCCGACGGCTCCCTCCAGCTCGGAACGGGGCCGTGCACATTGCAGTCTGGCATCATGGCGATGATCTCAGACCGGCGCGAGTTGTTGCACAACGGGACCACCCCCGCTGGCAACTTGAAGAGCGGCCCCTTGACGGTCTTGCCGGCCTTCACGGCAGCCCTTGCGGCCTTGCCGGACAGCTCGACATTGCCGTCACGATCCACCTCCAGCTGGAAGAGCCGCCGGCAGAAATGGGCATGCCCCATCACCGTGAAATTATGGTCGAGGCCAGGCCGGAGCCGCATGATGTCGGCCGGATTCTTGAAGAGCCAGGCCGGCCTCCCCTTGTTGTGCAGCGGGGCGATCCGGAGACGAATGAAATCCGCCCCGATCATCTCAAGGGTGAGCCCAGCCCGGGTCAGCCAGAGGATCCTGGTGGTGGCGACGCTAAGCCTCCCGTCGGCAGCGTCGACATCACCCCAATCGTTGCCGCGAACCGGCGGCACTCGGCGGACCTTGCAAAATTCCGGCGGGTATTCATCTTCAATCTAGCACCACCGGTCGCGGCATTTGTCCCACCTCTCCCTCATGGCACCATCCGGGTACGCCTCCTTGGATCTTGGGATCCAGGTGACGCAACCAGCAACGGCGCCCCCCGTTTGGATTCGAGGGTAGAAGTAATGGCGGAAGAGCGCCATGTTGGGCTGCACTCCGGCAAAGCCCTCGCAAAGATGCGCGAAGAATGACATGCACGCCACCGCGTTCGGAGTAAAATCCAAGAGGCGGAAGCCGAAGGTGTGCATGATGTCGCAGAAGAAATCGGAGAAAGGAGGGCAAAGCTCGCAAGAAAAATAGTCGACAAAGAAGGGGTACCGATTTGGGGCAGGATTGGCGCACGCGGCAGGAATGACGCGCGTCGCCGGGTGTCCCGAGTTCTTCCCTCCCGTCTTCACTCCCCACAAGGGCTTGAAGGCGGCCCGAAGCTCGTGAACGTCGACCGTCGAGGGGAAGAAGAAGGCGTACTTCATCTTGTCCCCCAACAACGCGCTCTCCGGCGGCTCCACAGTCCCAGAGCCCGTAGCCGCCCCCTTACCCTTGTCGGATTTAGGCTCTATGGCAGCCAAGGAATCTAAAGGGTCGAGGAAGGGGAGGGGGTGGCGAAGCAGCGACGGCGAGCGGCGGCTAGAGCTTGCGAGGGAAGGAAGAAAGGGAATGGCGGCTCGGAGATTGGAAAAGGCACGAAGGGAGAAGAGAAAGTGAGCAGCGCGCCCGCGGTTATTCCTTCTTATGAGGGGAAACATGGGCCGCCTCCTTTCACATTAACTGTGATGTGACGCATGCCCGCGGGAAGCAACCCCACACATGCCGCCCACGTCACACACGCCACGCCACGCGCGGGAAGCGAGGGAGGCGCAGCGCGCGAAGAAACTTACCGTGGTAAAAACCGCCCCGCCTGCCCGCGCACCGTTCTTGGGCCTAGCCCAACAATGCGTGCGCTTATGTGTGGCCCAGGCCTGGGGGCTCCTGTCGGTGTACAAAAAGGGGGTGCACTTTTTGTACCCCTATAACTGTGCACGGGCAGTCTGAGCCGCGAGCGCCGCCACGCCAAGCACGGCAAGGGAGGTAAGCCAAGGTAAGGCCAAAGCTGAAGGGAAGCAGAACAACGCCAAGACCACAAAGAGCAAAGGGGACAGAGCAGACCCCTGCCCCCCCAGCAAGATCCTTGCCGGGGGGCAGCTTTAGCTAGCCCGGCAAGATCCTTGCCGTGGCAGCTCGCCCCCCCACTTACGGAGCGAGGTCACCCTTGAGTCCACTGTCCCCATGGGGCAAGGATTCGGGAGACATCCCCGTGGTGGCATGCAGATCTTTGTGAAGACATTCAAGACCAGATACCCATTTCAGAAGATGATAATCCTTGACGGGATTCCAGCCAAGGAGGACCACAAGGCCCCCGGCAAGAGCCTTGCCGGGGATGACAGCAGGCGCCGCGGCAAGACCCTTGCTGGGGCCGCAGCAAGGCCCTTGCCAAGGACGTCGTAGGGCCACAGTCAGGCCCGCGCCAGTCACGCCCCCACCGCCGTTCGCATGCAGCTGCCAACCCAACCAGCTGGGCAGCCACCTGCGTGGCGGCATGCAGATCTTCGTGGAGATCCACCACTGCGCCACCTCAGTTGCCTACCTGCTTACATGGCACCACAGGCACCGCTGGCCCGGGCACGTGTCGACACGAGGGGGAGCGACAACAGACAAGACGAGGCTCTCCTCCGCCCCCGATAAAGCAAGGACACCTAAGCAAGGCGCATTAAATGCGCCTTGTCATGTAATGCGAAGGATAACCTCGCACTACTGTACCCTTTCCACCTCCCGTGTGCCACTGTGGCAACCCCTTTCCTATAAAAGGAGGCCCAAGGCGACCAGGAGAAGGATTTGGCTTTTTTGGAGCTCTCGACACCCCATAGCTAGCTCAGGAACTCAGATATACAATCCACCAAAGCAGGAGTTGGGTTTTACGCATCCCTGCGGCCCGAACCTGGGTAAAGGAACCGTGTGCTATCTGTTTGATCCGCTCTTTTCACAACCCCGCGCCCCGCAACCGTAGTAGGGATTCCTGTGATCCCATAGGTGTTGTTTCCCACCGACAGTTCAAAACCTGGGAGAATTAGCATTCATGTTTACCCTGTGCCCTGGCAACTAAACACAAATCCAATTTGTATTCAATTATGAATATCCATAGATAATTCGACATTCTGTTATTTATTTCTTAAAAACCACGACAAAGATTTATTCCACCTTTATATATGATTATGATTTACAAATGCTGTGATCTTCGAATTCAGTAGGTTGGATACACTTTGAGTCAAACAGTTATTTCATCCAATATAATATGCTCACACAAAAAACAGTTCACCTTATGTCAATCATACAAGTACTGAGGATTACCTCACTCCAAAAATTTTGATCATTACAACACATGGACAACATAGCAGGTCTTACAACATAATCCATTCAGAGACATGACACAACATGCAAGTATAATAATCTAATGACAATTTCAACTGGTATCTAAAGAAGAACTAGGATTACCCTGGGCTTCAGATAGCAGAAGTAGCAGGACCTCCTCCGTCTTCAAATGCAACATTCTTACTTCTTCCAATTCTTGGGTTGCTTGCATAATGCGTGCAGCTAATTGCATAATTTCCAGCCTCAAGATCAAGATTACCTCATGCATGACAGCCACACCATCTCTTTCTACCTCTAGTAGAGTCGCAAGAACTATAATATTTGTGCTCAAACTGCTCTCCAGCGTTGTTGCCTCTGAACTGCTACCATCTAGTAACATGGATGGTGCACTGCTTCCACAAATAGATTCTGGGGTTGTACATTGTGTCCTAGTGTGAACGGCATCCTGAAAGGTTTCTGCTAGACATAAGTAAGAGATAGCTATCGCATGATCCAGGCAGTAGGCTTACATGGTAAATGGCATACAAATTATTGTTGAGCATGGCAATCTATATTTAAATGGTTCGAAGCAGCATCAGCCAAAAAGAAATTAAAAAGGTAAGAGGAAACTAGGGATGTAAGTGGCAAATAAACGACATTCGCCAGTCCCATCTAGTAAGTTTTTGCTAGCTCCCTAGTTCATTTTCCTCAAAAAACAAAAACTCTTTTGAATTATCATTGTCGGGGGGAATCGGCTTCCTCGAACACCTATGGGGACCGAGCCCCTTACTGGTTCGGCGGGGGGCGGAGGTTGCACAAAGAACAGATCGAGGCGGTGCACACAGGGGGATTTTACCCAGTTTCGGGCCGCAAAGATGCGTAAAACCCTACTGCTGCTTGGTGGATTGTATTGTGTTCTTGCTCGGGAGCGCGCGGTGCTACAGTACACGCGGGCCGCCGGCGAGGTCGAGCGTAAAGATTGGTCTCCCCCCCCTACGTGCGCATGGGGCCTCCTTTTATATGCTCAAGGGGTTACCCACAGGTGGCAGCGTAGGTGAGGGCAAAAATGGTAGAACACTGTAGTGGGTACAGCTGCCTGCACAGTGGTTGTACAGTGCTATCATACCTAACTCTGACGGCGGGGGACAAGGGCATTAAATGCCCGTCCGCGTCGCCCAGACGGAGCAGGGGAGTTGACCGTCAGGAGCGCCACCGTTTGCCACGATGGCTACTCTGTCAGCTTCGCTTCGCCACTGCATGCCCCTCGCTGCTCAGCCTCCTGCCACGTGTGCCTGGGATGCCCCCAAGAGCGACACGTTGGTGGGTGAGCTGGAGCGCAGGCACGAGGTGGTAACTTGCCGCGGCAAGCGCCTTGCCGCGGTGGATGTCTTGTCGCGCCCGGGAGCTTGTTGCTCACCGGGCCTTGCCGGGGCGCGGGGCGCGCCGTGGCAGTGTCCTTATCGCGCCATGGATGGCCTTCCCGGCAAGCTCCTCTTGCCGGGGTCTTGTGCTTCGAGCGGCAGTCCCGGCAAACTCCTCTTGCCAGGGCCTTGCTCTCTTCGGGTGGCCTTCCCGGCAAGCTCCTCTTGCCGGGGCCTTGGCTCAAATACTTTGTTCTTGAATGGCCCAAGAGGGGACCATTGAGGGTCTTGGCGATCGCCTGGCAGGCCTTGCCGCGGGGTGCTACGACTGCCCGTGCACAAGTTCGAGGTACTAAGGTACCCCTACTTTAGTACACCGACAGGAGCCCCCGGGCCTGGGCCATACACGGTGCCGAGCGCTGTTGGCCAGGCCCAAAACAGTGCCTGGGCACGCGCGGCCTGGGTCACGGTACATCTTTTTCTGCGCCCACCACGTCCTCCCCGAACGGCACGCGTCGAATGCGGCATCGTGGGGGAGAGGCGTGCGTGTCGTGGGTGGCGTGCGCGGGGCCGAGCCCTGCAGGCATGCGTCACATCGCGGGCGATTTGTTGGCTTGGAAAGGCGAAACGGCCACCCCTCCTCTCCTTATAAGCAGGGGAGACAGGGGCAGTCCGCCCACCCGCCAGTTGCGATTCCTCGAAATCCTCCGCCACTTCCCAAGAGAAGCAGCGCTCCGCCCCCTCTCCTTCCGCCACCACCGGCGCCACCGACGCTGTCGACCTCCCTCCCTTCTTCCGCCATGGCCCCGAAGGGTGACAAGGGAAAGGGGAAGGCCGTGAAGTCGGCCAAGGCGCTGCGGCTCGAGGCGCAGCGAAAGGAGCAGGCGGTCTTCCCCCCGGAGCTCGACGCGCTGGTCCTGAGGGAGGAATACTACCTCTGCTGGTCGGCGAGGACGCGAGCGCATCCGCGCATGAGGGTTCTTTCTGGCATCGCCCAGAAGGAGTATCCGACCGGGTATCCCTTCTTTGCTCTGTTCTTCTATTGCGGGCTCTGCCCGCCCTTCTCTGAATTTTTCTGCGACATCATGAACACCTACGGGTTCCACCTTCTTGATTTCACCCCCAATGCTGTCTTGACCATGGCAATTTTCGCACATCTCTGCGAAAATTTTGTCGGAGTCTTTCCAAACGTAGCTCTCTTCCGCCACTTCTTCACGCCTCGAGTAGAGAGAGGAGAGCCCCTCTCTGGCGGGATCGCCTGGATCTCGAAGCCCGGCAAGAAGGATGCTTATCTAGAGGGAGAGCTCCGCAGCAAATGGGAGGAATGGAGGGCAGACTGGTGCCTGATTGTCGAGGAGAACCTGCAGCCATTCACCGCCGTGCGCCAAGTCCCTGTGGTGCGCGGCAGGGATTGGAGCGACGTGGCCCCGGACGACGACAAGCTGCGTATTGCCATCACCCGGATCCTGCGGCTCAGGCGTGCCGGGCTCACAGTTGGGGCCGTTGGCGCGGATTTCCTCCGCCGCCGCATCGCTCCCTTGCAGGAGAAGAAGAGGCCTGCCTGGGAGTTCCAGAATGCGGCAGACATCATGAGGCTGCGCCCTGGCCTCAACTTTAACTTCACCGTCTTGGAGCTTGACGGGACGCTCAAGGCGCTGTTCAAGCACGACCCCGACCACCCCGAGTGGTTCAGGCTGCCACGAGGCGTCGTCCTGTTGTGCAACAATTCGTCGCTCAGCCGCATCCTCGCGATGATGCCGCTGTGTGACTCGCACGGGATCGACTCCACGTGGCAGGAGCCCGCCGATGATGTCGTGCGGGCGTTCTTCGACGACCTGGTGGAGAGGCCAGTCGACGCCGACGAGCAGAGGGGCCTCACCCGCGACACTACCGACGCGGAGTTGGCGTACATTGCCTCTCGGATGGAGGAGGCCGCGGCAGCCGCGGCCGCGGGCGAGTTCGGCTTCACGTTGGCGGAGGCGGACGCAGCGGAGGCGGAGAGCCTTGCCGATCGAGCGGAGTTTGCCGGCGAGGAAGAGCTTGCCGGGCATGACACCGAGGGCGAGCCTGCCCAGGACACAAGCGTCTTGCCGGAGGTCGGCGCTTCTTCCTCCCGTCCCGCGGGCGGCTCGTCGCAAGCAGAGCCCCCTGCCCAGCCACGAAGGCGTCTCCGCAAGGCTGGGGAGGTGGTGCGGCAGACGAGCCCACAACCGCAGCGCCGCGCGACGCGCTCCTCTGAGGCAGCAGGAGCGGGGGCTTCGCGGGCCGCGGCTTCTGCTCCTGCCGCTTCTCGTGCCGCGGCGGCGGCCGGAGCGGAGTCGTCCACTGCTCCCGCCAAGCGGCCACGGGAGCCTACTCCCCCACCTCCCCGCGCCAGGAGCAAGCCGGTCTTCGACTTCTCCGCGCTTAGCTCCGACGAGGAAGAGGGAGAGGAGTAAGATCCCCGCTGTCCTTGTGTCTCTTCAATTCTTGTAGTTGTGCCTCGTATCTCATTTGCTTTCCTCCGAATTTGGTCCTTTGCAGGACTCTGGCACAGAGGGCGGCAAAGAGAGCCAAGGTCCCAGTGGTCATCCTCGACGACGAGCCCTCCGTGGTGGCAGGGGGTGCGCCTGAGATGACCTTGCCGGACCCGCCAACTAATCCTCAGAGCAGCCCCCAGCGCAGCCCCCAGCGTAAGCATATGGATTGCTTCCCGCCGTTGGGCGCGCCCGGGTACCCTTCGCTTCTTCTAACATTTGGCTGACGATTCGTGTAGGAGCAGAGCAACCCCACCAGGAGCGTCCGGAGACCACCCCCGAGGAGCCACCCGCTACAACTACACCGCCAAGGGGGAGTTCCCCGGCGAGGGAGCCGTCCCCGGCGCGGGAGCGGTCTCTGGCGAGGGAGTAGCCCCCGGCAAGGGAGCCGTCTCCGGCGAGGGCGATGCCGACGCCTCCTTGGCGACGGGGACCGCGACGGCAGACCCTGGCCCAGGTAGCCTTCTTGCCTCGAAACTCCCCTGGGGTTCTTCTTCTTTGGATAGCTGCTTGACTTCTCCCCCTCCTACGGCCTTCAGACCCGCCCGCAACGGACTCGATGGAGACCGAGGTCGTCATCGAGGAGGACGCGCGCGGCCATACCGACGACGTGGCCGCCACCGGGGGGGCGGAGGGTGCCGAAGATCCGGTCGGCGAAGAGGCCGCCAAGGCAGCCGCGGGTGAGGGGGCCGGCGATCGTACTGACGGCCCTGAGGCCGCAGGAGCGCCAGGCGCTGCACCGACCGCCGATCCTGCCTCCGCCGTGGCGTCGGGCCCCGAGGAGCCCCAGCCAGGCGCCTACCTGAAGGCCGGCGACAATGTCTTCATCAAGCTCCCCTGGGAGTCGACTTCCAGGGCGCCGATCGAGGGGGAGGCCTTGGACGGAGAGGTGCTCGCCTCCGCCGGGCTGACATTGGTTGACACGCCAAGCAGCAGCGGCGGTGAGCCTGAAGAGGAGCGGCTGCTCCGGAAGCTGGTGTCGCTCTACCGCGCCCGACAAGCCCAGGCGGAACGCCGGGAAGCGCTTGTCGCGAAGGCGGGAGCTGACATGGAGAAGCGCGCCGGGGAGCTCCGGGAGCTCAACCAGGAGGCCCTCCGTTCCTTGGCGGAGGAGCGAAGGCAGCTCGACGAGGCGCGGACGGCCTTCATCCTCGAGAAGGCGGAAGCCAAGGAGCAGCAAAGGCTTGCTGCCGCGGGGCTAGCCGCGCGGGAGGGCGAGCTGGCGCAGCAGAAAGCCAGCCTCGCCAGCCACGAGGAGGAGGTCGCCGCACGCGAGTAAGCGCTTGGCGGAGCCCTCAAAGAGGCGTGAGATGCCGCCGCGGCCGCCGAGACCGCCAAGGAGGCGCTGGAGGCGAGGGTGGCGCAGCTCGACGCCGACCTCAGGGCGAGCGGCGAGGAGCTCGCCACGCTCAAGCAGGAGCGCGAGAAGGGTGCCCACACCCTTGGTGAGCTATAGGGCCGCTTCGCCGAGAAGATCAAAGAGCTCGACGCCGCCAAGGACTCCAAGGCCGACCTCGAGCTGAAGCTGAACGCCTTGTCCAAGGCGCTGGACAGCGCCAAGGAGCAAGAGGTGGCCTTGCGGAAGGAGGTCGCGAACAATGAGGCGCTCCTGGAGAGCGCCGCGGTCACCCAGAACGAGTTCAGGGCGACGGTGGAGCAGTGGACCGAGGGCCTCGTGGACATCGCCACCTCCATCAACAAGGAGCTGACGCTGCTGGGGATGGAGGGCCACGAGTATCCCACCGGCGAGAACGTCCCACCCAGCGCCAAGCTCACTTCATTCTTCAGGGGCGTGGTGGCGGCCCTGAAGCATCTCCGGAATGCGATCCCCGAGCAGTTGGCCGGCGAGACGCGTGAAGCCGTCGCCGGTGCCCTCGAGAAGGTGTTGGTGAAAGTCGCCTTCCGCAACCCTGGCATCAGGCTCACCAACGTCCTCAAATCCCTGCCGGCGGAGGCTGACCTTGAGGAGATCAAGGCCCTCGTAGCGCCTATAGTGGAGAAGGTGGCCGGGATCAAGAGGATCGAGGGCGACCGAGTGGACTAGGCCGCCTCCCCTTTCCTTTTCTTGTCGCTGCTTGCCAAGTCATGAAGGCGATTCATTAGGGCTGCGACAAGCTTGCTTTTGTAATATGACTCTATCTTAGGTAGTGACTGCACTGTTATTTCCTCTACTTGACTCCGTGCTTTGTATGTTTTTGCCCTACGCTTCTGGGGACTTGTCGGCGTAGGCCTCCGCCTTACCGCGGGCTCTGAGTGCGGGACATCAGCAGCCCGCCAGCGGCACCACTACCGGCAAGAAACCTTGTCGCGGCTAGCTGCAGCTCACTTAGATTGTTGAGCAGGCTCAAAGCAAAGTAAGTGTTGCGACTGCAGTCGCAGCACACCTAAGCTGCCGAGCGAGCTCGAAACAAAGTAAGGATGCCACTCTGGTTGTAGCACACTTAAGTCGTTGAGCGGACTCGAAACGAAGTAAGGGCGCAACTAGCCACGAGCCGGTCCCTCCGCACACAGGTTTTCCATACAGAGTACGGTCGTTCGAGGAAGATAACCTCAAAAATTTAAAAACTCGATTGCCCAAGCTTTAGCAACTTAGCTTTTCCGTGGCTCGCTGCCCGGCAAGGTCGCTTTCCGGCAGGGCAAGGCATGGGGCTTGCCGCCGCTTACCGGGGGTCAGTGCTGCACAGAATGTCAGATAATGCATGCAAAGAATAAAGAGCATGAGATCGACAAAGTGCGCGGAGCACACGAAACCAATCTGCGCACAGGGTCTGCGCCTGGCTCTGTACAAAGGATCACATGCAACAACGGCAAGACTTTGTACAGAAGGGTGGTTGCCGGACAGGGTCCGACAACCGCGCCTTACGGGCGAAACTTACGAAGATGCCCAACGTTCCAGGAGTTGCTCACCGGAGTGGTATCTTCGGTCTCAAGGCGGACAGCGCCAGGCCTATCGACTCGTTTCACCCGGTAAGGGCCTTCCCACATTCCCGGAACTTCTGGCACTAACTTTGCGGCTATAAAAGCGGCGCAAAGCTTGCTGGTAGCGAGCAGCTCGCACAGCGGCCTGAAGACGGTCCTCCTCGAGGAGCAGCGCGTCATCTCGACGCAGCTGCTCTCGCTCGAGCTCAGCGTGAGCGAGCACTCGAGGTGGGCCGTACCCGAGATCTGTGGGGCTAACTGCCTCCGCTCCATGGGATAGAGCGAAAGGTTGCCTGGTATGAACAGGGCTTGCCTGTGCCGAGGGGCGTCGGCGCGGGTGTGGACGCCGTTGTGTTATGAGCTCGGTGCATGTTCGGGCACCGCGGCGCCACGGGCTGGCTCGACGATGCCCGTCCCGTCGCCGGTGCCGTCCCGGCCACCCGTTTGCTCCAAGGGCGGCGGGTTCGACGCGGACGGACCAGCCACCTCCGGAGCCTTCTTCTTCGGTGGCATGTCGCTGAGGATGAAGGAGATCTAGATGGTGCAGACGCCGGATCAGGTTCGCACAACTTCGACGCCCCCTACCTGGCGCGCCAAAGATGTCGGGGGGAATCGGCTTCCTCGAACACCTATGGGGACCGAGCCCCTTACTGGTTCGGCGGGGGGCGGAGGTTGCACAAAGAGCAGATCGAGGCGGTGCACACAGGGGGATTTTACCCAGCTTCGGGCCACAAAGATGCGTAAAACCCTACTGCTGCTTGGTGGATTGTATTGTGTTCTTGCTCGGGAGCGCGCGGTGCTACAGTACACGCGGGCCGCCGGCGAGGTCGAGCGTAAAGATTGGTCTCCCCCCCTACGTGCGCATGGGGCCTCCTTTTATATGCTCAAGGGGTTACCCACAGGTGGCAGCGTAGGTGAGGGCAAAAATGGTAGAATGCTATAGTGGGTACAGCTGCCTGCACAGTGGCTGTACAGTGCTATCATACCTAACTCTGACGGCGGGGGACAAGGGCATTAAATGCCCGTCCGCGTCGCCCAGACGGAGCAGGGGAGTGGACCGTCAGGAGCGCCACCGTTTGCCACGATGGCTACTCTGTCAGCTTCGCTTCGCCACCGCATGCCCCTCGCTGCTCAGCCTCCCGCCACCTGTGCCTGGGATGCCCCCCAGAGCGACACGTTGGTGGGTCAGCTGGAGCGCAGGCACGAGGTGGTAACTTGCCGCGGCAAGCGCCTTGCCGCGGTGGATGTCTTGTCGCGCCCGGGAGCTTGTTGCTCACCGGGCCTTGCCGGGGCGCGGGGCGCGCCGTGGCAGGGTCCTTATCGCGCCGTGGATGGCCTTCTCGGCAAGCTCCTCTTGCCGGGGTCTTGTGCTTCGAGCGGCAGTCCCGGCAAACTCCTCTTGCCAGGGCCTTGCTCTCTTCGGGTGGCCTTCCCGGCAAGCTCCTCTTGCCGGGGCCTTGGCTCAAATACTTTGTTCTTGAATGGCCCAAGAGGGGACCATTGAGGGTCTTGGCGATCGCCTGGCAGGCCTTGCCGCGGGGTGCTAAGACTACCCGTGCACAAGTTCGGGGTACTAAGGTACCCCTACTTTAGTACACCGACAATCATACCACTAGTGGACTTTAATCGGGATTAAACGGGACACAGTTGACATCCTTGGTTGAAAGGGAGTGTACCACCGCTATATTTAAGTTGCCAATGCATCTAACTAGTTAAAATAATCTGAGAAAGGACTTAACAGTGTGGCCTCATATAAACTATGAAGACAATCTTGAGATGAAGTTCATAGGAAAAGTTAAGGACTCAAATGAATTAGGCATGCATTTCTTTTACGATAGTACAGCAGGCACTGCTGACATATTGGCCAACTCAGGTATAGCCTAACAAGTAACAAACAAGCACTGAATCAAGCAATACAGCAAAGCAGATAACTGAACTATTTGTAATTCTATAGGATTACAGGTTGATGGCACAAGCAAAGAAAGCATCCCACACGCATTACATTTCACATGTACTAAAACACACTGGCTTACCATATGTTGCTGTGAAGCCTCACTACTGTTCTCATGTTCATTGAAGATATCGTGAGCATCCCGTGGTTGCAAATCTAGTTGTTGTAGTTTATTCCGCACCCTCAATTTAGGTAAAAGTAATTTTAATCGCATGCACTGGTTCGAATTGATCATCAATGGTTCATCTAAACTAATGGAATAAGAGTGTGTGCTTACACGACAATATATGTGCTTCACTCTATTTTTATGCTTGTTTGGGTTGCCAGCCCCAAAAGAACAAATATTTTGCTTCATGGGGTTGACAGCTCCATAATTAATAGAAGCATCAAATTAGTCATGCAACTTGGGAAGATCAAGAACACACAAAAAGTAATGAACAGAGGCTCAGAGCAGTGATGTAATAGCTAGCATCAGAAAATGTAGGGTAAAACGAACAAAAAGCAGCGGAACCACATGCTGAAGAACCAACATGTGGTATAAAGAACATGAAGCAGTCTGATGGAACCAACATGTGGCATCAGAACAACACAATTATCATAAATATGGCATGCAAGAAGTAAAATAGTAGGCAGTGATATCTAGGAAGTATAGTAATACTTAGGACAAAACTAAAGCATTGTAACTATATGTGCACTCGTTTGTAATTTAGCACATGTAACATGTTCGCTGCTAGAAGTATGGCCCTACAGGTGCAAGCAGAATAACGCGTCTCATGAAAAATTGAATGATGCCCTGAAGAAATTCAAAGGAAAGGTGCTTATGCTAAGAAAGTGAACGTAGGCGCCAGCCGTTGGATAATAGTACCTGATTCTCGGCGGCATATGGGTATCCTTGTCATACTTGATAGCTAAGGATCATCGATGGTGCTCGCGTTGCGATTGAGTTTGGGCCGGCTGTCGCCGTTGTTGAAGCGGCTCCGGTGCTTCGGTTGCGGCGCCTGTCGACATACAAGAAAGCTCATCTATGGTAAGTGAACAGTTCCATGATAAAGAAGAGAAAACCCGAAGGAGTAGAAATCAAAATAACCTGATGAGGCCGCGGTGTCAGAAAAGCAGGGCCGGTGGAGTTGAATATGGCGTATGTGGAGAGGGTCCAGTGGACGAAGGCGTCGGCGAAGCACATCCGACGCGGTGTACAGTGCTTTCGATGAGGCGGATCTGTTGCGGCAGACGAGGGCTTGTATGAAGGGCCAGCGATGGGGCGGACGAGGGAGTCAGTGAAGGGCCTACACTATGGTGGAAGAGGGCGCCGGTTAAGCAGAGCCGGTGCGGCGGACCATGATGGCGGTCAAGGAGATTTGGAGCGGTGGACAAGCCAGTCGCTGAAGCAGCTTCGTTGAAGTGGTGAGTTGGCAGTTGGGGGTTCCAAGGTGCGGAAGGTAGATCCGGCGGGGTGTGAGGTCCACTACTGCGGTTGAGGACTAGATTCGGCGGCTTGGCGTGGTTGGGGGTCGGGTAGGGGAAGGGGAGGGGATCTAGGGAAGAATGTTGGGGGCAAAGAGGGGAAAACAATGGAGTTACCAAAGCAACCCTTTTCCGTTCATGTGGCAGGGGTAAAACGGGAATATCGCAGGGCTAAACTTTTGGGCGTGAGATATTTCGATGTGAGCGGGAAGTTTGAAAGCTTTTGGCTCCTGAAATTAAGTGTTCTGCTCTTGTATGGCCGACTATGATAACATGGCCGAGAATTTATTTGTTTTGCACGCAAAAAAAAAGTGAAAGTTTTGAAAATCAATATCTCCAACTCGAAACTTAGATTGTCCATTCAATTAAAATATGGATCATTGAGCTAGTACAAGCAAATACCATCATCCGATCCGATTCAAATGAAATTCCAAATGTGTTTATCCTAAATATGATGACATAAGCAAAAATGTGTATGTGTATGAATAAAGTGGATGATTATAAAGTTTGAACATGCCCGTATATGTATATCTCTAGGTTTGATATATGAATTTGAAATCAGAAATCCCAGCTTAAAAAATGTACCTCCGTTTAAATGAGTTACAAAAGCTAATGATGGAGTCGAATTCCAAAATTCCAATCTTAGATTTATAATTTTGGTACTTCAAGGTATATCACGCATGTTCAAAAATATCGTTATCTCATAGTCCAAACTGTGAAACAAATTGATCAACCATGAGTGCACACACTATTGACCATATATATCTCAATTATGCTAAAGTCCCTCAAATATAGACACCTCACTCTTTATCTGAAGCCACACACCCCCCCCACACACACACACACATACACAAGTCGTTCTCTCCCCCGGACACGAACACACGAGCACATTAACACCCCCTCTCTTCTAAAGTCTGAACCCCAATATAGGTCTCTATCACTTTGTCTCTCGGGCATGCACACATCACTTCCCCCACTCTCTAGGTCTCCTGGCATCTCTCTTTCCCAAGCACATGCACTATATAGAGCATATCTTTCCCACACACAAAACGAAGCCCCCAAACATCTATATCCCTAGTTATGTGGTTCTCGCACACTCACCCCACACAACACCCCCACTGCAAACAAGCACACTTTGTCTCCTTTGCACCACTCTCCTCTTTCTATCTCTCCCACATGCGGACCCGCCCCAGCTCCTTCCCTGTATACATATATGTCGTGAATCTTTCCATAGCTCCCTTATGTATCATCGTTCTCAATCTCGCACGTTGTTCTCTACACCATCTATTCTAGATCTCTTATGAAGTCCCTATGACACACACGATGACTCACTTCCCTTGCGTCTCCGTACATAGGCCACTTTCGAACAACATCAACATTGTCTCCCTATCTATACGCCACTTCTGCACACAAACGACCCCTCTCTCCCCCCTCTCTTCCTCTCTCTCTCCCTCGCGAGCTCTCTCTCTCGCTCTCACACCCCTCTCCCACACACACTCGATGTCTCTTCCAAATAGTCTGCTCCTCGCCCGCACCCATGCTATCCTGATACTACACATGCCTTTGTCTCTCTTTGACACACATGCCACACCATTCCCCCTTCCCTATACTAGGTCTACATCATTAGTGGTCTCTCTTCTCCACACACACACACTCCCTCTCACACACGCGCGCGCGCACAAACACACACACAGACACGCACAAACACTCGTCTATCTGGATCCTTCTTTTAAGACACACACCCTTGCATATTCTCTCCAGCTCTAGGTATGTATATACCCCCCTCTCTCTAGCTCAGATGCACACCAAAATTCTCCATCTCTCTAACTCACACATCTCTCCCCATGTCCGCATGTGTATCTCACACACTCACTCTTTGATTATGTATATGTGTCTCCACGTTGCACAACATAAAGCCCCATGCACATGTCTCTCTCTATCCTCCACACGCAGAGACACAAAGAATCGCTTATCATTGCCTCAGTCTCTACACATATCACACACGCACACTGTCTCTCTCTCTCTCGCACACGCTCAACAAAGGTTTTCCCATGAATAACTTGCCGTCTATTCATCAACAGTCATGGAAGTACGGCAAACACGAGACGTGAAAAAGAATAAATCTACATGTGCGTAGACCACCTAGTACGACTACTAGGACTAGAGCAAGCCGAAAGCATGCCGCCATCACCCCCTCCTTATCGGCGACGGGAAAACCTTTGTTTTACACAGTCGAGAAGTCATTGTGCTAAGGCCCACATGTTGAGCCGTTGAATATAATGTAGATCCAAGTTTACGGAAACAAGTATCGATAATATGTTTGTATCTCCATACTTATATTTCTTCTCTTATAAAAAAACCGAGTTGATGACGATGGTACGTCTGCCATCTTGCAATATAGATCGTCTGATCTATATCCGACGGATAGAAATTAAACTAAAAGATACCCGCACCTCTCTCCACATTTGTAGACAAGGCCTTCCCTCGTTCATACTTATCTCCAACAACCTCATTGTTGAGCAATTAAAAAAGGAAGCCTCTGGAACAAACTGGCATGGTGGTCGCTGCCGGCGTCGTCCATCCCCAAGCCTCCGCCCAGTCCGACCACCAATCAGCACCACGCACCACTCCTCCTCACCTTATCTCTCCTCTTTCTCAAGATATCATTAGTTTTTACGCATGGGATTACTCCCACGTGGGTCAATCACAACAGGTGTTTTATATAAAAAATGCATCTTGATGTTCCGTGCAATGCACGGACATCTTGCTAGTACTCCTACAGAAGACTTAGTTGGTGGTGATGGTGTGTCTGCCATCTGTCATTTCTGACCATTAGGTCTACATCTAATGACTATGAGGTAAGTTGTTGCCTTTTCTCACCAACATCCCACTTCTCTACCAATTTGCAGAAAAACCCATAATTAGTATCTTAAAACCAACCACATCCCTCCCTCACCTCACCAAAACAGCCCAAGGAATATATTCTGATTGAAACATAATATATCTCTAGTGATATATGTATATCAAAATTAGAGTGTTTTCTATCAAGTTTGTGAATAAGTACTAATTATGATCCGTTGCAACGCACGTGAACGTTGCTAGTATTTCCAACCATGCAAAAAAATGCTAGTATTTCCATAGTTTTGAGTTTTCCATCAAGATATTAGTCACTCATGGTTGATATTTAGTTTCAATTATGTACACATAGGCACTATGTAACTAGCCGTGCATATTGGCTTCCAAAGCTTAACTTTCACTCCTACTTACAGTATGTAGAGTATTTAACAAAAAACTACCACTTTCAACCAGCCCTAGGAAGAAACTATTGTACAAAAAATAGTAAAAACATACCCAAAATTTCTTAATCCGCGCCCAAAAACTACTACCTAGTGCCGATTAGGCTCGTTTAAACCCATTTAAGACAGGGTTGGCCCACACGTCCGTGCTGACGAGGTAGCTTAAACCAACACATTTTGTTTAACTGTTGACACGAGGGACCCACATCTGACCTTCTATCATGCTCTTCCTCCTCAAATCATTATTTTTCCTGAACATTACTTCAAACAGTAATGATGCGTGTTCGTAGGTGGCGCCGGTGATGAGCGAGTTGGCCGCCGCTCCGCCGGATGGGCCGAACGCCGCGCTGGCCTCCGCACGGGTTGGCTGGCTGGCCCGAGCACGACTCACGCGTGAGCAAGCCGCCGCGCTGGCCTTCGCTCAAGCCAGATGGCTGGCCTTAGCACGGCATGCGCCAACAAGCCGGCGCACCACCGTGCCAACCGAGCCACCAAACCTTGCAGACAAGCAGCTGGATGCATCCAGCAGGGTGTGTGCTATCCTGGCTAGCTAGCGGTCGCGAGCGCCGGACGGAGCTGGCACCCGGGCTGCCGCAAGATGGGCTCTATGCCGCTGGCGGTTTTGACATCACCTTCTGCCGGCAGTGGTAGCTGTGTCCCATGGTCGAGGATGACTAGGTGGACGGGCCAAAGGTAGGAGGTCACTCGGGGATTTTTGTCCAAACTGACATGTAGGTCCCACAAGTCATAGGGCCTAACTTGCCAGTCGAATAGAAGGCGCCGACTTAAGGGGCGACATGGGTTGAAATGTGCCTATAACGACACTTTGTAGAGTAGTCGTTTCTTGGTAGGGTTGGTTGGCAAGGGCATGTACAATGGTTGATAAGGTAGTCTTATCTTAAGTCTGCCACGTATGCAAGTGGTAGTAGTTTCTTGGCATTATTAGTGGTTTCTTGTAAGGAACAATGTACTAGCGACAAAAGGTGATTCTAGTTTGCGTTGTACTCCAACGAGTACTACTAGTGGTCACGGGAGTGTATAGCTCGTTTTGTGGGTTCAATCTCGGTCGAACGCACAGCGGCCCTTTTTCTAAATAGTAACTTTGCTGCGAGTCAATATTGTACACTGGTAGTTCGACGTTTGAAGTCGAACGGACGTGACGCACCACAATCTGGGTGTACTAGATAGCCCAGCCATGTGAACGGGTTTTCCGTCCCATAATTTCATGGCTCGCGTACTAGAGTAGTACTCCTATATATATATATATATCAATTCACACCATGCAAAGTTTCTCGCCTGCGTGCTCACCCTAGCCGCACCTCGCTTGTTGCTTCCTCATCAGCTAGCATATTTAAACTAGCGCCTCCCAACTAAGCCCGAGGAGCCGGAAAAGCCTAGCGCAGCATTGGGAACTGTGCAATATGGCTCTGTACGTAAAGTGCTAGTACTCTATAAAAGAAATTCCTCTTGACGTGATTTTTTTGTTTGGAACGGAGGCAAAAGCTTTGCCTCATCTCATTCATAAAGAAGGAACTACTAACAAAGTTCGACGAGATCCATTACACCTCCACAAATGTAAGTGAAAAGCCTAGTCTCGCTTTATCAAATAACTCAAATGTTCTGCTCCCGTAGTAACCGTCGCTGATAAATAGGCGGCTAGTGTGTGCGTGAGAGGAGCGGCTTAGTAGGCCAGCTACACGCTTGAATAGAGCACAGAGAGTACCCACTATGCAGGTGTACTTTCCCTGCATTGATAGTACAATGATGGTTCTAGAGAATAGTAGTACCCTTGTAACGCCCCGGACACACCCGCCGGTGGTCGTTACTCCTGGCGGGATCTAGACTGGCCCCACAGATCAATACTAGTCTTTTCTGCGCACTTTGTCCTCACTCGTGCGCACCCGGGAGCAACTTCCCGGTCGGTCACCCATCCTGACACTACTCCAAGCTGAGCACGCTTAACTTTGGAGTTCTGTCCGAATGGGCTCCTGGAAAAGAAGGAATTCCTTATTGATATGAGTAGTCTATCATCCCTAATAAGCCAGGCTATCACATACACCCCCACTCAGAGGAACCGACGTCCTCGTCGGGCCACAGGAACGTTCCCTCTTGGCACAAACGTCTGTACTTCCAGTCCGGTACATGTGCCATGCCGGGTGCCACGACGTGTCACAAACGTCATGAACAACATGACCACGCACCTGTCCGCAACCATCCGTGTAACCGCGAGGGTCGGCTCTGATACCAACTTGTAACGCCCCGGACACACCCGCCGGTGGTCGTTACTCCTGGCGGGATCTAGACTGGCCCCACAGATCAATACTAGTCTTTTCTGCGCACTTTGTCCTCACTCGTGCGCACCCGGGAGCAACTTCCCGGTCGGTCACCCATCCTGACACTACTCCAAGCTGAGCACGCTTAACTTTGGAGTTCTGTCCGAATGGGCTCCCGGAAAAGAAGGAATTCCTTATTGATATGAGTAGTCTATCATCCCTAATAAGCCAGGCTATCACAACCCTCCACTTCCAATTATAGCTCCTTAGCCCTGAGATTCAAGAGTTCAAAACTGGTGCACTATAGAAGTACATTACATCACACTACTAGTTGAGAAAGTAGTACTAGTACTGCTACAGTACGAGTAGTAGTAAATAATAGCCTCACCGTCGCCGGGCATGAGGCACTACACTATGAATGCTCGCATAATTTCCTTAGCGAAGGGACAAGGCCCTGCGGTTACTACGCTCTTATCTCCTCGCCAGTTCCCCTCCCCCCGAAGAGAAGGCAGTTCATTGCTGCTCCCATGGATTCGCCAGGCGGTTCTCCTCCTCGTCGGGGCTAGGAGACCTTGGATGACGATCCTCTAGGAGAAATCGCACGCCGCTCCTACGTCCTCACGCCGCAAGACTCGGTGCTTCATGCACCAACTTTTTTAAGATGGTGCTTAAACAGGCTTGGGAAAAGGCCATGCTTGTTGGTCTTCCATGCGTTCTCGAGGAGAAGGTTCTTCTATGGGACAATCCTTCGAACAATCCACCGCTCCATGGCCATGGTTTCACGTTGACTCTGCTAGAGTTGCCCTGAGAAGGTCAGTCATGGAGTTTGATCATGTAGTACTTAGTTATTCCATCCCGTAATTTCTCCGCTGCCCACCGTCTTATATATAGGTCTGGGTTGGTGCCAACAAAGATTGGCTTGCATATCTCTGGCCAGATACCACCACCATTTTGCACAACATCCATAGCAGTGCGGCTGTTCCCGTAGACCCCTTCTCCACCATTGGGATTGGCCTTCCGGACTGGCTGGGCTTGAATACGTATGTTGATTCCTACATGAGATTGAAGAAGATAGCAATTGTGTACCCGCCGATAAAGTCACGCGGCTACGATGATTACTATCTCATCGCAGTGTTCGACATGAGGATTTTCATCAATATAAGAGGTAGTAACGGCAGAGGCTGGCGCATGTTGGCCGTAGTAGATTTGTAACCCTACATGTTCAAAGACGCCGTGCACCACGTAGGCCGCATATTTGCGGTAACAAGCCAGGGGACTTGCTTCATCTGGTTGCCATCCTACGGCACGGGAGATTACAAACGGAATGCACAAACCATCATTTGCATCCCTAACGGTACTCCATTATTTTGTAGGGACCAGTCATCCCCCGATCAAAATAAGATCGTCGATCCTGGATGTGCATTTGCATCCGCGATTCGGTCTAATCTGGAACCTTGTAGCTGACTTAGGCATATTGGGATCAACAATCATAGCAGTCGTTACCCATGGTACCACTGATGTGCAATCTGGTCAGACAATCTACCACGATCGGACCGTCACCATCTTCCTAGGTATTCCATTTTCGGACCATTTTCTCATTGTTGTGTGTTAGAGTAGTAGAGTAGTACTTGTTAGTTATTTTCTTTTCTTGACTGGGACATGTTTACTGTACTAGTAGTACAATTTAGTATTGTATTCTTTTAACCCTCTCGCCTTCTCTTTCATTGTTGTACTACTTACTAGTACTAGTAGGAGTACTTTTTACCTTGGAGGACGCGTATAGCTAGCTAGGCCCTTGAAGACTTGAACCCACTAGCTCCCACCAATTTTGTTTTTCCATGCCTTACTATCTCATCCATGTAGTCAAGAGTGGCTATATATAATAAGCCAATTATTTTACTTCCTCTATACCGGAGTAGTACTATTTGTTGCATAGTATTACTGAGCACCATATTTGAGCACAACATTATTATGCATGGACCTTGACTATGTATGTCACCATGTGTCCAGATCTGAGATGCCGTGTGTGCCAGATGAACAACGCCGAGTTCGACCCCCGTGGTGCTACGTGGGTGCCGAGGAACACTCTTGGAGAGTACTCGCTTTTCATCGGGGACTGCTACCCCATTGTGAAGCGGATGCCACCTTTCGTGCACGACACCAAAGGCCTGCCGTTCATGAAGCATGGTTGTGTCTTCAGTGCGCACCACCGGATGAATGACATGCTGGGACACGCTATCCCTGATTTATGCTGCTTCAGCTTGGATGATTCTCCATCGTGTGGAACCGGACTAGAAAGCTGCGACAATGATTCCCGTTGCCCACCGGTATGGATCGTGCCATCCATGAAGAACACCTGGGACTGGAACCTGGAGGAGGACATGGATCCCATCTATAACGTGTAAGTGGAGTATGGTAAATTGTGAACGGAGCGCTGTAAATATATGTAGACTAGTCGTGCACAAATTTATCACATGAAGTGGAGATGAACTTGTGTGGCATACTAGCATTTGTCCTTTAGAATTTATTACTAGTAAATGTGTTATGTGCACGTGCAACTTGTGTGGTTGTTGCACGGGCTCCAACACGCTCTTTGAGAAAAAAAGGTGGCACAGCTTTAGATATAGGTGACATGGCGGCATCACATAGTAGCATCGTTCACTATAGTTGTAGTACTCCTACTAGGATGACAACTCCTATAAAACCTTGTGCTTGGCTCTTTGGCTCTTCGGGAGGTTCAACAGTTCGTACTCGTGTGAACCTTGCACTTAGCTCTTTGCCTCTTCGGAAGGTACAACAATGATGATACTATAGTACAATATGCTTCTGGCAATCTGACACCGATTGAACTGCTGCACGTCCACCACAAGGGCGAGGGAGAGGGCGTTGTAGTCAAAACCCTCTCCTCGTCCTGCGAGCCACCGCACGCGTGGGCGAGGGAGAGAGTGTAGTAAGCAAGCTTCTCCTCGTTCGGCGAGTTGACGGGACACATCAAAGCAGTACTAGTCCATACTGCGTCCTTTCTGGTTAATATGGCTTAATTTGAAATGAGAAAAATACACTGGCGGTCAATGTATGTAACAATACACTCTTTATGGTCACTATATAGTTTTGCGGTAATTGTATGATCACTAGCTCATCATAGAGCACCGTATTACACCCTACTAACCGGCCACATAATCGACGTGGCACTTTGTTGGCTAGTTAAATTGACACAAGGTTTCTGGGTCCCACCTGTCAGTTGGCAGAGCAAAGAAATCGGTTAAACAAAACTTTACGCATGCGCGACAGGAGTCCAATCCTTGCGCGTGAACCACCATGGATGTGTATGTGAGTGCATGCATGTGTACTCCCTCGGTCTTCCAACAAAGAGTGCACATCGGCTCAAAAACAAAGAGTGTACATCTACACTTCCAATGCCTTTAGCCTTTAGACTAGCCACAGTGGAAGTAACTTCAGCAGTAGCATCGAGTCCGACTCAGCAAATTTGCTTATGTGGCAATGAGATAATGTGTAGAGAGGTAGTTTGAGTAACTGATAACCCACAAGTATAGGGGATCGTTTGTAGCCTTCTTCGATAAATAAGAGTGTCGAACCCAACGAGGAGCTAAAGGTAGAACAAATATTCCCTCAAGTTCTATCGACCATTGATACAACTCTACGCACACTTGAAGTTTGCTTTAACTAGAACAAGTATGAAACTATTGGCAAGAATAAAACTACGAGTACTTTGCGAGAATAAAACTACGAATAAATTGCAAGGTAATAAAAGTGGATAGATTTCGTCAATAAGAGAGTCATTTGTCCCTAGGTAATCGATAACAAATATAGGTAATCATTCTTGTAATTTTATATGAGGGAGAGGCATGAGCTAACATACTTTCTCTACTTGGATCATATGCACTTATGATTGGACCCCTATCAAGAATCCGCAACTACTAAAGATCATTAAGGTCGTGAAACCCAACCATAGCATTAAGTATCAAGTCCTCTTTACTC
The DNA here is from genome assembly GCA_032464435.1 of Aegilops umbellulata. Taxonomy (NCBI): domain Eukaryota; kingdom Viridiplantae; phylum Streptophyta; class Magnoliopsida; order Poales; family Poaceae; genus Aegilops; species Aegilops umbellulata. The sequence goes on from CP136056.1 coordinate 256,752,468, forward strand.
CCATACGCAACAACCCACCTACTCGGGTTTAAGCTTCTGTCACTCCCTCAACCCACCATAAGCGAATCATCAATGTATTGCAACACCCTACAGCGGGGATCCCTCACGTTTGCGCGATGGAGGCCATCATAGGACAGCACCATAAATAAAATATACAATCATACCAACCAAGACACAATTAACCCATAGGACAAAACGGATCTACTCAAACATCATAGGATAACCATAGATCATTGGGAATAATATATGGAGTTGAGCACCATGTTTAAGTAGAGATTACAGCGGGGAGAAGAGGTGTTACACCGCTGCATAGAGGGGTAGAAAGTTGGTGTTGACGGTAGCAAGATTGTTGATGTAGATCGCCGTCACGATCCTAGCCCCGACGGCACTCCGGCGCCACCGGGAGAGAGGGGGAGCGAGCCCTTCTTCTTCTTCCCTGGCCTCTGCCCTAGATGGGAGGAGAGTTCCCCCTCTGGTCCATGGCCTCCATGGCGACGGAGGGCGGGAGCCCCTTCGAGATTGGATCTCCCTCTTTGTTCTCTTCTGTTTCGCGTTCCCTAGATTTGGCCGAAAGACGTTTCTTATATTCCTGTAGATCCGTAACTCCGATTGCGTTGAGATTTTAACACGATTTTTTTCTAGATATATGCTTCCTTGCGCCCGAAGTAGAGCTCCAACCGACATATGAGGTGAGCACAACCCGCCACCACGCACCTGACTCTGGGACTGCGCCCTGGTATCTTGTGGTGTGTGGGCCTCCATTTGCAGTGATTCCAACTCCCAAAAATCACATATATTCCAAAATAATTCTCCGTAAATTTTTATTGCATCTGGACTTTGTTTGATATGGATTTTCCGTGATACAAAAAACATGCAAAAAACAGGAACTGGCACTGGGCACTGGATCAATAGGTTAGTCCAATATATCTTATAAAAAGGTGCCAAAAATATGTGAAAGTTGTATAATATTGGCATGAAACAATCAAAAACTATAGATACGACGGAGACGTATCAGCATCCCCAAGCTTAATTCATGTTCGTCCTCGAGTAGGTAAATGATAAAAAAGATAATTTTTGATGTGGAATGCTACCTAGCATAATCTTGATCATATATCTAATCATGGCATGAATATTAAGACATAAGTGATTCAAAGCAAGTCTATAATTTGACATAAAGACATCAATACTCAGGCATCCCAACAAACAATCATGTCTTTCAAAATATCAACGCTAAAGAAAGATATCCCTACAAAATCATATAGTCTTGTCATGCTCTGTCTTCTTAACACAAAGTATTTATCATGCATAACCCCGATGACAAACCGAGAAATTGGTTCATACTTTTTAACGTGCTTTAGCCTTTTCAGTCCTCATGCAATACATGAGCGCAAGCCATGGATATAGCACTACGGGTGGAATAGAGTATGATGATAGGGGTAAATATAGAGAAGACAAAAAAATAAGAAAGTCTCACATCGACGTGGTTAACCAACGGGCTATGGAGATGCCCATCAATTGATATCAATGTGAGGAGTAGGGATTTCCATGCAACGAATTTATTAAGAGGTATAAGTGTATGAAAGCTCAATACGAAAACTAAGTGGGTGTGCATCTAATCCTATAATGAAAATTCCCACTAGTATATGGAAGTGACAACATAGGAGACTCTCCATATGAAAAACATGGTGCTACTTTGAAGCACAAGTGTGGTAAAGGATACTAACAATGCCCCTTCTCTTTTTGTCTATTTTTTCTTTTTCTTTTTCTTTTTCTTTTTTTCTTTCTTTTCTTTTTCTTTCTTTTTTTTTCTCTCATTCTCCGGAGTCTCATCCCGACTTGTGGGGGAATCATAGTCTCCATCATCCTTTCCTCACTGGGGCACTGCTCTAAAAATGAAAATTGCTTATCATCACACTTCTATTTACTTATAACTCAAAAGAAATAAAAATTACAGCTCAATACCTATAATAAATATGACTCTATATGAATGCCTATGGCAGTGTACCAGGATGTGCAATGATCTAGCATAACATGTATGAAAAATAATGAACGGTGGCTGATCCACAACTTCTATGTCAACTATATGATCATGCAAAGCAATATGACAATGAATGCTCAAGTCATCAAAACGGAAGCGATGGAAGTTGCATGGCAATATATCTCAGAATGGCCATGGAAAATCCATAATAGGTAGGTATGGTGGATGTTTTGAGGAAGATATAATAAGGCTTACGTGTGATAGAGCGTATCATATCACGGGGTTTGGATGCACCTTCGAAGTTTGCACCACGTCTCAAGGTGAGAAAGGGCATTGCACGGTATCGTAGAGGCTAGCAAATTGTGGAAAGGTAAGAGTGCGTATAATCCATGGACTCACATTAGTCATAAAGAACTCCTATACTTATTGCAAAAGTTTATTAGCCCTCGAAGCAAAGTACTACGCATGCCCCTAGGGGGATAGATTAGTAAGAAAAGACCATCGCTCATCCCCGACCGCCACTCATAAGGAAGACAATCAATAATAAATCATGCTCCAACTTCATAGCATAACGAGAGACTATATGTGCATGCTTTGGGAATCACAAACCTTAACACCAATATTCCTACTAACCATAAACGTTTACTAGTACCTCCCACATATTACCATCTCTATATCGAAAACTATTGCAAGGAATGAAACATATCATATTCAGTGATCTATAAGTTTTATGTAGGATTTCATGACTAACCATGCAATTAACCAATTCCTTTTGACTCTCTAAATAGATATAAGTGAACAATGAGAGTTTAATTATTTCTACAAAAGATCATGCTCCAACAAATATAAGTGAATCAAAATAGCATTCTTCAAATAACGGTTTCTATGTGAAGAGAAACAGGCAATCCAAACTTCAAATGATATAAGTGAAGCACATGAAGCATTTTACAAGGCCATACTCAAAAGATATAAGTGAAGTGCAATGAGCATTCTATAAATCAACCATGGACTATCTCGTACCAGCATGGTTCATAAAATAAAAGTGAAAAATTAATGCAAAAGACGCTCCAAGATTCACACATATCACATGAACGAAACGTGAACGAAAACATACCTATACTTGTTGAAGAAAGATGGGATGCCTTCCGGGGCATCCCCAAGCTTAGACACTTTAGTCTCCTTGAATATTTACTTGGGGTGCCTTGGGTATCCCCAAGCTTGAGGTCTTGCCTCTCCTCCTTCTCCTCATATCGAGACCTCCTCGATCTTTGATCACTTCTCCACACAAAACTCAACAGAAAGCTCGGTAAGATCCGTTAGTATAATAAAGCAAATCACTACTCTAAGTACTGTTGCAAACCAATTCATATTTTATTTTTTTCATTTTAGCTACTGTAATATAACCTTTTTATGGCTTATACCACTGATAAAAACCGATAGTTTCATCAAAACAAGCAAAACAATGCATCAAAAACAGAATTTGTCTTAAATAGGACAGTCTGTAGTAATCTGAACATTCACCATACTTCTGGTACTCCAAAAAATCTGAAAAAATAATTAAAAAATAAACAATGTATAGAAAGACTATGCAAAAAGTTTCAGAACCTTTCGACGTCCCAGTAAAAAATGTAAAATTGCGCGCTACAGCCAAAGTTTCTGTTTTTGCACCGCACATACCAACAAGCAATCTACTCATCCTAAAGGAAAATCTTGGCACATTACTTTTATAATACAATGGAATTGTACAAGGGGATAATTATTTTTGTTGAAAATTTTCTGTAATCCAAGATTCACAAAGTTTCCATGGGCATGAACAAAGTTCAAGGCATGCTCCCGCTTCCACGGTGCTCGTCCTTCTCAATTTCACTTTTCTTTTTGTGGAGTTTTAGGTTCCCCTCTATATTTTTTTGTTTTTAAACTTTATAAAAGCACTCAACATAAATAAATGACTCTCTAAAACTTCTGGGTTATCTCCCTGGCCCCGCTTTCTTTAAAGCCATTAAGCTAGGCATAAAGTGCTCAAGTAATGAATCCACCCGGATCCCAAGGTATATCAAAGCCAATTTTAATTAACAATGATTTGGAATTTAGTAGTGAGCACAAAGCAACATATATCATGCAATGACAAAGTATAACTCTCTTCCTATGCATCGGCATGTCATACAAGAACAATTCATGCACATCAAGTAAAGGCCAATACATAGTATAAATAGTTTCTTGCAATTTTATCATGTTGGAAACATAGAGAAGCGGAGATGTAGTTCCTCTCTCATAATAATTGCAAGTAGGAGCAGCAAGCACATGCATATTACATTCATCAAAATCATCATGTGCAACGGTAAAAGGCAACCGATCAATATAATCCTAATAAGAGCAAACTTCTCCGATATGGTGTAGTTGGGAGAATTCAAAAAGATAATAGGACTATCATATGTGGGTGCGTGGAAAAAATTTCATTCTTAACATAAGGAACTATAGCAAGTTCATCTCCATAAGAATAATTCTTATTGGCATCTTGGCTACAAGCATAGCAAGCATCAAGTTCATCAAAAAGGGATATTTCAAATGAATCAATGGGATCATAGCAATTATCATGGCAATCATCCTTCGGTAAGAATGAAGGGACATTAAATACTGTATGAATTGGAGGGTTACTCTCATTAGAAGGTAGGCATGGGTAGCTAATCCGCTCTTTCTCCTTTTGTTCTTCGCTCTCCTCGTCATCTTTTTCATCCAATGAGCTCATAGTTTCATCAATTCCTTCTTCCATAGACTCCTGCAAAATATTAGTCTCTTCTCGGACAGCGGAGATTTTCTCAATAAATTCATCAATATCGGAATTGTATTTATAATTATCATAAAAATATTTAAGGATAGCAAAATTTTCAGGTCTATAAACTGAATCATCAAAATCTTCAAACTTTATAAACAAAGATTCAATTTCATAAGCACCCTTGGAAGCAACAAATTATTCTACTCGTTCCACATCATAGTAATCATATATACCTCTAGCATAAGAAGCTAAGGTTTCATTATCATTAAATTCACATGAAAAGGGAAGATGTGGAGCGTTCATCCTAGAGCAACAAGTATAATCATATCTCAAGCATAGCTCACGAGCATACCAATGCAACATATGAATTTGATCCCATAACAATTTCCCTGTATGAGTCAAGCGATAATCCCTAAAGTATTCACGTTGATCCAACGTTACTCCCATTATATAGTTGAATGGGGTTTTCGCAGGATTACCAAAGTAATGCATAATATCTTTTATATAATGAACGTTGAGGGTTTTAGGAGGTTCCCCATATCCATGAGTACCAAGTACAACTAATTTTTTTGGTATTTTGTGTTCCATATCCATAACTAAAGATAGAGAACAACTTAGAACAGGAAATAAAAACTACTTAGTGATAAAGCAAACAAGCACACACGAGAATATTCACCCCACGCTATTGCTCCCCGAAAACGGCGCCAGAAAAAAGGTCTTGATAACCCACAAGTATAGGGGATTGTTTGTAGCCTTCTTCGATAAATAAGAGTGTTGAACCCAGCGAGGAGCTAAAAGTAGAACAAATATTCCCTCAAGTTCTATCGACCACCGATACAACTCTACGCACACTTGAAGTTTGCTTTACCTAGAACAAGTATGAAACTATTTGGCAAGAATAAAACTATGAGTACTTTGCAAGAATAAAACTATGAATAAATTGCAAGGTAATAAAAGTGGATAGCTTTTGTCAATAAGAAAGTCATTTGTCCCTAGGTAATCGATAACAAGTACCGGTAATCATTCTTGTAATTTTATATGAGGGAGAGGCATGAGCTAACATACTTTCTCTACTTGGATCATATGCACTTATGATTGGATCCCTAGCAAGCATCCGCAACTACTGAAGATCATTAAAGTCATGAAAGCCAACCATAGCATTAAGTATCAAGTCCTCTTTACTCCCATACGCAACAACCCACCTATTCGGGTTTAAGCTTCTGTCACTCTCGCAACCCACCATAAGTGAATCATGAACGTATTGTAAACACCCTATAGCGGGGATCCCTCGTGTTTGTGTGAGACAGAGGGCACCATAGGATAGCACCATGAATAAAATATACAATCATACCAACCAAGATCACGATTAACCCATAGGACAAAACAGATCTACTCAAACATCATAGGATAACCATAGATCATTAGGAAATAATATATGGAGTTGAGCACCATGTTTAAGTAGAGATTATAGCAGGGAGAAGAGGTTTTACACTACTGCATAGAGGGGGAGAAAGTTGGTGTTGACGGTAGCAAGATTTTTTATGTAGATCACCGTCATGATCCTAGCCCCGGGGCACTCCGGCGCCACCGGGAGAGATGGGGAGAGAGCCCCCCCTCCTTATTCTTCTTCCTTGGCCTCCCCCTAGATGGGAGGAGAGTTCCCCTCTGGTCCATGGCCTCCATGGCGGCGAAGGAGCAGGAGCCCCTCCGAGATTGGATCTCCCTCTCTGTTATGTTTTGTTTCGCGTTCCCCAGATCTGGTCGAAAACCGTTTCTTATATTCCCGGAGATCCATAACTCCAATTGCGCTAAGATTTTAACACTATTTTTTCATATATAAGATTCCTTGCGCCTGAAGTAGAGCCCCAACCGACGTACGAGGTGAGCACAACCCACCACCACGCGCCTGGCTCCGGGACTGCGCCCTTTTGTCTTGTGGTGTGTGTGGGCCTCCATTTGCGATGATTCCAACTCCCAAAAATCACATATATTCCAAAATAATTCTCCGTAAAATTTTATTGCATTTGGACTTCGTTTATATGGATTTTCTGCGATACAAAAAACATGCAAAAAACAGTGGTAGTGGGCACTGGATCAATAGGTTAGTCCAATAAATCATATAAAGAGGTGCCAAAATATGTGAAAGTTGTATAATATTAGCATGAAACAATCAAAAATTATAGATACTATGTAGACGTATCAGTAACTTAGCTAGTTACTGTAACATCACATGTCCAAATGCAATATGAGTGTATAACCTAATAAATGATGGTTTGCATGACACCACACTTATGTTACTACCCACTATGAAGGTAGTAACATAGTCTAGGGATATGTGTATGTTACAAGTGTATGTTACTCTCCATTGTGGCTAGTCTTAAAATCGATATAGATTGACTAATGCACCAACTTGTGCTCTAGCTATAGGCTACATGTCTATCCTTAATTATAGCATGCAACAACCTTCATTTAATCTTCTTCTCTCAATGGTCGCATGCACACATAAGTCTGCTACGTTTGAGCGTTAATTATGCCATGAAGTTCCGGTTCCTCCTGGTCAATGTGTAAATCTCTGATGTACATTATTTCACGGACGTAGGGAGTAGGTTGAGCACTTGACCATGAGTGTGTGTGTTGCGCCGTGTGATGTGTGCCCCATGGATGCCTGAGTGTTGCGTGCGTGCATGTGTACGTGTGTGTTGCATGTTGCATGCATGCATGCGTGCATGAGGCTTTTACTCCCTCCCATTGGCATGTTCATAGTTAAGGCTTCATTAAAATGTTGCATGCAAGAATTAAGAGATAACTCACCAATGCATGTAAAAGTTATGGTCATTTGTTCCTCACGCATGCATTCCAATTAATACGTTCGTAAACACAATTTTCTTGAGGAAAACGAGCCCATTATTGAGTATTTTCAGAAAAAAAAATCTTCGGGCACTCATCATTTACCACTACCTTGGTTGATGATTTTTTTATTGACCTGTATATAAACCTCCGTCCTGGTTTAATGGTCCCCTTCGTACTTTGTGTAAAATTTTGACCGTAAATTTAACTAACAAAGTGTCAATGCATGTCATAAAAAACTATACCATTAAAAACTATGTTCAAATATGAATCCAGTGATATGATTTTTGGTGAAATGCATTAACATTTTATTAGTTAAATAGATGGTCAAAGTTTGACACAAAATACTACTAGTACTCCTACATTATTGGCGCCGGGTGCCTTGGCCAATGTTTCATCTTGTTGGACAGGATGAGCGTAGAGGCATAGGGATACTGTAGATAGGAAGTCTTAGAGATCCATTATTCCCCATCTCGGTCAGAGAACTATTCAACTTGTCTTCACAGTGAAGTGACAATACACGCTGCAGTAGATGGGACACTTAATTAATAAGTTGAACCAACGTGTTGGTGTTACTAAATCAGCCTTACCCAGTACTGCCATCATGTTTGCCAGTGGAGCACGCTTCCGCAAATACGCCTTCGCACCTCTCTCCTCCAGTAACTGACATATGGGCCCTCTTGAGGTAGACCCACATGTCATCGGCTTAACTATTTACACTCCGAAGGACGGTATATCCTGGTAGTAGTACTAGTAGAATTGAGATTTAATGCACTTTCTTCCCCGTCTTTCCCTCTTCTTCCTCATCTATTCTTCTTCCTCCTCTCTTCCCCATCATCGGCCACACACCATATCCCCCCGCTCACTGCTCGCCCACCCGCGCCATCTTCCTTGGTAACTCGCGCATACCATATCCCCCCACTCACTGCTCGGCCACACATGCCATCTTCTTCGCTCGCCCGCCCGAATCCACTTCCCCGACTTGATGATCTTACGGAGGTTGTTGTGGTGCCCCTAGACATGCTACCACTACCCGTCCACCTGTCCTTCATGCGCGACCACTACTGGGCGGGCATGATGGCCAACTAGATCATCCTCATCCACCAATCCGGTAGTCCGTGACGTCTCATGGATATCTACACCCAACAAGAGATCACCCTTCCATTGTTGGATACCGCCGCCATCGAGCCTCGCGGCCCGCCGGACACTCCTGCCTACTACGCACGAGACGCGTCGAGCTTTTGGCTCGACCTCTGTTTGCTGAACGTTGTAATCTGCAAAGTGCCCACACCATCATAAGACTACATGGATTACAAGCTCATTGCCTTGTTCAACATGGGATTAGTTTATCTGGAATCCGGTCGCCATACATGGTCATGGCTCATCGTCAATCCTGATGAGCCTCCATTTCTATCTGATGCTACAATGCACGATGGCATCGTTTACGCGGTCGACACGCAGATTGGCTGCCTATACTGGTGGAATCAATCATCGTGTAATTGTTCTATCTCATCTCATCTTTACCTTATGAATACGACTGCGTGTTGATAGTTACAAATTTAGAATAGATAGTATGTCTATAACCACATCATTGCTATATGTTCCTCTCATTTCCTAGATTTTTATGACCACACATGTTATTGTTAGAGTTGATATGAGAACAATTGGCATCTAATGATTGTTAGAATAGATATTATGAGTATAACCTCATGATTGCTATATGTTAATCTCATTTCCAAGGTTTTCATAAAAACGCATGTTATTGCTTAGAGTTGATATGAGAACAGTAGTAAGTGCTATGGTAGAATATGACTAGGCACTATCATAGCTGTTTTCCTCTCATTGTTACATGATGTTTGAACAATGACATATTGCTAGAATATGAAAGACATTGGCTTATTTTTTAAAACTTGGGGTATGATTATGACCACGTCATTGCAATTCTCTATCTATGATATGTGTCACTGTTATGATAATCTTAATTCCACACATACTCTGAACATGATTATATATTTTTGTCCTTTCAATCTCTAATTTGATTTGTTGCAGCAGACACAAATGCGATGGCCTTCATGATTCCAGGACCTGGAATCATACTAGTCAATGGGTGGTGGTTTATCGCTCGTCGATGCGGCTTGAAGCTACGTCGGTATTTCCCCAAAGAGGAAGGGATGATGCAACACAGCGACGGTAGGTATTTCCCTTAGTGATGAGACCAAGGTTATCGAACCAGTAGGAGAACCAAGCAACACTACGTAAACAGAACCTGCACACAAATAACAAATACTCGCAACCCGACGTGTAAAAGGGGTCGTCAATCACTTTCGGGCAACGGCGCCAAAAATTGGCAAACAGACGTTAGAGAGTAGTAGATATTGATAGATCGAACGCCAAATAAAATAAAGTGCGGCAAGGTATTTTTGTATTTTTGGTTTAATAGATCTGAAAATAAAAGCAAAGGAAAATAGATCGCAAACGCAAATATAATAAAGAAGAGACCCGGGGGCCGTAGGTTTTACTATTGGCTTCTCTCGAGAAAAATAGCAAAAGGTGAGTGAACAGATTACTGTTGGGCAATTGATAGAACTTCAAATAATCATGACGATATCCAGGCAATGATCATTACATAGGCATCATATCCAAGATTAGTAGACCGACTCCTGCTTGCATCTACTACTATTACTCCACACATCGACTGCTATCCAGCATGCATCTAGTGTATTAAGTTCATGGAGAAACGAAGTAATGCAATAAGAACGATGAGATGATGTAGACAAGATCTATTTTTGTAGAAATAGACCCCATCGTTTTATCCTTAGTAGCAACGATACATACGTGCCAGTTCCCCTTCTGCCACTAGGATCAAGCACCATAAGATCGAACCCACTACAAAGCACCTCTTCCCATTGCAAGATAAATAGATCAAGTTGTGAAACAAAACCCAAATATCGGAGAAGAAATACGAGGCTATAAGCAATCATGCATACAAGAGATCAAAGAAGACTCGAATAACTTTCATGGATAGAAAGATAGATCTGATCATAAACTAAAAGTTTATCGGATCCCAACAAACACACCGCAAAAAGAGTTACATCATATGGATCTCCAAGAGACCATTGTATTGAGAATCAACCGAGAGAGAGGAAGCATTCTAGCTACTAACTACGAACCCATAGGTCTACAAATAACTACTCACGCATCATCGGAGAGGCACTAATGGACATGATGCACCCCTCAGTGATGGTGTCTAGATTGGATCTAGTGGTTCTGGACTCTGCGGCGGCTGGAACTGATTTTCGTCAATTCCCCTAGGGTTTCTGGAATATTGGGGTATTTATAGAGCAAAGAGTCGGTGCGGGAGGCACCCGAGGTGGGCACAACCCACCAGGGCACGCCTGGGCCTCCAGGCGCGCCCTGGTGGGTTGTTCTCCCCTCAGAGCACCCCCCCCAGGCGCTTCTCCGGCCCACTGGATGTCTTCTGGTCCAAAAAATCCACAAAAAGTTTCGCTGTGTTTGGACTCCGTTTGGAATTGATTTCCTGTGATGTAAAAAACATGCAGAAAATAGCAACTGGCACTTGGCACTATGTCAATAGGTTAGTACCAAAAAAAATGATATAAAATGACTATAAAATGATTATAATACATCCAAGAATGATAATATAACAGCATGGAACAATCAGAAATTATAGATACGTTGGAGACATATCAGCATCCCCAAGCTTAATTCCTGCTCGTCCTCGAGTAGGTAAATGATAAAATCAGAATTTTTGATGTGGAATGATGCCTAACATGTCATCTCATATTCTTTTCTTTATAGCATGGACATTTGGACTTTTATATGGTTCAAAGCAAAAGTCTAGTTTTGACATGATAACTTAAATACTCAAGCATATCAACAAGCAACCATGTCTTTCAAAATATCAACGCTAAAATAAGTTATCCCTAGCCCATCATGCTTAATCATTGATCCATTCATGAAACACACTCGCATATTAACTACACCCAATGCTCAAGTACGATCATTGTGCCTCCTAGTTGGTGCTTTATAAGAGAAGATGGAGACTCAAAATAAAAATTGCATAAAGTAAAAGAAAGGCCCTTCGCAGAGGGAAGTAGGGATTTGGAGAGGTGCTAGAGCTCGAAGCGAAAAACTTAGAGATAAAAACATTTACGGAGGTGTGCCTTTGCCACCAACGAAAATGACTTAGAGTTCCCAACACTTTCCATGCTAGATATATCATAGGCGGTCCCCAATCAAAAAATAAAGTGTATTCCTTTTTCCACCATACTTTCACTTTCCATGGCTAACTGACGGTGTCCTGGACTAGGGGGTACTCACCACGTCGTCTCCCGACCAGCTGGATCGGGCCGAGGATCCCCATGATGATTCACTAATGGGCCACTTCGGGCAGCCCATGCCGAATACAAGGAGGATTCCACAAAACTTGGCGCACAAGATAAGGACTCCTCTAAACCCTAGGCCTACGGTGCATATATAAACCGAGGCCAGGCTAGTCAATGGGCAACTCATATTCGTTAGAACAATCTCGTGGTAGATATATCTACTCTGTACTACACCCCATATGAATACAATCAAAAGCATGATGTAGGGTTTTACCTCCATCAAGAGGGCCCTAACCTGGGTAAAATCCTGTGTCTGTGTTACCATCGCTCCAAGAAGGCTAGCTTAGGACCCCTACTACAAGATATGCCAGATTTGACACCGACATTGGTGCTTTCATTGAGAGCCTACTGGGTGTTTGTTGCGGATCAATGGGATGATCAGGTTCATCCGTGATTAGTTCTGATCTAAGATAGGGCAAAGAGGGTTTGTTTGTCGGTACCCGATGAACATCTACAAATCTGTATAATGGCGGCTCGTGTTGCGGCGGCGGCCAATACCAGTACAAGACGCATTATGCGCGCGTCAGCCTTTCAAATTTTACTTGTGGATCATGGTCGGGATCCAGACAATATACGGACGATTGGCCTAATCCGATGTGTGTTGGAACTACCGCACGAGGCTGACTGATGGCGGCGTTCCCGAGGTACTAATCCGGTCTGTTCCTACGCCGTCCAACCCAGCCGATGTGTGTTAGTCTAAGTACTCACATGAGCGCACCGCATGCGGAGCTAAGAAGATCCCTGTTCGACGTCATCCACCAGGGAGATCCTCTTGCTTCTTTACTTTACATTAAATTATACAAGTATCAAGGCGGTTGGCTACTACAGTAGTATTTTGTGTTAAAGCATGAGTGCTCTAATCGTTTGATAGTACATGTTGGCTAAGCTATACAGAGTACTAATCTACATAAAAGCTTTGTGTCAGCTTTTTACTTTTCACGTGCTTCGTAGGCTACTTGGCTGTTTTCATGTCCACAGTACGGTGGACAGTGCGTCCGTAACTCGGCCAGCCTCCTCGCCATAAGATGTCATGATGCACCATGGCGCGACCTGGTAGGTTTCTCGTGGGCATGATCCATACCAAATTCGTCATGGCGCCATTGCATCAGGCCAATATTGTCGCCCTCCAAATTCGGATCGTATCACGCGACATCGTCATCCCGTGAATTTGGGCCGAGCTGCGCCAGCACCATTGCATCACCACTCTGACAAGCGAACCTTGGCGAATGAAAATTAATAGTGGTACACTATGCTGCCACCTCTGCAAACCGACGTCGTCGTCCCAATCGGCGTATATCAGCTCACGTGATCACTTTGTTGGTCAAAATTGCCATACCGGCAGGCTCGGTTGCCTTGGTGACTTTGGCATCGTTGAGAGAGCTCTACCTCATCGAGTGTTCGGCGCACAGGCCATATTTCTTTTATTACTCACTTTGCATAAATTATTAATCATGCAACTTATTATTATTATTATTACTATTATCTCCGGCTTGCATTATTTTCAGTGCATAGGTAAATGCTCTGGGTTGGGCAGCGCTGTCACCTCGGCATACCGACATACCATGTCACCTCGGCTAGATCGGGGATTTCGTCATCACTTCATTAACCCACGCCGGGGACTTCGTTGTCATACTGCCGGCCCGCTCCATCGCCTTGGTCGGACTGGGGGTTCCACCTCGCCGCACTGGTCATGCTATGTTGCCACTTCGGAGTGCCGAGCTCTTCGCTCTGCCTCCTCGGGACTGGCTTGGGGGCTGGAACCTTGTCCTACATCAAGCTCAGACCGCGTCATCAATGTCGAACACATTGACCAGCTAAGTCGCTTTCATGCTCAAAGTTTTAAATTTTTAATTTGTGTTCGGTTCGACCATGCTCACAAACGTTGTTTGATTAAAAAAACTTCATTTCCCCTGTTAACTGGGGCTCTTAACTTTATGTGAGCTGTTTTATAATAAGTTTTTTTCTTCTTAGTCGTTGCAAAGTCTTTTTCTATCACTCCCTTTTTCGACGTGAGTGTGTGGTCAATAGCCGGGGAGCCCAATTTCTCTCTCAAAGCCACTAGACTTTAGTTTGCTAAACTGGCCTAACGAGAAGTACTCCGCCTTCGGGATAGGAGGCTGAAGCCGTAGGCTAACCCGCTTGAAGTCTTGAGATGGGATGTGTCATGTTAAACAACGACAGAAGCACAATTTTTTCTAAGACCAATTTTTGGATTGGCACCGAACACTTGATCTAGGTCGGACGTCAAGTTTTTACTGAAGTTTTTAGGTTTTCCAAGCCTATGGCACTTTTAAACTATTTGTGTGTTTCTAGCAAAAGTCTCGCAGTGCAACACCGGACACCTTCAAAGATACATGAAAGAGCAACTATCCCTAGGTGGTTTTGGTAATTCATAACAACATATAGCTCATTGAGCTAATGCTATTCCAAGACAATTATTTCAGGAAAGCTCAATGATTGGCATGGCATGGATGGTGAAAGCGGAACCCTCAAAATGCTAAGGACAAAGGATTGGCTCAAGCTCAAAAGCTCAAGACTCTTCATTTTACATTTTAGTGATCCAAGATCACATTGAGTCCATAGGAAAAGCCAATACTATCAAGGAGGGATGAGGTGTTGCTTAATGAGCCTTTTGCTTCATGTGCTTAATGATATGCTCCAAAATCCTCAGCTACTTTCCCATATCCACAAATGACCTAAACCCAAAGCCAAACTCGGTCCTACCGATTCTTTCTATCCGGCGCCACCGAGTTTCACTTGTCATAGCCACTGCCAAACCCTAGCAAATCGGTTTTACCGATAGGGATCTCGGTCTCACCGAGATGGGGTTGCAATCTCTCTGTTTCCTTTTCGTAACTTTTCGGTCTCACCGAAAGAGCAGATCGGTCCCACCGAAATTGCAATGTAAACTCTCTGTTTCCCTTTTGTAGCTTTTTGGTCTCACCGAAAGAGCAAATCGGTCCCACCGAGTTTACCTGACCAACTCTCTGGTTAGTCTATTACCAAATCGGTCTCACCGAGTTTGTGTAATCGGTCTCACTGAGATTACGTTATGCCCTAACCCAAACCATATCGGTCCTACCGAGTTGCATGTCAGTCCCACCGAAAATCTCTAACGGTCACTAGGTTTACTATTTCGGTCCGACCGAGTTTGTTGATTCGGTCCCACCGAGATTGGTAAATTGTGTGTAACGGTTGGATTTTGTCTGGAGGCTATGTATACCCCTCCACCTCCTCTTCATTCGTGGAGAGAGCCATCAGAACACATCTACACTTCCAACTCATATGTTTTGAGAGAACCACCTACCCTTGTGTTGAGGCCAAGATATTCCATTCCTACCATATGAATCTTGATCTCTAGCCTTCCCCAAGTTGCTTTCCACTCAAATATTCTTTCCACCAAATCCAAATCCTGTGAGAGAGAGTTGAGTGTTGGGGAGACTATCATTTGAAACACAAGAGCAAGGAGTTCATCATCAACACACCATTTGTTACTTCTTGGAGAGTGGTGTCACCTAGATTGGCTAGGTGTCACTTGGGAGCCTCCGACAAGATTGTGGAGTTGAACCAAGGAGTTTGTAAGGGCAAGGAGATCGCCTACTTCGTGAAGATCTACCGCTAGTGAGGCAAGTCCTTCGTGGGCGATGGCTATGGTGGGATAGACAAGGTTGCTTCTTCGTGGACCCTTCGTGGGTGGACCCCTCCATGGACTCGCGCAACCGTTACCCTTCGTGGGTTGAAGTCTCCATGAACGTGGATGTAGGATAGCACCACCTATACGAACCACGGGAAAAACATCCGTGTCTCCAATAGCGTTTGAATTCTCCAAACCCTTCCCTTTACATTCTTGCAAGTTGCATGCTTTACTTTCCGCTACCTATATACTCTTTGCATGCTTGCTTGAATTGTGTGATGATTGCTTGACTTGTCCTAAAAGTTGCTAAAATCTGCCAAGAACTAAAATTGGGAAAAGGTTAAGTTTTTATTTGGTCAAGTAGTCTAATCACCCCCCTCTAGACATACTTCTGATCCTACAAGTGGTATCAGAGCCAGGTTTCCATTTGCTTTGATTTCCATAGCTTTTGGTGGTCATAGGCTTGGTTTCACAACCTAGGAGAGTATGGCGTCTAGCGAGGGAAATTATCACCGTAGAGGTCCTTACTTTGATGGTACTAATTTTGCTAGGTTGAAGCATAAAATGAAAATGCATATTCTTGGACATAACCCCGCCGTTTGGGCTATTGTGTGTGTTGGTTTGCAAGGTGACTTCTTCGATGGGAAAGAACCAAACCGTGAAGCTACCGCGGATGAGTTGAAGATGCTACAATACAACGCTCAAGCTTGTGATATTCTCTTCAACGGATTGTGCCCCGAAGAATTCAACAAAATCAGCCGTCTTGAGAATGCAAAGGAAATTTGGGATACTTTGATTGATATGCGCGAAGGTACCGACTCCGTCAAGGAATCCAAATTGGATGTGCTTTAAAGTCAACTTGACAAGTTCAAAATGAAGGATGGTGAAGGTGTCGCTGAAATGTACTCTAGGCTTGCTCTCATCACAAACGAGATTGCCGGCTTAGGGAGTGAAGAGATGACCGATAGATTCATCATCAAGAAGATCCTAAGAGCCTTGGATGGAAAATATGATACCGTGTGCACATTGATCCAAATGATGCCCAATTACAAAGATCTCAAGCCAACGGAGGTCATTGGAAGAATTGTTGCTCATGAGATGTCGCTCAAGGATAAAGAGGAACTTCACAACAAATCAAGTGGTGCCTACAAAGCCTCATGTGAAGCCCCCACATCATCAAGTGAGAAACAAAACTTCAATGAAGAATTGAGCTTAATGGTGAAGAACTTCAACAAGTTCTACAAGAGTAGAAGCAAAGATAGAAGCTCCAAGTCAAGGTCCTACAATGACAAAAGATCTTCTAGTTGAGAGCGAAACTGCTACAATTGTGGAAGACCCAGACACTATTCCAATGAGTGTACGGCTCCCTACAAAAGAAGAGAAGATTCTCCAAAAAGAAGAAGCAAAAGAGAAGAATCACCATCAAGAGAGAGAAGGAGTAGAGATGATCGTTATGAACGAAGATACTCACGGAGAAGCAAGGATTCGGAAAGAAAGGAAAAATCATCAAGGAGCTACACAAAACGAAGACATCAAGCTCATGTTGGTGAATGGGTATCCGGCTCCGACTCCGACAACCACTCCGAGAGAAGTTATCACTCCGATTCCGAATATACTCAAGATGAAGGTGTTGCCAGTCTAGCACTTGTGTCAACCAACTCCTACGACATATTTGACTCACAAAATGAAGGAATTGGAAGATGCTTCATGGCCAAAGGTCCTAAGGTAACTCACCCTGAGTATGTTGATTTTAATAGTGATGAAGATGACTTGTTAGGTGATGATGATTTACTTGTTGACAACTCTAGTGATGAATACTATGATGAAACGTCAATTAATCATGCTAATCAAGATAAAACGAATGACAATGATAAGGAGAAAATTGAGGCTCTAACTAAAGAACTAAACACTCTTAAGTTAGCTCATGAAACTATCTTCGAAGATCATCGAGAACTTTTAAGAGCTCATGAGAAGTTACGCTTTGAAAAGCTCAATCTTGAGCAAGAGCATGAGTTTTTAAAGGCAATCAATGATGATCTCCAGAAGAAAAGTTCTTCTTACATTGCCAAGCGTTTACTCTTATCCACTTACATGCCTCAAGTCAAGTCTAGTAACAAGAACAAGAAAGATTCTTCCTCTAGTAGTAACAATGATCATGTTAAATCCAATTTTGTTGCTTCTAGTAGTTCTCTTCATTCCACTAATGATTCTCTTAGCCAAGTTACACTTGAGCAAGAAAATAGCTTATTGAAGGGAATCATAGAGAAAGGAGTGTACAAAAGCCTTGCCGGTAGTAAGCAATTTGAGGAAATTGTATGCAAGCAAGGAAGGCACCGGAAGAATCAAGGTGTTGGTTTTGAACGAAAGTTCTATGTCAATGGAGTTGAGTGGGAAGAAGATCAATACACCAAGACAAAGTTTGTTCCACAACAAGAGAAGTATGATCCTACTTCTTCCAAGGGGACACAAACTCAAGATGATCTTCCACCACAAGACTACAAGCAAAAAGGCAAGGACAAGCTTCAAGAGGAAATTGATGCATTGGAAGAAGCTACTAAGACCTTAGTCAAGTGGATTCCCAAGACTACTTCAAGTTCCACTTCATCAAGTACGACTACAACTCCAAGGATTCCCATCAAGATGGTGTGGATCCAAAAGAAGAAGAACTAGAGAGTTCTTGAGGGTCACTCCGCCAACATACTTCACTCTTATCATTTTGGCAAGAACAAGTGCAATCAACTTCCACATCTTGCACTAGTTCAAGGAGTCACAAACCCTCTTGTTGGTAAGACAAGGGACAAGGTAACCTAAAAGCTTTCATAGACATCATCTTGTGTGTGCATCACTCTATGTCTATGGATATCCTTGTTTGTTCCTTGTGGGACTAACCCATGTAGGTATTGAAAGTGCAATTCACTCAAAAGGATAGCTCCAAGTGATCTACATCAACATTGAGCATCCACATCTTCAACATCTACATGAAGTCATCATCGACAAAACCCAAGGTTAGTTCATCCCTCTTAGGGGGCATATCACATCTAGGGGGAGCTTTACTCTAAGACTTGAGTTAAAGCAACTCTAATGATGTGAACATAACAATGCTTTATGTAAAAGTGGTAACCCCACTTGAGCTTAAACGATGAGTATGACCTATGATCAAGTGTTCTCATTTGACTCCTAAGTCAATATACTCATATATAGATGACCTAGTCATCGCCAATTGCTTGATAGATGCTAGAATTGGTTGTGCATGCTTTGTCACATATTTCAATTGCCATTTTATTGTGTGAGCATGCTGGTTGCATATTTTATTCATTCGAGGACATCCACTTGTTGTTTTGATTGTTTGGCTTTATTTTTTCTTTTGCCAAGTGGATGGACAAGAATGCCTAAGAACCTTCTCTAGCTATCTATGCTTTTCTCGTCTCAAACTCTGTTCATGCTACATCACAAAATTGATCAAGTCAGATTCGAACCACTCTATGTGAGGAGCACTCGGAGTCCCCAATTTGTCATAGACTTAAACTTCCAAAACCTCTTTGTGATTCTCGGTCTGACCGATACCCCACTTTCGGTCTTACCGAGATCATTAAGTTGATATATGTTTTCGATCTCGGTGCAACCGATTTGAACCATTCGGTCACACCGAGTTGCAATAACTGTATACAGTTTTGCATCTCGGTGCCACCGAGTTGTTCCACTCGGTCACACCGACACAGTCGGGCTATATATAGACACGGGCAAAAATTTGGAAATTTCTCCGAACCGTTTCGCCCGCGCGATAGCTCGCTCTGCCAACGTGGTCTCCGGATCGTCTTCTCGCCGCCAGCCGCCTCCAGTCGCTGGTCTCCGTCGTCGTTAACGGGATTCAACCCCGCGGTTGCCGCCGTAGCGAGTCTCCGCTGAACTAGGGTATGGACTCGATCTTTGTGCTATTCCCCAATCCGATTCCTAGCACATTGTGATCATATTGATTCTAGTCACGTTTGATAAACTCCTATCCAGTAAATGAATTCGTAGAATAGGTTTGATTCGCAAATGTTAGGGTTAGGTTTCCGCCGAAACCATCTTGGACCCACCGAGTTGAAAAACTCGGTCCCACCGATTTGGCTCATGCCATTGCACAAGTGAGACTCGGTCTGACCGAGTATTGCTAATCGGTGTGACCGATTTTGGAACTTTGTGAAACCCTAGCAGTCTCGGTGCCACCGAACTGTGACTCGGTCTGATCGAGTTCACCAGTTTAGGTTCCAAAAACTGCTTCGGTATCACCGAGTTTAAAAATTGGTAGATCTGAAATGATTTATGTGGGAAACTAAAACTAAGTTTTTGAATCATTCTTTTGCAAAAATCTCTGCATTTTGTGATGCTCATCCACTCTACCTCATCTATAAACTATTCACAGGGTCAGCAGTTAGCTTGGTCATCATGTCAGACCAGAGTGATAGCCAGAACATGTCAGAACAGCCAGTGCAGATGAGTGAGGGCACTAGTCCCTCCAGTTCATCAGATGAAGGCAGCAGGAGCACCCCTAGCAACCTGCCAAAAGCTGCCACAAAACAAAGGAAGAAGAGAACCTCAGAATCAGAGGATGAGGACTATGTGGCAGAAGAGGAAGCAACTTCCAAGAGAGTTGTGCTCAAGAAGGAGTATGGCTCAGCTGCAGCCATCAAGCCAGGAATGCACAAAAAGGCACCTGCCAGGAGGGTTCCTACCTCCAAGCCTAGGAAGGCTGTTCTTGAGGAAACTATAAAATTCACTATGGAATCTGAAGAGGAAGAAATTGGCTAGGACAAGAAAAAGAAGAGAGCTAGAACTACCACTGCCTGAGTTGTTGGCAAGCCTTCTATGAGAAAAGATTCTGATGAGGAAGAAGAAGAAGAAGAGGTTGCTGCACCAGCACCTAAGGCACCCAAGCTAATGGGTGATGCTATCAAATCAGGGGCTACTGCATCTAAGCCAAGGCTGCATCAAAGGCCAAGACAGCTCCAAAGAGAAATACAAGAAGCATCCCAGCAGCTGAGAAGAACAAGGCCCCAGTGCCTGACACTGCAGAAGAAGAGGAAGGCCAAGTTCTGAGAAAGTTGAAGCCCAAGATCCCATACCACAATGATGCTCATCCTGTGGCTGAGGATACGAAGATCAGAAGAGACTCAGGACTGAGAAAGTGGAGAGCAGAGGATCCATATGCTACCAGGAGGAGGACTGCTGTTGACTACAGGTTCCACACTAAGGAACAACAGGACTTCTATGAGACAGTCTTATTGGATATGAAGCCCATTGTTTATGACATGAGATGGGTCGACTGGGAATACATCAAGGACAATGAAGAGCACTACCCTGGAGTGCAAGACAGCTTCAAGGCATGTGGAGTAGCTGACTTTGTTGGGCAAAAGCTCACAAAGTGGAATGAAGAGCTGATCATGCAGTTCTACTCCACAGCACATTTTTATCCAGATGGCAGAATTGTATGGATGTCTGAAGGTACGAGGTACCAATCAACAGTTGCTGAGTGGGCACAGCTCATCAGTGCCCCAGAGGAGAATGAGGATGACCTAGATATTTATGCCAAGAAGAAGATGGACAACAACTCTATGTCAAATATGTACAAAGAGATCCCAAACAAGGCACTTGACACTTTCTAGTTTGGATCAGTACATTATCTTCTGTCAGGATTGCCAACTATCAATTGGATATTGAGGCACACCTTGTTGCCCAAGTCAGGTGATCACAAGATGATCAGAGGCCATGCAATCAACTTGCTCCATATCTTCGATGTGCCACAAAAATTCAAAGTCATGAGCCTCATGATAGAAACAATCAAGAGGACTGGAGCAGACCAGAAGAGGAGCTGTGGATATGCCCCTCAGATCCAGGAGCTGAGTAACTCCAAGATGGGCACAGGCATATACCTCTTGGACAAGGAACATTTGCCTATTCATCCAGATTTTGAAGATAATGAAGTTGTGATGAACAAGGATGAACCATCTTCAGCCCATGCACAAGCACAGAAGGAGAAGGCAAGGAAGGATAAAGCTGCAAAGATGCCAACTCAAGAGGAGGCATCTGAATATTTCTTGAAAACCAAGCAAGAGCAGCTCAGTTACTTGATTGCATCCACCCTAAGGATAGAGAAAGGACTGGCCACCCTCAATCAGAATCAGGAGAGCTTAGAGAGAATTGTAGAACAAAAGTTCTATGACTTGGATGTCAAAGTGACAGAGATTCAGTCTGAAGTGGAGCAACTTCAAGATGATATGCAGGAGAGGAAAGGGAAGACTACCACTGATGCATTTGCCAGAGTGCCATGAGCTCAAAGGTCCAGTGCAGTGCCAGTTCCTGACACAAGAGCCACCGCCTCAACTCCAGCCACAGCACCAGCCCAACCAGCTCCACCATCTACTTCAGCTCCAACTCCAACCACGTCTACAGAAGCCTTCGTCCTTGGAGTGATCCAGACTCCACCACCACCAGAAGATCAAGCCTGAGTGTCGATTTAGCACTATGCATTTTCTAGGAACTTTTTGGTAACTTGTTGCCAAAGGGGGAGAAAAATGTATAGATCATAGGCTTCGAGAGAGAGAGTGTTGTTTTTCTCTCTTGCTTTATTTGGTGGTTTTTCAAACATTGTTTGCTTTTGGTCGAGATACTTTGATATGCTTGTGAGACATTGATGATCATGTGTTTGATCATAAGCTACACGTATGCATGCTTGATATATCTTATCTATCTTATGTGATCATTCACTTTTCCTTGGTGATGAGTGCATGTATTTCATTATTATCATTTTGAGCGCTCCACCAAGATGTATGCGACATGGAAGAGTAACCCATAATTCTAACTCTTTGCGCATTTGCAGTCCAAAGCAAATTTTAAATATGCACAAATTTAGGGGGAGCTCTTACTTATCACATACTTCTCAAAGCGACGATATAATTCATTCTTATTATCATTTGTCGAAGCTTTGATCTATATGTTGTCATCAATTACCAAAAAGGGGGAGATTGAAAGTGCAACTATCCCTAGGTGGTTTTGGTAATTCATAACAACATATAGCTCATTGAGCTAATGCTATTCCAAGACAATTATTTCAGAAAAGCTCAATGATTGGCATGGCATGGATGGTGAAAGTGGAACCCTCAAAATGCTAAGGACAAAGGATTGGCTCAATCTCAAAAGCTCAAGACTCTTCATTTTATATTTTAGTGATCCAAGATCACATTGAGTCCATAGGAAAAGCCAATACTATCAAGGAGGGATGAGGTGTTGCTTAATGAGCCTTTTGCTTCATGTGCTTAATGATATGCTCCAAAATCCTCAGCTACTTTCCCATATCCACAAATGACCTAAACCCAAAGCCAAACTCGGTCCTACCAACTCTTTCTATCCGGCGCCACCGAGTTTCACTTGTCATAGCCACTGCCAAACCCTAGCAAATCGGTTTTACCGATAGGGATCTCGGTCTCACCGAGATGGGGATGCAATCTCTCTGTTTCCTTTTCATAACTTTTCGGTCTCACCAAAAGAGCGGATCGGTCCCACCGAAATTGCAATGTAAACTCTCTGTTTCCCTTTTGTAACTTTTCGGTCTCACCGAAAGAGCAAATCGGTCCCACCGAGTTTACCTGACCAACTCTCTGGTTAGTCTATTACCAAATCGGTCTCACCGAGTTTGTGTAATCGGTCTCACCGAGATTACGTTATGCCCTAACGCTAACCATATCGGTCCTACCGAGTTGCATGTCAGTCCCACCGAAAATCTCTAACGGTCACTAGGTTTACTATTTCGGTCCGACCGAGTTTGTTGATTCGGTCCCACCGAGATTGGTAAATTGTGCGTAACGGTTGGATTTTGTGTGGAGGCTATATATACCCCTCCACCTCCTCTTCATTCGTGGAGAGAGCCATCAGAAAACATCTACACTTCCAACTCATATGTTCTGAGAGAGAACCACCTACCCTTATGTTGAGGCCAAGATATTCCATTCCTACCATATGAATCTTGATCTCTAGCCTTCCCCAAGTTGCTTTCCACTCAAATCTTCTTTCCACCAAATCCAAATCTTGTGAGAGAGAGTTGAGTGTTGGGGACACTATCATTTGAAGCACAAGAGCAAGGAGTTCATCATCAACACACCATTTGTTACTTCTTGGAGAGTGGTGTCTCCTAGATTGGCTAGGTGTCACTTGGGAGCCTCTGACAAGATTGTGGAGTTGAACCAAGGAGTTTGTAAGGGCAAGGAGATCGCCTACTTCGTGAAGATCTATCGCTAGTGAGGCAAGTCCTCCATGGGCGATGGCCATGGTGGGATAGACCAGGTTGCTTCTTCGTGGACCCTTCGTGGGTGGAGCCCTCCGTGGACTCGCGCAACCGTTACCCTTCGTGGGTTGAAGTCTCCATCAACGTGGATGTAGGATAGCACCACCTATCCGAACCACGGGAAAAACATCCGTGTCTCCAATTGCGTTTGAATTCTCCAAACCCTTCCCTTTACATTCTTGCAAGTTGCATGCTTTACTTTCCGCTGCTATATACTCTTTGCATGCTTGCTTGAATTATGTGATGATTGCTTGACTTGTCCTAAAAGTTGCTACAATCTGCCAAGAAATAAAATAGGGAAAAGGTTAAGTTTTTATTTGGTCAAGTAGTCTAATCACCCCCCCTCTAGACATACTTCCGATCCTACAATACGGCAAAAACATTCTTGGATATTGCTATATATGCATTGGTTTCGAATTGTGTCTTCGTTCAATAGTTGGGTTGCCCGGCTCCTGTGATTGCCTCCTATGTTCCGCTTTGTTCGGCTAGGTGTGCAAAGGGAGAACCACTGCGATTGTGCTTCTGATACGTCTCCAACGTATCTATAGTTTTTGATTGTTCCATGCTATTATATTATCTGTTTTGGATGTTTATGGGCTTTATTATACACTTTTATATTATTTTTGGGACTAACCTATTAACCCGGATCCCAGTGCCAGTTCCTGTTTTCCCCTTGTTTCAGTGTTTCGCAGAAAAGGAATATCAAACGGAGTCCAAACGGAACGAAACCTTCGGGAGAGTTATTTTTGGAATGGAAGCAATCCAGAAGACTTGGAGTATACATAAGGGAAGCAACGAGGGAGGCACCAGGCAGGGGCACACCCACCCCCCTGGGCGCGCCCTCCACCCTTGTGGGCCCCTCATGGCTCCCATGACCGACTTCTTTCGCCTATATATATATATCAATATACCCTAAAACCATCGGGGAACAGAATAGATCGAGAGTTCTACCGCCGCAAGCTTCTGTAGCCACCAAAAACCAATCGGGACCCTGTTCCGGCACCCTGCCGGAGGGGGGAACCCTCACCGATGGCCATCTTCATCATCCCGGTGCTCTCCGTGATGAGGAGGGAGTAGTTCACCCTCGGGGCTGAGGGTATGTACCAGTAGCTTTGTGTTTGATCTCTCTCTCTCGTATTCTTGAGGTGGTACGATCTTGATGTATCGCGAGTATAGTTGGATCTTATGATGTTTCTCCCCCTCTACTCTCTTGTAATGGATTGAGTTTTCCCTTTGAAGTTATCTTATCAGATTGAGTCTTTAAGGATTTGAGAACACTTGATGTATGTCTTGCCGTGCGTACCTGTGGTGACAATGGGATATCACGTGATCCACTTGATGTATGTTTTGGTGATCAACTTGCAGGTTCCGCCCATGAACCTATGCATAGGGGTTGGCACATGTTTTCGTCTTGACTCTCCGGTAGAAACTTTGGGGCACTCTGTGAAGTACTTTGTATTGGTTCGAATAGATGAACCTGAGATTGTGTGATGCATATCATATAATCATACCCACGAATACTTGAGGTGACAATGGAGTATCTAGGTGACATTAGGGTTTTGGTTGATTTTTGTCTTAAGGTGTTATTCTAGTATGAACTCTATGATATATTGAACGGAAAGAATATCTTTGTGTTATTTTACTACGGACTCTTGAATAGATCGATCAGAAAGAATAACTTTGAGGTGGTTTCGTACCCTACCATAATCTCTTCGTTTGTTCTCCACTATTAGTGACTTTGGAGTGACTCTTTGTTGCATGTTGAGGGATAGTTATATGATCCAATTATGTTATTATTGTTGAGAGAACTTGCACTAGTGAAAGTATGAACCCTAGGCCTTGTTTCCTAGCATTGCAATAACGTTTACGCTCACTTTTATCATTAGTTACCTTGCTGTTTTTATATTTTCAGATTACAAAAACCTATATCTATCATCCATATTGCACTTGTATCACCATCTCTTCGCCGAACTAGTGCACCTATACAATTTACCATTGTATTGGGTGTGTTGGGGACACAAGAGACTCTTTGTTATTTGGTTGCAGGGTTGCTTGAGAGAGACCATCTTCATCCTACGCCTCCCACGGATTGATAAACCTTAGGTCATCCACTTGAGGGAAATTTGCTACTGTCCTACAAATCTCTACACTTGGAGGCCCAACAACGTCTACAAGAAGAAGGTTGTGTAGTAGACAACAAGCTCTTTTCTGGCGCCGTTGCCGGGGAGGTGAGTGCTTGAAGGTATATCTTTAGATCTTGCAATCGAATCTTTTAGTTTCTTGTTTTATCGCTAGTTTAGTCCATAAAACAAAACTACAAAAAATGGAATTGAGTTTGCCTCATACGCTTCATCTTTTTAATATCTTTCGTGAGAATGATGGAAAGGAAAATTGTGCTCAAGTGCTAGAAGGAGAAGTCTATAGAATGTTTGGCACTAAATCTTTGAATGATGAGCATGATTGCAATGTTGTTAGTATGAATTGCTTGAATATCCATGATGCTAATGATATACAAAGCCACAATCTTGGGGAAGCTATGTTTGATGAAGATGATATTTTTTAGTCCCCCAAGTTTTGATGAGCAAATTTATTATGAAGAAAGCAGGCCTCCTATTTATGATGATTATTGTGATGACACGTATGCTATAAAGAATAAAGATAACCATGAAACTTGTCATCATGATTTTAATTTTCAATTGGATTATGCTTCACATGATAGTTATTTTGTTGAGTTGTCTCCCACTACTAGTGATGAGAATAAATTTGCTTATGTGGAGACTAGTAAAATTTCTGTGCAAGTAGATCATGAAAAGAATGCTTTAGGTGCTGGTTATATTGTTGAATTCATTCATGATGCTACTGAAAATTATTATTAGGGAGGAATATATGCTTGTAGGAATTGCAATAATATCAAGTTTCCTCTCTATGTGCTTAAAGTTTTGAAGTTATGCTTGTTCTGCCTTCCTATGCTAGTTGACTATTGTTCGCATGAGTTGTTTGCTCACAAAATTCCTATGCATAGGAAGTGGGTCAGACTTAAATGTGCTAGTCATATTCTTCATGATGCTCTCTTTATGTTTCAATTCCTATCTTTTATGTGAGCATCATTGAGATCATCATGCCTAGCTAGGGGCATTAAACGTTAGCGCTTGTTGGGAGGCAACCCAATTTTATTTTAGTTCTTTGCTTTTTGGGTCTGTTTAGGAATAAATAATCTATCTAGCCTCTGGTTAGATGTGGTTTTATGTTTTAATTAGTGTTTTTGCCAAGTAGAACCTTTGGGAAGACTTGGGTGAAGTCTTTATGATCTTGCTGTAAAAAACAGAAACTTTAGCGCTCACGAGATTAGCTAATTTTCTTACTTTAGAGTGATATTTAGTTGATTATTTTTGCATATTATTACTAGACAAATTCCTCAGGTCCACCAATTTATTTCATAATTTTTGGAGTTCCAGAAGTATTCGTTTGATACAGATTACTACAGACTGTTCTGTTTTTGACAGATTCTGTTTTCAGTGTGTTGTTTGCTTATTTTGATGAATCTATGAGTAGTATCGGATGGTATGAACCATAGAGAGGTTTGAATACAGTAGATATTACACCAATATGAATTTATAATGAGTTCACAACAGTCCTATGTGGTGGTTTTATTTTCTTATACTAACGGAGCTTACGAGTTCTCTGTTAAGTTTTGTGTTGTGAAGTTTTCAAGTTTTGGGTAAGGATTCGATGGACTATGGAATAAGGAGTGGAAAGAGCCTAAGCTTGGGGGTTCCCAAGGCACCCCAAGGTAATATTCAAGGACAACCAATAGCCTAAGCTTGGGGATGCCCCGGAAGGCATCCCCTCTTTCGTCTTCGTTCATCGGTAACTTTACTTGGAGCTATATTTTTATTCACCACATGATATGTGTTTTGCTTGGAGCATCATTTTATTTTATTTTGTTTTGCTTTCTGTTTTAATAAAGTATCAAGATTGGAAATCCTTAAATGTTAGAGAGTCTTCACATAGTTGCATAATTATTCGACTACTCATTGATCTTCACTTATATCTTTCGGAGTAGTTTGTTATTGCTCTAGTGCTTCACTTATATCTTTTAGAGCACGGCGGTGGATTTATTTTGTCGAAATTATTGAACTCTCATGCTTCAATTATATTATTTTGAGAGTCTTAAACATCATGGTAATTTGCTTTGGTTATGAATTTAGTCCTAATATGATGGGCATCCAAGAGGGATATAATAAAAACTTTCATATAGAGTATAGTGAATACTAAGAGAAGTTTGATACTTGATGATTGTTTTGAGATATGAAGATAGTGATATTAAAGTTGTGCTAGTTGAGTAGTCGTGAATTTGAGAAATACTTGTTTTGAAGTTTGCAAGTCCCGTAGCATGCACGTATGGTAAATGTTGTGTGACAAATTTGAAACGTGAGGTGTTCTTTGATTGTCATCCTTATGAGTGGCGGTCAGGGACGAGCAATGGTCTTTTCCTACCAATCTATCCCCCTAGGAGCATGCGTGTAGTGCTTGGTTTTTGATGACTTGTAGATTTTTGCAATAAGTATGTGAGTTCTTTATGACTAATGTTGAGTCCATGGATTATACGCACTCTCAACCTTCCACCATTGCTAGCCTCTTCGGTACCGTGCATTGCCCTTTCTCACCTTGAGTGTTGGTGCAAACTTCGCCGGTGCATCCAAACCCCGTGATACGATACGCTCTATCACACATAAACCTCCTTATATCTTCCTCAAAACAGCCACCATACCTACCTATTATGGCATTTCCATATCCATTCCGAGATATATTGCCATACAACTTTACACCGTTTCGTTTATTATGACACGCTTCATCATTGTCGTATTGCCTTGCATGATCATGTAGTTGAGATCGTATTTGTGGCAAAGCCACCGTTCATAATTCTTCATACATGTCACTCTTGATTCATTGCCCATCCCGGTACACTGTCGGAGGCATTCATATAGAGTCATACTTTGTTCTAGTATCGAGTTGTAATCATTGAGTTGTAAATAAATAGAAGTGTGATGATCATCATTCATAGAGCATTGTCCCAAAAAAAGAGAAAGGCCAAATAAAAAAAGAGAAGGCCCAAAAAAGAAATAAAAAGGGACAATGCTACTATCCTTTTTCCACACTTGTGCTTCAAAGTAGCACCATGATCTTCATGACAGAGAGTCTCTTGTTTTGTCATTTTCATATACTAGTGGGAATTTTTCATTATAGAACTTGGCTTGTATATTCCAACAATGGGCTTACTCAAATGCCCTAGGTCTTCGTGAGCAAGCAAGTTGGATGCACACCCACTTAGTTTCTTTTGTTGAGCTTTCATACATTTATAGCTCTAGTGCATCCGTTGCATGGCAATCCCTACTCCTTGCATTGACATCAATTGATGGGAATCTCCCTAGCCCGTTGATTAGCCGCGTCAATGTGAGACTTTCTCCTTTTTTGTCTTCTCCACACAACCCCCATTATCATATTCTATTCCACCCATAGTGCTATATCCATGGCTCACGCTCATGTATTGCGTGAAGGTTGAAAAAGTTTGAGATTACTAAAGTATGAAACAATTGCTTGGCTTGTCATCGGGGTTGTGCATGATGAGAGCATTCTTGTGTGACGAAAATGGATCATGACCAAACTATATGATTTTGTAGGGATGAACTATCTTTGGCCATGCTATTTTGAGAAGACATGATTGCTTAGTTAGTATGCTTGAAGTATTATTATTTTTATGTCAATATTAAACTTTTGTCTTGAATCTTATGGATATGAATATTCTTGCCACAATAAAGAAGATTACATTGATAAATATGCTAGGTAGCATTCCACATAAAAAATTCTGTTTTTATCATTTACCTACTCGAGGACGAGCAGGAATTAAGCTTGGGGATGCTTGATACGTCTCCAACGTATCTATAATTTTTTATTGTTCCATGCTATTATATTACCTTTTTTGGATGTTTATGGGATTTATTATACACTTTTATATTATTTTTGGGACTAACCTATTAACCCAGAGCCCAGTGCCAGTTCCTGTATTCTCCCTTGTTTCAGTGTTTCACAGAAAAGGAATATCAAACGGAGTCCAAACGGAATGAAACCTTTGGGAGAGTTATTTTTGGAATGGAAGCAATCTAGAAGACTTGGAGTATACGTAAGGGAAGCAACGAGGCAGGGGGCGCACCCTCCACCCTCGTGGGCCCCTCATGGCTCCCCTGACCGACTTATTTCGCCTATATATATATATATATATATATATATATATATATATATATATATATATATATATATATATATATATATATATATATATATATATATATATATATACCCTAAAACCATCGGGGAACAGAATAGATCGGGAGTTTTGCCGCCGCAAGCCTCTATAGCCACAAAAAAACCAATCGGCACCCTGTTCCGGCACCCTGCCGGAGGGGGGAACCCTCACCGGTGGCCATCTTCATCATTACGACGCTCTCCATGATGAGGAGGGAGTAGTTCACCCTCGGGGCTGAGGGTATGTACCAGTAGCTATGTGTTTGATCTCTCTCTCTCGTGTTCTTGAGGTGGTACAATCTTGATGTATCGTGAGCTTTGCTACTATAGTTGGATATTATGATGTTTCTCCCCCTCTACTCTCTTGTAATGGATTGAGTTTTCCCTTTGAAGTTATCTTATCGGATTGAGTCTTTAAGGATTTGAGAACACTTGATGTATGTCTTGGCATGCGTATCTGTGGTGACAATGGGATATCATGTGATCCACTTGATTTACGTTTTGGTGATCCACTTGATTTACGTCTTGACTCTCCGGTAGAAACTTTGGTGCACTCTTTGAAGTACTTTGTGTTGGTTTGAATAGATGAATCTGAGATTGTGTGATGCATATCGTATAATCATACCCAAGATACTTGAGGTGACAATGAAGTATCTAGGTGACATTAGGGTTTTGGTTGATTTGTGTCTTAAGGTGTTATTCTAGTATGAACTCTATGATAGATTGAACGGAAAGAATATCTTCATGTTATTTTACTACGGACTCTTGAATAGATCAATCAGAAAGAATAACTTTGAGGTGATTTCGTACCCTACCATAATCTCTTCGTTTGTTCTCCGCTATTAGTGACTTTGGAGTGACTCTTTGTTGCATGTTGAGGGATAGTTATATGATCCAATTATGTTATTATTGTTGAGAGAACTTGCACTAGTGAAAGTATGAACCCTAGGCCTTGTTTCCTAGAATTGCAATACCGTTTACGCTCACTTTTATCATTAGTTACCTTGCTGTTTTTATATTTTCAGATTACAAAAATCTATATCTACCATCCATATTGCACTTGTATCACCATCTCTTCGCCGAACTAATGCACCTATACAATTTACCATTGTATTGGGTGTGTTGGGGACACAAGAGAATCTTTGTTATTTGGTTGTAGGGTTGCTTGAGAGAGACCATCTTCATCCTATGCCTCCCACGGATTGATAAACCTTAGGTCATCCACTTGAGGGAATTTGCTACTGTCCTACAAACCTCTGCACTTGGAGGCCCAACAACGTCTACAAGAAGAAAGTTGTGTAGTAGACATCAGCTTCCAGCTCGCATGGTTAAGCGCCTCAGTGGAGAAAGCCGAAAACTGACTGTCACAATAAGCGTAAACTGGTCAGCGATCTGATGACTGTGTTAAACTATAAGATCGATGGAGGTCACCCCGTGCTAAGCGACGGACCGTTCATAATATTGTCTGAAGTGTTAACAACTTGACCTCGGCTGTCGCCTAACATTAATCGGGGGCCAATATTTGGCCTCCCAACTTGAAGCTCCTATGACTAATTGAAAGTTATAAATCCCGCATATCTGATTGCCTTGTTTCCGCTAACAGAACCGCCTTCGGGCACCGAGACATCGGCTAAGGGTTATTTGTTATTGCGGAAACACCCTGTGTAGCATCTACAAGGGGGTGGAAGCCGACGATGGGCCACTTTCAACTGATAAACGGTCGCAACGGAGTCAAAATAAACATATCATCGGCATTTGTATTTAATATACAAGGGTTGCCTTCCGTAATCATCGTTATAAGCCATACATATGCATCAATTTGACTTAAGATTTTGGCCAAGCTGGGTTGCCTGGCTCCTGCGCTTGCCCCTACGTTCCCGATTGTTCGGCTAGGCGGTAAAGGGAGCACCTCTGTGATTGTTACTACCGGGTCATCCGGGTTAGTACCTTAGACTAGGTGGAGTCGGAAGCTAGCAATCTTAAAGGATATAATTGGTCGGCAACGACGCAAGTGAAAATTTTGGTCCATTCAGACCTTAGAGTTCGGGAACTTTCCCCGAAATAAATCCTCAATATTTTCCTCCTACATTGATCGGAGGTGAGGTTTCATCATGGTCAGCATGACAACCCAAATAAAGGAACCGATGGCGGGACTATTTTCTTGGGAAGATGTTTCTTACGTTAATAGTAATATAACATATCTCTCCGCATACCTTCGTTTATAAAACTGTATGGCCGGATTGCCTTGTTTGTCGTAAATCTTTGCCCTCATAAAGGCTTTATACAGTGGGACAAACACTCCTTGGCTACTGGTCGAGGAGGTTAAAGCCGATGGTCGGTCAACAAAGTTTTGTACAATGCGGATCTGAGCATTAATGATGTAGAGTACTTGGATACATAGAATCATTACACATAATTTGTGATTTTACTCTGGATATCGATCCTTAATTCGGCCACCCGTGCCCACATTAAGGCTCGGGGGCTACTGGGCTTCGCGCTTATCATTTGCTAATATCAAAGGGGCACATCGATCCCCTAATCTGGTGTTTCCACCTGACTAGTGTCTCGGGGGCTACTGCATTGCCTATTCAATGCAGAAAATTCAAAACGCTCAGTGTTCGGCTTGACTGAACTATGGGCAAACGCGTCTTCGGACAATAATAGGTACCATCTGGACCTATCCGGCATCAAGCTAATATATTACGGCGACTTCTCAAAACCCTCGCTCAAGGGCCCGTCTGCCGATCACTATTTCCTCCAATATATTACACCGTGTTTCTATTCCTAAGTATGCTACAGAGCTAGGAGTTGATCCTCAGGCCGATTTTGTGAATCGACCTGAGTCTCAGGGGCTACTGGGATCAGCGGTTTGATTTTATCCTTCAGGTGCATCCCGGGTATTAGGTCGGCATGCACCTTGATGGCTACTAGCTATACATCTCGTCAGCAAACAAATTGCACCAATCGGAAATAAAATCCGCAAACAATCAGCCCATGGCCGAATTAGTACACCACCTCGGATACAGTCATAAAGCTCGGATATAAATGGTTGGCTCCTTAGAGGGCATTTCCAGCATTAAGCTCGGCTAAACTCCTTCAAACTTTTTCAAGCCAAGGTGATATATGACACCTCAGATATAGTCCGGCGTTGGAGCTTGGATACAGTCCAGCGCTGGTGCTCTGCTGCAGAAGATACCTCGAATACAGTCCAGCGTTGGAACTCGGATGCAAGAGGACACCGCCGCACGGGAACAACTTCAAACCCAAGATGTGGCGTAAAAAATAACAAGGCATTGATAAAGGTCGATAATTTAAAGGGGCTCCTCGGATACCCGACGTGTAAACTCTTCGGATTCACTTCAGCGATCCTCAAGATCGAAGATGAGAAGATTTGTTGAACCAGTTTTCAAGACCGACGACCAGAGATGAAGAACAGTTCGGAAGAATCGAGGAGCGTCCCCAACTTGAAGACCGGTTCAGGGGGCTACTGACGGTGTCCTGGACTATGGGGTACTCACCACATCGTCTCCCGGCCAGCTGGATCAGGCCGAGGATCCCCATGATGATTCACTAATGGGCCACTTCGGGCAGCCCATGTCGAATACAAGGAGGATTCCACAAAACTTGGCTCACAAGACAGTGACTCCTCTAAACCCTAGGCCTATGGTGCATATATAAATCGAGGTCATGCTAGTTAATGGGCACCTCATATTCGTTAGAACAATCTCGTGGTAGATATATGTACTCTGTACTACACCCCATATGAATACAATCAAAAGCAGGATGTAGGGTTTTACCTCCATCAAGAGGGCCCGAACCTGGGTATAATCATGTGTCCATGTTACCATCACTCCAAGACGCCTATCTTAGGACCCCTACTACGAGATATGCCGGATTTGACAACGACACTAACCGTATCCACGGGTGCCCTCCATACCAACACTTTCCAAGGAATTTATTATTTGACAACATAAAGTAAATTCATTTTTCCATTTCGGGACTGGGCATCCCTAATACCTTTGTCTTACTCTCGTGCAATGACAAGTGAATAAACATTCATCGTGACAATAACACATCTAGCATGGAAAATATTAGCCACCCCTCACCGCTTCGCGAGAGGTGCGAACACACAAAAGAGAAGTTTATTTTGAAAATTAGAGATGGCACATACAAATTTGCTTAGAACGGCAAAATAATACCGCATATAGGTAGATATTGTGGACTCAAGTGGCAAGACTGGTTTAAAGGTTTTGGATGCACAAGTAGTGATCATACTTAGTGCAAAATGAAGGCTAGCAAAAGATTGGGAAGCAATCATGCATATAAGAGATCAAAGAAGACTCACATAACTTTCATGGATAAAAACATAGATCTGATCATAAACTCAAAGTTCGTCGGATCCCAACAAACACACCGCAAAAAGAGTTACATCATTTGGATCTCCAAGAGACCATTGCATTGAGAATCAAACGGGAGAGAGGAAGCCATCTAGCTACTAACTATGGACCCATATGTCTACAAAGAACTACTCACGTATCATCGGAGAGGCACCAATGGACATGATGCACCCCTTCGTGATGGTGTCTAAATTGGATCTGGTGGTTCTGGACTCTATGGCGGCTGGAATTGATTTTCGTCGACTCCCCTAGGGTTTCCGGAATATTGGGGTATTTATAGAGAGAAGAGTCGGTTCGGGAGGCACCCGAGGTGGGCACAACCCACCAGGGCGCGCCTGGGCCTCCAGGAGCGCCCTGGTGCATTGTGCTCCCCTCGAAGCACCCCCCAGGTGCTTCTCCGGCCCACTGGATGTCTTCTGGTCCAAAAAAATTCACAAAAAGTTTCGCTGTGTTTGGACTCCGTTTGGTATTGATTTCCCTCTATGTAAAAAACATGCAGAAAACAACAACTGGCACTTGGCACTATGTCAATAGGTTAGTACCAAAAAATGATACAAAATGATTATAAAACATCCAAGAATGATAATATAACAACATGGAACAATCAAAAATTATAGATACGTTGGAGATGTATCACTCGTTCAACTGACGACGGTCATTTGATGCTCATTCGCATGTACCAAATTGACCAAACCATTTCATCAAACCACACGCAATACAATGCCTGGGGCGTTCGTGAATGTGATGGCTATGGCTGCTTTGTGTTTGAGAAAGATCCCAACTCCGTTGGGCCAGGCGTATTCAACTGGAGGCGGGTTTACAGTTGTCGGTGTCAAAATCGGCGGATCTCGGGTACGGGGTCCCGAACTGTGCGTCTAAGGTCGATGGTAATAGGAGACAGAGGACACAATGTTTACCCAAGTTCAGGCCCTCTCTATGGAGGTAATACCCTACTTCCTGCTTGATTGATCTTGATGAATATGAGTATTACAAGAGTTGATCTACCACAAGATCATAATGGCTAAAACCCTAGAAATCTAGCATGTCTGAATATATCTGCATATATGTTGCCTCTACGGACTAAACCCTCTAGTTCATATAGACAGCAGAGAGATCTAGGGTTACATAAGGTCGATTACAGAGAAAGGAATCTTCATATTTGGCCTCCAAGCTTGCCCTCCACGCCAAGGAGAGTCCCATCCGGACACGGGTAGAGTCTTCGGTCTTCGTGTCTTCATAGCCCATTAGTCCGGCCCATGTACAACAGGTCGGACGCCCAAGGAACCCCTAGTCCAGGACTCCCTCAGTAGCCCCTGAACCAGGCTTCAATGACGAGGTGTCCGGCGCGCAGATTGTCTTCGGCATTGCAAGGCAGGTTTCCCTTCCCAAATACTCCAAGATAGTCTTCGAACACAACGAACGTGTCCGGATCTACAATACAAGTACCACACACAACCGCAGAGAGTATAATATTTCATGAGTCCAATCTGCTGACAACTTTTTGTAATGTGACATCATGCTTGTCCGGTCTTTATTTCGAACTGTTTCTTGTCCTGCTGTTCCATGTTTCGAGGCGTGGCTTTTATTGGCACGTCTTGTCGAAGCAGAGATCGTGTCCCCTTATTGCGGGATTCTCATCAATACGAGCGTGGGTAACCCAACCGTTCCACTGGGAAGATTCCTTAAGAATAGGCAGGTTTTTAGGCTTAGGAGGAGGCGTTCGATACCCGTTGCCTTTATAAAGGAGCCAAGGGCCATCTTTTCACGCCGAACCTCTCCTCAGCCTTTCCAACCTCGAGTTCCAGCACCCGAGGTTCGACTTCATTGCTTCAAGCTTCCCAATCATGTTCGGACCCGGCCCACAGGGCCAATGGGTGGCTTCCTTTATTACAGAGGAGGACATTGCGAAGCTCCGGGCGGCCAAATACCTGACCGCAGAGATCCCCTACAGGCTTCCTGCTCAAGGACATGTTATTCCGACTCCTAGATCCGGCGAGAGGGTCGTATTCATATCTCACTTCCTCCAAGGGCTAGGGTTCGCTCTTCACCCCTTCGTCCGGGGGAACATGTTTTATTACAGACTAGATTTTCATGATCTAGCCCCAAATTCTTTCCTCCACGTCTTGGCGTTCATCATCACGTGTGAGGCCTTCCTTCGAATTCCCCCACACTTTGGCTTATGGTTCAAGACCTTTAGCGTGGGGCCGAAGGTGGTCGACGGGAAACAGACGGAGTGCAGTGGCGCTTGTAGGGGAACGTAGTAATTTCAAAAATTTCCTACGCACACGCAAGATCATGGTGATGCATAGCAACGAGAGGGGAGAGTGTTGTCTACGTACCCTCGTAGACCGAAGCGGAAGCGTTGACACAACATAGAGGAAGTAGTCGTACGTTCTCCTCGCGATCCAACCGATCACAGCACCGTTACTCCGGCACCTCCGAGTTCTTGGCACACGTTCAGCTCGATGACGATCCCCGGGCTCCGATCCAGCAAAGCGTCGAGGAAGAGTTCCGTCAGCACGACGGCGTGGTGACGATCTTGATGTGTTACCGGCGCAGGGCTTCGCCTAAGCACTGTAACGATATGATCGAGGTGGAATTTGGTGGAAGGGGGCACCGCACACGGCTAAGGAACGATCCGTAGATCAACTTGTGTGTCCAAGGGATGCCCCTTGCCTCAGTATATAAAGGATGGAGGAGGAGGAGGCCGGCCAAGCCAATTGGTGCGGCCAAGATATGGAGTCCTACTAGGACTCCAAGTCCTAGTAGGAGTCCACCAAGAGGGGAGGAAGGGAGAAGGAATAGGAGGAGAAGGAGAGGTGGCCGGCCCCCTTTTCCCTAGTCCAATTCGGACTAGAGGGGAGGGGGGCGCAGCAGCCTTATTCCTCTTCCCACTAAAGCCCATCAAGGCCCATTACTTCTCCCGTAATCCCGTAGCTCCCCGGTACCTCCGAAAATACCCGAACCACTCAGAACCCTTCCGATGTCCGAATATAGTCGTCCAATATATCGATCTTTACGTCTCGACCATTTCGAGACTCCTCGTCATGTCCCCGATCTCATCCGGGACTCCGAACTCCTTCGGTACATCAAAACTCATAAACTTATAATATAACTGTCATCGAAACCTTAAGCGTGCGGACCCTACGGTTCGAGAACAATGTAGACATGACCGAGACACGTCTCCGGTCAATAACCAATAGCGGGACCTGGATGCCCATATTGGCTCCTACATATTCTACGAAGATCTTTATCGGTCAGACCGCATAACAACATACGTCGTTCCCTTTGTCATCGGTATGTTACTTGCCCGAGATTCGATCGTCGGTATCCAATACCTAGTTCAATCTCATTACCGGCAAGTCTCTTTACTCGTTCTGTAATACCTCATCTCGCAACTAACTCATTGGTTGCAATGCTTGCAAGGCTTTATGTGATGTGCATTACCGAGAAGGCCCTGAGATACCTCTCCGACAATCGGAGTGACAAATCCTAATCTTGAAATACGCCAACCCAATATGTACCTTCGGAGACACCTGTAGAGCACCTTTATAATCACCCAGTTACGTTGTGACGTTTGGTAGCACACAAAGTGTTCCTACGGTAAATGGGAGTTGCATAATCTCATAGTTAAAGGAACATGTATAAGTCATGGATAAAAGCAATAGCAACATACTAAACGATCGGATGCTAAGCTAGTGGAATGGGTCATGTCAATCAGATCATTCAACTAATGATGTGATCTCGTTAATCAAATAACAACTCTTTGTTCATGGTTAGGAAAACATAACCATCTTTGATTAATGAGCTAGTCAAGTAGAGGCATACTAGTGACACTCTGTTTGTCTATGTATTCACACATGTATTATGTTTCCAGTTAATACAATTCTAGCATGAATAATAAACATTTATCATGACATGTAAGGAAATAAATAATAACTTTATTATTGCCTCTAGGGCATATTTCCTTCAGTCTCCCACTTGCACTAGAGTCAATAATCTAGTTCACATCGCCATGTGATTTAATAGCAATAGTTCACATCATCATGTGATTAACACCCATAGTTCACATCGATATGTGACCAACACCCAAAGGGTTTACTAGATTCAGTAATCTAGTTCACATCGCTATGTGATTAACACCCAAAGAGTACTACGGTGTGATCATGTTTTGCTTGTGAGAGAAGTTTAGTCAACGGGTCTGCCACATTCAGATCCGTTATGTATTTTGCAATTTTCTATGTCTACAATGCTCTGCACGGAGCTACTTTAGCTAATTGCTACCACTTTCAATATGTATCTAGATTGAGACTTAGAGTCATCTAGATTAGTGTCAAAACTCGCATCGACGTAACCTTTTTACGACGAACCTTTTTGTCACATCCATAATCGAGAAACATATCCTTATTTTACTAAGGATAATTTTGACCGATGTCCAGTGATCTACTTCCTAGATCACTATTGTACTCCCTTGCTTAACACAGTGTAGGGTATACAATAGATCTGGTACATAGCATGGCATACTTTATAGAATCTATGGCTGAGGCATAGGAAATGACTTTCATTCTCTTTCTATCATCTGCCGTGGTCGGGCTTTGAGTCTTACTCAATTTCACACCTTGTAATACAGGCAAGAACTCTTCCTTTGACTGTTCCATTTTGAACTACTTCAAAATTCTTTCAAGGTATGTACTTATTGAAAAACTTATCAAGCGTCTTGATCTATCTCTATAGATCTTGATGCTCAATATGTAAGCAGCTTCACCGAGGTCCTTCTTCGAAAAACTCCTTTCAAATACTCCTTTATGCTTTACAGAATAATTCTACATTATTTCCGATCAATAATATGTCATTTACATATACTTATCAGAAATGATGTAGTGCTCCCACTCACTTTCTTGTAAATACAGGCTTCACCGCAAGTCTGTATAAAACTATATGCTTTGATCAACTTATCAAAGCGTATATTCCAACTCCGAGATGCTTGCACCAGTCCATAGATGGATCGCTGGAGCTTGCATATTTTGTTAACACCTTTAGGATTGACAAAACCTTCTGGTTGCATCATATGCAACTCTTCTTTAATAAATCCATTAAGGAATGCAGTTTTGTTTTTCCATTTGCCAGATTTCATAAAATGCGGCAATTGCTAACATGATTCGAACAGACTTAAGCATAGATACGAGTGAGAAACTCTCATCGTAGTCAACACTTTGAACTTGTCGAAAACCTCTTGCGACAATTCTAGCTTTGTAGATAGTAACACTACTATCAGCGTCCGTCTTCCTCTTGAAGATCCATTTATTTTCTATGGCTTGCCGATCATCGGGCAAATCCATCAAAGTCCATACTTTGTTCTCATACATGGATCATATCTCAGATTTCATGGCCTCAAACCATTTTGCGGAATCTGGGCTCACCATCGCTTCCTCATAGTTCGCAAGTTCGTCATGGTCTAGTAACATGACTTCCAGAACAGGATTACCGTACCACTCTGGTGCGGATCTCACTCTGGTTTACTTACGAGATTCGGTAGTAACTTGATCTTGAAGTTACATGATCATCATCATTAGCTTCCTTACTAATTGGTGTAGTAGTCACAAGAACAGATTTCTGTGATGAACTACTTTCCAATAAGGGAGAAGGTACAATTACCTTATCAAGTTTTCTACTTTCCTCCCACTCACTTCTTTCGAGAGAAACTCCTTCTCTAGAAAGTTTCCGAACTTAGCAACAAAAGTCTTGCCTTCGGATCTGTGATAGAAGGTGTATCCAACAGTTTCCTTTGGATATCCTATGAAGACACATTTCTCCGATTTGGGTTCGAGCTTATCAGGTTGAAGCTTTTTCACATAAGCATCGCAGCCCCAAACTTTAAGAAACGACAGCTTAGGTTTATTGCTAAACCATAGTTCATACGGTGTCGTCTCAACGGATTTAGATGGTGCCCTATTTAATGTGAATGCAGCTGTCTCTAATGCATAATCCCAAAAACGATAGTGGTAGATCGGTAAGATACATCATAGATTGTACTATATCTAATATAGTACGGTTATGATGTTCGGACGCACCATTATGCTGCGGTGTTCCAGGTGGCATGAGTTTGTGAAACTATTCCACATTGTTTTAATTGAAGACCAAACTCGTAACTCAAATATTTGTCTCCGCGATCAGATCGTAGAAACTTTATTTTCTTGTCACGATGATTTTCCACTTCACTCTGAAATTCTTTGAACTTTTCAAATGTTTCAGACTTATGTTTCATCGAGTAGATATACCCATATCTGCTTAAGTCATCTGTGAAGTTGAGGAAATAACGATATCCGCCACGAGCCTCAATATTCATCAGTCCACATACATCGGTATGTATGATTTCCAACAAATCTGTTGCTCTCTCCAAAGTACCGGAGAACGGTGTTTTAGTCATCTTGCCCATGAGGCACGGTTCGCAAGTACCAAGTGATTCATGATCAAGTGGTTCCAAAAGTCCATCAGTATGGAGTTTCTTCATGCGCTTTACACCGATATGACCTAAACGGCAGTGCCACAAATAAGTTGCACTATCATTATTAACTTTGCATCTTTTGGCTTCAATTTTATGAATATGTGTATTACTACGATCGAGATCCAACAAACCAATTTTGTTGGTGTGTATAACCATAGAAGGTTTTATTCATGTAAACAGAACAACAATTGTTCTTTAACTTAAATGAATAACTGTACTGCAATTAACATGATCAAATCATATTCATGCTCAACGCAAACACCAAATAACACTTATTTAGTTTCAACACTAATCCCGAAAGTATAGGGAGTGTGTGATGATGATCATATCAATCTTGGAACCACTTCCAACACACATCGTCACCTTGCCCTTTAACTAGTCTTTGTTCATTCTGCAACTCCCTTTTCGAGTTACTAAATTTTAGCAACTGAACTAGTACCAAATACTGAGGGGTTGCTATGAACACTAGTAAAGTACACATCAATAACATGTATATCAAATATACTTATGTTCACTTTGCCATCCTTCTTATCCACCAATCACTTGGGGTAGTTCCGTTTCCAGTGACCAGTCCCTTTGCAGTAGAAGCACTTAGTCTCAGGCTTAGGACCAGACTTGGGCTTTTTCACTTGAGCAGCAACTTGCTTGCCGTTCTTCTTGAAGTTCCCCTTCTTTCCTTTTTGCCCTTTTCTTGAAACTAGTGATCTTGTCAACCATCAACACTTGATGTTTTTCTTTGATTTCTACCTTCGCTGATTTTAGCATCGCGAAGAGCTTGGGAATATTTTCCGTTATCCCTTGCATATTATAGTTCATCACGAAGTTCTACTAACTTGGTGATGGTGACTAGAGAATTCTGTCAATCACTATCTTATCTGGAAGATTAACTCCCACTTGATTCAAGCGATTGTAGTACCCAGACAA
This sequence comes from Aegilops umbellulata, assembly GCA_032464435.1. Taxonomy (NCBI): domain Eukaryota; kingdom Viridiplantae; phylum Streptophyta; class Magnoliopsida; order Poales; family Poaceae; genus Aegilops; species Aegilops umbellulata. Next base: position 256,794,555 of record CP136056.1, read on the forward strand.
TCTGAGCACATGCTCACTAGTTGAGCGATTCTCCTTCATCTTTTAGCTATAGAACTTGTTGGAGACTTCATATCTCTCAACTCGGGTATTTGCTTGAAATATTAACTTCAACTCCTAGAACATCTTGTATGGTCCATGACGTTTAAAACGTCTTTGAAGTCCCGATTCTTAAGCCGTTAAGCATGGTGCACTAAACTATTAAGTAGTCATCATATTGAGCTAGCAAAACGTTCATAACGTCTGCATCTGCTCCTGCAAAAGGTCCGTCACCTAGCGGTGCATCAAGGACAAAATTCTTCTGTGCAGCAATGAGGATAAACCTCAGATTACGGATCCAATCCGCATCATTGCTACTAACATTTTTCAACACAATTTTCTCTAGGAACATATCAAAATAAACACAGGGAAGCAACAATGCGAGCTATTGATCTACAACATAGATATGCTAATACTACCAGGACTAAGTTCATGATAAATTAAAGTTCAATTAATCATATTACTTAAGAACTCCCACTTAGATAGACATCCCTCTAATCCTCTAAGTGATCACGTGATCCAAATCAACTAAACCATGTCCGATCATCACGTGAGATGGAGTAGTTTCAATGGTGAACATCACTATGTTGATCATATCTATTATATGATTCACGCTCGACCTTTCGGTCTCCGTGTTCCGAGGCCATATCTGTTATATGCTAGGCTCGTCAAGTTAAAGCTGAGTATTCCGGGTGTGCAACTGTTTTGCACCCGTTGTATTTGAACGTAGAGCCTATCACACCCGATCATCACGTGGTGTCTCAGCACGAAGAACTTTCGCAACGGTGCATACTCAGGGAGAACACTTCTTGATAATTAGTGAGAGATCATCTTATAATGCTACCGTCAATCAAAGCAAGATAAGATGCATAAAAGATAAACATCGCATGCAATCAATATAAGTGATATGATATGGCCATCATCATCTCGTGCTTGTGATCTCCATCTTCGAAGCACCGTCATGATCACCATCGTCACCGGCGCGACACCTTGATCTTCATCGTAGCATCGTTGTCGTCTCGCCAATCTTATGCTTCCACGACTATCACTACCGCTTAGTAATAAAGTAAAGCATTACATCACGATTGCATTGCATACAATAAAGCAACAACCATATGGCTCCTGCCAGTTGCCGATAACTCGGTTACAAAACATGATCATCTCATACAATAAAATTTAGCATCATGTCTAGACCATATCACATCACAACATGCCCTGCAAAAACAAGTTAGACGTCCTCTACTTTGTTGTTGCAAGTTTTACGTGGCTGCTACGGGCTTAAGCAAGAACTCATCTTACCTACGCATCAAAACCACAACGATAGTTTGTCAAATAGACTCCGTTTTAACCTTCTCAAGGACCGGGCGTAGCCACACTCGGTTCAACTAAAGTTGGAGAGACAGTCTTCCGCAAGCCATCTATGTGCAAAGCACGTCGAGGGAACCGGTCTCGCGTAAGCGTACGCGTAAGGTTGGTCCGGATCGTCTCGTCCAACAATACCGCTGAACCAAAGTATGACATGCTGGTAGGCAGTATGACTTGTATCGTCCACAACTCACTTGTGTTCTACTCGTGCAAATAACATCAAACCATAAAAACCTAGGCTCTGATACCACTGTAGGGGAACGTAGTAATTTCAAAAATTTCCTACGCACACGCAAGATCATGGTGATGCATAGCAACGAGAGGGGAGAGTGTTGTCTACGTACCCTCGTAGACCGAAGCGGAAGCGTTGACACAACGTAGAGGAAGTAGTCGTACGTTCTCCTCGTGATCCAACCGATCACAGCACCGTTACTCCGGCACCTCCGAGTTCTTGGCACACGTTCAGCTCGATGACGATCCCCGGGCTCCGATCCAGCAAAGCGTCGAGGAAGAGTTCCGTCAGCACGACGGCGTGGTGACGATCTTGATGTGTTACCGGCGCAGGGCTTCGCCTAAGCACTGTAACGATATGATCGAGGTGGAATTTGGTGGAAGGGGGCACCGCACACGGCTAAGGAACGATCCGTAGATCAACTTGTGTGTCCAAGGGGTGCCCCTTGCCTCAGTATATAAAGGATGGAGGAGGAGGAGGCCGGCCAAGCCAATTGGTGCGGCCAAGATATGGAGTCCTACTAGGACTCCAAGTCCTAGTAGGAGTCCACCAAGAGGGGAGGAAGGGAGAAGGAATAGGAGGAGAAGGAGAGGTGGCCGGCCCCCTTTTCCCTAGTCCAAATCGGACTAGAGGGGAGGGGGGGCGCAGCAGCCTTATTCCTCTTCCCACTAAAGCCCATCAAGGCCCATTACTTCTCCCGTAATCCCGTAGCTCCCCGGTACCTCCGAAAATACCCGAACCACTCAGAACCCTTCCAATGTCCGAATATAGTCGTCCAATATATCGATCTTTACGTCTCGACCATTTCGAGACTCCTCGTCATGTCCCCGATCTCATCCGGGACTCCGAACTCCTTCGGTACATCAAAACTCATAAACTCATAATATAACTGTCATCGAAACCTTAAGCGTGCGGACCCTACGGTTCGAGAACAATGTAGACATGACCGAGACACGTCTCCGGTCAATAACCAATAGCGGGACCTGGATGCCCATATTGGCTCCTACATATTCTACGAAGATCTTTATCGGTCAGACCGCATAACAACATACGTCGTTCCCTTTGTCATCGGTATGTTACTTGCCCGAGATTCGATCGTCGGTATCCAATACCTAGTTCAATCTCATTACCGGCAAGTCTCTTTACTCGTTCTGTAATACCTCATCTCGCAACTAACTCATTGGTTGCAATGCTTGCAAGGCTTTATGTGATGTGCATTACCGAGAAGGCCCTGAGATACCTCTCCGACAATCGGAGTGACAAATCCTAATCTCGAAATACGCCAACCCAATATGTACCTTCGGAGACACCTGTAGAGCACCTTTATAATCACCCAGTTACATTGTGACGTTTGGTAGCACACAAAGTGTTCCTACGGTAAATGGGAGTTGCATAATCTCATAGTTAAAGGAACATGTATAAGTCATGGATAAAAGCAATAGCAACATACTAAACGATCGGATGCTAAGCTAATGGAATGGGTCATGTCAATCAGATCATTCAACTAATGATGTGATCTCGTTAATCAAATAACAACTCTTTGTTCATGGTTAGGAAACATAACCATCTTTGATTAATGAGCTAGTCAAGTAGAGGCATACTAGTGACACTCTGTTTGTCTATGTATTCACACATGTATTATGTTTCCAGTTAATACAATTCTAGCATGAATAATAAACATTTATCATGACATGTAAGGAAATAAATAATAACTTTATTATTGCCTCTAGGGCATATTTCCTTCAGCGCTGTAGTGAGAAAGCTTACCAATACTCTCTGGCCAAAAGGCTCTTTCACCGAAACTTCCAACCAATGGCAGCGGGAGTGGTTCTACGTCACAGAACCCCGCGGTACCAAGTGGGCGGCTATACCTGCGTTCCTTTCTGGCCCTCCGTTACAACTGGCATCATGGATTAATATGGGACTGGACTGGGGATCAGTTGGTGAAGTGCAAACTCTACAGAGCCGCATCCAAACCCTCCTTGAGAAGGACATCGATCTTGTCAATGTGATTCAAGTAATGCTAGTCCACCGAGCCCTGTCATGCCAGCGTAGGCCTCTTCGCATGAGGGAGTTTAATCCGAAAGGACCACAAACCCTCCAACACTTCTTTGGCACTACGCACAAAGGGATGTGGAATTTGTTTTTCGGGAAATGAAAACAGTGGTCGGACAACACCGAGGACATCGGCCTCGATTGCAACCATCCGGATACCTCAGTAAGCGCTCAACTCCCAAACACTTTGTAGTTAAGTATGCCGTAATATGTTACTGAGCAAACCTTCTTCTTCTAGGGCTGGATAAAGAAAGCGGAGCGAATTAGGTGTTCGGCCCCCCTTCCCGAAGACTCAGCGGATCCCGTACTAACAAGGATGCTGGCCCCGACCATACCAGATGCCTGTGGAGGAGGACAAGGCGGAAAGCGGGAGGACTAAAAGTGGCCTCCATCCCAAAGGTATATCACACATTGCGTTTGGGGGAATCAAAATTCCATCGTCCAAAGACAAAAGTGAAGGAGAAGTCAAAGTCTCTTCCCCCCAGGGTAAGAAAAGGGCTGCCTCCGAAGATTGGGAGGAAAGGGCTTCTAAGCGAGGTAGGGTGCCTCAGTCAGGCGGCTCGGGCTTGGAGGATGGCGTCCTCACACCGTCCCACGATGAGAAGAAGCCTCTAGCCGAATCGTAAGTGAACAAGGATGTTTTTAAACATATCCCGTTCCTTTCCTGCTACCAAGGTAACATCTAGAATATATATTTTTGCAGCTCGGCAAATAGTCTTGTTCACCAATCCTCTTCCTCGGGAGATCTTGTTCCGGAGATGATGGAAAGCGAGACACCTCCACCGGTCTCCTCGCCCAATAAGGCGGACGACTTTGAGGTGTCGTACCGTAGGGTCTCTCCTGATCAACAAGTGGTGCGAGGGGTGATGAAGACACTACCTGAAGGTGATACTTCGGTAGCCCAGGGTCCGGGGCCAACAATAAAGGCCCCGGACTGTCTGGTCTACAGCCGGAGACGACTCTGGGGACAGATAAATAGATCCCTTCGAAGGGAGGCCGTACTCATATAGCAGCTTCTAGAGGTCTAGAAGCGCTGGATATATTAACAAACATGCTGCAACAGGCGTCTGTCTCGGAGGAACATCGTACCTTGATGGGTATGGTGGTTGAAAAGGTTCTATCCACGAAAAGCGGATTGAATGAAGCCTGCGCGAGCCTACTAAGAGCCTTCGAGGTTTGTACTGTAGAACTAGCCCCAATTTCTAGGAGACCTTACAAGATGGCACCCTTAGAACTAGCCGAGCTTAAGAAACAACTCGATGAGTCCTTGCAAAAGGGTTTCATCCGTCCTAGTTCTTCTCCTTGGGCTTGCCCCATTCTCTTCGTCAAGAAGAAGGATGGTACGAACCGGATGGTTGTAGACTATCGTCCTGTTAATTTGGTCACGATAAAGAACAAGTATCCGCTCCCCAGGATCAACGACCTGTATGATCAGCTCGCTGGATCCTCAATCTTTTCCAAGATGGATTTGAGGTTAGGCTACCATCAAATCAAGATTAGAAACGGGGACATACCTAAGACGGCTTTTGTCACTCGTTATGGCCAGTACGAGTACACCGTCATGTCCTTTGGTCTAACCAATGCTCCAGCTACCTTCTCTCGCTTGATGAACTCGATCTTCATGGAGTACTTAGATAAGTTCGTCGTGGTTTACCTTGATGATATTCTTATTTACTCGAGGAACGAGGAAGAGCATGCCGAACATCTTAGACTTGTGCTAGAAAAACTCAGAGAGCACCGCCTTTATGCCAAGTTCTCCAAGTGTGAATTTTGGTTGCCAGAAGTGACCTATCTGGGCCACGTGATCTCTGGTAAGGGCATTGCTGTCAATCCTGAGAGAGTTTAGGCCGTTCTTGATTGGACTCCACCTGAAACCGTTAAGCAAGTTAGGAGTTTCCTTGGTCTAGCCAGTTATTGTCGCCGCTTCGTTGAGAAGTTCTCTAAAGTGGCCAAACCCCTCACGGAACTTCTCAAGAAAGATAAAAAGTTTGAGTGGTCCCCACAGTGTGAGTACAGTTTTCAGGAACTGAAAAGACGCCTGACTTCTGCTCCTATACTTGTGCCACCGGATTTCACTAAGGACTTTGTTATCTATTGTGACGCCTCACGACAGGGACTGGGTTGCATTCTTATGCAGGATCGTCATGTGATTGCCTATGCATCTCGACAGTTGCATCCACATGAGGATAATTATCCTACACATGATCTAGAGCTTGCAGCCGTAGTCTATGCACTTAAGACATGGCGACATTACCTTCTTGGTAAGCGTTGCGAGATTTACACCGATCACCAGAGTCTCAAGTATATCTTTACCCAACCAGATTTGAACCTTAGGCAAAGACGTTGGTTGGAGTTGATCTCAGATTACGACTTAGGGATTACCTACACCCCAGGCAAGGGCAATGTCATGGCTGATGCACTAAGTCGTAAGTCCTATTGCAATAATCTTATGTTGCAGCAGGGCCAACCACTTCTCCATAAGGAATTCTGTAAGCTTAACCTTCACATTGCTCCTCAAGGATTCCTTTTTACCTTGGTGGCGAAGCCTACTCTTATGGATCATATCATAGAAGCCCAGAAGCATGATACGGGGATCACCCGGATCAAGAGAAACATTGCCAAGGGTATTGCTGGTAGTTTCTCTATAGATGATCGAGGTGTTGTTTTCTTCGAGAACCGTCTGGTGGTTCCCAAGAAGCAACATCTTCGACAACTGATCCTTAAGGAGGCTCACAAATCTCCTCTCACGATTCATCCCGGTAGTACTAAGATGTATCAGGACCTACACCAGAGGTTCTGGTGGACTAGGATGAAGAGAGAAATCGCTCAGTTCATTGCTAACTATGACGTTTGTCGTCGCGTTAAGGCAGAGCATCAAAGACCTGCTAGCACCCTTCAACCTCTAGCTATTCCTGAGTGGAAATGGGATAAAGTTGGTATGGACTTCATCACCGGCTTTCCCAGGACCAAGAAAGGGAATAATGCTATCTTCGTAGTCATTGATCGTCTTTCCAAAGTGGCTCACTTCCTACCTGTTCGAGAGAATATCACTGCTAGTCAGCTCGCTGACTTATATATTTCTCGAATAGTTTCACTTCATGGTGTTCCACTAGAGATCAATTCAGACCGTGGTAGTCTCTTCACTTCTCATTTCTGGGAGAGTTTCCAAACTGCCATGGGCACCCATCTTTCCTTCAGTACCGCTTTCCACCCTCAATCAAGTGGTCAGGTGGAAAGAGTCAACCAAACCCTCGAAGACATGCTTAGAGCTTGCATTATCTCATTCGGTATGGATTGGGAGAAGTGCCTTCCTTTCGCCGAGTTTGCTTATAACAATAGCTACCGATCCAGTCTCAAGAAAGCTCCTTTTGAGATTCTGTATGGACGAAGATGTCGAACACCTTTGAACTGGTCAGAAACCGGTGAAAGACAATTCTTTGGACCGGATATGATCTAGGAGGCAGAAGAGCAAGTTGGCATCATTCGTGAGAATTTGAAAACAGCCAAATCTCGTCAGAAGAGCCAATATGACCGTCGTCATAAGGAAGTGGCTTATGAAGTTGGCGACAAGGCTTACCTTCGGGTTACTCCTTTGAAGGGTACCCATCGTTTCGGTATCAAGGGCAAGTTGGCTCCTCGTTACATTGATCCTTTTCGCATTCTTGCTAAACGAGGAGAGGTTGCCTACCAGTTGGAACTACCCCCACATCTTTCTCGAGTTCATGATGTTTTCCACGTCTCTCAACTCAGGCGTTGCTTCTCGGATCCCATCCGCGGAGTGGACCACGAAACGCTTGATCTCCAAGATAACCTCACATATCGAGAGTACCCTGTTCGCATTCTTGATCAAGCAGAGCGTGTCACTCGACGTCAGAACATCAAGTTTCTCAAAGTTTAGTGGTCTCATCATTCCGAAAGAGAAGCTACTTGGGAGCGAGAAGATCGACTTCGACTGGAGTACCCCGCCTTCTTTCCGTTGACCCCTGAATCTCGAGACGAGATTCTTTCAAGTGGGGGCGAGTTGTCACATCCCTAGTTCTGGTATGACCTGGACTAGCTGGTCATGTGTGCATCATGTTTAAATTGTATTTAATTTTGAAATGGGGATTTGAGAAACCCTCAGAAATCATTTCTGGGAATGACCCAGATAAAAAGTGCTCCAAAAGGGTCCAAGAAAATGTTCATGTTGCTCTATGAAAATATTGGACAGAGATAAAAATCCAACCAATATTTTTAGGAGCTCATAAATAATTATTTTGGGCATTTGGAATTAATGCAATAATTATTTGCTTTGGATATATATTGTTATGTATATGAAATATTGTCCAAAAATTGTGCCATTTGTTGGGGAGCTCTGGAATACTACCATTAGACCCTACAAAAATTGGCATAATAAAATAAAATGGTTTAGTATTTTTATTAAACCAAACAAATGTCAGAAAAATAGAAAAAGTTAAACAGAAATAAAAAAGGATCTTACCTGGGCCACTTACCTGCGTAGCCGGGCACTGTGCAGCCCAACGGCCAACAGGCCGGCCCAGCTGACTGGCCGACGCCAGTCGTCGTCTCCATCGCGCCAGGAGGACGCCGAGCACGCGCTCGCCACACGCGGCCACGCGCCCGGCCAGCTCCTGCCTCCCTGCTTGCTCCACGACCCCTGCAACATCGCCACGCAACCCGCCCCGGATCTCTCCCTCGCTCTCTCGTTCCTCCCCCTCCCCTGGATCTCTCCCTCTCCTCGGACCGAACACGCCCGCAGCCGCCAACGAGCACCACCGTAGCCACCGCCTCCCCCTCGCCCTCTCCTCGTGTCTGCAAGCTCCGCCATTGTCTGCTGCTTCGCCCCACCTTGGCCCCGAGCGCTGGGACGACCTACATCGCCGCCATTGCCATCGTCTTTCTCATCGGGCTCCGCTGTCCGCCGCCGTCGATTCGCCGTCACCAGGTCTCCCCCGAGCCCGTTGAGCTGCTCCACGCGATCTCCGTGAGCATCTCCCCGTATCCCCTCTCTTCTTCCCCCTCGTTCCCGCGTCGTAGCCGTCGCTACCACCATGGCCGAAGCCATCGCCGCCGCAGCTCCTCGCCGTCGTGGCCAGAGCCACCGCAGCCCGTGCCTACACCTGCCACTGGGCTCAGCAGCCTCCCAGAAGGCCAACGCCGCCGCCCGCAGCTCCTGCCGTGCCCTGCAGCACCCGTGCACACTCGGCCGAACTCCGGCTGCCGCCCTGAGCTCCGCTCCGGCGAGCTCCGTCGTCCCCGCGACCTCCCCTATGCCCAGGTAGATGCGGTCGAGCGCGGGCTGCCGATTGGTAGTCCCCGCGCGCTTTGCCGCCGCCTGTAGCGCGTTCTGGCGAAACACCGCCGCGCTATTTGGTCGCCGTCGGCCAACTCCGGCGGGCGCTGACGTGGCGGCTTAACTAGTGCTTAACCCCCCCTCTAATTACCCCGTTGAGACTGACCAGTGGGCCCCAGGGCTTAGTCAAAGCTAATCAGCCCAGGTTTGACTCGGGGTTAACCCCAGTGTCACTGACGTGTGGCCCCCACACGTCAGGTTTGACCTGGTCAGCCCTGCTGACGCCTCTGTGACATCACGCTGACGCAGTAATTGATTTTCTGGATTTTAAATAATTCAGAGAATTTCAGAAAATATTTAAAACTTCTAAAATTCCTAGAAATTAAACCGTAGCTCAGAATGAAATAATTTATATATGAAAAATCATCAAAAAATGCAAGGAATCCATTTATGCCAGTTTCATGCATGAAAAACCAACTTATACTTGCTGTATAAGAGAAAACGTAATAATGGCATGTTATGTACTTCATTTGGGGTTCGCATGTGAACCCTTGGTTCATATGGGCTTCAACCAAATTGATGCTAGACGCATTAGGGCAAATCATTGCATCTTTGAAATGTCATCTTCATGCATCATATTGTTGCATATGGTTGTTTATTGATTGTTGGCACCGTTCCTTCTCGATAGGTCCTGCTCCGGAGACCGTTCCAGAGTACCTGTTTGTGAAGCAGTGCCTCCCTTGTTGATCTACCAGGCAAGCAAACCCCCTTGTTCATTCCGATATGATCCCACTCTCTCGCTCCTGCTCTCTTTTATTGCATTAGGACAACAACGATTCAACTGCTACTTTATGCTGCGGTAGTTGAACCCATTCCTCTGCATGACCTGTCATTGCCACAGTAAATAGTTGAAACCCACTAGCATGTGTAGGAGTTGATTGAGCCATGTTGTGTTCCTACCATGCCATGCCTGCTATTGCTTAGAGTTGTGTCAGGTCTGATTCATTGGGAATGAATTGGAGTGTTACGATATGTTCTGGTGCTGAGAGTTAAGTGTGTGAACACGATTTGGTAAAGGTAGCGGTGAGAGGCCATGCAGGAGTACATGGTGGGTTGTCTCATTAGAACCATCCTTAAGCACTGAGTTCTGTGTATGTTGTCCAATGACTAGATACTACCACACATTGGGTTCCGGTAACTCGACCCCTCTCGACTTATTAACCAACTTGGTCTCTGTCCAGGAGTTGCAAATAGTTTCTAGTGTTTGTAGGTAGTGTTAGTAGTCTACCAAGTGGCACCCGGCCAGGTGGGCTTGGGACAGACTAGGCACAAGTGGCACGGTCTACCAAGCGTAGATCCATCCGGCGAGATGGGCTTGGGAACCCTGCACACATCATTTGGGGCCGTGAGCGACTCCCCGGCCGGATCTCCTTGCGGATGGAACCCGAATAAGCGATAAACCTGGACTAGAGTCTTGTGTGGTTAGTTAGGTCGTGGCCGACTCCCTCGCCAGGCTTCCGCTTGAAGGTTGCCGAGATACATGACGTGTACATGGCGGTAAGTGGCGAGAGCGTGTGTGAAGTACACCCCTGCAGGGTTATCATGATCTATTCGAATAGCCGTGTCCTCAGTTATGGACTTCTTGGATGCTTACGTGGTACATAGACAACTTGAAGTGGATACTTTAAAATGCTCAAGATAAGTGTGAGTGCTATGGATGGCCTTCCCGTAGTGAGACGGGGATGAATCCATAGTGGTGTATTGATGTGGTGATTAGTGGACTCGTGTGCGCTGCTTCACCTCAAAGAAGTTCTTGTAGCCGTAGAACAGGATAGCCACTGAGTCAAAGCTGGCTTGCTGCAACTAAACCCCACATTACCTCCTTGATACTAATGCATGTATGATAGGATCTGATGTAAGTCTTGCTGAGTACCTTTGTACTCATGTTTGCTTTATTTATGTTTTGCAGCGGAGACTTCGGTCTTACAAGTATATCCGCTTGGACTTCGACGAGTAGCTTGTTACCTCAGCTAAGATCTTGTACACTTGGGAGGGTCTTGTAGATAGTCAGGCTTCTCAGCCTTTTTATTTTGTAGTTGTCTGTACTCAGACATGTAATGCTTCCGCTTGTTGATTGTATGCTCTGAATGATGGGTCATGTGACCTTTGCTTGTATTTAATGCTATGTGGCTCTTCTGAGCCTTTATCTATATGAGTTTGCGTTATGTTGTGATGCCATGTTGTACAACACATACTTGCATGTTATGCGTACGTGTAACGTGTATTGCTATGTGTGGGATCCGACAATCTAGTTGTTTTTCCTTGGCAGCCTATCATATGGGGAAATGTAGTCTGGTGCTTTCTGAGCGATAGTAGTCCGCTACAGCCCGGTTCACCGGAGTCCTGCTAGCCCAGCACTACTGCTTGGAACACTTGACTGGCCGCCATGTGTTTCACTTCGTTCCTGTGTCTGTCCCTTCGGGGAAATGTCACGCGGTGTTATCCGGAGTCCTGCCTAGCCTGCTACAGCCCGGATTTATACGTTGTTGACCGACATGCTCGATGTGATTCATGTATGCCTGTCCTCATGGGTTAGTGCCGCCTTGGGTTCACGACTAGCCATGTCGGCCCGGGTTCTTTGTCATATGGATGCTAGCGACACTATCATATACGTGAGCCAAAAGGCGCATACGGTCCCGGGCCAGGTAAGGTGGCACCCGTGGGAGTACCGTGCGTGAGGCCGCAAAGTGATATGTTGTGTTACATGCTGGATCGATGTGGCTTAGGATCGGGGTCCCGACAGCTTTGGTATCAGAGCTTGACTGCCTGTAGGATTTCCAAGCCAACCTGGTCGAAGTTGAGTCTAGAAATGCTTTAGTTATGTAAGGGAATTGATTGTGGAAGGGAACGTGAGGCTCTTTTTACTCCTTATACCTCATGTCCTTCTGATCTGAGTCATCCCATCTTTCTTACGGGGTTAAGGAACTAGGCTTTCCTTTCTGTCTATCAGGATCACATGTTACTACTCCGTAGTCTCTTAGGATTGGTTGATCAGAGTCATAATCCAGTTTTCTAGTACTTCCGGTGTAGCCTGTTAGTATGATCTCAGAACCTTGAGTGATGATGTTGATTATGTTACTACCCCATTTTAGCAGGATGTCTCATTCTGAGCATTTTACTGCCGTTATGCTGCCGGAATTGTCCTAGGAGTTGAGAGATACTAAATTCTTGTGCTACCTTCTGCATCCTATAGTTGATGCTGAATCCATCCTTGTTTCCTTGGTTTCGTTCTTCAGGATGTTGCCGGTTAACCGAAGTTCTGCTGCTCGTAGCCGGAACCACGGAGATGGTAGAGATGAGGATCCTCCCGACCAGTCTTCGTTGGCAAAGTTCATGTTAGAGGTTGAGATGAACAAGCGTGAGTCTAACCGCTTGTTAGCACGTATCGAGGAGAACACCGCACCCCAGTGCAAAGAGTCAGCGACCATCCAGGATTTCATTGATCTGAAACCACCCACCTTCCATCATTCCATTGAGCCACTCGATGCAGATGATTGGCTCCGTAGTATCACACACAAGCTGCGTTCTGCGAACGTAGCTGAAAGTGACAAGGTCACTTATGCTGCATATCACCTGGAAGGTCCTGCTAGTCTCTGGTGGCAGAACTATGAGGCTATGCTTCCAGTTGGTCAGATTCCTACCTGGAGAGATTTCACTGAGGCTTTTCGCAAGCATCACATTCCTGAAGCCCTCATCGATCGCAAGAGAGAAGAGTTCTGTAGTTTCACCCAGGGTAAGATGGCTGTTGATGCTTACAATAGAGAGTTTGAGAACCTCGCCCGCTATGCTACAGAAGAAGTGTCCACGGACGCCAAGAAGCAGGCTAGGTTCCGGAAGGGTCTCAACCCCAAGTTGCGTCGTGATCTCCACTTGCACCATTGCAATACATTCCAGGCTCTTGTGAACAAGGCCATTAATGCGGAGACAGCTCAACTCACTTACGAGGAGTCTCGTAAGCACATCCGTGATTTGGGTTCTTCCTCCGGTACTAGTTCTCAGAAGCGTCGGATTTGGGTTCCGAACTCTGCTCTTCCACCCGGCTACACACCGACGCCATCCTATGTGGTGCCTCACCCAGTTCAGCCGTATGCTCCACCCAGGCCTATTGGTGGACCGCCTGCCAATGCGGGTCCACGTCCTACCTCCAAGATTTGTTACAAGTGCGGAGAGCCAGGCCACATTGCCCGTATTTGCACTTAGATCAATGTTGCTCCACCCCAACCCGAGAAGTTTGATGGCCGTGGAAGTAAGCCATCACGCGGGATGATCGGTGCCAAGTCAGCTCCCACTGAACATGGACGTGTGCATCACGTCTCAGCTCAAGACGCTCATGATGATCCAGATGTCGTTCTTGGCACACTCCTTGTAAACTGTCATCCAGCATCGGTTCTATTCGATACTGGAGCGTCTCATTCCTTCATTTCTGAAAGTTATGCCCGCTTGCACGACATGTCATTTTGTGATATGCCTTCCCCACTACTCATTCAAACTCCTGGATCCAAATGGCAAACCTCTAGGATAAGTTATGGCAATGAAATACACGTTGACAGACTTGAATTGCTTGCATCACTTATAGCCCTCAAGTCTACAGATATTAACATCATCTTGGGTATGGACTGGATGAAAGCTCATTATGCCAAGATTGATTGTTATACCAGGTCTGTTCAACTTACACACCCATCTGGAAAGATAGTCACTGTCTCCACCACAATTGCAAGGCGTCAGCTTTATTCTCTTAATGCCAGCCCTCTTCCAGACCTTGAGGATATCCCGGTAGTCCGTGACTTTCCGGATGTCTTTCCAGAAGAACTGCCAGGTGTTCCACCTGACAGAGATGTAGAATTTGTCATAGATCTTCTTCCAGGAACCGCCCCAATTTCTAGGAGACCTTACAAGATGGCACCCTTAGAACTAGCCGAGCTTAAGAAACAACTCGATGAGTCCTTGCAAAAGGGTTTCATCCGTCCTAGTTCTTCTCCTTGGGCTTGCCCCGTTCTCTTTGTCAAGAAGAAGGATGGTACGAACCGGATGGTTGTAGACTATCGTCCTGTTAATTTGGTCACGATAAAGCACAAGTATCCGCTCCCCAGGATCAACGACCTGTATGATCAGCTCGCTGGATCCTCAGTCTTTTCCAAGATGGATTTGAGGTTAGGCTACCATCAAATCAAGATTAGAAACGGGGACATACCTAAGACGGCTTTTGTCACTCGTTATGGCCAGTATGAGTACACCGTCATGTCCTTTGGTCTAACCAATGCTCCAGCTACCTTCTCTCGCTTGATGAACTCGATCTTCATGGAGTACTTAGATAAGTTCGTCGTGGTTTACCTTGATGATATTCTTATTTACTCGAGGAACGAGGAAGAGCATGCCGAACATCTTAGACTTGTGCTAGAAAAACTCAGAGAGCACCGCATTTATGCCAAGTTCTCCAAGTGTGAATTTTGGTTGCCAGAAGTGACCTATCTGGGCCACGTGATCTCTGGTAAGGGCATTGCTGTCAATCCCGAGAGAGTTTAGGCCGTTCTTGATTGGACTCCACCTGAAACCGTTAAGCAAGTTAGGAGTTTCCTTGGTCTAGCCAGTTATTGTCGCCGCTTCGTTGAGAAGTTCTCTGAAGTGGCCAAACCCCTCACGGAACTTCTCAAGAAAGATAAAAAGTTTGAGTGGTCCCCACAGTGTGAGTACAGTTTTCAGGAACTGAAAAGACGCCTGACTTCTGCTCCTATACTTGTGCCACCGGATTTCACTAAGGACTTTGTTATCTATTGTGACGCCTCACGACAGGGACTGGGTTGCATTCTTATGCAGGATCGTCATGTGATTGCCTATGCATCTCGACAGTTGCATCCACATGAGGATAATTATCCTACACATGATCTAGAGCTTGCAGCCGTAGTCTATGCACTTAAGACATGGCGACATTACCTTCTTGGTAAGCGTTGCGAGATTTACACCGATCACCAGAGTCTCAAGTATATCTTTACCCAACCAGATTTGAACCTTAGGCAAAGACGTTGGTTGGAGTTGATCTCAGATTACGACTTAGGGATTACCTACACCCCAGGCAAGGGCAATGTCATGGCTGATGCACTAAGTCGTAAGTCCTATTGCAATAATCTTATGTTGCAGCAGGGCCAACCACTTCTCCATAAGGAATTCTGTAAGCTTAACCTTCACATTGCTCCTCAAGGATTCCTTTTTACCTTGGTGGCGAAGCCTACTCTTATGGATCATATCATAGAAGCCCAGAAGCATGATACGGGGATCACCCGGATCAAGAGAAACATTGCCAAGGGTATTGCTGGTAGTTTCTCTATAGATGATCGAGGTGTTGTTTTCTTCGAGAACCGTCTGGTGGTTCCCAAGAAGCAACATCTTCGACAACTGATCCTTAAGGAGGCTCACAAATCTCCTCTCACGATTCATCCCGGTAGTACTAAGATGTATCAGGACCTACGCCAGAGGTTCTGGTGGACTAGGATGAAGAGAGAAATCGCTCAGTTCATTGCTAACTATGACGTTTGTCGTCGCGTTAAGGCAGAGCATCAAAGACCTGCTAGCACCCTTCAACCTCTAGCTATTCCTGAGTGGAAATGGGATAAAGTTGGTATGGACTTCATCACCGGCTTTCCCAGGACCAAGAAAGGGAATAATGCTATCTTCGTAGTCATTGATCGTCTTTCCAAAGTGGCTCACTTCCTACCTGTTCGAGAGAATATCACTGCTAGTCAGCTCGCTGACTTATATATTTCTCGAATAGTTTCACTTCATGGTGTTCCACTAGAGATCAATTCAGACCGTGGTAGTCTCTTCACTTCTCATTTCTGGGAGAGTTTCCAAACTGCCATGGGCACCCATCTTTCCTTCAGTACCGCTTTCCACCCTCAATCAAGTGGTCAGGTGGAAAGAGTCAACCAAACCCTCGAAGACATGCTTAGAGCTTGCATTATCTCATTCGGTATGGATTGGGAGAAGTGCCTTCCTTTCGCCGAGTTTGCTTATAACAATAGCTACCGATCCAGTCTCAAGAAAGCTCCTTTTGAGATTCTGTATGGACGAAGATGTCGAACACCTTTGAACTGGTCAGAAACCGGTGAAAGACAATTCTTTGGACCGGATATGATCTAGGAGGCAGAAGAGCAAGTTGGCATCATTCGTGAGAATTTGAAAACAGCCCAATCTCGTCAGAAGAGCCAATATGACCGTCGTCATAAGGAAGTGGCTTATGAAGTTGGCGACAAGGCTTACCTTCGGGTTACTCCTTTGAAGGGTACCCATCGTTTCGGTATCAAGGGCAAGTTGGCTCCTCATTACATTGGTCCTTTTCGCATTCTCACTAAACGAGGAGAGGTTGCCTACCAGTTGGAACTACCCCCACATCTTTCTCGAGTTCATGATGTTTTCCACGTCTCTCAACTCAGGCGTTGCTTCTCGGATCCCATCCGCGGAGTGGACCACGAAACGCTTGATCTCCAAGATAACCTCACATATCGAGAGTACCCTGTTCGCATTCTTGATCAAGCAGAGCGTGTCACTTGACGTCAGAACATCAAGTTTCTCAAAGTTCAGTGGTCTCATCATTCTGAAAGAGAAGCTACTTGGGAGCGAGAAGGTCGTCTTCGACTGGAGTACCCCGCCTTCTTTCCGTCGACCCCTGAATCTTGGGACGAGATTCTTTCAAGTGGGGGCGAGTTGTCACATCCCTAGTTCTGGTATGACCTGGACTAGCTGGTCATGTGTGCATCATGTTTAAATTGTATTTAATTTTGAAATGGGGATTTGAGAAACCCTCAGAAATCATTTCTGGGAATGACCCAGATAAAAAGTGCTCCAAAAGGGTCCAAGAAAATGTTCATGTTGCTCTATGAAAATATTGGACAGAGATAAAAATCCAACCAATATTTTTAGGAGCTCATAAATAATTATTTTGGGCATTTGGAATTAATGCAATAATTATTTGCTTTGGATATATATTGTTATGTATATGAAATATTGTCCAAAAATTGTGCCATTTGTTGGGGAGCTCTGGAATACTACCATTAGCCCCTACAAAAATTGGCATAATAAAATAAAATGGTTTAGTATATTTATTAAACCAAACAAATGTCAGAAAAATAGAAAAAGTTAAACAGAAATAAAAAAGGATCTTACCTGGGCCACTTACCTGCGTAGCCGGGCACTGTGCAGCCCAGCGGCCAACAGGCCGGCCCAGCTGACTGGCCGACGCCAGTCGTCGTCTCCATCGCGCCAGGAGGACGCCGAGCACGCGCTCGCCGCACGCGGCCACGCGCCCGGCCAGCTCCTGCCTCCCTGCTTGCTCCACGACCCCTGCAACGTCGCCACGCAACCCGCCTCGGATCTCTCCCTCGCTCTCTCGTTCCTCCCCCTCCCATGGATCTCTCCCTCTCCTCGGACCGAACACGCCCGCAGCCGCCGACGAGCACCACCGTAGCCACCGCCTCCTCCTCGCCCTCTCCTCGTGTCTGCAAGCTCCGCCATCGTCTGCTGCTTCGCCCCACCTTGGCCCCGAGCGCTGGGACGACCTGCATCGCCGCCATCGCCATCGTCTTTCTCCTCGGGCTCCGCTGTCCGCCGCCGTCGATTCGCCATCACCAGGTCTCCCCCGAGCCCGTTGTGCTGCTCCACGCGATCTCCATGAGCATCTCCTCGTATCCCCTCTCTTCTTCCCCCTCGTTCCCGCGTCGTAGCCGTCGCTACCACCATGGCCGAAGCCATCGCCGCCGCAGCTCCTCGCCGTCGTGGCCAGAGCCACCGCAGCGCGTGCCTGCACCAGCCACCGCAGCGCGTGCCTGCACCAGCCACCGGGCTCAGCAGCCTCCTAGAAGGCCAACGCCGCCGCCCGCAGCTCCTGCCGTGCCCTGCAGCACCCACGCACACTCGGCCGAACTCCGGCCGCCGCCCTGAGCTCCGCTCCGGCGAGCTCCGTCATCCCCGCGACCTCCCCTATGCCCAGGTGGATGCGATCGAGCGCGGGCTGCCGATTGGTAGTCCCCGCGCGCTTTGCCGCCGCCTGTAGCGCGTTCCGGCGAAACACCGCCGCGCTGTTTGGTCGCCGCCGGACAACTCCGGCGGGCGCTGACGTGGCGGCTTAACTAGTGCTTAACCCCCCCTCTAATTACCCCGCTGAGACTGACCAGTGGGCCCCAGGGCTTAGTCAAAGCTAATCAGCCCAGGTTTGACTTGGGGTTAACCCCAGTGTCACTGACGTGTGGCCCCCACACGTCAGGTTTGACCTGGTCAGCCCTGCTGACGCCTCTGTGACGTCACGCTGACGCAGTAATTGATTTTCTGGATTTTAAATAATTCAGAGAATTTCAGAAAAATTTTAAAACTTCTAAAATTCCTAGAAATTAAACCGTAGCTCAGAATGAAATAATTTATATACGAAAAATCATTAGAAAAATGCAAGGAATCCATTTATGCCAGTTTCATGCATGAATAACCAACTTATACTTGCTGTATAAGAGAAAACGTAATAATGGCATGTTATGTACTTCATTTGGGGTTTGCATGTGAACCCTTGGTTCATATGGGCTTCAACCAAATTGATGCTAGACGCATTAGGGCAAATCATAGCATCTTTGAAATGTCATCTTCATGCATCATATTGTTGCATATGGTTGTTTATTGATTGTTGGCACCGTTCCTTCTCGATAGGTCCTGCTCCGGAGACCGTTCCAGAGTACCTGTTTGTGAAGCAGTGCCTCCCTTGTTGATCTACCAGGCAAGCAAACCCCCTTGTTCATTCCGATATGATCCCACTCTCTCGCTCCTGCTCTCTTTTATTGCATTAGGACAACAACGATTCAACTGCTACTTTATGCTGCGGTAGTTGAACCCATTCCTCTGCATGACCTGTCATTGCGACAGTAAATAGTTGAAACCCACTAGCATGTGTAGGAGTTGATTGAGCCATGTTGTGTTCCTACCATGCCATGCCTGCTATTGCTTAGAGTTGTGTCAGGTCTGATTCATTGGGAATGAATTGGAGTGTTACGATATGTTCTGGTGCTGAGAGTTAAGTGTGTGAACACGATTTGGTAAAGGTAGCGGTGAGAGGCCATGTAGGAGTACATGGTGGTTTGTCTCATTGGAACCATCCTTAAGCACTGAGTTCTATGTATGTTATCCAATGACTAGATACTACCACACATTGGGTTCCGGTAACTCGACCCCTCTCGACTTATTAACCAACTTGGTCTCTGTCCAGGAGTTGCAAATAGTTTCTGGTGTTTGTAGGTAGTGTTAGTAGTCTACCAAGTGGCACCCGGCCAGGTGGGCTTGGGACAGACTAGGCACAAGTGGCACGGTGTACCAAGCGTAGATCCATCCGGCGAGATGGGCTTGGGAACCCTGCACACATCGTTTGGGGCCGTGAGCGACACCCCAGCCGGATCTCCTTGTGGATGGAACCCGAATAAGCGATAAACCTGGACTAGAGTCTTGTGTGGTTAGTTAGGTCATGGCCGACTCCCTCGCCAGGCTTCCGCTTGAAGGTTGCCGAGATACATGACGTGTACATGGCGGTAAGTGGCGAGAGCGTGTGTGAAGAAGTACACCCCTGCAGGGTTATCATGATCTATTCGAATAGTCGTGTCCTCGGTTATGGACTTCTTGGATGCTTACGTGGTACATAGACAACTTGAAGTGGATACTTTAAAATGCTCAAGATAAGTGTGAGTGCTATGGATGGCCTTCCCGTAGTGAGAGGGGGATGAATCCATAGTGGTGTATTGATGTGGTGATTAGTGGACTCGTGTGCGCTGCTTCACCTCAAAGAAGTTCTTGTAGCCGTAGAACAGGATAGCCATTGAGTCAAGGCTGGCTTGCTGCAACTAAACCCCACATTACCTCCTTGATACTAATGCATGTATGATAGGATCTGATGTAAGTCTTGCTGAGTACCTTTGTACTCATGTTTGCTTTATTTATGTTTTGCAGCGGAGACTTCGGTCTTACAAGTATATCCGCTTGGACTTCGGCGAGTAGCTTGTTACCTCAGCTACGATCTTGTACCCTTGGGAGGGTCTTGTAGATAGTCAGGCTTCTCAGCCTTTTTATTTTGTAGTTGTCTGTACTCAGACATGTAATGCTTCCGCTTGTTGATTGTATGCTCTGAATGATGGGTCATGTGACCTTTGCTTGTATTTAATGCTATGTGGCTCTTCTGAGCCTTTATGTATATGAGTTTGCGTTATGTTGTGATGCCATGTTGTACAACACATACTTGCATGTTATGCATACGTGTAACGTGTATTGCTATGTGTGGGATCCGACAATCTAGTTGTTTTTCCTTGGCAGCCTATCATATGGGGAAATGTAGTCTGGTGCTTTCTGAGCGATAGTAGTCCGCTACAGCCCGGTTCACCGGAGTCCTGCTAGCCCAGCACTACTGCTTGGAACACTTGACTGGCCGGCATGTGTTTCACTTCGTTCATGTGTCTGTCCCTTCGGGGAAATGTCACGCGGTGTTATCCGGAGTCCTGCCTAGCCTGCTACAGCCCGGATTTATACGTTGTTGACCGACATGCTCGATGTGATTCATGTATGCCTGTCCTCATGGGTTAGTGCCGCCTTGGGTTCACGACTAGCCATGTCGGCCCGGGTTCTCTGTCATATGGATGCTAGCGACACTATCATATACGTGAGCCACAAGGCGCAAACGGTCCTGGTCCAGGTAAGGTGGCACCCGTGGGAGTACCGTGCGTGAGGCCGCAAAGTGATATGTTGTGTTACATGCTGGATCAATGTGGCTTAGGATCGGGGTCCCGACAATGGAATTTTGTAAAAGACAATATTGTAATAAGGCTATTTTTTGTAGTTTCACCTAAAACTTTTGTTCCTCCTGTGCGACCGTTTTTGTATTAATCTGAAAGTTTTCCAGTCGTCAGCTTCAGCCCCCTCATATAAAGTACGGGGGTTTTCGGAAAAGCATTTGATCACTCTTAACCCAATGTCTTAGTCCATTAAGGAGGTGTCAATGCCGTGAACTAGGCAATCGGACTATAGGGTGTTAACACTTTCACTTAGCCATAGGAGTTTTATGGTGGGACTACGATATAGCCCCTGGTATGTATACGGCTTATGTTACATATATGACCTAAAGAAAAGGTCCTTCGTATAATATGGAGGGAATCGCGAAAGATTCCGGTAAGTCATCGAGTGGTTGACCAGCGCTCGCCGCATCATGACAGTTAGTTTTTGGCTTTCTCCACTGAGGTGCTTGACCAGGTGAACCGGAAGCACAATCGCAGTAGTTCTCCCTTTACTACCCTAGCCGATAGAGCGGAACGTAAGGTAGCAAGCACAGGAGCCGGGCAACCCAACTATTGACCCAAGACATGATTCGGAGATGATGCATATAAGGCCAAACTCGCGACGCCGAAGTATGCTATAAAGCTGTTCGGACTTGTCGGCAACTCATTTGCTCCCATACCAAGCCCCTGGCCAGTTATGCCGAGGTGTATGTGTGAAACAACCACAGGAGCCAAATTCAGTTTTTTTTAGAAAAAAGCGAATGTTGGGTGCGGATTATGTTTACTGGGACCTGAGTGATATGCCAACCATTATTTTATAGATAACAAAGCCGCAACCCCGGCTATTTGACATGCTAGGGGTCAAAGGCGGAGGAAAAAGGCACTTTGCAGGCTCGAAATAGAGAGTGCGGTCTACAAAAAAGTTATTCTGGACCTCCTGTCGCACGTCTGCGCCGCCTGTCCTCGGTGAAGGGACTCCTTGAAGGGAATGGCCTTTGGGTGAGTGTACGAAGCCGAACTCCGATTGAATCCGTGGCCAGCCATTGAGCCGCTTGTGGAGATAATAATGAAAAAGAAAAAGTAGTTAGAAAAGAAAAAAGAGGTTATTGAGTACTTGCAGGCTCGTCCATATTGTGCTTCCGCCGATGCCTAGGGTATTTTAAGTGCATAGTTATGTATGCGTGGTACAGATTGCGCAGGTATATGGGGCGGACGGCGGAAGCCGAACTGCTAATCCAGCTCCGGGATTGGTCGAGCCTGTTGAATGGAGACCGGTGGCTTAATGGCCGACAAGGTATGCGGTTTATTAAGACCGCTTTGTACTTCGGCTGAGATTGTCGTAGTATGATCCTTAGTCTGGAGGGAGTGCTTCTCCTGCTCTCCTGTAGAGTTGTGTGTCACGCATACCATGTTTACTATTTTTGCTTTGGGGGGAAATTGCTTCTGACCCTTGGTATTTGGTTGGTGAATGTCTTCATCATCGTTGTCACCGGGCGGCCTCCTCCCCTTGTGTTCGGCGTTGAGCTTGCCAGCCTGCTTGAAGACCCAGTAGCTTCTGTTGGTGTGATTAGCTGGTTTATCAGGGTGGCCATGAATCTGGCAGGGCCGATCCAATATCTTGTCTAAATTGGATGGTTCGTCTCTGTTTGCCTTGAATGGCTTTTTTCGTTGATCGGGTTTGGGGCCGCTGAATCCAGCGTTGACCGCCGTGTCGTGTGTTCTTTTATTATCATTGCAACGTTCGTGTTTACTGCGTCGTGGATTGCCATTGTTGTCTCGGACTTCAGAAGTGCTCGGATCGCTGGCGATGTTGCTTCTACGAGCGAGCCAGCTGTCTTCTCCCGCGCAAAAGCAGGTCATTAGAGCGGTAAGGGCTGAGATGGATTTTGGTTTTTCTTGATCGAGGTGGCGGGCGAGCCATTCATCCCGGACGCTGTGTTTGAAGGCCTCTAGGGCCTCCGCGTCCGGACAGTCGATGATTTGGTTCTTTTTAACTAAGAACCTAGTCCAGAGCTTCCTGGCTGACTCTCCGGGCTGTTGGACAATGTGACTTATGTCATCGGCATCCGGTGTCTGGACATATGTTCCTTGGAAGTTGTCGCGGAAGGCGTCTTCCAAGTCCTCCCAGCTGCCAATAGAGTTTTCCGGCACACTATTTAACCAGTACCGAGCTGCTCCTTTGAGTTTTATTGGTAGGTATTTGATGGCATGGAGGTCATCTCTGCAGGCCATATGGATGTGGAGAAGAAAATCCTTGATCCACACCGCGGGATCAGTTGTTCCATCGTATGATTCGATATTCACGGGTTTAAACCCTTCCGGGAATTCATGCTCCATTATTTCGTTAGTGAAGCAGAGTGGGCGTGCGGCGCCTCTATATTGGGCCACGTTGCGATGTAGCTCAGATGGAGTCCGTCTGCGATGTTCGGCCCGGGCGTGACTAGACTTGTCATGTCCGAATAGGTAGCCGACGTTGCATGTCGAGGCACGTCCTTGCGATCCGTAGATCGGTCTGGTATGTTCTGCTCTACTGTCGAGGTCCTGCCGAGGGTCGTATGTGTGAACCCGAGCTGTTTTATCTCTGTTTTTTCGTTGGGGTGAGGCGGGCTGCTATTCGGCTTGAGCTGTCGCTTTATCCCGACCGCGTTGTGGTCGGTCGGCCGCATTGTCCCGACTACGTGGTACAGGTTCCGTCGCCTCCTCATTGAACTGAGGTAGCAATCTGCGCCTCGGGTGACCCTTGGTTGGGCGCTTGAGGTCGTATTCTTCGGTTGCTAGGATATATTTCCATCTATCATTGAGCAGGTCTTGGTCAGCTTGAAGCTGATGCTGCTCCTTTTTCAGGCTCTTTGCAGTGGCTATTAGCCGGTGTTTAAAACGCTCTTGCTCGAGAGGTTCCTCAGGCATGATGAAATCCTCGGAGAGTGGAAGATAATTACTGTCCTTCGAGTCTTCGTGTGTGGCTTGTTCATCAGGGCTAATGTACCCGTCTTCCCGTTCATCTTGTTCGGAGGTTGCCTCAACAGGGTCCTCATTGTCTTCGGCATCGTCCGAAGTATTGTTTTCTCCGGTGCCGGTATTGCTATCTTTTGCACGACATGACTTAGAACGGCACCGCTAACGCCGGCGTCTGGGTTGTGTCTCAGGAGGTTTATCCTCAACTGGATCTTCTTTGTCATCGTCATTAGTTTCTTTAGGTGTATCCACCATGTATACGTCGTATGAAGAGGTGGCTGTCCAGCGTCTGCTAAACGGCAGGTTTCGGCTCTGCTCCTCATCGGCATCGTCATCCAAACCGTCGATGTCTTTGGAGCCGTAATCGAGCATGTCGGTTAAGTCTTCGACAGTGGCTATGAAGTGGGTGGCGGGTGGGAGTCAAAATTCCCCGTCATCAGCGTCCAGTTCGAACTGGATATAATTCGGCTATGAGCCCTCCGCTAAAGATAGATTTTTTTAATGAGTTTAGTACGTCGCCTAAAGGCGAGTGTCGGAAGATGTCTGCAGCGCTGAATTCGATGATCGATGATTGATCTAGCTCGACGTGCGCCGACACGCATGGTTTGGAACTTATGGCCGGAAACGAGTCCGAGGTTCCGGAGACACAGATATCACTCGAGGTTAGGTCTCTGTGCAGCTCCAACGCCGTGGAGTCTGCTGCTTCCGTGGCAGGGTTGAGCTTCCCGACCTCGGATGGCGTGATCTGCTCTGGATCTACGGCCGGAGTAGTACAGGTGCAATTTCTTGAGCATGGTCCGATGACAGATTTAAGTCATGTTCATCGTAGGGATAGGGAGCGGCTGTTGTGGTCTCAAAGCCGTCGAAGATCAAGTCTCCATGGATATCCGCGACGTAGTTCAAGCTCCCAAATCTGACCTAATGGCTAGGGGCGTAGTTGTCGATCTGCTCCAGATGGCCAAGCAAGTTGGCCCGCAGTGCGAAGCCGCCAAACACGAAGATCTGTCCGGGGAGGAAGGTTTCCCCTTGGACAGCATTGTCGTTGACGATTGGAGGAGCCATCAAACCTTTTGGGGACGGCACAGTGGAACTCTCAATGAAAGCGCCAATGTTGGTGTCAAAACCGGCGGATCTCGGGTAGGGGGTCCCGAATTGTGCGTCTAAGGTCGATGGTAATAGGAGACGGGGGACACAATGTTTACCCAGGTTCGGGCCCTCTCTATGGAGGTAATACCCTACTTCCTACTTGATTGATCTTGATGAATATGAGTATTACAAGAGTTGATCTACCACGAGATCATAATGGCTAAAACCTAGAAGTCTAGCTGATAACCCACAAGTATAGGGGATCGCAACAGCTTTCGAGGGTAGAGTATTCAACCCAAACTTATTGATTCGACAAAAGGGGAGCCAAAGAATATTCTCAAGTATTAGCAACTGAGTTGTCAATTCAACCACACCTGGAAACTTAGTATCTGCAGCAAAGTGTTTAGTAGCAAAGTAATATGATAGTGGTGGTAACGGCAACAAAATTAAAGATAGCAAAAGTAATGTTTTTGGTATTTTGTAGTGATTGTAACAGTAGCAGCGGAAAAGTAAATAAGCGAGAACCAGTATATGGAAAACTCGTAGGCACCGGATTAGTGATGGATAATTATACCGGATGCGGTTCATCATGTGACAGTTATAGCATAGGGTGACACAGAACTAGCTCCAATTCATCAATGTAATGTAGGCATGTATTCCGTATATAGTCATACGTGCTTATGGAAAAGAACTTGCATGACATCTTTTGTCCTACCCTCCCGTGGCAGCGGGGTCCTATCAGAAACTAAGGGATATTAAGGCCTCCTTTTAATAAAGAACCGGAACAAAGAATTAGCACATAGTGAATACATGACCTCCTCAAACTATGGTCATCACCGGGAGTGGTCCCAATTATTGTCACTTTGGGGTTGCCGGATCACAACACATAGTAGGTGACTATAGACTTGCAAGATAGGATCAAGAACACACATATATTCATGAAAACATAATAGGTTCAGATCTAAAATCATGGCACTCAGGCCCTAGTGACAAGCATTAAGCATAACAAAGTCATAGCAACATCAATCTCAGAACATAGTGGATACTAGGGATCAAACCCTAACAAAACTAACTCGATTATATGATAAATCTCATCCAACCCATCACCGTCCAGCAAGCGTACGATGGAATTACTCACGCACGGCGGTGAGCATCATGAAATTGGTGATGGAGGATGGCTGATGATGACGACGGCGACGAATCCCTCTCTCCGGAGCCCCGAACGGACTCCAGATCAGCCCTCCCGAGAGGTTTTAGGGCTTCGCGGCGGCTCCGTATCGTAGAACGCGATGAATTCTTCTCTCTGGTTTTTTTCTCCCCGAAAGCCAATATATAGAGTTGGAGTTGGCGTCGGAGGGTTTCTAGGGGGCACGAGGTAGGGGGCGCGCCCCCACCCTCGTGGACAGGGTGTGGGCCCCCTGGTCTTCATCTTTGGCGAGGATTTTTTTATTATTTTTTATAAGACATCCCGTGGATTTCGAGAACTTTTGTTTTCTGCACATAAAACAACATCATGGCAATTCTGCTGAAAACAGCGTCAGTCCGGGTTAGTTCCATTCAAATTATACAAGTTAGAGTCCAAAACAAGGGCAAAAGTGTTTGGAAAAGTAGATACGACGGAGACGTATCAACTCCCCCAAGCTTAAATCCTTTCTTGTCCTCAAGCAATTCAGTTGACAAACTGAAAGAGAAAAAGAAAACTTTTACAAACTCTGTTTGCTCTTGTTGTTGTAACTATGTAAAGCCAGCATTCAAGTTTTCAGCATATATCATAACTAACCACATTTGCAATAATTCTCATGTCTCACAATTACTCATATCAATAGCATAATCAACTAGCAAGCCATAATAATAAATCTCGGATGACAACACTTTCTCAAAACAATCATAATATGATATAACAAGATGGTATCTTGCTAGCCCTTTCTGAGACCGCAAAACATAACTGCAGAGCACCTTTAAAGATCAAGGACTGACTAGACATTGTAATTCATGGTAAAAGAGATCCAATCATAGTCATACCCAATATAAATTAATAGTGATGAATGCAAATGACAGTTGTGCTCTCCAGCTAGTGCTTTTTAATAAGAGGGTGATGACTCAACATAAAAGTAAATAGATAGGCCCTTCGCAGAGGGAAGCAGGGATTTGTAGAGGTGCCAGAGCTCGGTTTTGAAATAGAGATAAATAATATTTTGAGCGGCATACTTTCATTGTCAACATAACAACTAAGAGATGGCGATATCTTCCATGCTACACACATTATAGGCGGTTCCCAAACAGAATGGTAAAGTTTATACTCCCCCTCCACCAACAAGCATCAATCCATGGCTTGCTCGAAACAACGAGTGCCTCCAACATACATCAGGTCCCAGGGCGAGTTTTGTTTGCAATTAATTTTGATTTAGTTTGCATAAAGCATGGGACTGGGCATCCCGGTGACCAGCCATTTTCTCGTGAGTGAGGAGCGGAGTCCACTCCTCTTGAGAATAACCTGCCTAACACGAAAGATAAGGACGGCCTTGGTTGATACATGAGCTATTCGAGCATACAAAACAGAATGTTCTTTTGAAGGTTTAGAGTTTGGCACATACAAATTTACTTGGAACGGCACGTAGATACCGCATATAGGAAGGTATAGTGGACTCATCTGGAATAACTTTGGGGTTTACGGGATTGGATGCACAAGCAGTATTCTCGCTTAGTATAAGTGAAGGCTAGTAAAAGACTGGGAAGTGACCAACTAGAGAGCGACAACAGCCATGTACATGCATTAAAATTATTTAACATTGGATGCAAGCATGAGTAGGATATAATCCACCATGAACATAAATATCGCGAAGGCTATGTTGATTTGTTTCAACTACATGCGTGAACATGTGCCAATTCAAGTCACTTAAATCATTCAAAGGAGGATACCACCCCATCATACCACATCATAATCATCCCAATACCATGTTGGCACACAAGGTAAATCATTATAACTCATAGCTACTCAAGCATGGCACAAGCAACTATGATCTCTAATTGTCATTGCAAACATGTTTATTCATAATAAGCTGAATCAAGAACGATGGACTCATCATATTTACAAAAACAAAAGAGGTCGAGTTCATACCAGCTTTTCCCCTCTCAGTCGGTCCATCATATATCATCATAATTGCCTTTCACTTGCACGACCGAACGGTGTGAATAATAATAAGAGTGCACGTGCATTGGACTAAGCTGGAATCTGCGAGCATTCAATAAACAGGAGAAGACAAGGCAATATGGGCTCTTGGTAAAATCAACAATAAAGCATATAAGAGCCACTTCAACAATTTAGTCATGGTCTTCTCCTACTGACCCCCAAAGAAAAGAAAAGAAATAAAAACTATTTACACGGGAAAGCTCCCAACAAGCAAAAGAAGAACGGGAAATATTTTTGGGTTTTCTTTTTAATTACTACTACTATTTTTTTGTTTTTCTTAAGGTTTAACTAACACACAAGAACAAAGCAGGAAAAGAAAATAAACTAGCATGGATATTACAGTGAAAGAGTATGAGCACCGACATCTAGCAATGAGTGTGTGTGAACATAAATGTAATGTCGGTGAGAAATACGTACTCCCCCAAGCTTAGGCTTTTGGCCTAAGTTGGTTTATGGCCAGGGATAGCCTGGCGGATACCCGTAGGTGTAGCTGGGATCGTACTACGACGAGGAATAGTTTGGATCATACTGTGATGAGGAAGACTCTGACTGCCATTGGCTGACAGTCATCTCTGGATCCCATGAATAAACAGATTGTCGTGGAGGCTCATCTTGTGGTTCCGGTTCCGGGGCTGGTGCAGGATTTTTGTGAGATTGAACGGCAGTCCACGTAACAAGATAGGGTCCTACAAAATTAAACAAAGAAGGAGCAGGCAGCGTAATAGTTTCAGGATGATGTTTATCAAAGTATAACTTATATTTGAGCTCTCCATTCCTGTCCTCAACGAGAAAATCATGTGCTATCATACTCTTATAATCTAGATAAGCATTAGGCAGCAATTTTTCTTCTTTCTCATAATGCCTAATCGCTATATTACAGTGTGCATCTAGGCGAGAAGCATAAATGCCTCCAAAGATGGGGCCCTTAGTATGGTTCAGACTCAACCATCTAGCAACAATTCCGCCCATACTTACAGTGTTGTCACGGTACAACCCATGGAACAAAATAATAATATCAGGAACACTAAGGTTCCCACAGTTCCCGCGACCAATCAAGCAACGACTAGCAAATAAGGCAAAATAGCGTAATACAGGAAAATGTATGCTAGTAATTCTTGCATCAGAAACCTTCCTGGTTTCTCCCACAGAGATAAGTTTAACAAATGGTTCCACCTCATGACGGGGTGGTTCCTCTAAGATTCCCTCAGGGGGTATGTTGCATACTGCGCAAAATTCAGACAATGGCATTTTCTTCAGAACGTCATATAAATGAAACTCTACTGAAGGAGGTGATTCTTTAGGGTAAAAGTAGAAGTTTTGCACAAAAGTATTTGTGAGTAAGAGATACTGTGGACGTTGGTCGCGGATGAAGTCGGTGAGGCCAGCATTCTCAATCAATGAATAGAAATCCTCATAAATCCCGGTCTCTCTCAAGAAATTATCAGAAGGCCATTCACACGGCCGGATTTCCGCGGTACGAGGCAAATTATATTTGGGCCTCTGAGCTTCTTCAGTTTGTTTCTCCTTTGAGCTTCGGCTCGATGAGCCCTCAAAAGTCTCTTCATTATTTTCTGAAATAATCTGAAATGTTTAGTAACTTCAAACAAAAGTGAACCAACGTAAAAAAACTGATAGCAACTACTCCTACAAGTTCCTAGAGCCTATATCAAGCATTAGAACTACTTGGAACCATATAAATTTGACTTGAAAGCTCAAGAACATGGTCACCTATGCAGCAAAAATTTGCAAAGAATAGAGCACTAGAACAAAAACTAATTGTACCAATGGAGGAGTCACATACCAAGGAACAATCTCCCCAAGCAGTTTTGCGAGAGGTGCTTTGAGCAAGGAGATCAAAAATCACAGCAAAAGTGGCTGGAACTCGTGCTTGAGTTTGTTTTTCGGGTTTGTGTGAGGCAGAGGAAGAAGATGGGTGCTGGGATAAGTGGAGGAGGGCCACCGTGGGCCCACGAGGCAAGGGGTGCGTCCTCCACCCTCGTGGCTAGGTGGCAGCTCCTCCCGTGGTAATTTTTGCATAGTAAATCCTCAAATATTCTCGAAAAAATCATATTAAATTGGCATGGCAATCTAAGGACTTTTATTTTCGGGATATTTTTATATTGCACGGATAAGACAGGAAACAGACAGAAAAAATACTATTTTTACTTTATTTCTACTAAAGGACAGAAAATATAAAGAGGGTACAGAAGGTTGTGCTTCTAGTTTCATCCATCTCATGCTCATCAAAAAGAATCCACTAACAAGGTTGATCAAGTTTTATTAACAAACCCATTCCGATAATCATGAAACCAGAGAAATTTAGAATAACACTAAGTTACCTCAACGGGGATATGCACATCCCCAATAATAAGTATAGCATATTTCTTTTTGAAAGTAGGAAGAGGAAATTCAAAACCTCCAAATATAATCGATGGAATTTTTCCAATAGAGTTGATACTATGAACTTGAGGTTGTTTCCTTGGAAAGTGTACGTATGCTCATTACCATTAACATGAAAAGTGACATTGCCTTTGTTGCAATCAATAACAGCCCCTGCAATATTAAGAAAAGGTCTTCCAAGAATAATAGACATACTATCATCCTCGGGAATATCAAGAATAACAAAGTCCGTTAAAATAGTAACGTTTGCAACCACAACAGGCACATCCTCACAAATACCGACAGGTATAGCAGTTGATTTATCAGCCATTTGCAAAGACATTTCCATAGGTGTCAACTTATTCAAGTCAAGTCTACGATATAAAGAGAGAGGCATAACACTAACACCAGCTCCAAGATCACGTAAAGCAGTTTTAATATAATTTCTTTTAATGGAGAAAGGTATAGTAGGTACTCCGGGATCTCCAAGTTTCTTTGGTATTCCACCCTTAAAAGTATAATTAGCAAGCATGGTGGAAATTTCAGCTTCCGGTATCTTTCTTTTATTAGTAATGATATCTTTCATATATTTAGCATAAGGATTTGTTTTGAGTACATCAGTCAACCGCATACGTAAGAAGATAGGTCTAATCATTTCAGCAAAGCGCTCAAAATCCTCATCATCCTTTTTCTTGGATGCTTTGGGAGGAAAAGGCATGGGTTTTTGAACCCAAGGTTCTCTTTCTTTACCATGTTTCCTAGCAATAAAGTCTCTCTTATCATAATGTTGATTCTTTGATTGTGGGTTATCAAGATCAACAACAGGTTCAATTTCTACATCATTATCATTACTAGGTTGAGCATCATCATGAACATCATCATTAACAGTTTCATTAGGTTCATGTTCATTACCAGATTGTGTTTCAGCATCAGACATAGAGATGTCATTAGGATTATCAGGTGGTTCAGCAATAGGTTCACTAGAAGTTTGCACAGTTCTATCATTTTTCTGTTTCTTTTTCTTAGAAGAACTAAGTGCATGAATATTATTTCTCTGAGAATCTTGCTCGATTCTCTTAGGGTGGCCTTCTGGATACAAAGGTTCCTGAGTCATTCTACCAGTTCTAGTAGCCACTCTAACAGCATAATCATTTTTCTTACTATTCATTTCATCAATTACTTCTTTTTGAGCTTTAAGTACTTGTTCTACTTGAGTGGTAACCATAGAAGCATGTTTACTAACAGGTTTAAGTTCACCTTTAATATTAGCCACATAATCTCCCAAGTATTTAATCATATCGGAATCATATTTCAATTGTCTACCAAAATAAGCAATGAAATTTTCTTGTCTGACAATAAAATTATCAAAATCTTCCAAGCACTGACTAGCAATTTTAGTAGGAGGGATATCACCTTCATCAAATCTATAGAGAGAATTTACCTTTACTACCTGTGTCGGGATATCGGGATCAGGAGGTTCTTTAGTAAATAAGTAATTGAGATCATATGTTTCTTCAACAGGCGGTAAATTAAGACCATGTATTTCTTCAATTGGAGGTAAATTCTTAACATCTTCAGCTTTAATACATTTTTCTTTCATAGATTTCTTTGCCTCTTGCATATCTTCGGGACTGAGAAATAGAACACCTCTCTTCTTTGGAGTTGGTTTAGGAATAGGATCATTAATTGGAGCTGGAGCTGGCTCAGGAGGTGCCCAATTATTTTCATTTGTCAACATATTATTCAATAGAATTTCAGCTTCATCCGTTGTTCTTTCCCTGAAAAGAGAACCAGCACAACTATCCAGGTGATCTCTGGAAGCATCAGTTAGTCCATTATAAAAGATATCAAGTATTTTAGGTTTCTTAAGAGGATGATCAGGCAAAGCATTAAGTAACTTGAGAAGCCTCCCCCAAGCTTGTGGGAGACTCTCTTCTTCAATTTGCACAAAGTTGTATATTTCCTTTAAAGCAGCGTGTTTCTTATGAGCAGGGAAATATTTAGCAGAGAAGTAATAAATCATATACTGGGGACTACGCACACAACCAGGATCAAGAGAATTAAACCATATCTTAGCATCACCCTTTAATGAGAACGGAAATATTTTCAGTATATAAAAGTAACGCGATCTCTCATCATTAGTGAACAGGGTAGCTATATCATTTAATTTAGTAAGATGTGCCACAACAGTTTCAGATTCATAGCCATAAAAAGGATCAGATTCAACCAAAGTAATTATATCTGGATCAACAGAGAATTCATAATCCTTATCAGGAACACAGATAGGTGAAGTAGCAAAAGCAGGGTCAGGTTTCATTTTATCTCTAAGTGATTCTTTGTTCTATTTAACTAATAACCTCTTGAGCTCATATCTATCTTTGCAAGCTAAGATAGCGGCAGAAGATTCCATATCAAAAACATAACCCTCAGGAAT
Organism: Aegilops umbellulata; assembly: GCA_032464435.1. Classification (NCBI taxonomy): domain Eukaryota; kingdom Viridiplantae; phylum Streptophyta; class Magnoliopsida; order Poales; family Poaceae; genus Aegilops; species Aegilops umbellulata. The sequence goes on from CP136056.1 coordinate 256,827,423, forward strand.
AACATGCATATTTTCATCATCACTTTCATCATTGTATTCAGATTCAATAATTTCTTTTTCTCTGGCCCTAGCAATTTGTTCATCAAGAAATTCACTAAGGGGCACAGTAGTATCAGGCATAGAAGCAGTTTCATCATAAGTATCATGCATAGCAGAAGTGGCATCATCAATAACATGCGACATATCGGAACGAATAGCAGAAGCAGGTTTAGGTGTCACAAGCTTACTCATAACAGAGGGTGAATCAAGTGCAAGGCTAGATGGTAGTTCCTTACCTCCCCTCGTAGTTGAGGGATAAATTGTTGTCTTAGCGTGTTTCAAGTTCTTCATAGTGTCCAGCAGATATAAATCCCAAGTGACTCAAAGAATAGAGCTATGCTCCCCGGCAACGGCGCCAGAAATTAGTCTTCATAACCCACAAGTATAGGGGATCGCAACAACTTTCGAGGGTAGAGTATTCAACCCAAATTTATTGATTCAACGCAAGGGGAGCCAAAGAATATTCTCAAGTATTAGCAGCTGAGTTGTCAATTCAACCACACTTGGAAACTTAGTATCTGCAGCAAAGTGTTTAGTAGCAAAGTAATATGATAGTGGTGGTAACGGCAACAAAAGTAAAGACAGCAAAAGTAATGTTTTTGGTATTTTGTAGTGATTGTAACAGTAGCAACGGAAAAGTAAATAAGCGAGAACCAGTATATGGAAAACTCGTAGGCACCGGATTAGTGATGGATAATTATGCTGAATGCGGTTCATCATGTGACAGTTATAACATAGGGTGACACAGAACTAGCTCCAATTCATCAATGTAATGTAGGCATGTATTCCATATATAGTCATACGTGCTTATGGAAAATAACTTGCATGACATCTTTTGTCCTGCCCTCCCGTGGCAGCGGGGTCCTATTGGAAACTAAGGGATATTAAGGCCTCCTTTTAATAGAGAATCGGAACAAAGCATTAGCACATAGTGAATACATGAACTCCTCAAACTATGGTCATCACCGGAAGTGGTCCCGATTATTGTCACTTCGGGGTTGCCGGATCACAACACATAGTAGGTGGCAGACTAAGGCATAGACTAGTGGTGGGAAGGGGCTGATGCCTTCCCACCCACCCAGGTTCAAGGCATGGTACTTGCAATTTGGGGTTGTTGCACCAATTACACTGTAGGGGGTTCCCTTACAGTCTTTCTATCAAAAAAACACATAGTAGGTGACTGTAGACTTGCAAGATAGGATCAAGAACACACATATATTCATGAAAACATAATAGGTTCATATCTGAAATCATGGCGCTCGGGCCCTAGTGACAAGCATTAAGCATAGCAAAGTCATAGCAACATCAATCTCAGAACACAGTGGATACTAGGGATCAAACCCTAACAAAACTAACTCAATTACATGATAAATCTCATCCAACCCATCACCGTCCAGCAAGCCTATGATGGAATTACTCACGCACGGTGGTGATCATCATGAAATTGGTGATGGAGGATGGTTCATGATGACGACGGTGACGAATCCCCCTCTCCGGAGCCCTGAACGGACTCTAGATAGCCCTCCCGAGAGGTTTTCGAGCTTGGCGGCGGCTCTGTATTGCAAAATGCGATGAATTCTTCTCTCTAGTTTTTTCTCCCAGAAAGACAATATATAGAGTTGGAGTTGGCGTCGGAGGGTTTCCATGGGGCCCACGAGGTAGGGGTGCGCCCTAGAGGGGGGGCGCGCCCCCCACCCGCGTGGACAGGGTGTGGGCCCCCTGGTCTTCATCTTTGGCGAGGATTTTTTTTTATAAGACATCCCGTGGAGTTTCAGGTCATTCCGAGAACTTTTGTTTTCTGCACATAAAACAACATCATGGCAATTCTGCTGAAAACAGCGTCAGTCCGGGTTAGTTCCATTCAAATCATACAAGTTAGAGTCCAAAACAAGGGCAAAAGTGTTTGGAAAAGTAGATACGACGGAGACGTATCACTAGCCTGTCTGACTATATCTGCATATATGTTGCCTCTACAGACTAAACCCTCCGGTTTATATAGACACCAGAGAGATCTAGGGTTACATAAGGTTGATTATAGAGAAAGGGATCTTCATATTTGGCCGCCAAGCTTGCTCTCTGCGCCAAGGAGAGTCCCATCCGGACACGGGTAGAGTCTTCGGTCTTCGTGTCTTCACAGCCCATCAGTCCGGCCCATGTACAACAGGTCGGACGCCCGAGGACTCCCTAGTCCAGGACTCCCTCAATAGCCTCGGCAACCACTCCATGTTCCTCGGGCTCAACTATCCAATCATCCAACCAATCATCGATCATATCACCGGCAATGATTACCGTGCTATGCAACTTCCATTCGCCAGGGGGAACTGTGTTTACACATCATACCATGAGTTCATGAATCACCATATCCAGAGATTCGTCGGCACAGCTTGTTGCTAGATAATCTCCAGTGTGTGATACAAGCTTCCGTGCGATGAATGGCTTTTGCAAACCCGACATGTGGTGATGTGGTTCATGCCAAGAGCAAATATGCACAACTTGATTCGTACTAATATCTAGACTGAGCCATGTATCCTGCTGCTGTAGCATGACCCTCTTTTGTTGGATATTATGTATTGTTGTTAGTTTGAAGCACTCATCTGGTTTGAAGGATAGATACCTTTCTGGGATCGAGTGCATCCTAACACACCTGCGTAGGATGTATTGGTAATGATGATGCAGATGCTGTGTAGAAGCCATATAGGCTTCAAGTGCGTACTTGTTGGTGAAAGTGTTGTCCAATGGGAATTATATTTTGTATTACTCATGTAGCCTACAAAGTCTGTTGCACAGCCTTGTAACTTCTTACTCCATTTCTAAATTTGTACTAGTCCTCTATACCGTATATTGCGCTACTCGTACTACTACCTCCATCCTGGTTTATTGGCCCCTTTGTAATTTGTGTCAAATTTTGACCATAAATTTAACTAACTAAATGTTAATTCATGTCACCAAAAATTATATCGTGTGATTCGTATTTGAACATAGTTTCCAATGGTATAATTTTCGGTGACATATATTGACATTTTGTTAGTTAAACCTATGGCTAAAATGTGACACTAAATATGAGTAGTAAGTAGTACAATAGTAGTACTAGTATACGCAGGTCAAATTATTCATCATGTCCTCACATTGAATTGATGTGACAACACGCTGCGCGTGAGGTGACACAAGAGTCCGGGCGGCGTGTTCGGGTATTGTGGACTTCAGATTTGGAGTACCACTTATCTGTCAAAATCTTTCATCATTCACTTAAAATAGTCGATTGAGCATACATTGAGTACCATATAACTGGAATTAACCGATGCAAGTCCAAGAAGGATTGGCCGGTGTTGCCGGCTGGCGTCAAGTTCGGTCCCACGGATCAGGAGCTGATCGAGCACCTTGAGGACAAAGTGAGTGCTGACAACGTGAGATCTCACCCTCTCATTGATTTATTCATACCAACCATCGAGAGCGAGCACGGCATATGCTACACCCATCCTGAGAAACTTCCAGGTGAGACACCGATCGGCCGTCTACTTGCACAAACATATTCCTTTGTTTATAGCTCTATTTTTCTTTTTAGACGCAGACCTAGTGAAGCAATTACAATTTGACAGTTAATAAAAAGTGAAACAAGTGACTGCAACATGCCAAAGATGTTATGAAAATGCCAACTACGTAACCTGTATTCGAAAATACTGCAGGTATCACACTGAGTGGCCTAAGCAAGCATTTCTTCCAGCGCAACTCTAGGGCATTCAAAAGGGGAACGGGGACGCGTCGCAAGATACAGTCCGAGTGCGGCATGCACGCGATGTGGCACAAGACTGGCAATACCTTGCCGGTGATGGTCAACGGTCGGCAGACAGGAAGCAAAAAGGTTCTGGTGCTGCACACCAACAAGAACTTCAACCAGTAGAGGACCAACTGGGTGATGCACCAATACCACCTCGGAGACCTAGAGCAAGAGAAGGAGCGGGAGCTGGTCCTCTGCAAGATTTTCTACCGAACGAACACTAGGGCCAGGACTAAAAAGATTATAAGTAGAGCCCTTTTCTTCGAAAAAGATTATAAGTTAGTTTGGTATTGGTACTTGTACTACTTGGTCGTCTACAAGTTGGTATTGTTGTTAACGGTCTTTCGGTATTAACTTGGCATTTTCTTCCAACCATCATGTCGAGGATCGACGTGGATATGAAGCTGAATCATTTGTTTCGAAACGAATTTTCACGCACCTGATTTTTATTTGATGGGTAGCATAAGCACCTCCCGTTTGAATTCCCAGTTCTCCAAAAAATTTACATCGTCGAAGTACGCAGGGGTTCCATCCGGTTTCACAGGCTGATAGTTGGACACAGCACGTCGGAACTGGGCTGTGGCATGCCAAGCCCAGCTGCAAATTGTTAAAAGAGAGGAGCGATGGATTTGGACCTTCCAGAATAGTTAAGTGTCGCGACCTCGATCGTGAAGCGCCTCCCATGGACTAAAAAAAGGCCTAGTCCGTTATTATTAGTTGAAATATGTAAAATATTCTATAATGAAAATAAATATGTAAAATGCAATGATTTAGTCCGCTTTCACTGAAAACCATCTGATTTGCATGAAATTCGTCCGTGGAACCACAAACGGCTATCCATACAGAGCCTAGCCGTACGGAACCAGCAGGTCCATGGCCGTACGCAAGCAAGTGCATGCACTTATTATCACGATGGAAAAATAATGCTGACGTCTGAGACGGTGAAACCCATGAAGTCTTCAACGTACTCAATAAACAAGAGAATTCTACAAGTACAGACGGATAACTGAGATCTAGCAGGTATATTGTTTTTTCAGGTCGAGTAAGTTTCAACTGGGCTGTAGACTGCCTACTCTTGGTTTTTATTTTAACAGGCCCAACCCATGACGATAATGGCACACAAAGATTCAGCAGGTATCTACTGGCCTCTGGCCCGCCAGCGTTAGTTATATTTTGTCTTAGAACATCCGCGGGCAGTTTTTTTACTGAATCAAACACACAACACAGTTCTATTTTCCTCTTGAAACGCCATGTCCTACTTCTGTTTCTAATCTCTACCTATAGTGTTACTAGTTCATATACACGTATTATTATATTGAAAATTCATAAAGTTCCCTTTTCATATTTACATCCTTACTTTTTTGTTATTGTTTTGCCTCACAGCGTTGATTTTTTTACCATTGGTTTTCCCTTAAACAAACTCAGTTGTCCCACGTCTTATTTGCTTACAAAAACAAAACGATTTTTTTGGCAAATCAATAAGTTCTTAAAAAAATAAATGTTTATCATTTTTGGATTAAAACAATTCGGACTCCACCGAAATATGCAAAATAAGGTTGAACTTTTTGACCGTGGTCATGGGCAGAAAATGGGATGTAATAAATTCCTTAAGAATTAGCAAATGAGTTGTAAATTATTTAAAAAATAGCAAATGGGCTCTATGTTGTCTGCCATAGATTTGGAGGCTGACTTGTGGGCCTACTAAATTCATGCGTGCACAAGGTTTCTCAAAAAAAGAAACTTAGTCAACAATCAACTCTACCAGCATCAAACTGTTAGATGTCAGTCTAACGGCAATCATGCTTCTTCAGTCTCTGATCTTCCTGCTCCAGCCGCCCAAACCAGCGCCGGCGGAACCGCCTGCTCCCGCCTCCCGTGGCCGGCTGTGCTACCGAGCAGGCCTCGCGGCCCCACCATACTCACATCCTTGGCCTGGCTATCCCTTTACTCACCCACACCTCCTGTTATTCTTCGGCGACGACAACCTCACACTGCGGTCGAACAAGTAAACCCTTGTACCCACTCCGCGTGGGAAACAACTGTCGAGTCTTCCTCGGCTCCGGGTCATTCTCTTACTTGGCCTCGCCGTCGTCCACCGCCTTGGTGCTCTCGGCACGGCGTGGTCAACGAACGATATCCATCGAAAGAGGACTGTACGTGGAGAGACTAACAGCTGGGTCCACGGCCGCACGCAAGGAAGTGGCTCCTTTTTTTTTGCATGTAGGAAGTGCCGCCTTATTACACGCAAAATAATGATTCCTCCTCCTAACAGCTGGGACCCACTGGAAGGGCCTCTGTATTTCGCGAAAAAACATTCCCCCTGCTGACAGCTCGGACCCACCAGCTATATCTTCGCACGCAAGGAAGTGCCTCCTTATTACGCACAAAAAATGAATACTACCCCTGCTAGCTGGGACCCACCATAGTGGGAGGCTGACTTGTGGGCCTACTTAGTTGACGGGGATGGAGGGCTTTGTCAACTTAGTCAATATGAACAATTCTAGCTCCAGTGGTCATACGATGTCCATCCAACGGTCGTAGTGGTCTTCTTGCTCCAGCGGCCCAAACCAGCGCCGGTCGTGCCGCCTGCTCCTGCCTCTCGTGGTCGGTTGTGCTGCCGCGGAGGCCTCACCGCCCCCTACTACTCCCACCACTGGCCAGGCCATCCCTCTACTCACCCACACCCCTATTATTCTGTGGCGACGGCAGCCTCACACCGCAGCCAAACCAACCAACCCTCGTACTCCTCTCTGCATGGGCATCCACTACCGCGTCTTCCCCGGCTCCGTGTCATCCCCTTCCTAGGGCTCGCCATCGTCCACCGCCTTGGTGCTCTCGGCGTGGCATGGTCAATGTGGTCAAGGAACTATTTCCATCGGAAGAGTACTGTACGTGGAGAGGCTGACAGCTAGGTCCACGGCCGGGAAGTGCCTCCTTATTACGCGCAAAATAATGATTCCTCCACCTAACAGCAGGGACCCACCGGACGGGCCACCGTTTTTCGTGAAAAAAACATTTCCCCCTGACTGCTAGGACCCACTAGCTACATCTTCGCACGCAAGGAAGTGCCTCCTTATCCTCCCTGACAGTCGGGACCCACCTGGTCGAAGCGTACGTAGCATTGTCATTCTGGTCACGAACGTGTACGTACATACGATCGGTCTGTCTGTAGGCTGCAGCGATGAACCGTGGCCGAGTAAGGAAGGGCACGTGTCGTAGTATAGGCACGCATGTAGCATGTCATGCAGTCCCGTCAATATCGTGTACACGTACGTACAGGCAGGGTGCGAGAAAGTAAATATGGCCATGTACGTACATATGGGCGGAGTCTCGAATGCTTACTCGTGCATACGTATGGCCACGACTCGTGTACATGGAGAGGCAGCGGAGGGCAGCAACGGCGTCCTGTTCATCGGCAGCCAACCGGCTGGATCGGAACGGAGGAAACAGCGTCGTGTTCACCGGGAGCCAAGTGACTGGGTTGGAACCCATCCTGTTCATCGGGAGGCAATTGACTGGGTCGGAATGGGTCGTGTTCAATGGGAGCCAACTGGCTTGGACGGAACAGCCGGAACGGGGTCTGGCGTACCGCAAAAAGGAGGAAAACGGCCTTGTGTTCGACCGTGTACGGTAAAAACGGCCTTGCTCCATCGTCTGGTCGCAGCAATCCGGTAGAGAAATGGGGGAAAGGGGAAACAAGGAAACCGTGAGTACTCATCCAAAGTACTCGCAAGCAAGGAGCTACACTACATATGCATGGGTATATGTGTAAAGGGCCATATCGGTGGACTGAACTGCAGAATGCGAGAATCAGAGGGGGATAGCTAATCCTGTTGAAGACTACGCTTCTGGCAGCCTCCGTCTTGCAGCATATAGAAGAGAGTAGACTGAAGTCCTCCAAGTAGCATCGCATAGCATAATCCTACTCGGCAATCCCCTCCTCGTTGCCCTGTTAGAGAGCGATCACCGGGTTGTATCTGGCACTTGGAAGGGTGTGTTTTATTAAGTATCCGGTTCTAGTTGTCATAAGGTCAAGGTACAACTCCGGGTCGTCCTTTTACCGAGGACACGGCTATTCGAATAGATAAACTTCCCTGCAGGGGTGCACCACATAACCCAACACGCTTGATCCCATTTGGCCGGACACACTTTCCTGGGTCATGCCCGGCCTCGGAAGATCAACACGTCACAGCCCTACCTAGGCACAACAGAGAGGTCAGCACGCCGGTCTAAACCTAAGCGCACAGGGGTCTGGGCCCATCGCCCTGAGCACACCTGCATGTTGCGTGGGCGGCCGGAAGCAAACCTAGCAACCACCAGTACAACGGAAGTCACGTTACGCGGCCCAATCTGGCGCGCGCCGCTCAGTCGCTGACGTCACGAAGTGCTTCGGCTGGTACCACGACGTCGAGTGCGCATAACTGTTCCCGCGTACTTGGTTAGTGCGTATAGACCAAATGGCCAGACTCAGATCAAATACCAAGATCTCGTTAAGCGTGTTACGTATCCGCGAACGCCGACCAGGGCCAGGCCCACCTCTCTCCTAGGTGGTCTGAACCTGCCCTGTCGCTCCACCACAAAGTAACAGTCGGGGGACGTCGGGAACCCAGGCCCACCACTACCTGGGTGGAACCACCTGCCCCTTCAGCCTCCATCTCCGAACAGCATCACAGGTAATGTAACAGTGTAAAGTATATAGTATATGCCCGTGATCACCTCCTGAAGTGATCACGGCTCAGTAGTATAGCATGGCAGACGGACAAGAGTGTAGGGCCACTGATGGGACACTAGCATCCTATACTAAGCAGTAGGATGGCAGGTAAAGGTAACAACAGTAGTAGCAAGTACAGGCTATGCAGCAGTATAGGATTAACTGAAAGCAGTAACATGCTACACTACTCTAATGCAAGCAGTAGAGAAGAATAGGCGATATCTGGTGATCAAGGGGGGGCTTGCCTGGTTGCTCAGACAAGAAGGAGGGGTCGTCAACAACGTAGTCGATCGGGGCACCAGCAGCGGCATCGGTCTCGGTGTCTACCGGAAAGAAGTAACGGAGGGGGAACACAATAAATAACAGAGCAATCAAAGCATCACAAAGCGTAACATGGCAATACGCGGTGCTAGAGGTGACCTAACGCAGTAGGAGGTGATACCGGCGAAGGGGGAAAACATCCGGGAAAGTATCCCCGGTGTTTCGCGTTTTCGGACAATGGAACCGGAGGGGGAAAGTTACGAGTTTGCTATGCTAGGGATGTGTAGCGGACGAACGGGCCGCGTATTAGGATTAGTATCGTTGTTCTGAGCAACTTCCATGTAGAAAGTATTTTCATCTGAGCTACGGTTTATTTTCTATTAATTTTAAAAGATTTAAATAATTTTCAGGATTTATTTAATTATTTTAAATCGAAATTGGATTTATGACATCAGCATGATGTCATGATGACATCAGCAGTCAATAGGGATTGACTAAGTCAAACTGACCTGCGGGTCCCGTTCGTCATTGACTAGACTAACTAATCATGATTAATTAGTTAACTAAGTGATTAGGTTAATCTAATACAGAATTAATTAAGTTAATTAATTCTTTAATTAATTAATTAATTAATTAATATTTTTGTTTATTATTGTTTTTAAATCTTTTTTTTGTTTAGTGGCTGGGCCCACTTGTCATAGGGCCAAACGCCTATTGGGTTTGGGCACTCGGGTACGGGTGTCACCCGAGCGAGCGCTGGGCTCTAGCGGGCGAACCCGACGGGCGCGGGTGGGGTGTTGCCCGCCCTGGTGCTGGGTGAGGTTGTGGCCATGGCGGCGGTCGCCGACCGGCCACAACAGCGCGACGAGGGAGCCCCGGCGGCAGCGGCTGGAGGGCGAGGGGAGACACGGTTGCGCCGAGCAGCATGGCAGCCGCGGGCTGCAGCAGCCGGAGCTTGCAGGCGCGGTAGGGCAGTGGCGAGCGCTGGCGGTCGCGTGGAGGCACGGGTGCGCAGGTGCGGCGAGCACGAGCGCTAGGCCGGGCGCGCGGACGGCAATGGCGAGCAGCTGATGGGAGGACGGCGACGCGGCCAACGCGGCTCTGTGCGCGCGAGTGCAATGAACGGCCGGAGTGGGCGGCCACGGCGTCGGGCGAGAGAAGCGGCGAGCGGGGCTTGGCCCGAGCAACGGCGTGGTTCGGCGTGGCGGGCGAGGTCATGGCGCACGGGGCAGAGGGGAGAGGAGGAGGGCGCGGCCCTCACTGGCGTTGGAGAGTAGAGGGGGCGGCGAGGCTCGATGAGGTCCGATGGGGAGGAGGACGGGGACGGCGCGGCGGAGCGAGAGGCAGGCTAGTGGGGAGGTCCGGCGAGGCGGCGTGGCGAGGTCGTGGCTTCAGGCGGGCTTGCACGAGGGAGAGGAGGGGCGAGAAGGCAACGACGACGGCGATCCAGGGCGGTGGCGTCGGCGTCGACGGGGTCAACGGGGTGGTCGCCCCGATACCGATCTGGATCGGGGAGTGAGGGGGGAGTGGGGGGAGTGGGGATCGGTTGATGGTTAGGGTTCGGGGATGTGGCCTTGTAGGCCAGAGAGAGGGGGCTGGGCCGGCCGGTTGTCAGGTGGGCCGAGAGGCCCAGGGAGAGGATGGTTTTTGCATTTTCAATTATTACTTTTCGTTTACTATTTTGCCTTTTCTTTGTTTTTCAACTTTCTTTTTTGTTTGTTTAATCTTTTAAATTGTTTTTGCTATGTAAAACAAATAGTTAGCACCTAAACTAGTAATAGTAATTATACCACTACCACAATTATTCTTGTAGTTATAAAAAGCAGTTTTCAATAATTTAACCATTTAAGAGACGTTTAAATAATTATTTCAGCTAGTGTTTATATTATTTAGTGCATCTAAACATTTTATAAAAAATTGGATTCACCACCACAACCATCTATGATTTACTTGTTGCACTTTGAACATTTTAGATTAGACTTTTCAAAACTTTTACCGTTTGAGTTGATTTTGAATTTGAATTCAGAATGAGATTTGAATCATCGTGAAACTAACAAGAGATTAGCAACAGAAATCGAAGTGACGTGGCAACATTAACGTGGGATTACTGTAGCCTAATTATTCGGGCGTCACAATTCTCCTCCACTACAAGAAATCTCGTCCCGAGATTTAAGAGGTAGTGAAAGGGGGAAGGTTTGGTAACAAATCTAGCGGGTCTTCTCATCCTGGCATGCTCTTCTCGAAGAGGCCGGTCCATTACGTTGATGTCTCCATTTCTCTGCTTCAGGTCGTCATGATGAAGTTTTCGTCCTTTCTTCGAGAACTCCATTGTACTTATGTAAAAGGATAAGTGGTAACTTGGAAGAACGAAACTCTGCATAGTTGCTTATCCAGTAGATAACATTAGGGAAGGTGGCGAAAAGTAACTCTCGAATTGAAACTTAAGAAATTATCGAGAGCAAAGTAAGGAGGTATCATGGGAAGTTTCGAGCGGGTAGGCAATCGTTTGATGCCTGAAACGAATTGTTGAAGGGGTTTAGAGCAATGTGAATAAGCATTGCATCTGATACCTGAATAGATCAACAGGCAGGTGGCCCGTGAATAACATACAAAGTCAAGCGCGAGGAATAACTTTGACAACAGGGTGTACAGGAGAGTCTGGTTTCGATCCTGTGGAACTGTGGGTTATGGGCCCACCATGTGGGATAAAAGTAGGAGGAGTGGTGACATCTTGCATGGCCATGATAGGAAGGCATGTCAAAGGGTAACCTGTCAATTATGTCGGCAACAACGTCGGTACCAAGGGCGAGGGACGAAGAGAACCATTTCCTTGCTCGTTGAACGAGGCGGACCAATAGGCAAAGTTCTCGTCCATCGGTGGTTACCGGAATGTCATCAATAATTGTAACAGGGTCTTACCGACACGATTGTACACCTAGGTGTTTACTTAAGCAGAAGAATATTACTTCTTAGATCATACAGATCACCGGAAAGGTTAAACAAACCAATGTAAAGGAAATGTGATCATCCGATTAACAGGACAATGGAAAGGAAAATGTGTTTAACACATATTTCAAGGGTATATCCTTCCCAAGGACAAGCAGAGCAAGATATCCATGACAGGATATAACGTAGAAAATCCTTTAGGAAAAGGGAGTGAATTTTCATGACATTACCCATACGACGGTGTTTGGATAATTGAGCAAGAAAACATTTAGCATTGGGCTTCAAATGTTCTTATCGAAAATCAGAGTACCACACACATGTTTCGAGATAGCATTGACAGGGTATTCAAGCAAAGGTCAGACTTTGGAATACACAAAGGATCCATCAGGAACAACTCATAGGATAAGTCTTTCAATTCCTCATGGAAGAATGGATAACCTTGCTAGAAGGAAACTATAACACTTGGTCCTCCGGTCAGGTGTGCATGACATCACCTTACCGGGTCATATGAGGATCAATGTTATAACTCTTGAAAATATGTTCCAACCATCATATCTGACCGAGATTCAGATCTGATTGGTGTCATGATACCTCAGACTCAGGATGTCCGAGAAGAAAAGGTGCAACACAAATAGACGAAATGACATTGCAAGATTCTCGGGAAATGAACTATGGGAGCGGGTTCCTGAAACAATAGTTCATCATTTAACCAAGGAGGGGATGAGAAGGTGGCTGATGGGCTCAGTGACAATTCATCGAGAATTCCAAACGGATGGCTTTCCACGATAATGTGAACAAGAGATAACATTTTTCAGGTGAAATGATATAAGGGGATATGCTCGAGGGAAACATACCCAATTTAAACAATGGTTGATAGGTGCACCCGAAATATGGGCTGGGTTGCACGACCAATGTCAGAATGGTGATTCAATAATCAATAGTCTAAGAATGAACGGAGATGGCGAGAAGTAATACTATAGCAAGAATCCTTAAGAGGTGGGGCATTCCCATGACATTCTCGACATAACAGATGGTAATACTCCAAGGTAGAACATATCATAAGCAAGATAGCAAGGAAATCAAGATACAACACAAAACATGAACACGTTTGTGTTGGGGGAAGGCAAGAATGTGGTCGATGATAACACAATTCACCGAGGGGCAATTATGGTATTTCTCATCCTGAATTCGACAACATCTTGGAAGAAGTCAAATTGTTGACAATGATCACGACAAATTTGTCGAGAGGTTTCAAGAAGATGTAATCGATCGACGATGACATCAAGTCAAAGGAATGATGAACGCGAAAGGTTTTTGGAACCACAGATACAACACAAACTCGAAATCAAGCTTGTTGTTCAAGGCGAAACGGTAAGACGAGGAAGATCGGTGTAAGCTTAGCTCATCATCGAAAATTGTGCTCCGGGAAGGACCAGGTAGCACAGTTAAAAATTGGCACGATAATGATATAGCCGATCAGGCTAGGAATGACTTGAAGGATTATTCAACTCGTAAGCAATGAAAATTACTTTGAGTTATTGAATCAGAGTGCGGACTTGATTCACTATTCGACGTTCTCGGTTGACGACAACCCAGAACCAAGGAAAACTATAGTCGGTGAGAAATAACAGTTGATGAAGAACCCATAAGAAGTTATGCAGTTCCCTGATATTCTCGAGATACCAAAGTGTAATACTCGACGGTAGATCAAAGTAAAGGTTGGACTAGGGTAATGCTCTGCAGAAGACAAGTGCATAAACTTGCACGAGAAATGGTATTTAAAGGAGAACATGGTCGGAATCCAGGATCATAAAGGATCGAACCACGGATACAAGATGAACTTATAACAAGGGGGTAATTATTTTTACGAGCAGCTTCCATGATAAGTTATATATTGTGTCCATGGGCATGAACGCAAGGTTCAAGGTCAACTCCCACTTCTTCAATGTATAACCTTCCATTCACTTTTCGCTTTGATAAAGGCATTACTGTTGAAAGTTTTACCTGGTGAAATACCAGATGAGTATGACTCGTGAAAACTTCCGAGTTCACACATATAAAGGAAGGCATAGGTTCAACCCATCAGGGTATCATGGAAATATATACCACAAGCTTTAATAGTAAATACCACCAGCTCGAAAGCTGAGCATGGTTGAGAATGCAGAGGATACAATTTACCAAAGGCATTTCATACTCGCGGAAGGGCTCACAAGGTTATTGAATATGAAGGACATTGCCGGATAATATATTCAACAAAGGATCTGAAAGTCCATAACAGAGCTGATGTGAGCACCGACACACAATCAGAGGAAGAAAAACAATGCAAGGGCATTGGCTTATGGAAACAACTGACTAATCTAGAGCTCAAATGCAAAGGAATTATGATTTTCAAATCAAGGGATCAGAAGCAATGTTCTGATTAGGGATGGATAACTTGAATAGCCTTAGGGGTACAATCGATAGCAATTGGATTTGTTGAGAACCAACTCATGTTTAAAATGATGTCTGAGTCGGAAAGATAATTTAAAAGGATCAACTGATGATTGCGTGCATTCGCACTCATGTTGAATCAAAGGGATCAAAATGACGGTGCCTAAGGATACTAACGAATATTGCCAGACATATGGAAAGCATCCATCATGCAAGCAGACAAGTATTGCAGAGCAATAAGCTACTAAGGGTTTTTGGAGGAACGAACAGTATTTCGATGACCATTGTGAAACACATGAACAACTGAGGGATGAGCGGATACTCGATAAGTGCGAGAATTATCCGTAGGGGTATTCAGGTGACAAAGAACAGCAAGGCAGTAAGCTCAAAGGATTATCGAAACAACGACGAGTATTTCGGGGTATCTTGTAATAACAAGACCAATTGGGGATGAATGTAAGAATAACAACTGCAAGTAGTTACCATAAGGGTTGACGGTGGAAGGGGAATTGCAAACGCGATGAACACAAGTTCTCGGGTTAACAGCAGAGGGTATCTTCAGGGTCTTCACGTGCAGCAGATGATCATCGGTAATAAGGTGATCTCCGGGTGAAAGTGATAACGAGATCCTAATGTTAGATTTAGCAAAATTTATTTTAACCCGAATAGAAGAGAGATGAGAGTCCCAGAGTATAGACGAGGAATAAAAGATCCTACTACCACCCAATGGCGACGTGTGCCCGTAAGACACACAACCATGTTAGTAAAAGTTTTGTATTGACTAGACTCGACTTCGGCCAAGGAGTATGGAAGGGGGGTTCCTACAGGCAGTCGGCTCTGATACCAACTTGTGACGCCCCCGATTCAATCGTACACTGATCATGCACGCAAACGTGTATGATCAAGATCAGGGACTCACGGGAAGATATCACAACACAACTCTAAAACATAAATAAGCCATACAAGCATCATAATACAAGCCAGGGGCCTCGAGGGCTTGAATACAAGTGCTCGATCATAGACGAGTCAGCGGAAGCAACAATATCTGAGTACAGACATAAGTTAAACAAGTTGCCATAAGATGGCTAGCACAAACTGAGATACAGATCGAAAGAGGCGCAGGCCTCCTACCTGGGATCCTCCTAACTACTCCTGGTCGTCGTCAGTGGACTGCACGTAGCAGTAGGCCCTCCGGTCAGTGGCGGATCCAGAAATTCAACTTTGGGTGTTCAAAAAAAATCACCGTAACATTGTTATTTTTTTCCATTCCTTAGTGCTAGTCTTCAAAAATTCAATTGTAATTTTTTCTTACTAACGAAATCAATCAAATGAGGACAGCGGAATGTACATAGCTATGTCTCTCTAAATTCAAACATAAGCTACACATGTATTCCGACATGTCAACGAGTGCAAATTCAGATTAGTAATTGTCTCCCGTGCGTGAGGGCATTCAGCTCTGGACAAAAAAGTAGCTGGCTGCTGCTACTGGGCTTCTGCCTAGCGGGCTATCGGCCTGTTGGCCACGGCTCTGCTGCTTAGGCTCTCAATCATGTACGCTAGTACTCCTTTTTTTTGTCATATCCTATCTATACGATTTTTTTCTACAGAAAAATTTGGGTGTACATTTGTACACCCATGACCTGTAGTGGATCCGCCCCTGCCTCCGGTGTAGTAGGAGTCATCGTCGACGGTGGCGTCTGGATCCTGGGCTCCATCGTCTGGTCGCAGCAATCGGGTAGAGAAATGGGGGAAAAGGGTAAACAAGGCAACCGTGAGTACTCATCCAAAGTACTCGCAAGCAAGGAGCTACACTACATATGCATGGGTATATGTCTAAAGGGCCATATCGGTGGACTGAACTGCAGAATGCCAGAATCAGAGGGCGATAGCTAATCCTGTCGAAGACTACGCTTCTGGCAGCCTCCGTCTTGCAGCATGTAGAAGAGAGTAGACTGAAGTCCTCCAAGTAGCATCGCATAGCATAATCGTACCCGGCAATCCCCTCCTCGTTGCCCTGTTAGAGAGCGATCACCGGGTTGTATCTGGCACTTGGAAGGGTGTGTTTTATTAAGTATCCGGTTCTAGTTGTCATAAGGTCAAGGTACAACTCCGGGTCGTCCTTTTACCGAGGACACGGCTATTCGAATAGATAAACTTCCCTGCAGGGGTGCACCACATAACCCAACACGCTTGATCCCATTTGGCCGGACACACTTTCCTGGGTCATGCCCGGCCTCGGAAGATCAACACGTCGCAGCCCTACCTAGGCACAACAGAGAGGTCAGCATGCCGGTCTAAACCTAAGCGCACAGGGGTCTGGGCCCATCGCCCTGAGCACACCTGCATGTTGCCTGGGCGGCCGGAAGCAGACCTAGCAACCTCCAGTACAACGGAAGTCACGTTACGCGGCCCAATCTGGCACGCGTCGCTCAGTCGCTGACGTCACGAAGTGCTTCTGCTGATACCACGACGTCGAGTGCCCATAACTATTCCCGCGTAGTTGGTTAGTGCGTATAGACCAAATGGCCAGACTCAGATCAAATACCAAGATCTCGTTAAGCGTGTTACGTATCCGCGAACGCTGACCAGGGCCAGGCCCACCTTTCTCCTAGGGGTCTGAACCTGCCCTGTCGTTCCGCCACAAAGTAACAGTCGGGGGCCGTCGGGAACCCAGGCCCACCACTACCTGGGTGGAACCACCTGCCCCTTCAGCCCCCATCTCCGAACAGCATCACAGGTAATGTAACAGTGTAAAGTATATAGTATATGCCCGTGATCACCTCCTGAAGTGATCACGGCTCAGTAGTATAGCATGGCAGACGGACAAGAGTGTAGGGCCACTGATGGAACACTAGCATCCTATACTAAGCAGTAGGATGGCAGGTAAAGGTAACAACAGTAGTAGCAAGTACAGGCTATGCAGCAGTATAGGATTAACTGAAAGCAGTAACATGCTACACTACTCTAATGCAAGCAGTAGAGAAGAATAGGCGATATCTGGTGATCAAGGGGGGGCTTGCCTGGTTGCTCAGACAAGAAGGAGGGGTCGTCAACAACGTAGTCGATCGGGGCACCAGCAGCGGCGTCGGTCTCGGTGTCTACCGGAAAGAAGTAACGGAGGGGGAACACAATAAATAACAGAGCAATCAAAGCATCACAAAGCGTAACATGGCAATACGCGGTGCTAGAGGTGACCTAACGCAGTAGGAGGTGATACCGGCGAAGGGGGAAAACATCCGGGAAAGTATCCCCGGTGTTTCGCGTTTTCGGACAGTGGAACCGGAGGGGGAAAGTTACGAGTTTGCTATGCTAGGGATGTGTAGCGGACGAACGGGCCGCGTATTCGGATTCGTATCGTCGTTCTGAGCAACTTCCATGTAGAAAGTATTTTCATTTGAGCTACGGTTTATTTTCTATTAATTTTAAAAGATTTAAATAATTTTCAGGATTTATTTAATTATTTTAAATCGAAATTGGATTTATGACATCAGCATGATGTCATGATGACATCAGCAGTCAACAGGGATTGACTAAGTCAAACTGACCTGCGGGTCCCATTCGTCATTGACTAGACTAACTAATCATGATTAATTAGTTAACTAAGTGATTAGGTTAATCTAATACAGAATTAATTAAGTTAATTAATTAATTAATTAATTAATATTTTTGTTTATTATTATTTTTAAATCTTTTTTTTTGTTCAGTGGCTGGTCCCACTTGTCATAGGGCCAAACGCCTATTGGGTTTGGGCACTCGGGTACGGGTGTCACCCGAGCGAGCGCTGGGCTCTAGCGGGCGAACCCGACGGGCGCGGGTGGGGTGTTGCCCGCCCTGGCGCTGGGTGAGGCTGTGGCCATGGCGGGGGTTGCCGACCGGCCACAACAGCGCGACGAGGGAGCCCCGGCGGTAGCGGCTGGAGGGCGAGGGGAGACACGGTTGCGCCAAGCAGCATGGCAGCCGCGGGCTGCAGCAGCCACAGCTTGCAGGCGCAGGAGGGCAGTGGCGAGCGCTAGGCCAGGCGTGCGGACGGCAATGGCGAGCAGCTGAGGGGGGGGGGACGGCGACGCGGCCGACGCAGCTGTGTGCGCGCGACTGCAATGAGCGGCCGGAGTGGGCGGCCACGGCGTCGGGCGAGAGAAGCGGCGAGCGGGGCTTGGCCCGAGCAACGGCGTGGTTCGGCACGGCGGACGAGGTCATGGCGCACGGGGCAGAGGGGAGAGGAGGAGGGCGTGGCCCTCATCGGTGTTGGAGAGTAGAGGGGGCGGCGAGGCTCGATGAGGTCCGATGGGGAGGAGGACGGGGACGGCGCGGCGGAGCGGGAGGCAGGCCAATGGGGAGGTCCGGCGAGGCGGCGTGGCGAGGTTACGGCTTCAGGCGGGCTTGTGCGAGGAAGAGGAGGGGCGAGAAGGCAACGACGACGACGACGATCCAGGGCGGTGGCGTCGGCGTCGACGGGGTCAACGGGGTGGTCGCCCCGATACCGATCTGGATCGGGGAGTGAGGGGGGAGTGGGGGGAGTAGGGATCGGGTGAGGGTTAGGGTTCGGGGATGTGGCCTTGTAGGCCAGAGAGAGGGGGGGCTGGGCCGGCCGGTTGTCAGGTGGGCCGAGAGGCCCAGGGAGAGGATGGTTTTTGCATTTTCAATTAGTAGTTTTCGTTTACTGTTTTGCCTTTTCTTTGTTTTTCAACTTTCTTTTCTGTTTGTTTAATCTTTCAATTTTTTTTTGCTATGTAAAACAAATAGTTAGCACCTAAACTAGTAATAGTAATTATACCACTACCACAATTATTCTTGTAGTTATAAAAAGCAGTTTTCAATAATTTAACCATTTAAGAGACGTTTAAATAATTATTTCAGCTAGTATTTATATTATTTAGTGCATCTAAACATTTTATAAAAATTTGGATTCACCACCACAACCATCTGTGATTTACTTGCTGGACTTTGAACATTTTAGATTAGACTTTTGAAAACTTTTACCGTTTGAGTTGATTTTGAATTTGAATTCGGAACGAGATTTGAATCATCGTGAAACTAACAAGAGATTAGCAACAGAAATCAAAGTGACGTGGCAACATTAACGTGGGATTACTGTAGCCTAATTATCCGGGCGTCACATGTTCGAGCTCCTACGGTCGAAACGGGGTCCTGTTGATTGGGAGGGGTGTGGCGTACCCCAAAACGGAGGAAACGGACTTGTGTTGGAGCGCCTATGGTCAAAACGGGGGTCCTGTTCATCGGGAGGGGTGTGGCGTCCCGCAAAACGGGACTCCACGAGCTATTGTTCATCCACCATCTACCGCCTCGCTCCAGCCTCCACGGGCTACTGTTCATCCACCGTCGACCTCCTCCAGCCTCCACCTGCGACTGTTCATCCATTGTGTCTCCCTCCTGCCTCCACCAGCTATTGTTCATCCACGGGCTCCTATTCATCCAGCCTCCAATGCTCCTCCACTGGCTACTGTTCAACCAGCCCTCTCCACGGGGTCTTGTTCAACCACCCCTCCACGGGCTACTGTTCATCCAGCCCTCCACTGGCTATTGTTCAACCAGCCCTCCACGGGGTCCTGTTCATCCAGCCCTCCATGGGGTCATGTTCATCCACCCCCAACCGGCTCGATCGGAGTCCTGTTCATCCAGCGGCAACAGCCTCTACTACCACGGGGTCCTGTTCATCCAACCCCCACCGAGAACTGTTCACCCAACCCCCCAACAACACTCGCTGTTCATCAAGAGGCAGCAGGTTCGATCGGCTTCAGTTAGCAGCAGTGGCGAAGGAATCGCTCGATCGAGTTCCATTAACAGCCAGGGATCGATCGATCGCTCTGGTTCAGTAACGCGTAGCCTGCAGCGCAATCCCTCGGGTTCAGTAGGCGAACGCCTCGCTCGGGTTCAGTTAGAGCCCAACGCCTTGCACCCACGCACGTACGTGTACGAGAGAAATGCGCATCGCTCGGCCCCGACCACCCGCCGTAACCGGGAACTTGATACATCTCCAACATATCTATAATTTTTTATTGTTCCATGCTATTATATTATCCATCTTGGATGTTTTATATCCATTTATGTGCTGTTTTATATGATTTTTGGGACTAACCTATTAACCTAGAGCCCAGTGCCAGTTTCTGTTTTTCCTTGTTTTTGAGTTTTACAGAAAAGGAATAACAAACAAAGTCCAATTGACGTGCCAATTTTTGATGATTTTTTTATGGACCAAAAGAAGCCCCCGGAGTAAAAGAGTTGGGCCAGAAGAGTCCCGAGCCATCCACGAGGGTGGAGGGCGCGCCCTACCCCCCTGGGCATGCCCCCTATCTCGTGGATGACTCGGAGACCCCCCTGACGTGAGACCGACGCCAAAAATTCCTATAAATACACAAACCCCCAGAAAAAACCTAGATCGGGAGTTCCGCCGCCGCAAGCCTCTGTAGCCACCAAAAACCAATCGGGACCCTGTTCCGGCACCCTTCCGGAGGGGGGATCCATCACCGGTGGCCATCTTCATCATCCCGACACTCTCCATGACGAGGAGGGAGTAGTTCACCCTCGGGGCTGAGGGTATGTACCAGTAGCTATGTGTTTGATCTCTCTCTCTCGTGTTCTTAATTTGGCACGATCTTGATGTACCACGAGCTTTGCTATTATAGTTGGATCTTATGATGTTTCTCCCCCTCTACCTTATTGTAATGTTGATTATCGGAGGGTATCAACCATAGAGAAGTTGGAATACAGTGGATATTACACCAATATGAATTTAGAACGAGTTCACAACAGTACCTAAGTGGTGACCTATTTTCTTATACTAACGGAGCTTACGAGTTTTCTGTTAAGCTTTGTGTTGTGAAGTTTTCAAGTTTTGGGTAAAGATTCGATGGACTATGGAATAAGGAGTGGCAAGAGCCTAATCTTGGGGATGCCCAAGGCGCCCCAAGATAATATTTAAGGACAATCAAGAGCCTAAGCTTGGGGATGCCCCAGATGGCATCCCCTCTTTCGTCTTCGTTCATCGGTAACCTTACTTGGAGCTATATTTTTATTCACCACATGATATGTGTTTTGCTTGGAGCGTCATTTTATTTTATTTTGTTTTTCTTGCTGTTTGAATAAAATCCCAAGATCTGAAATTCTTAAATGTTAGAAAGTCTTCACATAGTTACATAATTATTTGACTACTCATTGATCTTCACTTATATCTTTTGGAGTAGTTTGTCATTTGCTCTAGTGCTTCACTTATATCTTTTTAGAGCACGACGGTGGTTTTATTTTAAAGAAATAGATGAACTCTCATGCTTCACTTATATTATTTTGAGAGTCTTTTATAACAGCATGGTAATTTGCTTAGGTTATGAATTTAGTCCTAATATGATGGGCATCCAAGAGGGATATAATAAAAAATTCCATATAAAGTGCATTGAATACTATGAGAAGTTTGATTCCTTATGATTGTTTTGAGATATGAAGATGGTGATATTAGAGTCATTCTAGTGGAGTAGTTGTGAATTTGAGAGATACTTGTGTTAAATTTTGTGATTCTCATAGCATGCACGTATGGTGAACCGTTATGTGATGAAGTTGGAGCATGATTTATTTATTGATTGTCTTCCTTATGAGTGGCGGTCGGGGACGAGCGATGGTCTTTTACTACCAATCTATCCCCCTAGGAGCATGCACGTAGTACTTCATTTTGATAACTAATAGATTTTTGCAATAAGTATGTGAGTTCTTTATGACTAATGTTGAGTCCATCGATTATACGCACTCTCACCCTTCCACCATTGCTAGCCTCTCTTGTGTCGCGCAACTTTCGCTGGTACCATACACCCACCATATACCTTCCTCAAATCAGCCACCATACCTACCTATTATGGCATTTCCATAGCCATTCCGAGATATATTTCCATGTAACTTTCCAGCGTTCCGTTTATTATGACACGCTTCATCATTGTCATATTGCTTTGCATGATCATGTAGTTGACATCATATTTGTGGCAAAGCCACCTTCATAATTCTTTCATACATGTCACTCTTGATTCATTGCACATCCCGGTACACCGCCGGAGGCATTCATATAGAGTCATATTTTGTTCTAAGTATCGAGTTGTAATTCTTGAGTTGTAAGTAAATAAAAGTGTGATGGTCATCATTATTAGAGCATTGTCCCATGTGAGGAAAGGATGATGGAGACTATGATTCCCCCACAAGTCGGGATGAGACTCTGGACGAAAAATGAAAAAAAGAGAAAGAAGAGGCCATAAAAAAGAGAAGGCCCCAAAAAACAAAAACAATAACAAAAAAATGAGAGAAAAAGAGAGAAGGGGCAATGCTACTATCCTTTTACCACTCTTGTGCTTCAAAGTAGCACCATGATCTTCATGATAGAGAGTCTCCTATGTTGTCACTTTCATATACTGGTGGGAATTTTTCATTATAGAACTTGGCTTGTATAATCCAATGATGGGCTTCCTCTAAATGCCCTAGGTCTTCATGAGCAAGCGAGTTGGATGCACACCCACTTAGTTTCTTTTTGAGTTTTTATACACTTATAGCTCTAGTGCATCCATTGCATGACAATCCCTACTCACTCACATTGATATCTATTGACGGGCATCTCCATAGCCCGTTGATACGCCTAGTTGATGTGAGACCATCTTCTCCCTTTTTGTATTCTCCACAACCACCATTCTATTCCACCTATAGTGTTATGTCCATGGCTCACGCTCATGTATTGCGTGAAGATTGAAAAAGTTTGAGAACATCAAAAGTGTGAAACAATTGCTTGGCTTGTCATCGGGGTTGTGCATGATTTAAATATTTTGGGTGATGAAGATAGAGCATAGCCAGACTATATGATTTTGTAGGGATAGCTTGCTTTGGCCATGTTATTTGAGAAGACATGATTGCTTTGTTAGTATGCTTGAAGTATTATTGTTTTCATGTCAATATTAAACTTTTTTTTAATCTTATGGATCTGAATATTCTTGCCACAATAAAGAAGATTACATTGATAAATATGTTAGGTAGCATTCCACATCAAAAATTCTGTTTTTATCATTTACCTACTCGAGGACGAGCAAGAATTAAGCTTGGGGATGCTTGATACGTCTCCAACATATCTATAATTTTTTATTGTTCCATGCTATTATATTATCCATCTTGGATGTTTTATATGCATTTATATGTTGTTTTATATGATTTTTGGGACTAACCTATTAAACTAGAGCCCAGTGCCAGTTTCTGTTTTTTCCTTGTTTTTGAGTTTTACAGAAAAAGGAATACCAAACGGAGTCCAATTGACGTGCCAATTTTTGATGATTTTTTATGGACCAAAAGAAGCCCCCGGAGTAAAAGAGTTGGGCCAGAAGAGTCCCGAGCCATCCACAAGGGTGGAGGGCGCGCCCTACCCCCCTGGGCGCGCCCTATCTTGTGGATGACTCGGAGACCCCCCTGACGTGAGACCGACGCCAAAATTCCTATAAATACACAAACCCACAGAAAGAAACCTAGATCGAGAGTTTCGCTGCCGCAAGCCTTTGTAGCCACCAAAAACCAATCGGGACCCTGTTCCGGCACCCTACCGGAGGGGGATCCATCACCGGTGGCCATCTTCATCACCCCATCGCTCTCCATGACAAGGAGGGAGTAGTTCACCCTCGGGGCTGAGGGTATGTACCAGTAGCTATGTGTTTGATCTCTCTCTCTCTCCCTCTCTCTCGTGTTCTTAATTTGGCACGATCTTGATGTACCGCGAGATTTGCTATTATAGTTGGATCTTATGATGTTTCTCCCCCTCTACCTTCTTGTAATGGATTGAGTTTTCCTTTTGAAGTTATCTTGTCGGATTGAGTCTTTAAGGATTTGAGAACACTTGATGTATGTCTTGCTTGGGATACCCGTGGTGACAATGGGGTATTCTATTGATTCACTTGATGTATGTTTTGGTGATCAACTTGCGGGTTCCGTGACCTTGGGAATCTATGCATAGGGGTTGGCACACGTTTTCGTCTTGACTCTCCGGTAGAAACTTTGGGGCACTCTTTGAAGTTCTTTGTGTTTGTTGAATAGATGAATCTGAGATTGTGTGATGCATATCGTATAATCATACCCACGGATACTTGAGGTGACATTGGAGTATCTAGGTGACTTTAGGGTTTTGGTTGATGTGTGTCTTAAGGTGTTATTTTACTATGAACTCTAGGGCTGTTTGTGACACTTATAGGAATAGCCCAATGGATTGATCGGAAAGAATAACTTTGAGGTGGTATCGTACCCTAAAATAATCTCTTCGTTTGTTCTCCGCTATTAGTGACTTTGGAGTGACTCTTTGTTGCATGTTGAGGGATTGTTATATGATCTAATTATGTTATCATTGTTGAGAGAACTTGCACTAGTGAAAGTGTGAACCCTAGGCCTTGTTTCCTAGCATTGCAATACCGTTTACGCTTACTTTTACCACTTGCTACCTTCTGTTTTTATAATTTCAGATTACAAAAACCTATATCTACCATCCATATTGCACTTGTATCGCCATCTCTTCACCGAACTAGTGCACCTATACAATTTACCATTGTATTGGGTGTGTTGGGGACACAAGAGACTCTTTGCTATTTGGTTGCAGGGTTGTTCGAGAGAGACCATCTTCATCCTATGCCTCCCACGGATTGATAAACCTTAGGTCATCCAGTTGAGGGAAATTTGCTACTATCCTACAAACCTCTGCACTTGGAGGCCCAACAACGTATACAAGAAGAAGGTTGTGTAGTAGACATCAAAACTCCCCAATATTTTCCTCGCCCTCGCTTCTACCATGGTTTTTTCCGTCATGGACGACCCAAAGAATATCATGTAGCTGCGTCTCCTGCCCGCCCAGGACGAAAAGCCCATTTTCTGTCATGATTTTTTGTCATAGAAGTAGGAGCCCACCACATCTATGATGATACCGGGTTTTGTCACAATTATCGTCATAGAAGTGTCATAAGCATGACAGAAAAAAAAATCGTTCGGCCCAAAATGTCACGGATGTGTCTTTTTTTGTAGTGTTGCAAGTTATAGTCACCTACTACGTGTTATGATCCAGCAACCCCGGAGTGACAATAGTCGGGACACTTCCCGGTGATGAGCGTAGTTTGAGGAGTTCATGTATTCACTATGTGTTAATGCTTTGTTCCGGTTCTCTATTAAAAGGAGGCATTAATATCCCTTAGTTTCCAATAGGACCCCGCTGCCACGGGAGGGTAGGACAAAAGATGACATGCAAGTTCTCTCCATAAGCACATATGACTATTTACGGAATACATGCCTACATTATATTTATGAATTGGAGCTAGTGCCGTATCGCCCTAGGTTATGACTGTTATATGATGAATATCATCCAACGAATTCACCGATCCAATGCCTACAAATTTCTCTTATATTGTTTCTACTAAGTTACTACTGCTACTGTTACAATTACACTTCCTACAAAATCACTGCTATCACTGGTACCGTTACCATTGATGTTGCTACTACTATCAAAACTATCATACTACTTTGCTACTGATTACTTTGCTGTAGATAATTAATCTCCAGGTGTGGTTGAATTGACAAATCAGCTGCTAATACTTGCAAATATTCTTTGGCTCTCCTTGTGTCAAATCAATAAATTTGGGTTGAATACCCTACCCTCGAAAACTGTTGGGATCCCCTATACTTATGGGTTATCAATAATATAATAGCATGGAACAATAAAAAATTATAGATACATTGGAGACGTATCAGCATCCCAAGCTTAATTCTTTCTCGTCCTCGAGTAGGTAAATGATAAAAACTAAATTTTTGATGTGGAATGCTGCCTAACATGTTCATCACATATTCTTTTCTTTTGTAGCATGGACATTTGGACTTTTATATGGTTCAAAGCAATAGTCTAGTTTTTACATGAAGATTTCAATACTCAAGCATATCAACAAGCACCGTGTCTTTCAAAATATCAACACTAAACAAAGTTATCCCTACCCCATCATGCTCAATCATTGATCCATTCATGAAACACACTCGCATATTAGCTACATCCAATGCTCAAGTATGATCATAGTGCTCCCTAGTTGGTGCTTTATAAGAGAAGATGGAGACTCAAATAAAAATAAAAATTTCATAAAGTAAATAGATAGACCCTTCACAGAGGGAAGTAGGGGTTTGTAGAGGTGCCAGGGCTCAAAGCTTTAATTGAGAGATAAAAAAATTGAGAGGCATACTTTTCCCGTCAACGAAAACGACCGAGTAATTCCCAACACTTTCCATGCTAGATATATCACAGGCGGTTCCCAAACAGAAAATAAAGTTTATTCCTTTTTCCACCATTATATCACAATCCATGGCTAGTCGTATCCACGGGTGCCTTCCATACCAAAAATTTCCAAGGAATTTATTATTTGACAACATAAAGTAAATTTCTTTTTCATTTCAGGACTGAGCATCCCTATTACCGCCGTACTCTCGTGCAATGACAAGTGAATAAACACTCAGCTTGAGAATAACACATCTAGCATGGAAAATATTGGCCACCCCATGTCGCTTCATGAGCGGCACGAGCACACAAAAAGGAAATTCATTTTGAAAATTAGAGATGGCACATACAAATTTTCTTAGAACGGCATGGATATACCGCATATAGGTAGGTATGGTGGACTCATATGGCAAAAGTGGGTTTATAGATTTTGGATGCACAAGTAGTATTTCTACTTAGTACAAGTGGAGGCTAGCAAATAGATTGAAAAGCAACCAACCATGAAATGAAAAATCACATAAGCGAGCATTAAGCATAACTAACACCAAATAATGCACCATAAGTAGGATGTAATTTCATTGTATAACTATTGACTTTCGTGCTTGCATAGGGAATCAAAAACCTTAACACCAATATTCTTACTAAAGCATAATTACTCACCAACATGACTCACATATCACTATCATCATATCTCAAAACTATTACAAAGAACCAAGTTTAATTTGTCCAATGATCTTCATGAAAGTTTTTATTATATCCCTCTTGAATATCTATCACTTTGGGACTAGTTTCATATGTTGCTTTTGATAAGCTCAAACAAATTTAAGTGAAGAACATGAGCATAACAATTTTATTCTCTCAAAATAATATAAGTGAAGCATGAGAGAATTTCTTCAAAAATTTACTAACTCTCAAATAAATCTAAGTGAAGCATGAGAGCATTTCTTCAAAAATATTAAAGCACATCGTGCTAAAAAAGATATAAGTGAAGCACTAGAGCATTTCCATAGCTCAAAATTTTTAAGTGAAGCATAAAGAGCAATTCTAACAAAGCATAGAATAATTTTGGCTCTCTCAAATAGGTGTGTCCAGCAAGGATAGATGAAACAAAGTAGAACGCAAAACAAGCAAAGACTCATATAATACAAGACGCTCCAAGCAAAACTCATGATATGTGACGAATAAAAATATAGCTCCAAGTAAAATACCGATGGTCGTTAGAAGAAAGAGGGGATGCCTTCCGGGGCATCCCCAAGCTTAGTTGCTTGGTTCTACTTGAATAATAATTTGGGGCGCCATGGGAAATCCCCAAGCTTAGGCGCTTTTCACTCCTTATTCCTTCATCCATCGTGATCTCACCCAAAACTTGAAAACTTCAATCACACAAAACTTAACAAAAGCTTCGTGAGATCCGTTAGTATAACAAAGCAAATCACCACTCTAAGTACTGTTGCAAACCCATTCATATATTAATTTTGCATTATACTTACTGTTTCCTAACTTTACCATGGCTTATAACCCCCCTCGGTACAATCCATAGATTCATTAAAACAAGCACACAACACAAAGAAAATAGAATTTGTCAAAACAGAATAGTCTGTAGTAATTTGGAAACTTCATATACTTATATAACTCCAAATTTTTTGAACAATTAGGACAACGTAGGCAATTTGTATATCAATCTTGTGTAAAAAATTCATAATTTTATCATGCTTCTGTGATTTTAAACAATTCTTCTACTGTGTACAAAAGTTTATGTTTTTCAACAAGATAAAATCAACTATCATCCAACATGATCCCAAAGGCTTTACTTGGCACAACCACTAATTAAAACATAAAAACACAATCATAATAGTAGTATAATTGTGTAAACACTCAAGAACAGAAAAAAAATTATTCATTGGGTTGCCTCCCAACAACCGCTATCGTTTTATACCCCTAGCTAGGCATAATGCATAGATTCAAGTATTGCCATCTTTCTTCTTATTTTCCATAGATGTGTTCTTGACAGTAGGTTTTGCAAAATAACTGGAAGCACATTATCCATAGAAATTTTAGCATTTTCAAGTTGCCCATCTACGTATCCCCTTTGATTTCCAGCCACAATCCAACAATATTGTTGATTAACATCATTGAAAACTTGTTGGGTTATATCTAAAACGGGGATTTCCTTTTTAAGGTTCTCACAAAAAATTGATTAAGCTAATGTCTCAACATATAATCACTATTATAAATGATCTCATTTGTCACCAGTTTTTCACGGCTCATACCATAAAAAAAAATCCCTAGCTTCCCGTACCATGTAGTCAAATTCATTCATAAGAATAAGGGTAGCTAATTTTTTTGCCTTAGGATCCTTTATAAAGGGTATCTCATATCTTTGCAATGTAGGATGGGTATGGATAAATCTATTTTCAAGTTTCAGAACTAGTGCTGAAATAGCTTCCGTCAAGAGGCAAATTTCCAACACAATTGGAAAAATTCTTGGATCTGTTCTTTTCCAATAACATTCCCTTGCCCCAAAACAAAAGTTTTAGCATCCAGATTGCCAGATCATCCAATTTTAGGAGTTAGGCCATCATCTGTTTCTCCCATACCAAAATCACTCATAGTGACAAGTTCAAACGAATAAGAGATCTGACGAGAAAATGACGAACGAAAAGGAGGGTGAATAAAACGGTAAATTTTTATGAAGTGGGGGAGATGAAAACGAGAGGTAAATGGCAAATAATGTAAATTGCAAGGAGACGAGACTTGTGATTAGGAACCTGATAGATGTTGATGATGTCTCCCCCGCAACGACGCCAAAAATTCCTTTTGATGTCGCTTGAAACCGCGTCGGTATTTCCCCAAAGAGGAAGGGATGATCCAGTACAACTATGATAGGTATTTCCCTTAGTTGTGAAACCAAGGCATCAATCCAGTACGAGAACCAAACAATACTATGTAAACGGTACTTACACACAAAGAATAAATACTTGCAACCCGACGCGTATGAGGGGTTGTCAATCCCTACTGGGTAACGGTGCCAAAAATCGTCAAATTGACGGGAGAATATTTGTGGTAGATTGGATAAATAGCTCTCGATAAAACGCGAAATAAAATAGTAATAAAAAGTGCAGCAAGGTATTTTTGGGTTTTTGGAATAATAGATCTGAAAACAAATGCGAATAAAAATAGATCTCAAAGCAAATATGATAAAGAATAGACCCGGGAGCCGTAGATTTCACTAGTGGCTTCTTTTGAGAAATAGCAAACGGTAGGTAAACCGATTACTGTTGGGCAATTGATAGAAGATCGAATAATTATGACGATACCCAAGGCAATGATCAATATATAAGCATCACGTCCAACATTAGTAGATCGACTCCTACCTGCATGTACTACTATTACTCCACACATCGACCGGTATCCAGCATGGATCTAGGGTATTAAGTTCATGAAAAAACAGATAATGCAATAAGAACGATGACATGATGTAGACGATATCTATTCATGTAGGAATAGCCCCCATCTTGTTATCCTTAATAGCAACGATACATGCCCTGTCTTGCTGTCCTTCTGTCATTGGGAAAGAACACCGCAGGATCGAACCCATCACAGAGCACCTCTTCCCATGGCAAGAAAAATCAATCTAGTTGGCCTAACTAAACCAAATATTTGAAGAAGAAACACGAGGCTATAAATAATCATGCATATAAGAGATCAAAGAAGACTCAAATAATATTCATGGATATAGATCTGATCATAAACTCAAAGTTGACCGGATCCCAAAACACACCGCAAAAAGAGTTACATCAGATAGATCTCTGATGACCCACAAGTATAGGGGATAAATTGTAGCTCTTTTCGATAAGTAAGAGTGTCGAACCCAATGAGGAGTAGAAGGAAATGACAAGTAGTTTTCAGTAAGATTATGTCTGCAAGTGCTGAAACAGTAAGTAGCGAGTAGTTTGATAGCAAGATAATTTGTAATGAGCAAGTAACGATAGTAACAATAAGTATGCAACAAGGTAGCCCAATCATTTTGAGGCAAAGGACAGGCCAAAACGATCTCTTATGATAAGCAAAGCGTTCTTGAGGGTACACGGGAATTTCATCTAGTCACTTTCATCATGTTGGTTTGATTTGTGTTCGCTGCTTTGATAATTTGATATGTGGGTGGGCCGATGCTTAGGTGTTGTTCTTACTTGAACAAACCTACTACTTATGATTAACCCTCCCGCAAGCATCCGCAACTATGAGAAAAGTATTAAGAATAAATTCTAACCATAGCATTAAACTCTAGGATCCAATCGGTCCCTTACGGAATAGCGCATAAACTGGGGTTTAAGTTTCTGTCACTCTCGCAACCCACCATCTAATTGCTACTCCACAATGCATTCCCTTAGGCCCAAAATATGGTGAAGTTTCATGTAGTCGACGTTCACATGACAACACTAAGGGAATCACAACATACATACTATCAAAATATCGAACGCAAATCAAGTTCACATGATTACTTGCAACATGATTTCCCCCGTGACCTCAAGAACAAAAGTAACTACTCACAAACAACAAACATGCTCATGATAAGAGGGGTATTAATATGCATAATGGATCTGAACATGTAATCTTCCACCAAATAAACCATATAGTAATAAACTACAAGATGTAATCAACAGTACTAGTCACCCCCTAGCAACAATCTATAGTTCCGGTAACAAGATTGAATACAAGATATGAACTAGGGTTTGAGATGAGATGGTGCTGTTGAAGATGTTGATGCTCCCCAAGATGGGATAGTTGTTGGTGATGATGATGATGATGATGATAATTTCCCCCTCCGGGAGGGAAGTTCCCCCGGCAGAATCGCTCCACCGGAGGGCAAAAGTGCTCCTGCCCAAGTTCCGCCTCGAGACAGCGGAGCTCCGCCCCAAAAGTATTATTCTATTTTTTCTAGGTCAAAACCACTTATATACCAGAAGATGGGCACCGGAGGTGGGCCGAGGAGGCCACAACCCACCAGAATAGGCAGCTTGACGTAGCCTTTTCAGGTCCAGATTCCGAGCTGCCAGAATTCTCCCTCTTGGTGTGTACCTTGCAAATTATGAGAGAAAAGGCATTATAATTACTCCAAAAAGCATTATTATGGATAAAAACATTATAAATAACAGTAAGAAAACATGATGCAAAATGGACGTATCAATCTCCAAGAGACCATTGTATTGAGAATCAAAAGAGAGAGAGAGGAAGCCATCTATCTACTACCTATGGACCCGTAGGTCTATGGTGGACTACTCACGCATCATCGGAGAGGCACCAATGAGGATGATGACCCCCTCTATGATGGTGTTAGATTGGATCTCGTGGTTCTGGAACTTGCGGCGGCTGGAATTATGTTTTTTTGACTCCCCTAGGGTTTTTGGAATTTTTTGGAATTTATAGGGCGAAGAGGCGGTGCACGAGGGCTCCGTGGGGGGCACAACCCCCTTGGGCGTGCTTGGGCTCCTGGGCGTGCCCTGGTGGGTTGTGCTCTCCACGGGCCTCCCCTCTGGTACTTCTTTGGCCCACTGAATGTCTTCTGGTCCAGAAAAAATCTCCAAATTTTTTTGATGTGTTTGGATTCCGTTTGTTACTGATATTCCACGAAGTAAAAAACAAGAAAAACACAACAACTGGCATTGGGTACTATGTCAATAGGTTAGTCCCAAAAAATGATATGAAGTTGCTATAAATGATTGTAAAACATCCAAGAATGATAATACAACAGCATGGAACAATAAAAAATTATAGATACATTGGAGAGGTATCAGCGGGCAGCAAGGCCTCTCATGCACAACCTCCTCGGTGAC